>OZ021721.1:111713413-112342579 GCA_963978545.1 Linyphia triangularis | reverse complement strand
GAGAGAGAGAGAGAGAGAGAGAGAGAGAGAGAGAGAGAGAGAGACTTTTATTGTTAATCTTTAACTGGACAAGAGCAAGATTTAAATAGAGTGTTTAAAAGAAGGAGAACATTCTAAAAATTATATTTTGGGAAATTTTTTATGAAACTTCCTAAAACTACATTAAAAGATTATACAAAAGTATATCCTTTTCGTTCTATCAATGTGTGGTCACAAACTGAATATCATACAGTATTCACTTTTTTTTTCCCGCAGAGATTTGAATGATCTATCTCTTCAATGACAAATAAAGTTTTTTTTTTTTCAATAAAAAATCTAATATGTTAAAGTATAATAAATAAACACTTATATTTATACAAATATGGTTATTAAAGAGTTCCAATTTTTTTATTTGTAGTTAATAACTATCAGTAGAAGATTAAGACAACTGAAATTTATGAAACATTTTAATGACTCAACATGCTTGCAAAAAGTATCGTTTTAAATCTCTAGTGCATAGTGCAGTATATATACTACACAATTTATCAAGGAGACATCTTAGAGCAAAAAAAAATTCGTTAGCACAAACTGTTGCATATATGCTACACAACGGTTTTAATTATTTCATTAAATAGGCACTAAGCATTTATTTTTTACACATTTATTCAGCTATCCAAGGGGAAAGAAAAGAAAAGGAAAAAAAAATAATAATATTTCATTAATGATTAAAGTAAAACTACAGTAGTCATATAATTTGTAATTATCATATTGTAGAGTAATTTTTCATTTTTCATTATGCAATAAATTTGTTAATAACAATGCGATTTTTTAAGTTTGAACTAAGTGTCTTTTTAAGATTCATTACATTGCAATTTCTTGCACAATAGAGATCCCTGAAGCTTTCGCCCTATTTAGGTAAAATCATCAAATTTTAAAATATGAACTAAAAAAAATTAGTTATTTGAAAAATACATTTTCTATTTGGAGAATATATCACTATTTTAGGGGAATTTCTTTATGTCATTTAAAGTATCATCATTGTTTTGTAAAAATTGATACTGTGGGACTGTGGTGGCAAATATTGAACTTTCTTAGAATCACTATATATTTTAAATAGTTTTATGTACTTCAAATGCCAGTAGATGGCAGCACGAATCCTCAAAACTTTCTAAATATTTTACTTCACTTTTTGATTATGAATAATCAAAATATGAAAGAAAATTAAACAAAATATCCCGCAATATTTGAAAGTATGTACTTTTATAATAAAGCACTTCATGATTTTCTAGAATGAGTAAGAGTTCCACTCGATGTGATGTTTTTAACTTTTTTTTTTTTTTTAAATATGATAAACTAAATGATAAATTTAATGATAAACTAAAAAATTAATTGATTTAATTGTTTGTGTTAAGCATCTAATTAGTGATTAAAACGAAATTATAATAATAAGTTTGACAAAAAAATATGCAAGAAAAAAGATCAGAAATTTAATTTATATTTATGTTGGTTTGGTAGGACATTCGTAGGATTATCCTCTGAAGCCAAGTATTAAAAAATACAACTTGAAAATACCTTAAAAAGTATGGTTATTTGAAAAAACATCCATAAAAATTTCAACCAAATATAATTTTAAAGTATTAAAAACGCACATCTTTTTCATATAGTTTTAATGCTATTAGACGTATGATATATTTTATACAAAAAATAAATAAATAATAACAATAATAATATTGCATGGAGAGAAAAAAATTAATGCTAATTTTTTAAAAATATACTCATTTACCATAAACTATTTTTGGTTACAGTTTTTTTTTTTTTTTCGCTTATTAATACACTTTTAAAATAGTTATAATCTTAAAGGTTTACTAACCAATAATTAAAATGAATAAATTTACCTTTTACTTAATTTCCATGGAAAATTAAGATTTAAATAAAAGCAGAATGATTCCTTTTAAAAAACACAAAATTACATTTGTGTGCATTCCGTTCAAAGATTATTACTTATATGCACATCATATTTAATGTATAAGCGTAGGTTTTACATTAAAATTACTCTTTCATATTTATATACTCTATTTTTGATCATAATAAGTTCAAATCTATAAATGTAGGGTTTGACATTAAAAATAATCTTTCATATTTACAAATTGTATTTTAGATTCAAATATATATCCAAGAAAATTTTTCTCTATAAAGGCTAAAAATCATACTTTAGTTTATCTAATGGTAAAATGTAAACATATTTCAAATAGAGAAAAAGTTAAATTAAGTATTGTCCAAAAAATATAATTTATGCATATCTAAATTAGAAATAAAAACTGTATATAACTGTCATGCGAATCTATACAGGTGACTAAATAAGATATATATTTTTAAGTCTATAACCGAAATTTGTTGCTCTCACTTTTACACACTAGATGGCAGCACGTCATTTATTTCAGTCATTTTGATACAAAAAAAAATATTTTTTACTTCATAGCGTTTTGCAATTTTTAAATGTGCAATAACTTAAATAACTTTATCTACAACCATCAAAATGCTGTGAACATTTCAAAATTATATCCAAACATAACACTAGTCAACAGCTTCTTATCTGAAAGAACCAAATCCCGAACGATTTCAATCTGTGAATATCATTTTAAAAAAAGTTGATCGATTCTTGTTGCAAGGATATGGGTGTCAATTCTCTAGGCTGACACAAGGGAATTGCTTTTTTTCCCTATTCGTAAACAGATTATGATTTATTTATTTCTTATTACATAGTACAGTACTAGTTGAAATTGTCCAAAAACTAAGAACCTACCTTAGAAAGTTAATGAGCAGTATATGATTAATGACGTTGAAAATATTGGTACTACTGCAACACATATTAAAAGAACATTAATCTTCTGGGTATTTTTTGACCTGGTTAGGCCTTTAGTATAGACTACCAATCTGTATGAGATCAATTTGTTAAAATATCATTAGTCGAATAAGAATCTATAATGTTTTAATCTTAATTTTTTTATTTAAATGTCTCCAAAATTTTCTAATTTGTGCAAGTATAAATGAGTGTAAATGAAAAATTGTGGTTAACAGTCATGCGAAATTATACTGATGAAAAATATCTTTTAAATTTTGTTCAACCAAATTGTGAAGTTGATAACCGAAATGTATTGGTTTCATATTTATTCACTAGATGGCAGCATGTCATTCGGACCAATCAATTTTAAAATCTTGCCAATTTTGAAGAGAGATTGTTATTAATATTTTTTATTTATTTATGCGATTTTACCACAGGTATACTTTGGTAATTGATCCTTCTTACCAACATGGGTTGTATATAAATGAAACAATTTTAACTTTATAAAAAGGAATATCCTGTGATAATCATACTATCGTTTTATCATTACCTAATTTTTAGCATTTTTGTCATTTATTTATCTTTATGTCCTGTCTTTAATATTACAAATAATGTCTTTAATATTTTAACTCATATTTAATAGTTATGCTAATCTTTCATATATTAAATTATTTTTAATATTCCAATTTATCTTTAATATTATACCTTACCTTTGATTAGAGTTGCTATATTAAGCTGTAAGAACTAGTTGCTCTATTAAGCTGTAAGCAAAAAAAAACATGCAGGGTCTCTATTTATAATACATACAGAAATAAACACAGTGACAACTTTTAAGAGATATTCTTAATGTACCATGTTGTTTATGCCTTAAAATATCTTTATTTTTTCAATTAAATAAACATTGGTTTAATAGTTCAAGATATATTTATAAGATAGGTGAATTGGAATTATAAACGCCAATAAGTTAAGTTCGTACTAAGCTCTATTTTTCATAGGAAAAACTGTTGCGCACTTACATTACGCTATTTTTATTTTCATTACACTTTCGATAGTATTTTGATTGTCGAAATTACATATGTGAAGTAAGTACCCATATTCTTACAATCAACATTACAGTTGACTTGATCATCTGGCTCGCGACTATCTAGCCTCCGTACTATCTAGCCTCTGTACTATCTAGTTTGCTTCAAAAACTCGGTTTTTACGTTAATGTTTTGTTTATATTTACAAAGTGGAAGGTCTGTCTATTTGGAAAATTGCCCCAGCCAGATAGTCTGGAATATTATAGTCACTGTAGAAGCAAGATTCGTTGATTTATAATAATTATGACGCATACAGGAATTTGGTAACCAAAAAAGTTAAAGTATTCAAAATGTAATGTTTCTCCGAGAATTTTCCGTAAAAAAAATGGGACTAGTCATGTTTCCACGTCAAAAGACAGCTCTAGACAACCTGGTGGAAGCTGTTAATGAGATAGACAGTGCATCAGTGCATTATTTTAATTTTCCTGCTGCCAGGTTAAAGATTTAAAAATTCATCTTAAAATATATTTATACTTTTTTTCTGAAATAACCTGTTTTTACACATTTTGTTTTAGCTACATAACAAATATTTTTATTGTAACGGCTTGTACTACGAAGTCAGACAATATGAATTAGAGAATGCTTTAATTTAAATGGTGTGTTTTTAATTGTATGAGAGAGCAATAAGTAAGCACTAGTTATTGAACTTCGGCCTATTCGCATTTTTGTTACCCGGTTATTCCTTTCGTAACATTAGGCCAAATAGTCGGAAGTCTGCAGTGTTCGAAATATATAGACTGACTACACTATCATTTTATAAAGAACATTTCGTTGGTTGATGGGTAAACTGTGCCCTGTTCTGGTAAGTCCAGTTGTGGTTACTTTTTTTTTCTTTAGTTGGGAATTACTTTGTTACTATGACACTTATATTTTATTTTGTACTCAGAATTACAGCTGGATTATTCAAAAAAAAAAAAAAAAAAAAAAAAATCTTTTTTTTATCGCAGTTGAATTTTTAGTGTTTCTTTTTGATGACACACCTACTTGTACGAAAATTAGCTTTAAATTATTACAGTTGACACAATTTATAAGATTTTTTTATTTTATTAAACTGGACTCCTAAAGAAACGAGTGCTAGGCCGATGACTCATCTAATTTAATGAAAATTAGCCTTTGGTTATAAAATGTGAGAATTTTTTTTTTTTTTTTTTTTTTTTTAAATCCTTTATGTTAACTTCGATTTTGTTTGTATAGTTGTCGATGGCGGGCAAATATGCGGAGGCCTTATTAACCCCCTTGTCGTCATCCAATCGGGCTGAAACTTGGCAGATAGATTCGATGCCAATGACAATGCATTCTATCAAATTTTGGGTCTATAACTGTCACTAAAAAGCTTCCTTTTATGGAATACTAATAAACCAACATGCCGTCATCCAATCGTGCTAAAATAGCATTTGACCGACCATTGAAAGAACTCTTTAATGTCGCCAAAATTTTTTCATGAATAAGTAAATAATAAAATTGTTTTCATCAGAATAAGTAAAAGATATTTGAATGTGAGTGCATAATTTCACGTTCATTTTTAATAAATAAATTTTGAAACGTAGTTTGACAAAATATTTTGTTTATAAGAGTGTTTTTGATCTTTAAAAATAGATGCAAACACCAAGCACACTCTGTTAACCGAATCGACGCCGTGTTAATGAATATAAATATTGGCAATGCATATAAAGGATTTATATTAAAAACTTTGTTTTTATGGGTTATATTATTTTATCATCGGTTTCTACAAACAGCGTGATTCATTTTTAAAACCCTCATACACCTTTCCATCTTCTATTCCACTGATCAAATGGTAGCGCTGAGAAGAAATTAATTATTTCATTCTCATACTGGGGGGGGGGGGACACTCCCCTTCCAATCACACAATTAAGCCCCCTCCACCCTCTCCAGTCTCAAATTCATTCGTCAGAATAGCGAGACTTAATCGCGCCAGTCACTAATTCACTTAACAAGAAGGCATTCATTTGAATAGCGAAATTGTATTCTCTGTTCCGCCTGAGAGACTCCCTGATTAGATGGATATCACCCTCTCATTGGCTCCAGCCCTTTAGTTGTCACATTAGATGTCACCTTTAAGTACACATTACGGAATTGGAGATTATTTTCCTACAAGGATCGCATCTTCATCTTCTGGATCCGGGATGCGGAAGAGGATAAAGATGGCATCCTCCTGAAAAAAAAAGAAGAAAAAAAGAGTCGATTAATAAGTTTTCACCTACTCCTTTTAGGTTTTATTTGGATTCCCCTTTTTTTATCATTATTAAAAAACTGTCGTTAGGATAGGGAGAGGGGGGGGGGGGGGACTTCGGAGAATTACTTTTTAATAAATTGAAAATGCTCGTTTTTCTATCATTATCTCCCCACCCTTGAGAGTTAATGCCATTTCGAGTTAGTATCAAAGAAAAGGAGATTCGGTATTATTGATTTAATGAATGTTTAACTAGAGACACAAGGGCATTGTTCAATTGTGAAATTTATTAATCAAAAGGTTTTTCTTAGTGAATTTGGAGAGGAGCATTAATTGGTGAATTTTCAAATGGGAGTTAAAATAAGAGAATGGGAGTTAATTAAAAGATGCAAATTTATTGTTCGTTGTTTAGTTGTATTTTTCTTCCTTGTGGCGCATTTGAACGTACTTGTTAACCCATACTACAAAATATCATCTTTCAAAAGGAATTATGAGAGTAATATGTAAAATTAAGTAAGGCTTATGGTTGATTTAAAAGCGTATATTAAAAGAACGAGCCAAATAGATGTTTAACATTTTATGGATTTTTTCGATGCATTTTCTTATATTCAGTTTTCTTCTCCTTGATGTCTGTTGTTGCAATTGGACCGACTTGTGTTTGTAATGGGGATTCCTTCCAAGATTAATAGCTGCTTTCAGATAAAGATACAGATGGCATTATTATGTCTGATATTAAATTGTATTGTTTCCAAAGTTTTCAAATGCAAAATTTTCAATTTCCATTCTTCTATTTACAGTTTTCTTCTTCTATTAGGTGTTGCATTGGATAGATTTTGGATTTTATGGCTATCTGGTTTAGTTTTAATTAACTTTAATTCCGGTCTAATTTTAATTAAACTTACGGTCCGAGGTAGCACTATTAAATCGTGAAACTAAGCGCTAAATGTTGGTTGCAGCTAAATGGGAACCAATTTTTGGTGCAAGGTGGAACAAATTTTTTAACAGTGCAAGAGAAATCTTTTAGTTGGAGAGAACTAGCTAATAGGATGCAGAATCCACAGTGAAATTTGAATTCTGTTAATAAGTAGGGACAGCTAATAAGTAGTTAATAATATACATTTCGGAATATCAGTATTGCATAGGTTTGTATGTACACTGTTAAAAGTTTAGATTCACCTTGCTCACTGTTAAAAATTTTATTCCACCTTGCACCAAAAATTGGTTCCCATTTAGCTGCCACCAACATTTGGTGCTTAGTTTCACGATTTAATGGTGCTTACGGTTCAAGTTTGGACCATTAAATCGTGAAACTAAGCACCAAATGTTGGTGGCAGCTAAATGGGAACCAATTTTTGGTGCGTGTTGGATCTAAATTTTTAACAGAGCACCAAAAATTAGTTCCCATTTAGCTGCAACCAACATTTGGTGCTTAGTTTCCAAGATTTAATGATGCTACCTCGGACCGTAAGCCCCATTAAATCATGAAACTAAGCACCAAATGTTGGTTGCAGCTAAATTTGAACCAATTTTTGGTGCAATGTGGAATAAAAATTTTAACAGTGTAGAAAAGTAATTTCGTGTAAATTATTCCTATTATATAGTTGCCTAAGATTGAAATGGTGCTGTAGTAAAACTGACAACAAACTGCCTCAACACTAAGTGCGCTTAAAATGCTGATTTCACATTAAACTATAATTTTTCTACTATAAGATGACTAGTTTAACCTTATGCTACTTCAACAACTAGCATTTTTCCAATCAATCAATTAAACATCAATTATGAAAAAAAAAAAAAATCCCCTAATCTAAGTTATCTTTCTTACTTGAATAGGTGATCAACCAAACAATGAACGAAACATCGAAATGAAGTTACATTCGGTTATAGAAGCTGCACAAAAAAGGGCACCTGAATATTTGAAGACAGTCAGTTCCGCAGACTTGATTCTACTGCTTCATCTACGGAGAAGTCTAGCTGCCTTGCATCATTGATACTCAAGGCAGGCGCTCTTGGCCACTCCATGTCTAATAAATTGGATTCTCTTGACTACAGGCTAGCCAAAGTTAGGTCACGTGCCTACAGATGCTATAAGTCTTTCCCCCCTTTTGGCCGTAACCCACCCCCAATTCGGATGCATCGCCCCTTGTCCATATGCAGGGAAATCGGACTATGCATTCATGCCACATTTGGCGAGTAAGCGCCCAATAATTGCTAAGAAACCGGAGGTGTACAACCATTCGATTTTAGAAGGGTGTGAAGTGAACGTTTCAATAAATACTACACAAAACAAATTTTTGATCAGAAACCATATATGAAAAGTGATCTTGGGTCTATTTTTTTTTTTTTTTTTTTTTTTACATAATTGACGTAATTCAGCACTTAACCAAGCACAATTTCTACAAAATATTGGTTTAAAATATAGGAAATTTTAAAGCAGTAAAAAATTATGGAAATAACAAAAGAAAATTAATGAAGTGTGAAGGATAATATAGTTAAATCTTATTAATATTATCTATGTAAAACTAATGTCATGATATGTTTTGCTAATTGCCTCCCATTGCTACGAAAAGACACAAATACTAGTGTTTAAAAAAAAAAAATTAGTGTTAGAATTAATTTTTTTAAAAGTCATTCAATTCTTTTTTTAAAGCAGTAAAAAATTAAGGAAATAACAAAGGAAAATTAATGAAGTGTGAAGGATAATATATTTAAATCTTATTAATATTATCTATGTAAAACTAATGTCATGATATGTTTTGCTAATTGCCTCCCATTGCTACGAAAAGACACAAATACTAGTGTTTTTTTAAAAAAAAAATTAGTGTTAGAATTAATTTTTTTAAAAGTCATTCAATTCTTTTTTTAAAGCAGTAAAAAATTAAGGAAATAACAAAGGAAAATTAATGAAGTGTGAAGGATAATATAGTTAAATCTTATTAATATTATCTATGTAAAACTAATGTCATGATATGTTTTGCTAATTGCCTCCCATTGCTACGAAAAGACACAAATACTAGTGTTTTTTTTTTAAAAAAAATTAGAGTTAGAATTAATTTTTTTAAAAGTCATTCAATTCTTTTTTTAAAGCAGTAAAAAATTAAGGAAATAACAAAAGAAAATTAATGATGTGTGAAGGATAAAATAGTTAAATTTATTAATATTATCTATGTAAAACTAATTTCGTGGTATGTTTTGCTAATTGCCTCCTATCGCTACGAAAAGACACAAATACTAGTGTTTTTTTTTTTTTTTTTAAATTTAATGTTCGAATTAATTTTTTGGAAAGTCATTCAATTCTTTTTTTAAATTGAATGTATAACCATTTTTATTTTCGATTAAAGTTTTATATTTTGTGAAGAAATATTTAGGACAATATTATGTTGAGGTAAAAATTTAATTACGACTATAGGAAAGAAAAAACAGACTTTATATATATTGTTTACAATAATCCATAATTTATTTCCATACATGGATTGATTCTCCAGTCTTTTATTTCAAAGTTGTATTTGTAACAGAAAAATACAAAAAATTACGCTCTTTTATTTATCAACTAGACTGGGTAATTTAAATTAGTTTCCCTGTTTGGCACACTTCGAAATGATTTTCCGTGGACGTAATAGCTCCAAGTTTGGAGGGTATAAATTTCAGATCATAGGGAAAGGATCAATGTAATGAAAATGAGTGATCCAAGAAAATGTTAACAAGTGAAATTATGGTATTGTGAATTTTTTTAATGATCAAAATATGCAAAACATGAGAGCGAAAGGGTTACGAATCTTGACAAGTTATTACTTATTGACACTGCAACAAGGTGGACATAACAAATTCCGCCTGTGAGACCATCATGAAGCATCTAGTAATCAGATAATCATATGTCCATCTGTTAATTAGTTTTGAAAATAAGTTCTTTTTCCACTCAAATAACTACTCATTTGTCTGAAATGTGGTGCTGGAATTGTGGCTGCGTACTCCTTTACAAACAATAAATGCAAAACATGGCACAAGAAATAAAAATCATAACACTTAATGTTTCATGCGGATTTACTATTCAAACCATGCACATAAAAGCACTAAATCGCTCAGAAATGGGGTGAACAACTTCATCAAAGAAAATATGACTAAAGAAGAATAAACATAATCATTATATGTCTCAATATAGTAAGTCTCGAAAAGATCCCACAAATGGTGTTGTAAATTTCTGCCATGGTGTAAAACCAACAAGTGATATTGTATTTTAGCACGATTAATGTCTCTTTTATACACGCTTTAAATATTTTTTTTATTTTCAATTACCTATATGTATACATAGGGCAATGAAAGCATAGCGCTCGGTCAAAAAAAAAAAAAAAAAAAAATTGCATTCCTCCGCATTTTGGAACATCCTGATTTCAAAATAGTGATCTAGAAAAAATGTCTGTATGTGTGTACTTGGCCAGTATAACTCCCGAGCAAATTGAAATACGATTCTCAAATTTCGTGTGCGGGTTGATGGTGGCACAAGGCCATTAAGGTTTTTCGTCAAATTCGCGCATGAGCATAAGGTAGACGCCATTGAAAAAATAATGTTTTTCAGTAATTGCAAAAAATGGCTCTAACGGTTTTGTTCAAAATCGCTGTGGTAATGCCTCTTAAGGTGTTCTAAACATCCCCACCTCCGAAATTCCCCCAAACATGCTTTAATGGCGTAAAAAGTTGGGGGGAAAATGCCTTTAACACAGAGTTCTCTTTTCTTGAGCATACCTCATCAACGCTCGTTTTTCCTTCACTCTTCTGTTTCACTTACAAGAAAGGATAATATAAGAATTATCTTAAGTTATATCGCCAAAATCATCATTTTGGCGGAGTTTTTTTTTAATAAATGATCCCATACAAGAATTATCTCAAAAAATATCACCAAACTGGCCATTTTTGCTAAATGAATAATGAAAATATAAAAACGGTAAATGACACAAATCCACGTCAGTATTATAGTGTAATTGAAAGTTGTGTGATGATCCACACCCCTATTTTATCTTCTAAAGCAGTTTTCAGATTCACAATTCCACTATTGGTCATTTTTGAAGCTATATATTTTTATTTCATTAATGATTTGCCCATGCTCAGAAATGTTAACCTTCCAAGTTTGGCGATACAACATCCACAGGAATTCTCCTCAGAGCGTTCAAAACATGGATACTTCAATTTGAATTGCCATTTATTTACTGCCTTAATACTTGTGCAGTTGAAAACATGGTTCAAGCTAAAGTTAAATAGTATCTCGTAATCCCACATTTTTACTTTCAGTTAGCCATATGTTAACGTAATGAAAGTATTGTTTCCGGTCAGAATATACATATATACAGGGTGTCCACTAATTAGTCAAACTATGGACTTTAAATACATCTGAACAACTCTTAATAACTAGACCTTATAAATCATGCTTTTTCCCCAATTAATGCAAATGATTTGAATTCGGTTAAATTGATTAATAATAGTATTGCGGTACATTTTGATGGAGAGGTTAGAAGACCACGGAATTAATTTAACTACATTAAAAGGGAAATCATTTTGTTTATCAAAAATGGTAATGGAAATTGTTTCAGAATAATTCGTTTCTAAGTCAAGACCCTTTTAATGTAGGTAAACTAATTCCGTTGTCTTCTAGCCTGTACATCAAAATTTACCGTAATACTATTATTAATCAACTTAACCGAATTCAAACCATTTCCAATAGTACCTACAGCAAGAATATTCTACGTCTGATCTTTTCAAAACTTTAATATCAACCATTTTCCTATACATTTTATTAAGAAATACATTAATGTTAAACAATCGGATGCGATGTCATAATTTTCTCCTTCATACTCCCAATTTTCACACGCGTCAGTGTTGTAACTGTACTTTTACCCACATTAATTCTTTGTTTAATTTTTAAATGTTTTCTCTAGATAGAAGAGAATGTGTGATGTCATAATTTTTTCCTTCATACTCCCAATTTTCACACGCGTCAGTGTTGTAACTGTACTTTTACCCACATTAATTCTTTGTTTAATTTTTAAATGTTTTCTCTAGATAGAAGAGAATGTGTGATGTCATAATTTTTACCTTCATACTCCCAATTTTCACACGCGTCAGTGTTGTAACTGTACTTTTACCCAAATTAATTCTTTATGTTTAATTTTTAAATGTTTTCTCTAGATAGAAGAGAATGTGTGATGTCATAATTTTTTCCTTCATACTCCCAATTTTCACACGCGTCAGTGTTGTAACTGTACTTTTACCCAAATTAATTCTTTATATTTAATTTTTAAATATTTTCTCTAGATAGAAGAGAATGTGTGATGTCATAATTTTTACCTTCATACTCCCAATTTTCACACGCGTCAGTGTTGTAACTGTACTTTTACCCAAATTAATTCTTTATGTTTAATTTTTAAATGTTTTCTCTAGATAGAAGAGAATGTGTGATGTCATAATTTTTTCCTTCATACTCCCAATTTTCACACGCGTCAGTGTTGTAACTGTACTTTTACCCAAATTAATTCTTTATATTTAATTTTTAAATGTTTTCTCTAGATAGAAGAGAATGTGTGATGTCATAATTTTTTCCTTCATACTCCCAATTTTCACACGCGTCAGTGTTGTAACTGTACTTTTACCCAAATTAATTCCTTATGTTTAATTTTTAAATGTTTTCTCTAGATAGAAGAGAATTTTGTATGCATAAGGTACGTTATCTGGTCTTTGTTGCATTTTTATTTTGAAAGTTCTATTTTGTTCTTTTTTTAATTTTTTTTTTTAATTTCATTTATTGTTTTTTCTTTTTTAATTTCCTTCCTTTTCAAAAAGCTTTCGGGGTAAAATGGGACTTACTTTTTAAGACTATTGTCGTTGTTGTTGTTGTTTCTTATTCCACTTGATCTAGAACAAGTCTAGACCAAGTCCAAGAGACAGTACGCCCAAAGAAAGTCTCGAACCAGCGCAGGGTTTTTACAGAGATCGCTCTTCTCCAAATCCAAACAGGAAAGCAGATGGTCCGGTGAAGCTTGATGGGAAACACACCTGAGGCACACAGGGTACTCCTTTTGTCCCTGAACATATGCAAGTGTGGTAGTATGTCCGGTGATGAGTCTGGTGATGGCGGTTTGTAATTTCCTGTCGCCCTTCAGCTCCAGGGCAGAATGTCCTATGTCCAATAACAGAAAAAGCGTTTTGTCATGATACTGTGGTTGATTGTGCCTTCTGATGAAGTGATCAGTCTCTTTATCCTGGGTTTTATCCTCTTGGTTGTTGGTTTTCCTCTGTAGTTTTTCTCCGATATTTCTTCTTTATTTTTTTTCTTGTACTTTTACTATTTGGTTTGCGCTCAAGTGGCGGTTAAATGCACCCTCGAGCATAAGCTCAATATATGTTTTTATGTTATTTTCTCTGTATTTGTATTGTGTTGTAACTATTTTTTTCCCTCTCGCTTTGGATCATCCCTATATCAACTAGGGGGACATTGCGCAACTTTTATACTACAATATTGGTCATTGCATCAATATTTGATGTGGTGTTATTTACCGTTTTCATCTTTTCACTCATTTAAAAATAATTGCCGGTTTGGTGAAATATTTGGTAATAATTTTTGCATGGGGGGGAAAAATGCCAATATTCCAAAATGGCGATGTTATTCGATTGATATTACATTGTCCTTTCAACGAAATCAATCGTTGATGCGCGATGCTCAAGGGCAGGGAGCTCTGTGTTAAAGGTACTCGTTTTTCAACTTTTTACGCTTTTATCATACTTCAACGGGAGTTTCGGAGGTGGGGATGTTTAGAACACCTTAAGAGGCATTAGCATAGAGATTATAATCGAAATCGTTAGAGCCGTTTTTTAGCAATTGATGAAAAACATGATTTTTTCATGATTTTTATGATTTTAACCTTATGCGCATGCGCGATTTTGACGAAAACGTTAATGGTAGGTGCCATGGCCACCACCAACCCGCACACCAAATTTTAACATCGTAGGTCAATTTGTTCGAGATTTATGCTGACCACGATTTTTTTTCGACTGATTGCCATTCTTTCATTACCCTATGTAAACAAATGGGTAATTGAGAGTAAATAGTGGTATAGAAAAAATGTATTTCTGTGTGTATGTGGTCAGCATAACTGCCTAACGAATTAACCTACGATGTTCAAATTTGGTGCACTAGTAAGTGGTGACCATGGGACCTGTCATTAAGGTTTTCGTCAATATTGCGCTTGCGCAAACCATGAAAAAATCATGTTTTTCAGTAATTGCTAAAATACGGCTCAAACGATTTTGATCAAACTCATTCTGCCTTTTAAGGTGTTTTAAACATCCTCACCTCCGAAATTCCCATAAAAATGCTATAAATGTGAAAAAAGTTGTCAAGCGAATGTCTTTTACCCGGAGTTCTCTTCCCTCGCGCATCGCTTACCAACGACTGTTTTTCTCCTCTCCTCTGTTTCACTTACAACAAAAGTTAATGTAAGAGTTATCAAAAAGAATGTCGCTAATTGTCGCTTAATGCAGTGAAAATATGAAAACGGTAAGAACACTATTCCATATTAAATTTGAATACAATGACCATTACAAAGGTGTAATTGAAAGTTGTGCGATGTTACACACCCCTACTTGCAAAGTGAAATGTTTAAATTAGATTTGAATAATGTTAAAGTACATTCTCAGTTGTATGAATGAATCTTAATTATGGAACATCAGGGTCAGAGAATATTTAAAATAGATGCATTTTCATATTTATGTTTTCATTAATAATATTTAATATTCATTTACAATCATTAATAATATTCATTAATAACATTTAATATTTCATTAATATTTATTAATAACGAATTTAAAATAATCGCCTCTATGGAAGTCCATATACTTTTAAATATAGACAATAAAAAATTGAAAAGTCTTCAATTCTCTTCACAACTAATAGTGTATATTCAATCAATTTTAATAGGAAATAACTTACTATAATTTTGTTATTTTAAAATTAAACACATTATTTAATCATGGGTAACCTGTATTTTTATCGTTTTTGCAATTGCTGTGAAAGAGTTAAACAATTTGCATATATCTGATTACAAATTAGTTGTATGTTATAATAAGACTGAAAATATCAAATAAAACTCCTCTAGTTATCCATATTGACTATGAAGTGTGTAATGACTCTAATGGTGGTATTGTGTCATGTTGGGGATTTTTAAGCGCAATGGGTGACTGAAAGGGAACATCCTTAGATTAAAAAATGACTGAGGAGTACTGTCTGTCTATAACAAGAATAGCTCCCACCGAGTTGTCTAGCGTTATCTATTTTTGTAGAAACAAGAACAACCCCACTTTCTATGGGGAGTTCCAGAAAAACCACATCTGCATTTGCTGTATTGTAACCTTTTTTGGAGTTAATTTTTCCTGCTTTTATCACCCCCTTCTAAATCGACGAGTCTTGCTTCTATAGCAAATCCAGACTATCTTGTGGGAGCCATTTTCCTGATATACAGTAAGTAGAATTTGAATTGTATATTTTAGTGATTAGTTTGAAATTTATGAATTGTCTTTCTTCATTTCACCTCCACGAATCCCTAACTTGGTAAATTTTTTGCTAATTTCTTGTATTCTTCAGCAGATAAAACTGCATTGAGTCAAATGAATATTTGACCAAAGTAAGTGGTTTATATTCGCGCGTCGATTGTGTTTTAGGAAGTTGCCCTAGTTTGTAAACATTTGAGAAGCAAATGCGGGCAAATACTTTCAAGGTAAAAATCTCGTATTACTATCAGTTCATATCTTGTTGTAACTATATTACAGCACAGTATAGTCATGAGCAGTATTATTTTTAAAGAAGTGCAGAAAAGCTTACAAGGGGGTACTACAATTAAAGTTATGTTCAAAAATCACAATAGGATAATTCCTACTGAAATGTTATTAATTATGCAACCATTTTTTTCAAATGAATAATTTAAAACCATTATTATAATTTTTTTCCTGTGAGTTTTACAACTTTTCTACACTATAACCCATTAACGACGGTTGGCAAAAGAACTTACCAATCGACATTTTAGTTTTTTTTCTTTGCTAATAAATAGCGGTTGTGGTTTCACCTAGTGTTTTTTAAAAATCATAAAAATAATTTTCCAAAATATCAGAAAAATTCAAAATATACCTTAAATAATTTAAGTAAACAAGGTAAAAGTTGGAAACGATGACTGTTTATGCATTTCAAAGTCGTCTTTAATGGGTTAATTTAAATTTGTATACTCCAGTGGGGTGCAAGAACCTTGTCCCTTCTTGGTGGCTCCCTTGAGTGTACTCCCCATATGACTCTTGTATCATACAAAATTTTATTTCAAAAAATATCAGAAAAAAACCAACAGCCCAATTGAAATGTTAATTAATAACTATACACTAATTTTCTTTTTAAATGAATAATTTAAATCTATACTATGCTTATTTTTTTCTGCGATTTTCCTCACTTTAATCATAATTTTGAAATGCCGGAGTGGGTGTAAATTTATCCCTTTGACCTTCCTTGGAGGCACCCTTAAATATAGTCCGTAAGTCTATTAATGCTTACGAAACTAGAACTAAAACAAACAAGCAGAAAAAGTTCAACAGTTCCGAATTCTTCCTCTTTAGGACCTTCTCTGGAGAAGAATGGGCTGCAGCCAAGCGCCGCCCTGGCAACCCTTTTTTGAGTTGATCCCTTCCCTAACTTGCCCGGGCAATCGACAACAGAGCCGGGCATCCACTAGCAAATTCCTTAATGGTGCAAGACGGTTTGTTAGGCGGCCGAGCCATTGGCAGCGCATGGCCATTAGGAAACTATTCGTCCACTTAGACTTGAGTGCTTGTAAAAGCAGCAAGCAAAAAGATTCCGCAGCCCAGAATCCAACTAATCGACCCACGGAAAACGGCATCGACTCCAATCCAGCAAAGTTGTTTTTATATGTGTCTTCCTCTTTCTTACTGCCCGATTCAGTTTACCACTAGGCTGGCAAGTGTGCAATGGGGAGCTGGCTATTTCTCTATGTAGCTCCCTCCATCTGCCTTATTTGGGGCCATCAATAGGCGAGGCAGTGCGATGCTCCAGGGATGAAGAAGAGGATTGTTAGAGGCAGGCATTCGGCACGTTTGCCACTTGATGTGGCGAGTGTTTTCGAAAAGCATTTCTTTATCCTTCTTCTTTTGAATAGAGGATTGTAATGGGGGATAGGGGAGAGATAGAGTGGAGGAAAAACGGAATGCTCAACCTTTTGGCGTTTAATGACTTCTTTGCTTTGCATGGAAACGTGGGATGGAGAGCCGCTTTCTGACGGATAAAAGGAATGGAAATGCTATCGGGCGAAGTTAAATTATTATAAGCGAGAATAGGTGATATGCTATTTCTGGATGGAGGTATATAGGTATCATTTTTTATGGTTTACGGATTCTGTTGCGTAGATTTCTTTTTGAAATATAAGCAAACTGTTTATTCATGCGAATCTTTATCCATTATGAAAGAGTGAATCAGAGAATACTATTATACATAAATAGCTTTTTTTTAAAGCATTGAGTGCAGAGTGAGTCAGGTCAGATACTGTAAAATAGGATGACTTTTAAGGTTTCTTTTATTTTAAAGTATTTATCCAAATATTTCATGAACTATTTCTACATAGACAAACAACATATTTAACACCTAATACCACATGCGTATACATCTAAGTTTTTAGTTGGTATGTTAAAAAATAATCCAAGTGGTTCAGTGAGGGATGGGAAAATCTTGTTAGTTCCTGTTTCTTTCCTTGAAACCAATAGTGATAGATTTTAGGCTCTTAAAATGTCACTCTATATCAGAATCTATGAAAAAATTTGGTCTTAAAAAATCAATTAACAAACAGTCCTTAGGTTTTCATTGCTACATATTTTTTTGTCATATTGCCTGTTGGCACCTTTTAACCTCTTGGTATTATATTCGACATCAAAAACTGTGAAAAAAATACTTTGGGTTTGAAATACAAAACTGAATAACTCCATTTAGAAACATCTGATTATTCCTGACATCAAGAGCGCTTTTCGCATTTTCATCAGTATAATTGCGGAATGGTCAGTCACCAATGTTTTAAAGTTGTGTGGCGTTTAAAACTCCCCAAAAAATTGTTCATAATCTGAGAAAAGGCTGAAAAATTACGAAAACAAAAGGGGCATTAAGACAATCCTCAAAGTTTAATTTTTATTGTTTACATTATAACTCGTAAGTATAACATAACTTTCTATACAATTATTCAATCATATAGTAATCGATCATAAAACTTACTTTTGTCATATAAAATTGAAAAGACTAGACGAGTTTTAAGCGAACTTTCAAACTTATAATAATAAAAATAATAATAAACACATAAATAAAATTATGAAGGCTACATTGAAGGATTTTTTTTATAACCATAACACAGTTAGAATACGATTTGTTCATTGTTATGGCGACTAAATAATTTTTTATCAACTAAGTCTTACTAAAAACGGAGGACATATGTCTCAAAAGCGTATGGGGTACAAAGTCACTTCGCTAAGTATTAAGTCACATTGTTTGACGGTATACCTTAATAAGCTTCATAAACCAAGTACATACACTAAACTAGCATACCAAATAAAATAACTTGGTTTTTTGGTTGATTTTTAAAGTTTACGTTGTTTATGCTTAGTTCTATTAATAATATTCAGAAATTAATATTAGTTTTTGATATGCAATTGCATTGTATTGCGTGAATTGAGGGGGGGGGGTAAAGAGATGCTAAACTGTTTCGAGGTACCTTTTAAAGATATGAAAATGTAGTTGGTAGTTAGTTTTATAATCATATATTATTTGTATACTTTGAAATGTGGTTTAAAGAACTATTGTCGTACATTTTTGAGTTCTAGTTTTCTAACACAATCCTCTTTACACTAAAATGAAAATTTAGTAGATATAAAATATAAATGATAAAAAAAATTAAGTTACTTAAACATATTAAAACTAATTTTTAATTTAAAAAGAGAAATGCGCCTTTATTCAAGCGCAAACTCTTCATTTGAATAAAGATTCCTACCATCCTCTGCCTTATTAATAAAGTTAAATTTTCAAAAGAATACCCATTGAACATTGACTGATTAAAAAAAAAAATCCTCGCCATTTGTCCCACCTCTTCGACCTCAAAGAAAACTGATCATTCTAATTCCATCAACATAAACTACCTCTTCAGAAAAGTGGATTCCTATCTCTAACCACGGCAAGTCGCTGCATTAATTCTCTGAACAAAACAGGAATCCCCCGCGCTCATAAATAAAGATAATAAAACCCAAATCCGTTGATGCAAAAACATTTCCAATAAAGCAGGCACACCTCTTGTCTTCGAGCGAAAAGAAACCAAAGAATCAGAACCATTTGACATAATTGCGCGCTTACTAAAGCTACAAATCGAGCATTGTATGCATGCATATAATATATACGTAGATCTTCTTGCGTAATTATAGGGCTACAGGTCTGAACACACCCAATAAGGCCTGTAACGGGTGGTAGGCGGAGAATAGAAAGACGTCTAACTGTTTCCTTTTGTATACAGACGTTAGGAGAGTCTTCTTGTATCCTTGAATGGCTACGTCGCATTACGTCGCTTAATAATAATGTTTGGCCTATGCAGTTTTATGCTATGAATTTGTTATCAAGGTGGATGTTTAAACCTTCGAACCTCAGTGTCATTGAATACTATCAGCTTAATATGCTCTAAACAATTGATTTTATTTTGTGTTTTGTTACAGTTCTAAAATTATTTTTCCATTAAAACATTTTAGAATACGTTAAATATGTGGTGACAGTCTTCTTGTATCCTTGAATGGTTACGTCGCATTAAGTCGCTTAATAATAAAGTTTGGCCTATGCAGTTTTATGCTATGAATTTGTTATCAAGGTGGATGCTTAAACCTTCGAACCTCAGTGTCATTGAATACTATCAGCTTAATATGCTCTAAACAATTGATTTTATTTTGTGTTTTGTTACAGTTCTAAAATTATATTTCCAGTAAGACATTTTAGAATACGTGAAATATGTGACAGTCTTCTTGTATCCTTGAATGGTTACGTCGCTTAATAATAATGTTTGGCCTATGCAGTTTTATGCTATGAATTTGTTATCAAGGTGGATGTTTAAACCTTCGAACCTCAGTGTCATTGAATAATATCAGCTTAATATGCTCTAAACAATTGATTTTATTTTGTGTTTTGTTACAGTTCTAAAATTATATTTCCAGTAAGACATTTTAGAATACGTGAAATATGTGACAGTCTTCTTGTATCCTTGAATGGTTACGTCTTACGTCGCTTAATAATAATGTTTGGACTAAGCAGTTTTATGCTATGAATTTGTTATCAAGGTGGATGTTTAAACCTTCGAACCTCAGTGTCATTGAATAATATCAGCTTAATATGCTCTAAACAATTGATTTTATTTTGTGTTTTGTTACAGTTCTAAAATTATATTTCCAGTAAGACATTTTAGAATACGTGAAATATGTGACAGTCTTCTTGTATCCTTGAATGGTTACGTCTTACGTCGCTTAATAATAATGTTTGGACTATGCAGTTTTATGCTATGAATTTGTTATCAAGGTGGATGCTTAAACCTTCGAACCTCAGTGTCATTGAATACTATCAGCTTAATATGCTCTAAACAATTGATTTTATTTTGTGTTTTGTTACAGTTCTAAAATTATATTTCCAGTAAGACATTTTAGAATACGTGAAATATGTGACAGTCTTCTTGTATCCTTGAATGGTTACGTCTTACGTCGCTTAATAATAATGTTTGGACTAAGCAGTTTTATGCTATGAATTTGTTATCAAGGTGGATGTTTAAACCTTCGAACCTCAGTGTCATTGAATAATATCAGCTTAATATGCTCTAAACAATTGATTTTATTTTGTGTTTTGTTACAGTTCTAAAATTATATTTCCAGTAAGACATTTTAGAATACGTGAAATATGTGACAGTCTTCTTGTATCCTTGAATGGTTACGTCTTACGTCGCTTAATAATAATGTTTGGACTATGCAGTTTTATGCTATGAATTTGTTATCAAGGTGGATGCTTAAACCTTCGAACCTCAGTGTCATTGAATACTATCAGCTTAATATGCTCTAAACAATTGATTTTATTTTGTGTTTTGTTACAGTTCTAAAATTATATTTCCAGTAAGACATTTTAGAATACGTGAAATATGTGACAGTCTTCTTGTATCCTTGAATGGTTACGTCTTACGTCGCTTAATAATAATGTTTGGACTATGCAGTTTTATGCTATGAATTTGTTATCAAGGTGGATGCTTAAACCTTCGAACCTCAGTGTCATTGAATACTATCAGCTTAATATGCTCTAAACAATTGATTTTATTTTGTGTTTTGTTACAGTTCTAAAATTATTTTTCCATTAAGACATTTTAGAATACGTGAAATATGTGCAGTCTTCTTGTTTCCTTGAAAGGTTACGTCGCATTACGTCGCTTAATAATAATGTTTGGCCTATGCAGTTTTATGCTTTGAATTTGTTATCAAGGTGGATGTTCAAATCTTCAAACCTCAGTGTCAGTGAATACTGTCAGCTTAAAATGCTCTAAACAATTGATTTTATTTTGTGTTTTGTTACAGTTCTAAAATTATTTTTCCATTAAGACATTTTAGAATACGTGAAATATGTGACAGTCTTCTTGTGTCCTCCTTGAATGGCTACGTCGCATTACGTCGCTTAATAATAATGTTTGACCTATGCAGTTTTATGCTATGAATTTGTTATTAAGGTGGATGTTTAAACCTTCGAGCCTCAGTGTCAGTGAATACTATCAGCTTAATATGCTTTAAATAATTGATTTTATTTTGTGTTTTATTATAGTTTTACAATTATTTTTCCAGTAAGACATCATTTGAGAATACGAAAAATATGTGACACACGCTTTAAATACTGTAAATATATGCATTGAATTTATAGAAATTTGGGAAACAAATATAATTTATTACCTTCATGATTATTGTAACTTAGTTCATTCTGTAGTTATCGTATAATGTTTGGCATATGCAGTTTCAAGATATGGATTTGTTATTAAGGTGAATGTTTAAGTCAACGAACCTCGGTGTAAATGAATACTATAAGCTTAATATATGCTTCAGACAATTTATATTATTTTATATTTTATTAAAGTTCTAAAAATATTTTCCCACAAAGACATCGTTGAGAATACGTCAAATATGCAAGACACGTTTCAATATTGTAAATATATGCTGATAAAGAATTTATTGGAAATTGAGATCCGCTATATTTCTTTAGCTTCGTGATTATTGGAGCTTTTTCAATAGGGTCGGTATTATTACTTAATAACGATGTTTGGCACATGTAGTTTTATGCTACGAATTTGTTATAAGGTGAACATTTTAATCCTTGAACCTCAAACATCAGTGAATACTATCAGCTTAATACACTTTAAACAATTCATTTTATTTCAATTTTTATTTCAGATTTATGATTATTTTTTCAGTAAGACATGACTCAGAATCTGTGAACTATAAGTTATATACGTTGTAGATGCTGTAAATATACTGCTGACATGTAATTTATTAGAAATTGCACTGTTAAAAAAATTTGTCCACTTTGCACCAAAATTTGGTTCCCATTTAGCTGCCACCAACATTTGGTGCTTAGTTTCGCGATTTAGTGGTGCTTACGGTCCGAGGTTGCACCATTAAATCGTGAAACTAAGCACCAAATGTTGGTGGCAGCTAAATGGGAACCAATTTTTGGTGCAAGGTGGAACAAAATTTTTAACAGTGTGGTATACAACATTAATTAGCTTCTTTATTATCGGATCTTCTTTAAAAAAATAAAATTTATAATATAATGATTTTCTAGATTTGTCGAGAAAATCCTTCTCTTGAGCGTTTATAAGAAATATATGATATATTCCTAAAACATATTAATATGTTAATTAGAAATATTGCATTTAAAACATCAGTTGGAAAATCCATTTAAAACTGCGTTATTTCAATGCTGTCATTTCCAGTTATTTCCATAACTTGTTGCTGATAATTTTTGCAGTTTGCAATTTTGCACTGTTTTGGAAAATTACTTGATCCATGATATCATACGATCAGTTAGTCTTGTATCGTTTTATAATAATGATTTCACTACAAAACTAAAAACATGTTTTGTATCTTATTCTTCCACAAAAATGGAAAAGAACGCATTTTACCATGATTAAAGTAAATATTTGAAATTAGAAAAAATTGAAAGATTAATATTTCATCTAATTTCAAGTAAGGCTAAGAAACGATTTCCAAATACAAAATTATAAAAACCAGTTCTTTTGTAATCGTATTAACCGTTCAAAGCTTTAAAAGGTACGCTTTAGCTTACAGTTAAAAAAAAAAAAAAAAAAATACTTATTTTGCTTAATACTTTTTTTCTTCATAATGGGCAAACGCATTTTAAATCTTCCACGCTTTGAATATGTTTAAGATAGTGAGAAATACAAGTCACTTTTTGTTATTCACTAGTAAAAGAGTAAAAATGTAGCTGAAGATTTAGGCAGGGAGATACTGCTTTATATTAAAAAGCGATTAAAAGGACGTTTAGTTTACATGAATGTGAAAAAATGCATGAAAATAAATCTATTATCATTTAATAAATGTCACTACGTAGATGACTGATCGTATGTTGAAGTAAAAAAATTATGCAGCGAAGTAAGTAAATTAAGGGGGTTCAGGACTCAAAAATCTTTATTTTCAGAGTTATTTTTCTGAAATTTTTTATGCAGTACTGTATTGTACTTTAAAACTCAAAAAATTATTTTAAATTTTCAAATTAAATTTTTTTTTTTTAATTTTAAATTGAAAAATTTCAAAATTTTGACATTGATATTTTTAAAAAACTTTTTTAAAAGTTACTTCATTTTGGCATTAAATCATATCAGAAACTGTCTTCATGATTTTTCTATAAAATATTTATAAAAAATTAAAAAAAAAAAAATATTTTGTGCAAACCTTTATAAAACAATAGTATGATAAGTTCTAAAATCTTTTTAAAAAAAAGTTAAATCAAAATACACAATTCCCGAAGGCAAATCAAAGAAATATACATGAAAAATAACTGTGGAAAGTATCATATATTTATAACAAGTAGATTTAAATAATGCCCATTTGAACTTACAAAAAAAGGATAAAAAGCCATCACTGAGAAAAAATAGTTTCAAGATGGCACGTCCGAGATACGGTTGTCATGTAACAAAAACTTAAATATTTCAAGTTCTACTAAAGATAAAAACTAAATTTTTATATTATTTTATTAAAAAAAAAATTTATTAATTTTTACAATAATAAAAAAAATTTGAGAATTTTTAAAATTTGGAGTGCCATACTCCCTTACGGCGCAGTTTGGCCCTAGTGTTGCCCTTGCTACAGAAAATCAAAATCAACCCAACCCAGACTCCCTTAAGAAATTTCCTCTACCTCTTAGAATGGAAGAAAATAAAGTTCAAATATATACAGCATAATGCAATAATAAAAGTAAAAAACATCAGATACTTTTTGACCAAAAAATATGCAAAATGCCTACATAATGAACACCTACCGATATCGACTCCAACACTCACATTATCTTAAAATTGAATTAAAATGAGATTTTAATAAAAAGTTAATTCAAACGTAGACAAAAAAACCAAAATTAAACCAAAACGTAAACAACGTAAAGTGATATTGGAAACCAGGATGAAAACTAAACTGGTTAAAACATAAAAAAAAAAAAAAAAAATTAAAAGCTCTTGGCTCCTAATCACTGACAGAAATATGTAATATTTATAAACTATACATGGACGCCTACAGTATTATTTGCAAAGGGGTGCAAAATTGCTATATTTTTGTTCAAATCGTTAATATGATTGAATTTCCAAATGAAATGTTGAATAATAATTATGTATTTATTTTCAAATAGAAAATTGTTAGTCAACATTTCATTTGGAAATTCAATGAAATTAACGATTTGAACTAAAATCCAGCAATCTTGCACTCCCCTCACGGAACATGTTTTTGAAATTCTTTTCTCTGTAGCTTTGTTTGATACTAAGCGCAACTATGTTAAATAAAAAAAAATAGTAATAAATAAATAAATAAATAAATAAATAAATAAATAAATAAATAAATAAATAAATAAATAAATAAATAAATAAATAAATAAATAAATAAATAAATAAATAAATAAATAAATAAATAAATAAATAAATAAATAAATAAATAAATAAATAAATAAATAAATAAATAAATAAATAAATAAATAAATAAATAAATAAATAAATAAATAAATAAATAAATAAATAAATAAATAAATAAATAAATAAATAAATAAATAAATAAATAAATAAATAAATAAATAAATAAATAAATAAATAAATAAATAAATAAATAAATAAATAAATAAATAAATAAATAAATAAATAAATAAATAAATAAATAAATAAATAAATAAACGTTCGTTCGTTCGTTCGAACAAACAAACAAATAAATATTTATCTTTTTAACCAGTCTTCAATAATCCTAGACATCACACAAGCGCTAGAATAAACTTTAAAAATAAAAAGAAAATGCACGAGAGATTTAAATGAAATAATAACAAATGCACATTATAGCACAAAAAATAGTTTCAAAAAGACATGAGCGATTTTTTTTCTACGAATTCACCTTTTTTAACAATTTTTTTTTTTTTCAAATTTTCAAAAGCCAGGTAGATGCAAGTGCACCTCTTGCACTTTTTTTTACCTGCGCCCATGAACTGTTAAGTCTAAAAGTTACAAACTGATTACCATCAACTCATATTTGTTGTAGAAGGATCAATAAAATTCAATTGGTAAAATTGCACGCCTGATTGCTGAACTGTAGCTGCATGAATTATACTAACTACTGATTTAGTGACACTACGGACAAAAATAACTTCAGAAGAACACTATTGACAACCAAAGCCGATGACAAATAAATCAAGTTTCTATAGTTTTTTAATGGACCAGTATTTTCTTCTGCCTTTCCAATGATGATACTAATCTTCCGCTCATCGAAGCAAGGAAAGGAGTATGCGGTCGATAACTGTCTATCAGCAATGACTTTGGACCTCCTTCCAGATGTCTTTATTTACGAACTTGACTGCTGAAACCTTTTAAAATCACATCTCATGAAGTTATGGTGCGTGAATCATTTGTAACACTCTGGCGGTCATGGCGTGTCTAACGCCAAAGCTATTCTTATAGTACTTAATCTATGTTTTTTGAACAGGAGGGACAATGATTACCAAGTATAGGTTCTGCTCTTTTAACAACACAGCCCAAGCATTACCGTTTTCTAAAAATCAACAACGCTGTCTATTAGTGTAACACTTTTTTACGTAATACTTTACAATCATTGAGTTTAAGAAGAACATTGTTGGGTATGGGAGCGGGCATTTTTATTGCAGAAAGATGTTCCCACGATAAAGAGTGAAATGTGACGTCACACGCGTGGGTATTCGAAGTAAACTGCTTGTTAACAATCTGGTTTCACCTTAGAATAGACTTTACAAGTTTTAGAATACTACTTTAGAATGAATTTACATCCAACATGTATTTACAAAAACATTAGAAAGTGTGTGTAGTTTAGTTCATTTAGAATCTGTAGTAATAATCTTCACAGACTTTAAAATGGGCAATAGCATAAGCTACAAACCAAATTCAAAATAATAGAATAACAGAACTTTCTAAACAAAACTTGGCAATGCGTCGTGTAAAATGAACATATGCAAATTAAAAGAGTGACGTATGTTATTCATGAATTTCTAAAGCAATTTTCAACAACTATACATATATTATTTTAATAATTTAAGGGTCATTAATACATTTAAAAATTATGCTGATTTTTTGTATGGGTAAAAAAATTAGAATAATCAATTCATTCAATATGAATTTGAAAAGCAGACAAAATATTTACTTACCTGTTAACCAATACGTTGCGATAAATATAATGCTTGGCGCTCGGAAAATCTTACGTTAGTCTTTTGCTGAAAATGGGTCATCAATGTGATATTTCTGAAACAGCGAAATCATGTATTTTATCCTTGTTTAAAGCTGGAAAGAAGCAACAATTTGTCTCGGATCAAATGAATGTTTCCTTATCTACGTTTTCAAAGATTTTAAAGGAATATAGAAGAACCAGCCAACTAAAAAGTAACCGAAGTAAATGTGGTAGTGGTGGAAAGCTTTTAGCAACTGCCAGAGATGAACACAAATTAAAACGAATCATCCAAAATAATCACCTTAAAACTGTTTTTTGTTTTTATCAAAAAGTGTTGGAAAGAATCTGGAATTGTTGTGTTAAAGTTAACTACACTTAGGCGATTGGATAAAATAGTCTATAAAATCAATCTAACTTTAAATATGCTAAAGGCAATTAAATTGTTAAAATAATATCTCTATAGGTGTTGAAAATTGTTTTGCCGATTCCTGAATAACATGCGCCACTCTTTAAATATGCATATGTTCATTTTGCAGGACGCATTGCTAAGTTTTGTTTAGAAAGTTCTATTCTTCTATTATTTTGAATATGGGTTTTAGTTGAATTGTCAAACCTAACAAATAACCCCTAATTAACAAGGTATAATAATGAGCCTAGTAGATAGAGATTTTGATACGAAACTGTATTATTCGTTTGGAAAATCTTTAGTGTGCTTTACAGAATCCAAAGACTGTTAAAAACTTGCTTAAAAAATATGGAATTTTGTACCAAATGCAGCAAAAGTAATAGAAGATAATTAAATAAATTTCATGAGGTATTAAACAGAAGAGTTATTTACTCTTAGCATTTTAAATTTCGAGATATATTTTGATAATTAAGTAACGCCAGTATTAGTGAAGGACACACAAATACCTGTCCTTTTTTTTAAATTCTATTTTCAAATTAAAATTTTCATATGCTATTTAATTTGTATTAAAATTGATTCATTGCGTTTGAAAACACATGGTTTTAGAGGTTATTGCTTATGAGACAATATTTCTTTTGGTATTTGCATTAGAAAAATATTGCCTTAGGACATTGCATTTGAAAAAATATAGCTATAAGTCATTGTATGTGAAAAATATTGCTGTAGGCTTATGTGGTAGGAAAAGGAGTGACGATTTTTATTTAAGATTGTAATATGCTGTAACTCGAGCATAAAAGAATTCATGAACGAAGTCAATTTAGTTTAATATTTGTAGCCACTCCTGCAAAGTTACGCTCAAAAGTGTAAATGTATAAGAGTATTAAACATTTATATATTAGCTTGGTGAGATAAATTATCCAAAAAAGTATACAGAAATTTAATGTGTTTAGAAATTCTTGAAATTTAATTCAATATATTTGTTCCAACTTCCAGACAAGCTGTGGTTGTCTCCGATACAATCAACTCAGAAAACCCAACCATTTCTGCTTGTAACTGTTATGATAACTTAACCCCTTGACATATAAATAAAAGTTTGTGCAGTGAATATACACGGATTATTTCAGAGATCATTGCCGACAGAGTTTGCCGATGCGATTTTTTTATCGGTACTGTTGAAATGAAGCATCTTCAACAGTCTACACAAAACTGCATCGATGCACGACCGAAACAAATAATCTAATAATATATTGCCCGGTGTTCACCGAAGACAGTTCTTGACGTCTCGGAGAAGTCATTGTATGTCAAGGGGTTAAGAGTTCCCGAATAGATATCTGAAGAAACATGCCTTTAGTGTTGCCCTTACCCCAGTAAAACAAAATGAACCAAATGTCGGTATAGGCTGATTTGCACACTGCCAGTAGCTGGAGCCCTAGCTAAAAAGTTAATTGGAAAGTCACTGTCATGCGTTGATTGTAATGCCAGCTTTTCGTTTAAGCAGTGCTTTAATTGAAGTAATCTCGCCATTGAGTGACCTTTATGCTGCCAGTCAGTGGTCACTGGAGAATACGGGTGAAGGAAATTGACGTGCCAACAAATAAAAAATGTTTGATATACTTGAGTTGCCAGCTATTAACATGACAGTAACAAACTGGCTTCTCCAATGACTGACATAAAAAAAATTTACAAGGTGCTAGTCAATAACATCTAATAGCAATCAATATCAACTGGCTCGATGACTGGTAACGTATAAATCAGAAGTTTTATTTACTTGCTAGAATATAAGTTCATTTCAAGGAATGATTTTTTAAATTGAAGGAAGAATTTCATTGATCTAACGTGCACGTATTATACATTCATCTATTTTTTTTTACTCCCACCTCCTCTATATTTGAAAGGCGCTACTAAATGGCAGTTGTGGTCAGTGGTGCAGGGAATCCGACAGCAACACTAACATTGACTTTCTCCAACACAGTCATGCCTGTTTGACTTTCAAATGACACGTTAGGTGCTCGAATTTCAGTGTTAGGCATCGAGAATTTCTTTCACAAATTCGTTTTTCAGATAGTCGCTTTTTGTGCTGTTATTTTTATTTATTTTCAGCGGTGTGTTTCATAAGAAAATGATTTTTCATCACATGGAAATTAACATGTTTCCTGAGCTGAGAAGTATGGTTTTTTGGATAAGGAAATGAAAATTGACGGTTGATGAATAATTAGTTAAATAAAATTATTGCAGATTCTAAGTTGTATTTCTATAATGTTTTGGTTGGTTGGTTGAACTCCCGGCTGGGAGTAGAAAGGAAGGACTTTGTGAACTAGCACCTGCCTCCGCGTGCATATGTGAGAGAACCACCTCTCTGGAACAGGATGAAGTAAAAAAAAGAATTAATAAAAAAAGGGGGGGGGGGAATTAAATAATTTCGGTGCAGAAGGAATTTTGTGAAGTTGCCATTTCAATGCTTTCTCCGGGTGAGGACGTGGACACACACGTCGAGCTAAGCTCCTGTAATAGTGCCTATATAATGTTTTCTTTCGCCAAGTTAGTAATAGCCAAGTTAGTTAATAGCCACGAACTTAAGGCTTGGTTCTCAATTTGCCACTCACAAGAATTTAAAATACTGGGTCTTGGTCATAATCCCGAAAGCCAGCATCTCCAAAATCCCGACAGTCGATATCCCTACTACTCACAATCGCGAAAGGGCCAAACCTATTGGGATTGTGGATTGTCGGGATTTCGACTTTCTGGATGATGTCTCGAACCCTGAAATAATGCTGTATTAAATTTGAGAGTACCTTAAATATCTACGAAAAATTTGCACTGGCTCTCATAGTGCTTCTAAAATATCTGACAAAAAGATGAAAACAACAGGTAGGCGAGAAAGAATTAAATTCGAAAAAAAACAAATATTTTAATAACAAAGCTTTTTACAATAAGTGTTTGAAATAGCACCCACCAATAGTAATATAATATTCCTAACGGCCGTACATGGATTGGTGAACATTAGCCAACACTCCAGGCATTTCACACAGATTTCCAGCAGCAATTGAAATTTCGATCAAGATTAGCCACTAGATCTTTATCGGAATCGATTAGAGGTCGGCAATATATCGATACGACGATATTTTTAAAAAAATATCCATAATAAAAATATCGATACAAGTCAACGATATATCGATATTTTCAAACATTTTTAGTTTTTTGATGATCGCTTTGTAGTTCCATGTGTTTTTCAATTTTCTTTATTCCCTTTTCAAAAACTTCAAAACTAAGGTTAGGACCCGGCGGAGAGACAGTTAAAATGGTACCCTAACAAAAAAGAAAACATGATGTAATAGAAAGATAAGATCATTTATTAGTAGTTATTAACATAGCGCCGTTTCTGTTGCCAGCGCGTGCCTGGAATGTGCATCTAATTTTGAATATTAAAAACATCTCTATCAGCAAAATATGCAGAAAAACTACTTTTCAAAATTTCTTCTTTAAAAATAAATATGAATTTATGCATTGACATCTAAATGTATTTTATTTATTCTGATTGATAATATAATTTATTTATTAAAACATTTTTTATAATTTATTTATTAAAGCAATTTTTATAATTTATTTATCAAAAAAAATTTATAGTTTATTTATCAAAACAATTTTTATAATTTATTTATTAAAACAATTTTGGCATAAATTCACGAAAAGTAGAAATTTGCCTCGAAAAACTCGGGGAAAAAAAATCATGTGTCGATATATCGATATTTTTTTCTATGCAACGATATAGTATCGATATTTATTTTGATCGATATTTCCGACCTCTAGAATCGATGGGACTTTCGTAGAAAATATTCTCAATGTGTCCCCCAGAATAAGAAATCTATTCATGTCAAATCAGTAGTAAAAAATGAGAGTTTTGCGGAGAAAGAGGCATGATAAGGAGGAGAACCTCTTTTAGTTACGTCCTAAACATGCCCTCTAACACCTCAATGTGATTTTTTGTGCACACATTTTCTCATTACAAAATCAGCTTATTTTGATCCCCGATATCTTTCTTAACTTCTTTGCCAGATATTTTAGAAACATCATGTATACTAATAGATTTAGAAGAAAAATTTAATTTATAAATGAGAACCTCAAACGAAAACTCATATCATACACAAAAAATACTATACATTTTTTTTTTTTCAAAGCAATAAAATTAACTTATGTGTAATCAAATAAAACACCACACTTAGTTTTTAATGGAATTAATTCCCACTATAAAATACGCGCTTGAATATTGCTACAATTGGTAGACAACTTTAACAATAGACAACTTTAATAATAGCGGAACTGCCAGAGAAGCGTGATCTAACCTTAGGGGGTTGGTTAAAACCCCTCCACATTTCTACCCCATTCTTGAAGACGCTCAACCTTTGCCCTCACCCCTCGCCACTGTGGCGGCTACAGTGGGCATAGCTACAAACCGCACAGTCTATTAAAAGGCCATATTTCTCCCCAGCTTCAGAGTTCGACATGTCATTAGATCGCGATTATTCAATTCTTCGACTACTGCCGGTAATCGCGAAATGGGTTCGAACCGGGGAACTGGTGGTTATTACGGCCCCTAAACGTGCTCATCAATTCGCAATTTTTCACAATTAGTAGCCCTACTTTAGCCACCGGCGGCGGCGTCTCAGTGACATTACGTAGCCACACTTTCTTGTTGTTTGTTGTTGTGCTTTTCCGGTGGTTAATTTCGTGTCGCCGAGACTGAATGAGGGTGATTGAAAAAGCTTCAGGCAATTCTTGGAGACTTGGGATTTTGGTCTGATTCAATTGCAGTGTTTCTAGACGTACGGATTGAGAAAACAGAGGATTGTAAGCACACCAATACAAATGAGTCTTCATCTCTATAGAGGAAGTTAAAAATGTTTAACTGGGAAAAAATAATAACTCTCTTTAGTAAAGGTTGTTACTAAATGTTAACGAAAAATCTAATTTTTTGATTCGCAAGCTTATACCTAAAAAGTGCTACTTGTCTATATTTTCGTGCTACAACTGTTTTAAAGAAATTTATTCTAATTTTGTAACACTAATAATGATTATATCTGTTTTAAGTTTGTCTATTCTAATTTGACAGTAAATAATGATTTCAGCTGTTTTAAGGGAATGTGTTCTAATTCGATAGGTAATATTAGGTATAGCCGTTTTTATTGAATATATTCTAATTTAGTAACAATATATATAATAATAATAATAATAATAATAATCTTCGTTTGAAGTGAGTATATTCTAATTTGACAGCGAATAATGATTACACCTGTTTTAAGGGAATGTGTACTAATTTGATATGTGATAATGGATATACCTGCTTTTTAGGGAATATCCTCTAATTTGGTATCTATAGTAATAATTATATTTGTTTCATAGTATATTCTAATTTAACAGCGAATAATGATTACACTGGTTTTAAGGAAATGTGTTCTAACTTGATAAGTAATAATGGATATACTTGTTTTTAGGGAATATAGTAGGAATATTACTTATGTGAGGCTTGACTGAAACAATTATTTTAACTTCTGAAAATAAGTTTAGAATAGTTGTTTGTTGGTTAAATATTTCTAGTTCAAGGGCTACATGTGGACCACACTTCACCAATTTAGATTAGAAATAATAATCCAGAGTCATAAATTTCATTAGCATTTGAACTATCGATTTAAAGTTTGCGACAGGAATTTCATTTCACACATTTTGTCACAAAAAATTCATAATTTGATTTCAGAGATTTGTCTAAAACAATTCATAAATTGTAGTGGAAAACATTTTTAATATTTAGATGGAATACTATCCAAATTAGAACTCACCCAAAATATTAAACATATGGGTCTCATACTTTTGGATTGCATTATTTACAGGATTTCAGCAGGTGATACTTACATTCTCCGTTAATGACAAAGGACCTACAAAAAGATATAACAATAAGAAATATCAAAAGTATTATCTTACCCCTCGTTTTAACCACTAAGGCTCTTATTCGGAAACAACTCAAAATAGATGCATGATCCAAATAAGCATGAGAACAAAAAGGATTTCTAAATCTATCTAGATTCAAAACTGAATTCAAATTCATGAAAATTTTGAAAACTATCCTAAACAAGACTACCTCGTTGATATCAAGTAAAACTAAGATAAAGATAAGAAATACCAAAACTAACATTCTTCGCGATGGTAAACATCAAGAATAGGTCCAATTCACAAAATCAAAAGAGACATAACTTACAGAATAATTTCAAGACCACAATACATTCCCAGGAGCATACACGAGACTAGGTCACTAAAGCACCACGACATTAAAACCTAATTTTCCATATTGAAAACAGACATAACTTTCAGAGCAACAACAAGACCACTAGGCATTCTAGGAAGCCTACACGAGACCATGTCACAAAACAACCTCGACATTGAAGCCAAGTCTTCAATATAAAAAAAATGAGACATTACCTACAGAACAACATCAAAGACCACATTACATTCCTAGGAGCATACGCGAAATTAGGTCACCAAACCACCACGACATTGAAACCTTAAGAGACATTACTTGCAGAACAACAGCAAGACCATGATACAATCCCAGAAACATACACGAGACCAGATCACAACACAGCCTCGACATTGAAACCTAGTCTTCTAAAGACCGTATTGATCATGTTCTAAGGGGGGGAGGAAGGTAGTCCCATTCCTCCAATCGTATTTAATATCCATCTCAGACGCAATGATCAACTCAAGGTTCTTCATCCGAAATTGGATACCAGGAATCCATCGAAGAGTGAGGAGTCTGGAATTAAGGAAAATGTCCGTGTCATTCGGTCGGCAGCAACCTGCATTTCAAACTGTCAAACGCTATTTATCTTGATAGCGGCTCTACCTGTCTGCACCGTCTTTGGTCATCCTTCATCTAATCGGATTCGATCGATCGAGTTTGGAAGGTTGATTTCATAGTAGTTGATTTGGGGAAGGTTGAGAGCTTAGTCCACATAGGGAACTGAGGGGGCTTCGTCTTTCTTTATATGCAATTCAGTATTATTTGAAGAATTACGTAGCTTAATTGAGGTGTTATACAATTACTTTACATTAGTTTTTACAACTAATCTATTACGGTTCCAAAAAGACCTATCTAGGTTTTTACAATTACAAATGGAGATGTTTTCTCGAGTTTTACAATTATTCCTATTGTTCAGAAAGGTTGACTTCATAGAAGTTGATTTGAGGAAGGTTGTGTAAAGGGCTTAGTTCACATCGATAAATGAATGGTGCTTCATCTTTCATTTCATGCAATTCGGTATTATTTGAAGGATTACGTAGCTTAATTGAGGTGTTATACAATTCAGACTTATACAATTCAGACTTATACAATTACTTTACATTAGTTTTTACAACTAATCTATTACGGTTCAAAAAAGACCTATCTAGGTTTTTACAATTACAAATTGACATGTTTTCTCGAGTTTTACAATTATTCCTATTGTTCAGAAAGGTTGATTTCATAGCAGTTGATTTGAGGAAGGTTGTGTAAAGGGCTTAGTTCACATCGATAAATGAATGGTGCTTCATCTTTCATTTCAAGCAATTCGGCATTATTTGAAGGATTACATATCTTAATGAGATGTTATTCAATAAAGACAAAAGCGAAATCTCTCATAAGGGTCATCCAATTACTATATTAACGTTTATACAATTACTCTATTGAGGCTCATTAAAGATCTATCTAGCTTTTTTACATTTAATAATGAGATTTTTAAACATAATTTAGATTTTTACAATTATTCCTTTTGAAATTTGATGAACCAGCGAACAAAATCTGACTTCTCCACACAACGTCAATTTTTTTAAAAGAAAAAAGTTCGGCCTTCTTAAACTCACCTTTATTTGCCTCTGAAATATTTTTAATCAAAAGCTGCTCTAAACCCCTCAAAATATTTGTATTCAAAATTAAACACATGTACAACATATACTGAATAATGTTTATTTTCACCTCTCTTGTACGAAACTTAGAAGACAAATCTTCTTTTGTTCCCCAGTTCCTTATTTTATACAATTACTTTTATTTTTCGTGATGATCAATTTTTTACCTCAATTTTTTTTTTTTTTTAAATCGAAGTTAAAAATCATAAATAGCAAAAAATTTGAGAACTTGTAATGGCATATAATAGATGACAGAAGAGAAAATCACAATTTAAGTATGTTGAAGAAACCAAAGGAATCATTTATCTCTCAGCAATAAAATTCATTATCTAACTCTGATAAAATTCCAAAAATTAAGCAACCTTAAACTCGCAGACTGCTTACAAGTCCATTAGTATTACTGAAATACGAAGCGATTACAGTAGAATTTGAATGCAATTTCAATTGTTGTTTCGTAATAAAACTATTGGACATAACTAATTCCTTGGTGCTAAAATCCTTTTTAAACCATGAGGTATCAGAATTTAGATTATATCTAAAAGCAATATAAAAAATCATTGCTTGTGTGGATGGGTCTTGCTCTCTATTTAAGATAAACAAACTTTCTATAGCAATTTCATATTCACACTTCACAAATTTATTGACATTTCAATTAGATCTTCTGGGTTTCAACTATTAATCAATTTTATGTTCACGTGCGAGTTTGAGATTTTTACATTTTTGTTCAAATTTCACAAAGTTATTGACATTTCAATTAGATCTTCTGGGTTTCAACTATTAGTCAATTTTATGTTCACGTGTGAGTTTGATATTTCTACCATTTTGTTGACATTTCAGCTGACAATAAATATTGTAGATCAACGTTTTTACATTAAAATATGGACTTTTCCCAACGTAGAATGTGCTTCCAGTTTTTATATTGCACAACATTTTATTCCTATGCTAAATTTAATAACTTTACAGAACACTTCCAATCTAACACTGGACTCCAAGCATATAAATAAAAAAAAAATATTCAGAATATAAACTAAATTGCATTCAAATATGTATTTTTACGCTTTTTATATTAAATACTTGGAACAAATTCAATATAAGTAACTGTAGAAGTATTGATTGGAATTTAAAAAAGAGTTAGTAACTGATATTGTGGTACTTAAAGTTGTAAAAGAATCTTGGTAAACTCAAAATTAGTTACGTTTTTTATTACTTTTATAGTTTAGATTTATGCATTACAATCAGCATGGTTTGGTTAAGTGAAAATCCATCCTTTACCTGACATATAGGATGATTATAACTAAATTTAAACTTTTAAATAGATATAAAAAAGAATAACAGTCCCGAATTATCTCAACTTTGATCCAAATATATGCGAAAAAGAGAGAAATGGTATGGAATAAGAAAGAAAAACTATTTTTTTTCTTCTTTTGCCAAATCAATTCCGCTTATGTGCGTGCATTCAGGCCAAATTTCAGGTCATTCTGACCGAATGCATATACATTTTTCAACGTCGTTTGAATAGGTGTGCTTATCTCCACTGGAAATTTTTTACAAAGCCAACCTATTTTAAATTAAGCGTTTAATTCTGTAGAAATTCTTTGCATAATCATAATAAAAGCAAAGGTCATTCTGTGTCCAATATACATTTTTTAGTTACTAAGTATCATATATGAACTATTTTAATTCCATTAAATGCAATAACTTTTTTCCATGCTCTTTTCATTTAAATATTTATTGTTTCTTTTTTGTTTTTTTAGATAATTATCCTCTCTGAGAAGATCCTTTATGATTTTCGACAACATACTTTTTAAAAAAAACTCTGCGTACTGTATCATCTACGGCGTACTATCATCAGAAGGTAAGGCGTTGGATATTACCTACGTATTCTTCAAACACCCTTATAGAGTGTAATGACAAATGTTTTCTACATAAACACGATTTTGTTTCTGTATTAAGGCATTTAACCAAATAAATATCTTTTTTTTTTTTTAAATTGGCATTTTGTCTATCACTTTCATGACTTGTTGAAAAATATGTGATTGATCTAATTCTTATAATAACAGTATCTTTGTTGTCATCTTTTGAGGTAGAAACATAGACGCTTAATCTGCCCTATTGAATAAGCTGAGCTTGTGAATTGACCGTGAATAAGAATTGCTAATTGCTCTATTCTTAAGTACACCATACTCTTCAATTTGGAAGAATGTTCGAATAAGAAGAATGTTCGAATATATATATATATATATATATATATATATATATATATATATATATATATATATATATATATATATATATATATATATATATATATATTACTTAAAGTTCAGAAACTTCCGTTTGCCATTTATTATATGGTACTAATTGTTATGAATAATACATCTATACCATGTATGCATATATAAACAACATATATTTACGTAACCGATACATATATTATATACAAGCTATATATATATTTAAAATATAAACAATAAGCATATGTGACCAGCATTTTCTGTATAAAAAATTTGATAATAATGTTCACTAGCATAAGGAGTATAAGTATCAGTATTTAACCATTAAAGACAAATTATTTCTTTTAGTTCATTTCAAGATGCTTTAATAAGCGACCTTATAATCCAGTAAAAGTAAAAAAAATCTTCAATAAATTTAAGAGCAAAGTTCTTAAATGAATCATTAAAAATGTCAGTATTTGTCGTTATCAAATATTTTAGGATGAAGCGCCCTTAAAAAATCCATAAAAAATGTATTTATTCTTCGTATTTGGCCGTAGAGTTGCCCACTTCTTTTTTTCTCTTTAATAAACTATTTGACAATACACATGAATGGATGCCATTATTTAACGACCATTAGGAAAAAAAGATTTCTTTTGGTACCCTTCATGGTACCCAATATTTTATTTTATAGTCAAATATTAGCACACATTTCAAAACACCATATTTATTCACTGAATAGTGCGTCTATCTTGAAGAATCCACTCTGACATCTGCAATAAACCATTTAACAATTCGTTAAAATTACCCTTACAAGATAGTGCCTCTTTTAACCTCTAGCTCACGCTTCCGTTTTATATACTTTTTAAGAACAGAATAAATTCAAGCAGTGAGTTTACTTTTACAAATGAGCTGATTAAATATTCATAATGGACTGCCACCATTACCTTAAAAAATCTCACGCGTACTAAAAACTGGCGAAATGGCGTGGGGGGAAAACGCTTCTCGTACTGGAAAATGATTAAAAAAGACCGTTTTTGCAGCATGCCCGACTGCTAATAAACTCATTAAGTTTTTTTCCCACGCAAGGCACTTTGGAAGAACAATTTCAAATTGAATACGAGCACATCTGAGCGAACATCTTAACAGTTAAGACGTGGCTCTTACTAGGGTGGTTATAAAAAAGTAGATTATTTTCTACGACCGAGGGATAGGGACAAAAAATGACATAGTAAAAGAAAAGTGCTTACCAGAGGAGGCGACTTAAAAAACATTTTATTCGTTAAAAAATAAAGTAGCGAATCGTAAATTAATGATATCATTTTTATCTCATCTAAAATGTCTCAATGTTCAGTTTTTTTCTAAGAATCGAGTTATTAAGTGAATTTATAGGATATTAATCGAGATCTTTATTGAAAATATTTATATAGTTCGCATCAGTTTCGGAACGTGCAACAAACTGGGAAAGTTATCTTGATAACTTTGCCTATTTGGTGTTAGATTGTTTGGTTGATTGGATTAGTCAGTATTAGATTGTTTGGTTGATTGGATTTTATGGCATCAGTTTATAGGATGACCGAGCCTATAAAAATAATCATAAGGTTAAAATACAAAAAATGTGATGGTGTTACTTTAAAAATATTATTCCCAAAACTGAAGAATTTAAAAGTTTGACTATAAACTTTAAATTTGAAATTTTATGGCATCAGTTCATAGGATGACCGAACCTATAAAATACTCATTAGCTAAAAATGTACTACAGAGTATTATTTCCAAAACTGAAGCATTTAAAAGTTTTACTTCATGCTTCAAGTTTTTAAAGTTTTTTTTTAAAGTGATTGCAGTTTCATTAATTTTACATTATTTTTAATACTTTAAGACTATTTGGTTTTAATAAAACTAAAGAAAGGCGTATGGCTATCAATAAAATATCGGTTCCTATACTTGTGATTTTTCTAAAATACTGTTTTTTAATTTATAGAATGCTTTGGTACTGCTACTGATTAAGAACTCAATATTTTATTTCTAAAGTTTTATTTTTAAGTCCTAAACACCATCATTTACTTTAAAATATAAGTTATTTTACGGTATAATAAATCGTTAATCTATTATTTACGGTTACGGTACGGTTATTTTACGTTATGAATAAATCGTTAGCAAGTAAATAATCATTATGTTTCTAAGCTTAATATACACTTAAAAATTTTGTTCCACCTTGCACCAAAAATTGTTTCCCATTTAGCTGTAACCAACATTTGGTGCTTAGTTAGTTTCACTATTTAATGGAGCTTACGGTCCGAGGTAGCACTATTGAAACTAAGCACCAAATGTTGGTTGCAGCTAAATGGGAACCAATTTTTGGTGCAAGATGGAACAAAATTTTTAACAGTGTATTAAACAAAAGCCAAATGAAGAAAATGCAGTTTAGCCATCCAAGACCAATGATGCAAAAGTCCAACGTCTGGACTCTGGGATTATAAAGTTAAATAATTATAATTCAAAACTTGTCCAACACATCTGTTTAATTAATAACCATCCATCGATTTTTTTCGTCAAAAACAAAAACAAAAGAAAAGAAAAAAGATCCCAAAGTATCCAAAATCAAATCACATCAACATAGCTGATAGCAACTGCCCTCGTTCAAACAAGTTCCCGTTTATCGGTTCCCAACATTCACTCACTGATCTACAGTATAAGACAAGCTTTTTAACTTACGATCAAACCCACCTTGAGTTGACAAATGGAATGAGGGAAGTTCCATTTATTCCACTCTGTGAGTACAGATTACAGATAGGAGAACACGCGTTGCAGTTGTGAGGAGAACAAATAATGGTTGATGGCACGCTTCTGGCACGCGTAGGTTTATGTACCATGGGATGTGTCCAATTTCAATCGTGCCAGATGGTGCAAGGATTCTTGGATAGGATTAGATGTCGAAATGCAATAGCTAAAGCTTTGGGTGTTATTTTTAATATAATACGTTATTTATTTTTTTCTTCCAGAAATTGGTATCTGAATAATTATCTTTTAAAGTTAATTTTTTTATCTGTTTTAAATTGCCTTGGTTGGGATTTAATGATGAAATGAAGTAATTAAAGTATTTATTGTTAGTTCTAATACGTTATTTTTTGTTTGTGTTTTCTCAAAAATGTCTATTTTCAATACTTAAAATAAATAAAATATTAAAGATAAGTTTCCTTGTTTAGGAATTAATGTCGAAATCCAGTAGATAAAGCTTTGGACTTTGGTTTTAATAACTATGTTTTTTTTATTTTTATTTTTTTTATTTTTTATTATTATTATTTAAGATATTGGGTTCTGAACACATCTTTCAATTCTGATTTTTATCCATTTAAAGTTTTCTCGGTTAGGTTTAATACTGAAATGCAGTAACTTAAGCTTTGGACATTGGTTTTAATAATTTGTAACTAAATGTCCTTGTCAGAAATTGGTTTTATGAACATTTATCATCCAATGTTAATTTGCTTATCCATTTAAATTTTCTCGGTTATAATTTGATATTTCGAAAGGCAGTAGTTAAAGTTTTTGGCTAAAATGATAATTTTTTTTTTAGAAATTGCTTTTTGTAAACTTACTTTTAAGCGTTAATTTTTTTTATCAAAGTTTTCTTGGCTAGGGTATAATGTTGAATTAAAGTCATGGAAGATTGGAATTTTGGTTTTAATTCTAATTAATTTATTGCTCGTTTCAGAAATTGGTTTCTGAAAATTTAGTTTACGATGTTAGTTTTTTTTTTTATCCCTTTTAAGTTTTCTCTGTTATAATTTGATTTCGAAAAGCAGTAATTAAAGCATTGAATATATTTTTAGTAATATTATATATATATATATATATATATATATATATATATATATATATATATATATATATATATATATATATATATATATATATATATATATATATATATATATATATATTATTTTTTGAGTTGAGATCACACACTGAACATTTATCTTTAAATATTAAGTTTTAATCCTTTAAGTTATCATCACAACTTTTTGCAAAGTAATAAAACTGCTACAAACGTAATCCATTTTATGGTACTATTTGAAATTTGTAAAATAATATGGATGCATTATATTTAAAGAAGTAATGCTTTTTTAAATTTATTACTGGATTGTAAAAAATTTATTATATTATATCTTTGAATACAACAGCACACATTTAGGCTTTTCTATCAATTTCTTTTGTTAACCCATGTATAACATATCATTTCTAGAAATTATAAATTTTAAAAATAAACTCATTAATAAATATTAACCAAGAAAATTTGAAATTTAATGGACTCATTTATTACTTTAATATCATCATACTTCATTAATAGTACCTATTTTAATGAATTTTACCCATGGAATATTTTAATGTTAATAACCTATTTATACCACATTTACTCTAAGTTGTGCACGTATGTTTTTAAAAAGTCGTTTCGAGATAAATAAATACCAATCCCATTTAGAGGTTTTAACACGTTTCTAAGATAATAAATTTGCATAAAAATAGTTTTAATTCACCGTTTATTTTTTGTCACCAGCAATCCAGCATTCATTTTGTTATTTTCATCTTTTTAAAAACAGCAAAGCCTCATCCACTCTCAACGAAAATATTTGGATATGTTTTAAATGGTGGAGGTACTGATTGTATGCATTCATATGAATTTCAAATGTATTGTCTTAAGTAAACATTTGCCGAAGAATATTTCCCTAAGGCTTTCAACTGACGATAGAAATTTCTTTGTGCACTTGATACTGTCTTGTAGCCAATCTTACCGTCGTGTCGCCTCATTGAAATTCAATCCTAAATGAGAAATGTCTCGAAGCTTATTGCTGAGAAATGTCTCGAAGCTTATTGCTGAGAAATCTTGACAACTGAACGTCGCAGTGTGACTCGGAGAGTGGATATTGAAATGAGGAGCCTGTCTTTTATTTCCAAAATTACTTATTTGAAAATTCTTTCGAAGGATATTTGGAATCGGGTTCGAGTGGGTAGACGCTAGAAATCAGGGACTTTATAAAGGACTTCTGGCAAATGAAGACTTAAATTGCTGACTTATGAGCATTTATTCTCTCGCCAAAAGTGAAGTCAGTGAAATATTGTTAATCAGATTGTAATTCACCTTTTCTGAAAGATATTGGTTTCCTCAACAAAAGCTATGTTGTGGTATATGAAGTCACTCATAAATATATTTTGAATACTCTTGTACGTAGTAATTTTCATTTCAATTGTTAATTATTGAATTTTGAAAATAAATTTGATAAGTTTACTGTAGAAAAGAAACGGAACATTATGATAACTTTTGTTGTGAAGAAATATGCATTTGTAATATCGAGATGTTTAAAAATAGATTTGGCTTTAATAATTTAAATATCGTTACATTAATATTTTGACGCGCTAATTTAATTATTGCTTAAAAACAGTTAATACATCAAAAGCTGGCAGATTTAAAATATATATAAATTGCATTTTTTTTTCTCATTTTATTGTAAATGAAATATATCTTACATTCCCAACATTAATGTATTATAAATAGTGCGCGTATTAAACAATAAACAATATAGTTTTAATTTGTCTATGGGTAACTTTTAAGTGTCCAACGCGAAAGTTGATTCTATAAGATCATATAATCGAGGAAGGGTATACGTTAAGGTAATCATTATTAAAATGAGTGAAATGATATTTTTCAAATAGAAAATGACTTACATAACGTGTTTCTTTTAACAAATCACATTGAAAGCATTGTTGTATTTAAAAAGAATATTTCCTCAAACAATTCCCCAGTTCAGAAAACAAATTCGGCTGAAGTATCTTCCACCATTCGAAACTTATTTAAAAAACTCCTCAATTTATTTTAGGGCTGTCAAAAGCCTCATGAGGCTTAAGAAGCAAAAAGGTAGTATGACACCTTTTGATCCATACTCCACCGAATTCGAAAGAACACTCCCAAACTCACGATTGGATGATGTCTTTCAAGTCATCTCCAAGCGTAGTTAACTTGAGTTCTTTTCAATATTTCGTCATGGTTTTCACAGGTAATTGTGACAAAGTGGCATTAAAGCGAGCCTAAGTATCACGTCACAACCCTATAAGGATCATTAATATCAGTTGCAGCCCATCAACTTGTGTAAAATGTGATGCAACCGTTTATTCTTATTAGCAGGCGAGAAGCCTCTATTGGGATGGAAGAAGCGCAAGAGCATCCGGATGGTGATAGAGGATGGATTGAGGATAGATGATGGTATTGAAATTTATCTGTTCAATGAGCTTTGGAGACGTTGAGGAAGCATATGCCTTGCTTATGAGAGGCAATGATGTAAAATGGCTCGCAAGTGTACTTAGTGTGACACTCATTAATTGAATAAAGAAAATTACGCGTGTGCTCGTTTAAAAGGACTTAAGTGCTGGAATTATATCTTAAGTGTTGTTTTGGTGAGTGTGTCATTTGTCAAAGAGGTCGCAAGAGTCGTTTAGGGAGGTATTTATTAAAAGCGAGAATCGTCGCGCTGGAAGTGGAAATGAGAGATAAATTTGAAATGAAATGGTTATTGTTTGTGAAATAGAAACACATTTAATCGATCATTTCTTTTTAATGTTAGCCCCTCTTTTATTAAATTTGGAGGATAAAGTTCTTTTAGAATGGATTATTGATTCCTTGTGATTGAAAAGGAATTTTTGCGTGCCAAAATGAATTAATTTTGGGTATACGATTTGAATATCTTATATATTATTATTGGGGGGGGGGGGATGTTTTTATTTTTGTGACAACCTTTTTTTCACCCTCTGCACAAAATCAGAATTGATAAATTATATACCAATGTAAAGGAATAGACTTCCCTTTTGATAAATACTTTTTTTACAGTTGCACATTGCGTTATTTGTTTGAAAATCAAAGTACATTTGTATCATTTTGGTACTTCATGAGACAATTCAATGTAGAAGGGAGTATCAAACTTAGCAATTTTTTTGTTGTGTACTTTTGAAGTTTATTTTCGAGAAAAGCGATTCCAGACTAATTTAAAAAGACATACTTCTATCAATTCATTTTCACATAGACTTTTAATACATAGCATTTAATATGCTGGGATAAAACTGATTCGTATATTTTTAAACTTTCTTTTGCTTTATTTAAGATCCATTCTTAGCCATTAGGAGAGAAATCATCAGTCTGTCTCTACCCCATAGTGTCAATACTTCATTTTATAGACTGCCATATCTGCCGAAGTGCTGAATTAAAACATGTATTTTTATATAAGGTTGTTTTGTTTGTTCTTATGTGTTATCTTATCTTTAAGTAAAAATTAAAATTTCCAGATTCTTGTTTCTTTGCAATATTTTTTTTTATAAACATCTTGAGCTTACAAATAGACTATAACTCCTAATAGTATTTAATTTGCCAGGAATAGCTTTTGTTGGCCTGAAAATAGCAAGTGGAAAAAGTTACCTCGACGTACCATCTAAGTTTATTTTCTAGATTTATATTGTTTAGAGAGAGTTGGTACCCTCTATACAGGTAATGTTAATTTGGCATATTTCGAGTACATTTTTCTCAGAAAGTAATTGGCATAAAAGCCTAATTTTCAGAAAGTAATTGGCATGAAAGCCTAATTTTCAGAAAGTAATTGGCATAAAAGCCTAATTTTTTTTTCAGTGCATTTACCAGACACTTGTTATTCTACTGAAGTTAGCTTTTGATTATAATTCATTTACTTTTTTTTTAAAATGAATTTTCGTGAAAGTCACTCAAATTTGTTAAAGTTGTTGTTTTTTTTGCCGAAATAAGCCAAAACAAAAAATATTTTTAAAATAACAACAAAATCTTACTTCAGTAAATACAGATACATAAAAGGAATATGTGGCAAAAATTTTAGGAAGATAGTTTGTGCAGTTTCTGAGAAAAAGGTACATGGATAATGAAAAATGTAGTTTTGAGAAAAACGCATTTTAAAGAAAACTTTACTTATACTAATGGTTACCAATTTCGTCTTCAAAAAATTATAAAAAATACTTCTAGTTGAGGCATTATTACAAATGAGGTATCCTTTTAAAGAAAGTTTTTAAATTTTGATAAACAATAATAGGCGCAAAATCGATCATTTATAAATTTTTTGGTACCAACTCCCCTTGAAAAAAAATTGCTTTCACTATTATTCAATTTTAAGTTTTAGAAAAAAATTAAAAATTTGGGAAAAAAGAAAAATATTGTTTTACAGGATATGATTTGTTGATTAAATTTATAGCCTAATTGCTTTGCTTCATTATATGCAATGCGATTAGGGCATAAACCTAATCAACAAACCATATCCCGATAATAAGTATGATAATGCATAAGACATTTATTTATTAATAATGGAACAATCTCAAAATTACTTTATATGCAGATATGTTATGTTCCTGTTTGATGTCTAATAAAAACAATAAATTTAAAAAATATGTAAGTATTTAAGAAAAAGTATTCTGTTTTGGAGTAAGTATTTATGTTCAATAACAATATCAAATTACTAATTTAGAAATTCTTTTCCGGAAATATGTAGCAAGGTTGGTAAATTATGATCAAAGAATAATATTAATGATTGATTAACCTTCTAGCTCATAGTGTAGCATATATTCTATACAATAACTTATCGAAGGGAAATATTTAAAGAAAAAAAGCTTCGTTAGCACATGATGTTGTACATATGATGCACAATGGTCTCCATTAATTGGTCAATTCTCTGCTGAACTAACGAGAAATTTTGGCTCTTTTTTCTTTTCGCAAACAAATTAAAATTCGAAAATTATGATGAATCTAACAGTTATGTTTTTGTTTTATTTAACTCTAGTTAATGAAAAAGTTATATCGAAAAATATTTATTTGAACTTGGTTAAATATTCATTTAAACCCCTGACGCACAGAACATGTCCGTGTCCAGAGCGTCGGTGGATATAAATGCATATTTGACCTAGTTAAAGTTATTATTTTTCGATATAATTTTTCACCAAGAAATAAAGTATAAAATAAAATTAAAAAAAAAAAAAACTATTCAATTCATCTTAATTTCATAATTCTTATCTTTTTACGAGTAGAAAAAGGAGCCAAAATGTCCATGCGTCAGCCCGAGAATTGCCCAATTATATCAAATAGACACTTTGAATCATTTTGTATATTTTTTTAGCGGTCCAGGTTTAAATAGAAAATATATATATATATATATATATATATATATATATATATATATATATATATATATATATATATATATATATATATATATATATATATATATATATATATATATATATATATATATATATATATATATATATATATATATATATATATATATATATATATATATATATATATATATATATATATATATATATATATATATATATATATATATATATATATATATATATATATATATATATATATATATATATATATATATATATATATATATATATATATATATATATATATATATATATATATATATATATATATAAATATATATATATAAATATATATATATATATATATATATATATATATATATATATATATATATATATATATATATATATATATATATATATATATATATATATATATATATATATATATATATATATATATATATATATATATATATATATATATATATATATATATATATATATATATATATATATATATATATATATATATATATATATATATATATATATATATATATATATATATATATATATATATATATATATATATATATATATATATATATATATATATATATATATATATATATATATATATATATATATATATATATATATATATATATATATATATATATATATATATATATATATATATATATATATATATATATATATATATATATATATATATATATATATATATATATATATATATATATATATATATATATATATATATATATATATATATATATATATATAAAATAAATCGTGTCTTAGAGAGTGTTAAAATGTGGTTAGTAGCATGCTTAAAGCTATCGCATCAAAAATATAATTTATTTGTAAACCGATTAAAACTCACTGTGTTTGTAAACGGATAAAAAAAAACTGTCTCTTTTACCTCGGAAACCGAAACATACTTCACTTTTCCGGACATTAGGTTTAGGTTCATTCATGTGTCACAAAAACCCAAGCAAGATTCCCCTTCACATTAAAGCTTTCCCCGACCCCACCGTAGAGGAGACTTTTCTACAGATTAGACCTGTTGTCACTAATTCGATCAGTGATCCCCCCCTCCCCTTCTCCTACTTTAAGCGCGCGACAATCGACGACTGCTTAAACACTCATTTCCGACCGCATACTGGATTCAATGGGATTGTCGCATACTCGGCTCTATTCAAACACTAATTGTCGGGTCGCGTGCTCGTTGACAGAAATGTGAGGGGTTGTTTCCATATTGAAGGAGGATAAAGTGTCAAGATCTTTAAGGGGATGCAGTTTTGTTTCGGATTGGGAGATCACCCATTCTTCATTTGTTGGACGAATGAAATAGTCGACTGGATTTATTTGATTCTAAAAATATACAACTTGTAAATAATAATTCCATTTTGAAAAGTTTTATTTTTTTGGGAAGTTGGGTTGGTTTGTATGCTTAGCATCCTACTTTTGAACATAGAAGTTCAGCTCAGGATTGGATCTCGGAACCTTTCTCAAGCGTTGCTAGTGCACTAACCACAAAGCAAACACGTGGGCAATGAGATGTGGGGAAATGCCTTTAAAATGAAATGCAAAAGAAAGATTTATTTTTAGACTTCTCACTAAAATTATAATTATGTGAGCCATTTTTTTAGGTATAAATTTAAATTCTAACATATATAGCTAGTTCAAATATAATTGTTTCATTAAATTTAAATAAATATAAAAAATACTAAACTAATTAAACTAAGTAAAAACGAAAAATTTAAATTTTCTTAATTTCTTAAAAAAAAAAATTTTCAATGTAAAAAACAAGTGAATGATTTTTTTAGAACTAGCTAAAATTATAATAACTATAATTTAGCTTTTAAATCCCATGCAAAGAAATACTTTTAAACAAAAATAAAATAATCAGCAACAAATGAAAATCAAAATTTATAACTGTTAAAAAAATTTCAAATTTGCTTTTTTAAGACACAAAATTATTCATAAACTATTTTACAGAGAAAAATTCTAGACATTTTTTTAGTATTTTTTACCTGTACTTAAATATACTTATCAAAAAGAATATACAAGAAAAGTTATAGAATGCTGTAAAAGAAGTTCATAATTCTCAATTGAAAATTTCTCACATTTCTTAGCTTGAAATACTTAATGCAGTGAACTATCAATTCAAGTCCATAAATGATGATGAATTCTTTGCAATTTGGTTTCTACTATTGCAAGCCCAATTTCGAAAACGTAGATAATTTTCTTTATATTTTACCACAATATAACTTTTTTGATGCAAAAAACAATAAGTTAATGTTTTACATCAAAGTGTCGTAGTGGAGTTGATGGGGAAAGAGGGAGGAAAACTTTAGAAGAATGAAACTTTTGAATTTAAATGATTTATAAAACACCTTAATTGATATTATAATCTATTTTACTTAACAAAATATAACTTTAAAAATAATATACTAGGTAGCATTGATATTATAATTTATTATGATTAACATTGGACTAGACGATATCGATGAAATAAACACTTAAAAAAAAAATCTCATTGAATAAAACAATTTTTTTTATGTAGGCTGAGTACTAATGAGTGCTTACCTTCCGAGAGCTTCTAGAACTTGGTTTAATTTTTAAAACAAAAATATGTAAGGTATCATTTATTTGCAATTGTTCCTTTTTGGAGAATTACTCCTATATCTAACTGATATTTTCTGTACATTATAGTGTTAATTACCAAATATGACCATTTTCTATTTCTGTGGTAACCATTTTGATTCCTTTCCATGATAATTAAATTCTTTAAATGGCAGATTCATTATTGTTTCATTTTTTGATACTTTAATATTTTGACTAGTAGTAAGTTTTCTAATAATAAGCTTTCTATTTATATTTAATTATACAATTTTTTTTATGTTTTCCTAAAATGTAGGATGGAAAGAAATAATTAAAGCTAATATTTGTTCTTGTTTATTTTCATACCTGAAAACTAAAAACTGTGCTCCCTTAGAAGGAGGGGGGGGGGGGGGGACTCATCTTCCTTAAAATATGCCCTCTCAGTATTTTGGTATTGATGTTTTATTGGATAATTATTTGAAATTAGGGTCTAATATTCAGCTACTATTTGCTTGAAGTTTAATTTAATAATCATTGGCTCTTATTTAATAATTTGAGTTTTGATGATAAATCTCTAGAATTAATAAGCTTTTCCTTAGTAAACACGGACAATTGTTTAAGTAATCGTGTCTTCACCCTTTTCTTGGATCATATAGAGCAAGTTTGAGTTTTTTTTTTAAATTTTTTTTTATTTTTTTATTATGAAAAACTGCATTGATAAACTTTTTAAACATTGTGAAAACGGATGCCTCTAAGAAATCATCACACCAATAAATTTGTTTTATCCTTCGTAAACACTTATGGTTGTTATATTCAGATTATCTGGCACCGTCAGCAACACGAGGGCTATAATGCGCCGAAACATTCGTCATTAAACAAGCCAACATACATTTACAAACACCCATGCCTAATACGGGACTCGAACCCGCAACCTCGCGGTCTAGAAGCCAGCACGCTAACCACTATACCGTTTGGTCGGCCGTAAACACTTATGATTCTTTAGAAATCTTTTTGTACATTTAAAAGTTTGATTTTTATGTCATTTGATACAGAAACACTACCACCAGTAAAATTTTTATCCGTCGTAAGCACCTACAGTTCTTCAGGAATCATTTTGTACATTTCAAAGTTTGAATTTTGAGTTTTGCAGCGTTTGATACTGAAACTCTACCACCAGTAACATTTTTATCCGTCGTAATCACCTACAACTCTTCAGGAATCATTTTGTACATTTTAAAGTTTGAGTTTTGCAGCGTTTGATACTGAGACACTACCACCAGTAACATTTTCATCCGTCGTAATCACCTACAACTCTTCAGGAATCATTTTGTACATTTTAAAGTTTGAGTTTTGAGTTTTGCAGCGTTTGATACTGAGACACTACCACCAGTATCATTTTTATCCGTCGTAATCACCTACAACTCTTAAGGAATCATTTTGTAAATTTCAAAGTTTGAGTTTTGAGTTTTGCAGCGTTTGATACTGAGACACTACCACCAGTAACATTTTTATCCGTCGTAAGCACCTACAACTCTTCAGGAAACATTTTGTAAATTTCAAAGTTTGAGTTTTGAGTTTTGCAGTGGTTGATACTGAAACACTTGCACCCACAAATATTTAATCCTTCGTAAATACGTATGATTCTTAACGAAATCCTGCCTTAACCCTTTTTCTTGAATCTCCTCGAATGAGGGATGGGCAACTCCAGCATTTATGAAAATGAAAAGATGGGAGTGTTCTTGTTTTCCCTGGTTAAAGCAATTTACGCAGCGAAGATAAGGTGGCGAATCATTTTCCTTAATGGTGGATGGAGCAATAACAGGTTAAGATAAAGATCTAGTTGATGCAACCATTTTTATGATAGAAAATTCAGGTCCTCAGTTTCGGATAAAATCGTGCTATCACCAATAAGTGAGACTGATATGTCCGATTCTTGTAACAGCATCTTTAAAAGCAAGGTCACTTACTTTGAAAAACCTAATTTTGTTAGAACTAACCTTCAAACAACGTGGTGGTCTTTCAAATGCTTTTACTTATTGGCAATTATGGAAATGTTAAGGCTGTCATGATAACGTCTTAAAAGCGAATTCTTATTTGAATTTATCTTTGAGTTTGTAGGATGTAATGTGATTTCATTAATTCAGTTACTAAGAAAATATTACTCGATCAAAGCTAAATTTGTTAATTATTGCAATTGAAGAGTAAGGTTTAAGATACTTAGAAGTATTTAAAAAATGCAATTTAAAGGTTTTAGACATATATGTCCACGTCAAATCGTTTAGCTTTTCTGTGAATTATCTCATCAACTGTATCGTTCTTTATCACTTGACATACAACTAATGTGTTGTGGCGTATTAATGAACTCAAGGATTGCAATGTATGGGAGGAGGAGGCTTCATTCGGATCGAAGATGCGAGGAAGGAAATTAAACTACTTATTGTAAGTAAAATATAAAAAAAATGGAAACTCCGACAACAACAGTCAAATTATATTTAACAATTTGTTATTCGAATGAAAATCGCAAAAATGTTTCAAAAGTTTAAAGTTAAAAAAAAGAATACTGACTCCTCAGCCATTCTAATTAGAAACAGGTTCAGCAAATGAAACATTTCATAAGTTGCAATTCCTTCAATCCCTTTCTGCCAGCTAATTATAAAGTAATTTTTCGGAAAATTTGTTTTTTAGAAGAAGAAATACGTAGTATATTTCGCAATGAAAAGCTCATGATTTCAGATAGCTTAAAATAAATTAAATATATAAAATACTCCAAAAGTATTTATTTTAATATCATAAAAAAATACATCCTCAAAACGAAAATAATTTTATTAAATTAATTTTGAAACTCAGTTTGCCGCACATTTTGCTGATAGAAATGTTTTTGATATTTGAAATTAGATGCAAATACTCCAAGCTCACGCTGTATTCAGAATCGGGGCTACGGTAAGGAATATAAAAATTGGCAATGCATATAAAGGATTTATATTAAAAACTTTGTTTTTATGAGTTATACTATTTCCCCTTTATTCTTCCATGATATTACAATAAAACCATCCTGTTCTACTAACCTGTTATGCAATATATAAAACAAAGACAAGTATATAAAATAGCCATGTAAATTGGGTAAATATGTAAAATAATTGTTTGTTCAGTTAAGAGGAAAGTAAAAAAAAATAATAACTATAATAACATATATACCTGACTCAACGCTCAGCCATGAAATGCTACTAACCTGTTATGCAATATATAAAACAAAGACAAGTATATAAAATAGCCATGCAAATTGGGTAAATATGTAAAATAATTGTTTGTTCAGTTAAGAGGAAAGTAAAAAAAAAATAATAACTATAATAACATATATACCTGACTCAACGCTCAGCCATGAAATGCTAGCTTAGTTTGTAAGATATCGGGATCGATTTCCACTTCTTTCTCTGTAATAAACTGCGTGGGGCGAATTTTTCGGGTTTCCTCCCAGTCGAAGTGTAAAACCGCGACGTTTTCCCTTTGAACAACCCTTTCTTAAGGCATTTCTTCTTGAAATTCTGCATACTGTTATAACATTGTTTCAATGTGAAATAACCCTCACGTGGATCTTGTACCAGAAAATTTACAGTACAGATAACCGATAATCAATATGTGGTGTAATATAAATATGTGACATCTTCTTCTTCTTCTTATCAAGGACTATGGGGACTAAGGCACCTCTGCTTAAGCATTTTGTACCAACCCCATATCCCGTACAGATCGGTAGTGGGCAGTACTGCACAGGATGTAAGCGCACACTCGCGAGAGGGAGTGCACAAGTCTACCTATAGCCGCCGAAGAGTTCATTTCTACCTCTTTCGGTAGCTATACGGTAGATGGCAGCACTACCGACCGTATGTGGAACTTCTTAATTTAGAGGCAATACCAAGCAGAAGATTCTACCAGAAGACTTGGCTTTGCCACCCCCAGAGGTATTGATTTATATGGGAACTTGGAGGACTTTGCGACCATGACTGATTTAACCTGCTCCAGTCACCATTAGCGAACACGGCGGTCTTTAGTCGGTCCCAGGCCCGAACTCGCAACCTCAGGGCTCGCAACCTTCTAGTTGCGAGAACGATACTCTCCCGACTGGGCTACGCTGCCCGAAATATGTGACATTGATATTCATATCAATAAAAAAAAATAACAGTTTTAATTTTAATTTAATGTTGTTATTATATTGGAAGCAATGACAAGTTATTTTACTACAATATGCACCCAAAAATTTAAGGAGTTTGAGCTTACAATCGATGATAATTTCAAAGATAGTTTATTGTTTGTTTTAAAACGTATTTAGACAAGCTTTATTTATAAACAAATCAAATTTTCTTATAGATTTAAAATTTTATTATTTTAAGTAGTATGCAAAAAATTGTTCCTTATACCCAGTATTTTAAAGAAGAAATCTATACCTATAATTTAACAAATAAGTTTCATCTACTATATCAAATACTTAAAAGTTCGATGTAAAATCATCAAAAATCTGACGTCTTTATCTGAAAATTTAGATAACCCCCTTTCAAATACTAGATAACTTTATATACTGTATACATCTTTATTTATATATGAAAAAAAGTTTGCATCCTCAATGACTCTGTAACCTATAGCCTATAGTCTTAGTTGTTCCCATTATACTAAACTTCAACTTAACTAGACATCACTTAGACGATAGATCGTCACAGTGCTCATAGGTATTTAATCCATTTTGGCGGAGTGACGACATAGTTCTCGCCAAACCTTGTAGCCTTTTGTTCTCTATAGGGTTGTGGTTTGTTTAACATTACGCTTTCACGCCGCCAAAATGGAATAAATACCTATGAGCACTGTGACGATCTATCGTCTAAGTGATGTCTAGTTAAGTTGAAGTTTAGTATAGAAGGTTCCATTTACAGAGTTCTCAGAGTAAAAAAAAAAAATTGTTCATAAAAGTTTTTAATACCTAGTTCCAAAAAATTTTAATTTACTTCTTTATCACACATTAATAGGATTTTTTTTTTAAAGAGTAATTAAAAAATATTTATTGAATGTGGACGTAAAAAAACTGCTAAAACTTCTTGTTAAATTTAAAAAAAAATTATAATTAAGAAATTTAAATTTCAGAAAAATTTAATCTAATGATGTAACTTATTTTATTGTTATATTGAAAATTGAATTGAGATAAAGTGTGTCGTCCACAAATTATAGAGTTTGCAGCCTTTCACTATCTGATATTGTTGAAATATTTTTATTTTTATTTCTTCGTTTGCGTTGTTTTCTTCTTGCTTGTGTGTCATTCTTTTCGTTCTGCAATTTCAACATACATTTTATAGCATCTATATAAGTTGTCTGGACCGACATATTTCTTTTAACATCCAATTACCAACGCTATTTAATAGAGTTCTTGTTCTGAAGTAATAAAAAAAAAAAAAAAGGCAGTGTCCTTTCTTTCAAACATACAGCGATTAAATATGATAACATAAGGTGTTATCGAAAATGATGTATTTGGTACACTAAAAAAAGCTCTATTTGGATTCTAACTTTTTTAGATAGATACACATTCAAGAATATAAAACTAAGCAAAGATTATAGTTCAAACTAGCAAAACAATGTCAAGGGACATTATTTCACTAGAATGAAACAGCTTTTTGCAAGTTTTAAACTACTTTCTTTAGTTTTACTAGTATTAAAATGGAGAAGCTAAAAAGTAAAAGTTACTTATATATTGACAGCTTTCTCATAAATTTTTTAAAATGTTTCTCAATCAAAACTGATAATCTAAAACAATCTTCAGACACTTTTCAAAGCAAGTCACTAAATTATATTATCGTAAAAAACGGCATTAATAATATAACCCATAAAAGCAAAGTTTTTAATATAAATCTCTTATATTCATTGACAATTTTATATTCATTAACACAGCACCAATTCTGTAAACAGCCAGTGCTTGGTGTTTGCATCTAGTTTTTAAAATATCAAAAACATTCCTATCAGCACAATGTGCGACAAACTACGATACAAAATTTATTTATTAAAAATGGTTGGTTGGTTGTTTTCAGATTATCTGGCACCGTCAGCAGCACGAGGGCTATAATGCGCTGAAACATTCGTCATTAGACAAGCCAACATACATTTACAAGCACCCATGCCTAACACGGGACTCGAACCCGCAACCTCGCGGTCTAGAAGCTAGCACGCTAACCACTATATCGTTTGGTCGGCATTTATTAAAAATGAACGAGAAATTTTGCACTTACATGCAAATAACTTTTCTTCCCTGAATAACACAATTTTATTTATTTATTTATTTATTTATTTATTTATTTATTTATTTATTTATTTATTTATTTATTTATTTATTTATTTATTTATTTATTTATTTATTTATTTATTTATTTATTTATTTATTTATTTATTTATTTATTTATTTATTTATTTATTAAAAAAGTTTTGGCAACAGGAAAGAGTTTCTTGAATGGTCGGTTAAATACTATTTTAGTGCGATTGGATGACGGTAAGTTGGTTTATTACTATTCGCTAAAAGAGACCTTCTAGTGACAGTAATAGCCCCAAAATTTGATAGAATGCATTGTCATCGAATCTGTCTGCTAAGTTTCGGTCCTATTGGATGATGGCAAGAGGGTTAATTAGGCCTCCGCATACTTGCCCACCGTCGACAAACATACCCATACACAAAATCGAAGTTAATAAAAAGGATTTAAAAATAGCAAAGTAAAGATCAATAAACAAAAGAAGACTCAAAATAAACAACAGCAAACCAAAATAAAAGTTTTAGACAAAGTAGCATTTTTTAGAAAGCAAGTGTAAACTTAAAAAAAAAAAAAAATCACCCTTATCGTCATATCATTTCTCAACAACAACTTTTAAAAGAGCTATTGCACTCTTTCAATTCTCCTGTGGTAGTTCTTCACTATCCTTATGCTATGTATCATTGTTATTTTGAAACACATTCAAAAATGAAGAATTCTCTTCACAAATAGGGGGAGCTGTGCTGTCAATATTTTAGTAAGGGAGCAGGGAAGTGTCAATTCTAGTTTCCGAAGACGAATAAAATTTTTCACACTGTTTCAAAAATTTGACATCCGATGGCGTAGGCTTAAACGTCTATGAATCTTCAGGCATTTCAAGTCGGCTTTGAGTCATCGTCTATCACACGCGGTTGATACTTTCAAGAGATTGCTCAGATATAGGGCAATGATTCCCGGCATTTGAAGAAATAAAAAAAGGAGTCTTCCCGTTGGTAAAAACTTCATTACAAATTCATGATTCCTGTTTGAAATAAAAGAATGTTTCGTTTCAACGAAGAAAGAGTCTGTTAAAATAAGACATCATCTATAAAAATCAAACAGTTATCTTGTTTTGGAAATGTTCCTTTCGATTTTTTTTTTTTTTACTGTTGTAAACTATATACTAATAATACATTTGATAACCTAGTCACAAGTGTTTTTGCTTTAAGTCCAATCGAAGATGTTGTTAAATTTAGTATTAATATTCTGAATAATTTAATAAATGAGAACTCGTTTTATCAAATAGAATTGAAAAAAGACAAAAATTAAAAAAATGAAATTTTATAAATGTTAAGTTTAATTACAGTCAAATCCTGTTAACGCGAAATCGCTTAACATGAAATCCCGTTTAACGTGAAGTAAAAGCAGTTCTCTGCACTTAAAACTTAACGTTAACTTGAAATTCGGTTAACGCGAACAATTTTGGAGGCCCCATTGACTTCGAGTTAACAGGGTTTGACTTATTTATAATTTTTTTTTAATTATTAGTGTTACAAAGACAAATTATTTATCTCGAAGTAAAATTTAACTTTTACGAAATGATACATTAAACAAAAATTTGTATTTTGACTTCATTATAATCGTTAAACACAATGAATATCAGCCATTGATAACAAGAGTGTGGCATGTATTCATAAAAAATACAATTAGAAATATCCTTTTTGAGTAAAAATTAAGTCACAAAAAATCTAAACCGTTCTGGCATTTCCCTTTGACTGCTTACAAAACTGTAAAATTGCAAACTTTATCCAAACAATCACATTTAACCAAAACAAGAACATTAACCCTTAAATGCATATTGTTACCAATTGTCAACATTCATTAAAAGTTCATATCTCTTTATGTAGCAAACTGCGTATAGTGTTTTTTTTTTTTTTTTATTATTTATTTTATTTTATCAAAACTATTTTACCGTTTCCTAAAGCAACTAGAATCTTTGATAGTTTATTTCTTTATCTGTGACAATTTTTGCTGTTGGGAGCGTTGTTGGCTGAGTACAATTGAAGAATAATTTTTATATTTTTGCATACACTGATAAATTTATGCAAGAAAAATGTAGCGCTTTTTTTATGTAGAAATACATCAATAAGCAAAATTCTTATTTTTTTCTTCTTACTAGCTACACCCATTTTCCGGTTGATTTCAAATTTTATTTATTAAAAATAAAAATTCATGCATTAAAGGGTTAAATAGATATCATTTATAGAAACGCCATTAAAAATAAATTTAAATTCAATTTTAAAGTACAATTCAAACTAGATAATATTTCTATATATATTATGCAAAAAATGCAAAAACTCTAAGGTCATAAAAAAGGGAAGAAATACCAAGAGCAAAAATAGAAATTACAGCGTAACCATCACTGTTATTAAAAACAAAATTTAATCGCAAAATACGCCTAGATACCATACAGAATAACAAGTCTATTGACAGTCCACCAAACTTACATTAACATTCCCTCAAAGAAAAGTCTCAGTAATTAAATGATACACAATTAAAAAGCTTTTGAATGGTATGATTACGAACGGATCTCTCCGCCTGTCGCAGTGTCGTTTACAAAAGCTTCAAAATAACTGAAAGAAAACACATAATTGACGATTCATGAGGAGATAAAAGACTGAAATTAACCTGTCACAAGTTATCGATCGACCTCCAGACAGTAAATACGAAGATATTGTGTATTACAACGGGCCATCAACAATGCAATTGGACTGTTTGCGTGACTAGCTTCAACTCGAATGTAATTTCATGCTTTTTGGAAGATTCCTCACACACGATAAAAAATAAACAAAACTATAAACAATCGCAATTTTTCAACAACCCCCACCTAAAGTACAAGAAGTGTCTATTATTTCCATGTCCGTTTCAAAAATCACAATCACGTTTTAACATCAACTCCTCCCGAAAATGGAAGATTTCGATTCCCCCCCCCCCCCCCTCATCTGCCCATCTAAAAGATGGCATATTTGTTACACAACTACCCCCCCCCCCTCTCCCCCTTAGCTATCGGTATTAGGATCCGAGCAAAGAAAGGTATCATTAAGGCGGGCATGCGCAGAATGGTCGTCTTACCAGTCGTTTATACATTCACAACGATAGTCTATAATTGGTAGGTTTAATAGCAAACTGCTCTTAAAACTGTTGGTGTTATAGGAGCGCAACAGGTCGGTTTTCTGAGAAGGATGCATAGGGAATTCATTAAAGATCTATATCCTGATCCCTATTATTGGCTGTAAGTAGAAAAGGTATGTTAATGATCAAATAGTGGCGAATGCGATGGAAGGAACAGACGCCCATAGGGGGCTAAAGATCATAATTCCGTTTAAATGCAATAAGTGTGGTTAAAGTATAAAAGAGAGGAATGTAGATGCTCAATTTGGGTTTTGCTTTTTTGTGGTAATTCAAGTGACCACAAGGTAAGTGAGTACCGTTAAATGGTGAGAAAATATACGAATTGCCTAAAGAAGTTTAGTATTTTTCTTTACATTACACTTCCAAGTTTTTCTTATTATTTGAATAAAATATCTCTGCTTTTACTTGAGTTTCTAAGTAGATCACAGTATTTATAAGGGCATTTTAAATATTTTTTAATTTAGAAAAAATGCAGAAATTAAAACAATGTTAAAATGTATTAATATTTTTGTTATTAATTATATTAAGATTATACTAGTGAATATTTGTAAAATTATGTTCTCCGAATATAACATACAGGCCAAAAAGATAATTTTGTGTAATATATCAGGATTTTCAAAGTTCTTATTTTTTTTTAGTTCTATGATTTAGATTATGCATATATTATCAAGAATATTATGCATAACATTTCTACGGATTTTCAGTAGTTTCTTTGAGTTTTTACAGATTTTTACTTCTTTTTGCGGTTTACTCATAGAAAAAACTCTTACAATACTATGAATGAATACGAGGTACAATAGCGACTATTATATCAGTGCAATACTAAGCGAAAACAACGTAAATCAGTGCAATAGCGTAAGTATTGGTGAATTTGGCAAAAGATTGAGAAAAGATATTTCTCGTGAGCTTTTTTTGAAAAATTTCTGTAGGTCTCTAAAATCGTAAAAATCCGTTAAAAGTACGGAAAATTAGTAAAAACTTCATAAAATCCGTAAAAAAGTTGATATCTCTGAGATACTATCTAACATATTTTGCATTTAAGTGCCTTTAAAAATGAATATAGGTTCAATAGTTAATGCTATAATCGTATTTTAAACATTGAAGTTCATCGTTAAACACATGTTGTTACGTACACATTGTGTACGTTACACAAAGCATGCGAGTACTTACACGTTTTTGAGTTGTTTGTAATGTGAGAATTGGCCGTTACACCTTTCGCATTCAGTAAATGTTATAAGCCAAATATTTATAAGATATGAGCTGATCTAGGATACGACTTAGACAGTTCAAAATTCTCTTTTCTCATTACAACTCCATCATTAATTTAAAATAAAGTACAAATTCATATAACAATAATGGTTTGTGTACAAATTTCACTGATTGTACATACATCGAAGTTATTCTAAAAGTGTTCATTGAAGTACGGAACATTAAAATTATTGAAAAGTTTAATTAAGTTTACTTTGTAGTTGACTTGTATTGAAAACAATAAGAGTCAAAATAATTTTTGAATACCCCTCCTTACATGATATCATGAAAATGTCATACGTTCCCATTGCTTTTCGACATGGAGTACTGCCATTTCCTACCCCAGTAGCACAAATCCGCTGACCAATTATATGTTCGACACTGGCCAATCCCGACAGGCCGTTGCTAGGGATCTTGGCCAACCTCACACAGTACTTGGTCAAATTTACTAGAAGTTCTGAAATGTTGATAGAGAGTTTTAAAACTGAAATATAGTGATATGAGAAAGGACGGAGGAATAAACAATATGTTTTGTGATCGTTTTGACATGTTTATTTTCTTTAAAAGAATCTTGTATTTTAGAAGGTTGCTGGAGATTCGGTATGGAAGGACGAATATTCCTAGAACCCCTGTTTCCGAAATGGGCCAATACTGCTGTGCTACCTGGATAGCAGTAGCTTTAGATCCTCAATTCACCTTGTTCTCCAGAATGTAGCAAATTAAAGAATTCTTTTACAGTTGTGAACTCACTTGTCATACGTTCTCAATGCTCTTAAGTAACATGGAGTACTATCATTTCTTCGTAGTAACCTGAAATCCTTAAATCACCTTGTTCTCGAGAATATAGCAAATTAAAGACTTCGTTTACAACTCCTAACTCGCAATCAAAACGTTCACAGTCCTCAATGATGATAAGCAAACTGTTTATAACAATTAGATCAATTACCGAAACCACTCACTGTTTCCGAAATGGGCCAATACTGCTGTGCTACCTGGATAGCAGTAGCTTTAGATTCTCAATTCACCTTGTTCTCCAGAATGTAGCAAATTAAAGAATTATTTTACAGTTGTGAACTCACTTGTCATACGTTCTCAATGCTCTTAAGTAACATGGAGTACTATCATTTCTTCGTAGTAACCTGAAATCCTTAAATCACCTTGTTCTCGAGAATATAGCAAATTAAAGACTTCGTTTACAACTCCTAACTCGCAATCAAAACGTCCACAGTCCTCAATGATGATAAGCAAACTGTTTATAACAATTAGATCAATTACCGAAACCACTCACTGCTTCGGAAATGGGCCAATACTGCTGTGCTACCTGGATAATAGTAGCTTTAGATCCTCGATTCACCTTGTTCTCCAGAATGTTGCAAATTAAAGACTTCGTTTATAGTTGTGAACTCACTTGTCATACGTTCCAAATGCTTTTAAGTAACATGGAGTACTATCATTTCTTCGTAGTAACCTGAAATCCTTAAATCACCTTGTTCTCCAGAATATAGCAAATTAAAGACCTCGTTTACAATTGCTAACTCACAATCAAAAGGTCAACAGTCCTCAATGATGATAAGCAAACTATTTATAACAATTGGATCAATCCCCGAAACCACTCACATTCTCAAATGACAATTCGGAATCTACCCCTCCCAATAAAACACCATCTTTATTTTTAACAACATGTAAATTCAAACTTTAATAGTAACACGCAGATTTTCTATGCAATGTCGACACCTCTGACCTTTAATACGCATTACTTATATCTGCTTCAGCCACACCATGTACCTTTCCATCATTCATTCGTAAATGACATCACGATAGCTCTTCATACGTTCCCATTGCTTTTGATCAAGATGGAGTGGTATCATTGTAGTCCACCAAATGTTCTTTCTGGCAGTAGCTCGAGAATCTCAACGCGCCCTATTCGCCAGAATATAGATAAATTAAAGGCTTCGCTCTCAAATGCTCACTCGCTTAAGATGATCGATAAGTCATATAAACTGTTAAATGATTGCAAACAGTCGGGTAGCACCTTCAGCCTGGGTTGGTAAGGAATTCGTAATGACTAGTTCATATTGGATCTCATTATAATGAGCGATCATGGCAGATTTAAATAATAGTATATGAGTGTGTTATAGAGGTTTGGAAGATTTTGCTATGCAGCATTGAAATATAAACTAGGATAATTTAGAATAAAAATGAATTTACTCTATTTAGAATATTAAATATGGGTTTGGTTTAAAAGAAATTCAAAAATTTTGAGTCTAAAAGTTAAAAAAAAAAAAAAAAAAATTTCAAAAATAATAAAAATAGTTGTATGGTTACAGTTTGGGAGTATTCTCAACTGTTGAAGTTGTTCAACTGAATTGCTATTAAATTTAATTATTACAATGAGAAAATGATTAGTTTCTGTAATCTTGAAAGTTATATGTGTGTCGTTTATTGATTTTTGAACAGACAAAAAAAAATCACTACTGTTGCCAAAAAAAAAAAAAAAAAGTATTAAAAAAAAAAAAAAAATGCCAACTGTATTTTCACTCGATTCCTATTCCAAGAAGTGGAAAAGTTTCCAAGTATAAGTATATATAACATAAAAAAAATTCTCAAAACAATGATATCTCTGAGCAATACCCATGTATAGTTTTTATTTACGTTTTTGCAGTTCCATCGGAACTGTTCACGACGGAATGTTACTATGCTTCTCAAATGTTCCAATTTTATGTATACAAAGTTGCTGGAAAAATCTGCTTTTTGCAAATGTATGACGGCTTGTTTATATTTAATGATACTGTTTCCGTATTTTTCTACCTATCTCGTTTTCAAAATATGTGTAAGTTTCTTGTATTTTTCAGTGCAACTTGGGCCAATAGTCATATGTATCGTATACTGCCCTACTTCATAACTTAATCAGTCCGAACACTTCCTTAGAAAATATTGCCATTAAAATACCCTGATTTCAATACCGAAGAAATGAAATCACAATATGAAAATTCCATTTTATAACTGCAAATTAAAACGTTTATACATGTGCATTAAAAAAAATTCGGATTTTATTCCAGTTAAGTTAGTATATTGAATAAACAAATCCTCATAACACCGTAACTAGATAATAGCACCATTAGCACAGTTATTAGAACATAGCAACACTGTTATTAGATCTTAGTAGATCATAGTAGCTCCGTTTTTAGACTATAACACCGTTATTAGATCATAGCCCCGTTAATATATAAGAAAACGTTTATTAGATCATAGCACCATTAATATATAAGAAAACGTTTATTAGATCATAACACTGTTATTAAATCATATCACTGTTATTAAATCATAGCCACAATTTATTGGATTAAACCATGTAGTTCTGATAATTAACTGTTTAATAAATTACTCTATCTTCAAATCCGTTATTAGATCATTTTGATATCCATTATTGCATAATTTTACATCATTTTGATATCCGTTATTATTATTATTATTATTATTATTATCAAATACGTTTATTAGATCATAACACTGTTATTAAATCATATCACTGTTATTAGATCGTAGCCACAATTAATTAGACTAAACAATGCAGTTCTGATAATTAACTGTTTAATAAATTACTCTTATCTTCAAATCCGTTATGATAAATGGTCAGAAGTTTTTAACTTACTAATCGTCAAATACATTTCTTTCCGAGCTTTTTCAAATGCGAAGGAATTAGAAATAAAGTGTGATAGCGTGGGTCGCTCAAAGCCTGAGTGTCATTTCAATTAAGTGGCACGTGGCTCTGAGTGTCATTTTCATCGTAAAAGGACGTTGGCCTTTCCTTCACCAATTAATTGTCTCAAAGAGAGCAATTAATTGTTATTTCCTGTCACTAAATGTTATGGGTTTCCTGCTGTCTTTCATCTTCAATGGAGGAAATGAGAGTTCTATTTGAAGTGAAAGTAGGTTTATTTCAAGTATTTTGAAAGAGGATTTGAGTAATTTAAAGAATCTTCTGGAATAAAACCCTCGACTTTTGCTTCAGAAATCGCATGTATTTGAGTATCATTCGTTTAAGTTCTTCTATCCGTCATCATTCGTTTAAGTTCTTCTATCCGTCGTGATTGAAAATTTTGGAGATTAAAATACTACTACTTTTATTTAGAACATTGTTTGCTATTTTCTCTAAATACAATGCGTTGATTCTTGTTAATTTATTGTTAAAACTTAATCAGTGAAATAAAAATTTTCTAATTCCAATATTTTAAAAACATTTTTAAGTCTTGTGTTCATATTAAAAACAGAACAACTAATTTGTAAAAATGTAGTAACAATTTTGTTTTACTTTTTAATACTATTTAATGATTTTGATAACCAGTTAATCATTTCTATACCAATTAGGAATTTTCTATAACATTTAAATTCAAGCATTTCGCTACCATTTTAGGATTTCGATATTATTTAAGTATGCCAAGGTTGATATCAAATAATTATTTTTTGTTACTATTTAAGGGTTTAGATATACACTAAGTATGATTTCAATATTAATAAAAAAATTCAATACTATTTAACTTTAAGGTTTTCCATAACTTCTAAACTTGATTTTTGTTACAATTTAAGAATTCTATGATCCAAACCAACCATTTTCAACTTCATCGTGATCGTCTGATACCCGCAAGTAATTCAAATACCACTCAACTCCTGTATAATAATTCCGCATTGAGAATTCGTAGATGATGTCCAAACAATTCTATTCTACTATTTAAGAATTTCAATAATAAGTTAGTGATTTAAATACCAATTAATAACTTCGATACCATTGAAATGTTAAGTTTTATAACATTTAAATATACGATTTTTGGTATCATTTGAAAATTCAATCATCAGACCAACCACTTTCATTTCGATCGTCTAGTATCCGCAAGTTACTGAGAAACCACTCAACTCCTTTATAACGATTCCGCATTAGAAATTCATCGAAATATCTCTGGATAGATGATCTCCTATTCTGGTCGAGGAATAGCTAGATGATTTCCAAACAATTATATTCTACTATTTAAGAATTTCAATAATAAGTTAGTGATTTAAATACCAATTAATAATTTCGATACAATTGAAATGTTAAGTTTCATAACATTTAAATTTACGATTTTTGGTACCATTTGAAAATTCAATCATCAGACCAACCACTTTCATTTCGATCGTCTAGTATCCGCAAGTTACTGAGAAACCACTCAACTCCTTTATAACGATTCCGCATTAGAAATTCATCGAAATATCTCTGGATAGATGATCTCCTATTCTGGTCGAGGAATAGCTAGATGATGTCCAAACAATTCTATTCTACTATTTAAGAATTTCAATAATAAGTTAGTGATTTAAACACCAATTAATAATTTCGATACCATTGAAATGTTAAGTTTTATAACATTTAAATTTACGATTTTTGGTACCATTTGAAAATTCAATCATCAGACCAACCACTTTCATTTCGATCGTCTAGTATCCGCAAGTTACTGAGAAACCATTCAACTCCTTTATAACGATTCCGCATTAGAAATTCATCAAAATATCTCTGGATAGATGATCTCCTATTCTGGTCGAGGAATAGCTAGATGATGTCCAAACAATTCTATTCTACTATTTAAGAATTTCAATAATAAGTTAGTGATTTAAACACCAATTAATAATTTCGATACCATTGAAATGTTAAGTTTTATAACATTTAAATTTACGATTTTTGGTACCATTTGAAAATTCAATCATCAGACCAACCACTTTCATTTCGATCGTCTAGTATCCGCAAGTTACTGAGAAACCATTCAACTCCTTTATAACGATTCCGCATTAGAAATTCATCGAAATATCTCTGGATAGATGATCTCCTATTCTGGTCGAGGAATAGCTAGATGATGTCCAAACAATTCTATTCTACTATTTAAGAATTTCAATAATAAGTTAGTGATTTAAATACCAATTAATAATTTCGATACCATTGAAATGTTAAGTTTTATAACATTTAAATTTACGATTTTTGGTACCATTTGAAAATTCAATCATCAGACCAACCACTTTCATTTCGATCGTCTAGTATCCGCAAGTTACTGAGAAACCACTCAACTCCTTTATAACGATTCCGCATTAGAAATTCATCGAAATATCTCTGGATAGATGATCTCCTATTCTGGTCGAGGAATAGCTCATGACTGGATAGATGATGTCCAAACAATTCTATTCAACTATTTAAGAATTTCAATAATAAGTTAGTGATTTAAATACCAATTAATATTTTCGATACCATTGAAATGTTAAGTTTTATAACATTTAAATTTACGATTTTTGGTACCATTTGAAAATTCAATCATCAGACCAACCACTTTCATTTCGATCGTCTAGTATCCGCAAGTTACTGAGAAACCACTCAACTCCTTTATAACGATTCCGCATTAGAAATTCATCGAAATATCTCTGGATAGATGATCTCCTATTCTGGTCGAGGAATAGCTCATGGCTGGATAATTTATTTGGGTTGGGCCAAAATGCGGTTTAAGTTTATAGGGTGGTGGCAGGAACTTTAATCACCGGGTGGAACCCGATCTGAACCTATCCTAAGATGGGCAGAATAGTCTTATAATGATGATTGGTAGATGATAAGGCGTCATTTGGAAGAACATAATTAAAACTTTTCACGAGAAGACTTTACTTTCCCTGTGTACATATTTAAAGCCTTTCGTGGTTATCGGTGATTAGCTTTCGGGACATTATGTTACAATTTTCTTGTCATTGACTAATGGTTATTGCTTCAGATAAGTAGCTGGAACAATATCAATCTCCGGATAAAATTCAAATAGATGTCTTTTTTCCATCTTTATTCCTGAAATATCCATTTACTTATATTTGAGGTACCATCCCTCAAAATAGCTTTTTATTAGTTGGACAAGAAAGTGTTACTGATTTTGAAAGTTTGATAGCCGTATACTTAAATTTGACCTTGGAAAATTGGTTAAGAAATAATTTTATCAAGAATGGTATTTCTTATAACTGTGAAAACATTTAAGTTTAAGGTACATTTTTTTTAATAATTGAAAAGTACCTATTGATATTGCTCTTCCATTTCGTTATATTAAAAGTCACTTAATTGTTTTTAATCATAAAATTATAAACGTTTGACATGCTTTATTGAGTCAAACTTTGGCCCATTTTCATTGGTGGTAACATAATTTCAAAATAATTGTAATAAAAAAGGATAATGACAGGACACAGTAAAAAAGTATCAGGAAGTGTAAATATGATAAAAATAAATCACATATGATAAAAATAAATCACATATGATAAAAATAAATCACATATGATAAAAAATAAATCACATATGATAAAAATAAATCACATATGATAAAAATAAATCACATATGATAAAAATAAATCACATATTATAAAAAATATATTACAAAATTAAATTTCCTGATCGTTCCCTGAAATCGCATATTTTCTTTGCTCAAGAGTGGAAGAATCAAATTAAGAATCTTCATAGAAAAAAAAGAAAGAGAGAGAGAAAAAAAAAAGAAAGAAAAAAAAAAAGGCCATAAAATTATCTGTGTATTTATCTATAAAAATAAGAAAACGAAAGGTTAATAAAAACCTTTAAAATAATATAGTATCAACATTTTGAGTCTTATTTAACTATCAGAAATAATTTAAAGTCAGTGATTTTGTGAATAAATACAATTTTTGATAGATTTAACGATGCTCTTTACAGTAATTTATTACAAAATTCATTGTAAAAATTATTAGGTTTTTAAACATCATATTTTACGAAATCTTAACTTTAAAAATAAAAACATATTATGCAATAATTAAGGAAAACTTGTAGAAAAAAAAAGTTTCTTAACATTTTTTTTTTTCGATCTTTGTATTGCTACTGATATATGAACTGAAATCCTATTATTAACGTACAGTAAATTAACACGTTTACTTCAAAATTATTCAAATGTTCTAGTTGAAATTCTTATGTTATACGATATGTTTGGAACATTGAAATTTTCCATTTCAGGAATAATGAAAAGTAAAAATTAAGATACGGTTACTTAAAATTAAAAGCATAGATTACATTATATAATATCTAAATCGTATAAAAATTGCTACCCATGGGAAAGGGTTGGGTTAAATGTTGCTAATGGCTCCAATATTTTGCACGCTACAAAATGTTCTTGTGGGATGCCGTAGTTCCCAAAACAAATTTATTAGGAATTTTCTTTGCATTTTATTCTTTCTCTAGAATTCTCCGAAAAGTTTTTATGCAGTTATAAACTTACTCTTTAATACTGTTTATAATGCTATAAACGTAAATCTAATTTTTGTTGTTGTTTTTTCTAAAATTTTATGATAAATTAATTATATCAAACTATAGATAATATGTAAGGAGTTCATATAGTTTCAGGTAATTCTGTTATTGCCTTTTTCAAAAGGACATTTGATATCGTAGAAGTATTTTTTTTATTACTAAATTTCCACTACGATGTAATTAATGTCTAATTAAACAAATTACTTAGTGTTAATAAAATTATTAGTGAAGACACAAATTTACCCGACAATAATCTTCTTTTAATTTTTTACTACAATGAAAGAAATTTATACCTGAATCAAAACTCAATTTTTTTTTATTTCATTCGATACTAACAACCCGACAATTAAGTTCGAATTTCCTTAATACAGAAAATAGTTAATATGAAGATAAATTAAAATTTACATTTTAATCAATGTAAAAATTTGAATAGGTAATATGTTCAATGTGCAAGTTTGAATACACAATAAGTTCAAAGTGCAAATTTGAATGGACAATATATTCTGTGTGCAAATTTGATTACACAATATGATCAATGTGAAAATTTGAATATGCAATACGATCAATCCAAAAATTTGAATACACAGTATGAAAATTTGAATCGATAATATGGTCAACGTACAAATTTGAAATTTGTGCACTCAAGTGTATTAAATTTGCATATTGACCAACATTCCCCCAAGTTCATGTAAATTGTAGTTGAGTATATTAAATCATGGGAGCCGGAATATTTAAATGCATTCCTCTTTTTGTTGTTAATTCCTATAAACAACAATAGAAAGACAAGAAGTTATATTCCATATTCTATCAAACAAACAAATAACGATAAAACACTACAACTACTATCAAACCTCAAATCTTCCATTCCCATCAGAACAACCAACACAAGTGAAACCACTTTCCTACCCTTAAACTACCTCAACCTTACATCTGTCCATTCCAAATTGAATGGCTTGGTTAACTCTAAAGTATGTTAAGCAAAAACTTAACAAAACCTTTCCAATGTCCCTTTTTTATAATTTAAGGTTATTGCCGCAGTTATCAGCATTTGAGAAGAATCCCATAGTGGTTCCTCTCTTCAAAGCTTACGATTCTCCACAATTGCTTCGTTTGAAGATAGCACTTAAGTTGGAGCCACCGAATTCGATAACTGTTTCTTAAATACTTGATGAATGGACCTTACTTCTCCTGCCTATCCCTTCCTAGTCCATAAAGGCAAGCACTTCATTCTTAAGACCAGGCGCTTCTAGATCGGCCAAGTTTTAGGGCAATAAAAGAAAAGGGAGCCTGGATGACCATCTTCTAATTGAACAAGCGCAAAAACCAATTTCCGGCGATCAACATCCATTAGTGGAAAAGCTCTCTTTGAAGTGGTTGAAACGACAGTGGCTGGCGGCCAGCTCCAAGTAAACCGCTTCAGAGGCATTATATGTGCACCTTTACCTCTCCTGGTATGCTAGGTGCCGTGCTATAAAAATGAGAGTAGTTTCTGTAGGTTCTGATTCTGTGTTGGAATGCTATTAAGGAACAGAGCATAGAGTTGTATTAATGATTATAGATAAGACTGTGTGTTCTCAAACATATTTATTGAATATTTTTCAACCCTGATTGATCAATAAAAAATATTTATAATTCAATGTACATAAATTGTTTTAAAGTAAAAAGTTGTTTTTTAATTCTTTACTTTTGGTGGTACTTATATAAGTTTCATATAATGATTATGAAATGTCTTTTACTTAATTAAAATGGCTGATCATTATTTTCCTCTTCAAATCTTTCAATCATGCCCTATTGCAATTACTGTTGCTATATTGTAAAAAAATATGAAATTATCAAATGATTTTTACCATTATATCACAGAACTTCGGCTTTTAGGGGACGGGTGTGTTATACTTGCCTTTTAAGTTGTAACTTAATACACTGAAATATATGCAATCGTGTTACGCAATCGCACTACAAACGGAACTAATTTTTATCTATAATTTGCATTTGAAAATAAATAAATAATGTTTCCCACTAAAAGTTTAAAATATAAAGAATGGATTGGACGCCTTGCAAAATGTTTACTTTTCTGAGCTAATAATTAGAAGTAAATACATTATTAAAACAAATTCAAAGGTAAAAGTATTTGGGCATGAAATACCATGTTTAGATCAAGTAAATACACTAAAATCCCCTCTGTGCATAAAGGACAATTTCAAATTAGCCTGTATGAAGATCCTTCATATTTAAGACATGTTTGCACTGTTTTCTTTGAAAAAAGCATATTTCTTAAAACTCCTTTTGTATATGAAAGAAATTGCATTTTTTTAAAAAACGAGTGTCACCGAATAACCTAGACTAATTTTGTTCAATTGGCACATCAGATACATTTGTACAAACTTTTAAACTGTGGCCTTCTCCTTTTTTTACTACTATGCATATTAGCATTTGATGCTGAATTTGTAATTTTCAAAAAGTTCTGAATGTAATATTTATGAAAAGTATGCAATTATAGGGCACTCAGAACAACTCAGACCTAGTTCATTTTCATGAATAATGACATGTACCAAATACATATAACTCGTGGTAACAATTTTCAATTTCAAAATGAGACAGCAAAGAAAAGTTTTTCGGAATCATTATTTTATTAATAAAACAAATTAATATAGAAAAAGAGGAGGTAGATTCAGATGCGAACTCTAAAAAATTATTTCAAAAACCTGTTTCATTTGAACAATTAACATTTGAAATCTCCTCACTATTACTCCAACAAGAAATTTAGAATTGACAGACCTTCAATATCTTTCTCATCCCGATCAATCTGCGAGCCAACATACCTCACCAATAACTCTCTATTTGTGAAATAGCTCGTTTCATTGCCACTCTGCGTCCTTTAAAAGAAAACATACATCCCCCCCCCCCTCCCCTAATAAGCTAATGTTATCGTTGCTCCCCTCCTCTGTGTAATTGCGAGAATTCCTTTTGTAACTAGCCCCCACTGACCTTTTGCTCGGTGTAGTGGTCATTTATTGGTTACGAGCTTCGTCCCGCCCCCTTCTTAGCTTGACCACTAGGGAGGGGGGGGGGGGAGGGGGGTTCCAGATGGTCTCGGCTTTGTTCGTGACTGAGCGCAAAACGATAATAATCAGAAGAGTGGCTGCGAGCCTTTTACCTCAAGTGCTATACTCATAATGAAACCAACAACTTTTAGGAAGCAGCGTCTTACCAGTTAAAGGCAATTGTTCTTGTAATGATCAAAGTAATGAGAAGAGCCGTTTAGAGCTCTGGGTAGGGTACTTGGCTGCTCTCTCTTTTCTTTTGGATGCGTGTTTTCTTTGGGAAAAGATGCTTTAATAAGTAAATAAATAAGACTCGCCTGTCAAATAATTAATTCCTTTTTGGATTCCGGTGATCTTTTTGCTCTTCTTTTGGAGGAAGGCTTTTCCTCCTTTTTAAGATGTCTTTATCCGGTGTGTAAAATTAAAGACGCTATATAAGTGGACCAGGCAGAGAAATGAGTGGTTTAATTTTGATTCCTTTCTACTGGTGCTGAATCGTTTTATGGTGCTTTGGTAAATATGCTGCCTTGAGTGAGCATATATACCATAGCACCATAAGACTAGTATGTTTTAAAATTTGAAATTATAATTTATTGAGGAAATGCACAAGGACTACTGGATTTGTAAAATAAAATCTTTATTGAATATATATATTAACTCAATATTCACTTTTAATGTTTTATTAATTTTTAATATTTTGTTTGGATTTATCAAATTGAAGGTAATAGTGAAAATAGAAAATAAAGCTCCAGGTAAATCGACTTTTTACAGAAAAAAAAATCGAGAGTTCTAAAATTCACTGATATGAAAATTTTACTAACAAAAAGTTTAGATTACATAGTAGTAGAGTTCATGAAACCGATACAAAACGAAAGAAATATTAGCTCTTATATTTGTTATAAATAGAAAATAAAATTTTATAAAGTCACTAAATACTGCTGCGTTATGAAATTATTTATATAATTTAATTGTTAAAAATGAATTCTAGTATTCTTTTTATTAATATAATTTTCTTAAGTAAGTGAAGTCCAAAAAAAGTTTTAAATATAATGATTATTTAATACTGAAAGAGATAAGACAACCAAATTATATCAAGATTACCTTATATTGAAATGACCGCATTCTAATTGAAACTATTAAAATTTACTTTAAAAAAGCAATAAAATAAAGTTTTAGAATTCTCTTTCTAATGAATCGAAAAATCCGAATGTATATAATTGACCTATCCATATATGATTGATCATTGCTTTATTCGTAGTAAGAAATCATAAATCAAGATCAAAATTAAATTTATGTAAATAAAAACATTTTTATACAAGTGAATGTTTTACTTTTGCTAAGATGCTTCTTATTCAATTTCGTGTATTGGATATGGTGGGGATGAATTATTTAGGTCAACTTTTTGTGAAAATTGCGAAATTAGAGGTTCTAACTGAGAGATAGTAGGGCGTCAAGGGAAAGAGGGGGGGGGGATGAGGAGATCGATACAATTCGAAGATAATTTACAGAAAAAAAATTAACGTTTTAACTATGGGCGTCAACAAATCTTTAATTTTCGTTTTCTAAAAATCTCTTTCAAATGACTTAAAGTGTTCAACTCTCTTGATATTCTATAATTATTTTTAATAGTTTACCACTCATATTGATTTCGGTTGGTTGTATTCAGATTATCTGGCGCCGTCAGCATCACGAGGGCTATAATGCGCCGAAACATTTCGTCATTTAACAAACCAACATACATTTACAAACACCCATGCCAAACACATATTGATTTCGAAATTTTACATTACATTTTTAATCATGTTTGTAATTATTAGTTGAATTTTTTTTTAAATTTGTTTGAAAATTATTTTAAGTTGATAATAATAAATTTAAATTATATTCATCAATAAAAACTGCTTTTAATTATCATTATTAAACTTTAATTGGTCTGGCAATTGAAGCACTGACTCAAAATCGTTCCCAAAACGGAATCTAAATAATATTTTTGCTCGTTTATTTGAATGCTTTGTTTTTTTCATTTCTAATAACTAAAATTTGAATTTTACGTAAAAAAAGCTTCAAAATAGTTTTCTTGCAAACTTAAACTTTATACAAAAATTCTAAATGATTTTAATTTAAGCTTATATATCTATGTTTAATTGAGTTAATCTTATTTTATAAACCTCAATAATTAATTTTTTTTTTTTACTTTTGCCGTATTTTTCATTGGTATTTTATCAAACCAGCATCTAAAAAAATATTGACAATTACACATTTATTGACTGTATCTTAGCTAAAAATTAAATAATTAATATTTTAATTTTTAACATCTAATAGAAATTAATGCAATTAAATTTGCTAACAAATACTTATGTAATTAAATTTTTTCACAAAAAAGTCAATAAAAACAATATTTATCTCACTATGATATATTTTTTGAGACGAAATCAGCGACTATATGTCTATGACAGCATATTTGCAACCATGAATTTAATTAAACTTTAATGCAATTCGAAACTAATTTATAGCACACTTAGACTAAACACAGCTCGTCTTGTACAAACACCATTAATTTTTTTTTCCAAATAAATATTTGCATAATAAAAATAAACATTTAAAACATGTTTTTTAAATTTGGTTCATCGACGTAGCTTCAAAGTAATTTTGTTCATTCTTATGATGCTACACAAAATCAGTCACTAATGGAAAATAAAGACTTTTAAGAATACAATCAATTAAAAAATAATACATTATTATTTTGTGTTACAAAATAGCCTTCAAAACATGGAAACACTCTTTCGCTCATAAACATTAGAAGGTTAAAGGAATGATTGAGATGATACAAGTCATAAATCAAAGTACATTAAGTAAATTAATCATTAAAAAATATTTTCGTATTTTTGAATTAAACAATAACCTTTAAAAATATTACAAATAAAAATAAATTTTTTAATATAAATCCTTTATATGCATTGCCAATTTTTATATTCATTAACAAAACGCCTTTTCTGTTGTCAGCTTCTGCTTGGTGTTTACATTTTATTTTAAATATTAAAAACATCTCTATCTACAAAATATGCGGTAAACTACTTTTCAAAATTTCTTCATTAAAAATGAATTTGAATCAATACATTGACATCGAAATATCTTTTATTTACTCTGATTAAAACAATTTATTTATTTATTTATTTATTTTATTTATTCTGATTAAAACAATTTATTTATTTATTTATTTTATTTATTTGTTTATTTATTTATTTATTTATTTATTTATTTATTTATTTATTTATTTATTTATTTATTTATTTATTTATTTATTTATTTATTTATTTATTTATTTATTTATTTATTTATTTATTTATTTATTTATTTATTTATTTATTTATTAAAACTATTTTGGCAACAGGAATGAGTTTCTTCAACTATCGGTTAAATGCAATTTAAGCGCGATTGGCTGACGGCAAGTTGGTTTATTAGTATTCTTTAAAAGCGACCTTTTAGTGACAATGACAGTCCCCAAAGTTTGATAGAATGCATTGTCATCGACATCGAATCTATCTGCTAAGTCTCAGCCCGATTGGATGATGGCAATTGAGTTAATTAGGGCTTCGCAGAGTTGCCCGCCATCGACATACACACTCACACACAAACAAAATCGAAGTTAGTATAAAGGATTTGAAAATAGTAGCATATCTGCTATCATCATTAGCAGGTTAAATAAAGGATTCAAATGATACAACCGAAACCACGTATTCCAATGTCAATAAATTAACCTTTCGCAATTTCATCTCCAATACCTTAATGCCAATTTAACAAAATTAGCCTAAAAGGCCAATGAACATTATCAGCATTTATCTTCCCTAAACGAGTGAGAATTCCTCTCTAGCAGTGATCACTTTGAATCCCGTTTCATCATTGGATTTGCCGCCCAAGTATATCTTCATTAGTGTCGGTGGGTGGATCGTAGCCATTTGTACTCTTTTGCGGTGTTACCATTGTGGGTTCAGGGGAGCTGCATAGAGGTAGACCCCTACTCCATGATTACCAGAAGAACTCCAGCGATAACACGTGCACATGAATCACTTGGGTAGCAATCAATAATTTTATTTCACCTTAGAGACCGGAGAATTCAATAAGGGGCATTACATGGTATTGTGGTTTCTTATTGAGTTATGAGGATGTGTCCACTAGAAGGACCAGAAAAAGGGATTTATTGACCAACGGATATTTATTACTTGGGAATATGTAGCTTGTAAATATTTTGCAAGTATTAGAGTGTTCATTAAATTTTAATTTTTATTACCTAGAATATCAATTACACCTACATTTTTATTATGTTATATAAATTATGATTACATTTTTATTAGTTGGTTTAAATTAAATTTTTAATTTTACTGTCTAGTATCAATTGTACTTAAAATTTTATTATTCAATATTAATTAAACATACATTTTTATTGGTTTGTGTAAATTAAATAACTTTATTGTCTAGGATCATTTATACATATTTTTTTTAATGTAATGATAATTATACTGAGTTTTTTATAGCTGGTATTAATTATATTTGAGTTTTCAATATTTAATAGTAATTGTCAATATTTAATATATTTTTTATTGGAGGTATCAGTTAATTTTATATTTTTATTGTTTAGTATTAATTGAATGTACATATTTTATATGAAATATCAATTATGCTCAAATATTTATTGGTTGGTATCAATTACATTAGTCTTTTTTAACATCCAATATAAATTAAACCTGTATTTTTTTATAGTCTACTATCAATTAAATTTATATTTTTATTGGCTATTATCAATTAAATTTATAACTAGTACTAAAAATGTTTATGACAAGGTATTAGTTAAATTATATTTACATCACATATTTTAAGTGTCCAAAATAAAGTTTACTTTCTGTATTAAGATGGTCCGGGGCCCAAAATTTTAATTTCTTTAACTTTAGTGTATGATTATTTCCTTATGATGAAACTAGCGGTCATATTACAAAAAGCATACTAATAAAAATGCTTTTTAGGTCTAAACAATCTTAGTATGACTGATATAATTAATTGTAATTTCAAATGCAATAAAATATGTCAATTATTACTCAAATTTTACTCCCAAGTTATGTAGCTGATATGCTATACTATGCATTAGAAGGTTAATACGAAAAAAATTCATCGATGCACTTAAAAAGATATAAATACAAATATTTAAATCCATTGAATATTTTAAGTTTTGATTCTTTTCATATACACGTAGAACACTTACTGATTTTTTAGGGGTTTTTTCACCACTGTTTTCAATTCGACAACGCTACATAATGATTTATTGTCGAAGCGGATAAAAATTTGCCTATCACGAAGATATTTTGGTTGAAAATAAGCATCTTGGACGTAATATGTTATCCTACTTACAATGCAATATTGCTTACAATTTAAATGTAAAATCTAATAAGAAACAGTTTTTAAAAGTTATTTCTTCTATGTGCGATTAATGTTTGATTGCCTTGAATGCATCTTCAAGAAAATTTCACAAATTATATTATTCCCATCATAATAGGAATAATATACATATATATATATATATATACAACTGGAATTTCTTGCCTGTATGTTTGACCTCAAAAGTTTAAAACTTAACCCCAATCTAAATTTACCACAAACACCCACTCCAGTTCCCCTGAATAATTCAAATTTTATTTTCTCTAACTGCAACATTACGCTCCTCCAAATCCACGCCACAAAATGATAAATAGTCGACCAAAGCAATTACGCAAAATTCACAAACTCCTTACCCACCATCTAGATTGAAGTGTAATCGCATTGCAAACGGTTTTTAAATGGAACCTCACTAACCCTGATTTGAAGGCCCTGGAGGACCGATGCCTTCTTAATGGTCCACCTATGGATCATTTGATCTCTTTGCAAATGACGTTGGACCATTTGATCCTTTCGCGTGGATGGCAGCGTCGTTTCATTCAATAATGCACAACCTTTAACAGTGGTCTGTCACTAGGGTCACGATCTTCTAATTTGTTTAGGGTGGAGAGTGCAATAAAACGTAATGGACTCTTCCTTGCCGTTTGCAAACGTCTTATACAAACGAGATAGGTACCTTCCAGGTGCTTTTTCACCCTTCCCTCTGCAATTCTCATGCAAAATTCAGTCATAAAAGTTACCGCTAAAGTAAAATAGACGTGTTTAGTTATTTACCAACACCGGGCACTAATTGTGCATGTATTGCATATAGGTTGAGGCTGCATTCACTGGGGCCATTCAGCTAAAGGAATGGGCAAGAGAATTTTCTCAAGGGTCACATTAGTGGTGGAAGAATTCAATTAAAAGTTTTATTTCTGGATTTTTTTAGGGGTTTAACGCCAGAAAGTGAATTGTACTATATGACTTTATAGTAGGCTCATGAAGATATCACTGATACTGCATAGCTTTTCTATATGGACATTACGCACCACTATATTTTGATTATTTTGCTGGATAGTGCTATTAGGGTTAAAAAAAAAGTAGTATCTTTTTCACTTTTATAAGCAACTGGAATTGCGCAATTAGATGAATTTCTTATTCTGGAACATTGAAATGGGGGATATTTGAAATGTAATCCAAGACACTTCGACGAGTAATGAAGTTAAACTTTGAAATTTCAGATCTTGAGAATGGAATGTTCGGTGATGATTTGTTTGAAATATAAATTTATTTTAATTATTCAATAATTAAATGTTATCTTTATGGATATTTTTTCAATTATTAAAATAATATGAAAGCATAGAGGAAATGCTGTCATTTTCGAGCACTCTGTACTATCTGAAAATTATTCTGATGCAAGCTGTCATTATGTAAGTGTAAGCATATGATGAGCGTTTTGATATCAAGCCATTTTTATAATTGGTACATTTTGACATTTTCTAATTAATGAAAACCTGGTGAATAATCACTAGCATAATTGTAAATAGTTATGATGGTAAAAATGCAATTACAATTGTTCTGTGTTTTGTGCTTACTTTTAAAAAATTATTCTGAAACTGTCAGTGATACTTTTTTTTTTAATCAAAATTAAGATTGAAATTTCCTTGAGTTTTATTTTCTTACATAAGGCAATGTTTAATTTTTCTGAAATTTAGAATTATTTAAATGAATCATTTTGGAAAAGGTTTTCCTTTGAATGTTGATACACAGTAAAAAAAAAAAATTAAACTAATTAATACGATGAAATTATTTATAACAAAAATTTCAAATTAAGTTACATAAGAATAATACGTCACAGTTTCTCTTTTAGCAAAAATAGTGATGGTTGTAGTAACAAAAAAAAAATTATATATATATATATATTTTTTTTTTTTCTTATAGATTTTCCCTTCTAATTTTGCACTTTCGTAAAACACAAATTTTTTTAACGTAATAATGCACACGAAGACTATTTAGCAGTTCTCTTATTTTTCGCAATAAATCCATTTAACTACATATAAGTTTTATGTTACTTAACCCTCTCAACCAGACTGTTTTATGAATAAAATTTAGTTTTGAAAATTAGTTTAATTTTATGTTGGCATACTAAAAAAAGTACACTGAAATGAAAAAGTAAAAAGTTTTAAATTTTTCCGCTTCCTGGAAATCTCCTGGAACATATAACTCCTGGACCTGGGATTAGCCAAAACAATTGAGACTATTTGTCCCAATAGTTAAAGATAGTGTAATATATTAAATGAAGAGTTGTTATTTGTGCATTGATAGGACTTGCTGCACAAAATTAACTTATTCAAGATTTTTTAATCCTTACAATAAAAAGGCTAAATTGTTGCTTAATAAGAACTATTTTACACTAAGTACGGCTTAAATATAGTTGAACTTACTGTAATATGTAAAAAAAAAAGGGGGGGGGGGGAGAATACCATTTGAAACCTGCTTAATGTGCTTGCTCAAAAACATAAGTCGGCCATTTGCAATCTGAGAGTTTTGCCAACTTTCTTTCCATCATATTTTTATTCTTTAATTCCTTATGAATACTAAAAATATGTGTAAAAGTGGGATGTATTTCCCCAGTAGGGAATCAGACGGACGTATATAGATCCCTGGACGTATATAGATCCATAATGACCGAAAGAGTTAATCAAAATGAAAAAGTGTGTAATGAAGAAAGACTTAACTATTTAACTTTTATGAACACAACTGTATTTTCTTTAAATGAATTAACTGTTTATAAAAAAAATTTTGAAAAAAAAAATTAAACCTTTAAAATTGTTGACATAGAATTAAATCAAACAGTCAAAAATTTTCAAACCTCCACCTGTATATTAATAAATGCGCTATGGCTGTTCGAAATTCGCAATCTGGTTATATAAAGTAAAAATTTTTGGCTGTAACTTTGTAAGACTTAATCAGTTGACTACCTAAAAAAAGCGTTTTCCACACTTTAAAATGCCGATCAAAAACACAAATGACTTGTTTTCTGAAAAATATATGAATAAATATTTATTTAAATGAACTTTGCAATCATTAAGCTAACAAACTTTAAGTACCAAAGGTAATCGGAAAACAAAAGCCCTTGTTCACTCTGATAATAAAGTTCGTGTAAAATGTATGTGATCCTTCATACAATTGTTTTTATTTTTCCACCTACAACCTTACTTATCTAACTTGAATTTTTCATTTTCTTACAAGAATCTTTTTATTGTTGTCTAGGATTACAATCATCTTCCTTGCTATTACTGAACATGTTTTTATGGTAAAATATTCTCTCACCCGTGTGAAATGCGTAGACCCAAATGTTAACAAATCTAAAGTGTATTTTTCCTAGTTCTATGTCTATCATCTTTATATATATCTAGTTCCTACAATTCTCCACGTGTAGGTGGCAAACGTTGAGCTGATAAAGAAAAGCCAACAGCAATTACTAAGTGCAAAGTAAAGGTTACGTCTTTTCAAGCCGTCTCCCACGAAGCTGTTTACAGAACTTAAAATACAAGTGGATGAACTTGGATAAGCAATGACTGAAAATCTGATTAAAAGTCAGTATCAAATATATGTGGGATTGTCGTAAAAGAAATATACAAGTGATTCTATTTACAGTTTATATAAAATTAAACTATCAAAATGTATCGATATTGAAAAAAATACCATATGCTAAATAACAAAAATCCCTAATTTATAGTTCTCAGAGAGTGCCAATGTGAAATTAAATATACAAATATAAACATTTTTCTTTTATAGTGGTTTCATTAATATTCTTAACATCTAAAAGTTTTCATTTATTTTCAAGCAGTCATATTCGACCAATAAACATCCTTTATATCATATAACAAGTTGAAATTTATTTTCCTCCCAGATTCCAATCTTTTCTTAGCCATAAACTAAACAAGTCTTAACGAGAAAAGATCTTCCAGCGACAATTGCAGTGAGTGGGCCGAGCTGCTATTAACAGAACTAAAGTGTCCGTTCCAGAAACAACGGCCTCATACATATCAAATTCTCGCGTTTTACTTCTTTAGAGGTGTAGGCAGCGAGCGCTGATAGAAAAACCCGACAACGAGCATCAAGACAAGTTAAAGGTACCATCTTCCACCTCTCTCCAGAATTTCAATATCCAATTGGGCGGACTCAGGTAAAACCCGGCTTTCTTGATAGCTCATTAAAAGTCGGTTTTAGACTCTAGTTGGCCATCGCATTCCTGATTATCACCTTTGCCAAGGAGACATATTGCCCCCAAATGGTTCTGGGAGCTCTCCTATTGGAGTAGACGGCCATAAAGGAGGGCAAAGTGCTATCGTAACTAGTCAGAGCATTGCACGACCGAGGCTGAATAGCCCTTCATAAATTAATGATAATCAGTGGGTAGAGGCTGCCTTCCACACCATTAGTCTCCTCGCTATATGTAATTTGGCAATTTCGAGCTGCCTGTACAACATCGTACAAGACTGCTCAGATCTTCCTATCAGTTACTGTCTTTTTATCTATTCGTTCCCGCTTGTTCAGATCGCGGCATTATACAAATCAGGCTTGACCCTTCGAAAGGTAGACTTTCGTGTTTTATAAATGACGTTTTTACTGGAACCCGGTCCCACCTGCCTAGTGTTATGGGCAGTACATACAAATGCGCTCTTCATGTGAGCTTATATCGTGCAGTCGTGAGATCTGAACCTGTTAATGTTGCTGCACGTTTTGTGTAATGATGGACCGGCAATGTCCGCCCTCCCATATCATCCTCTACCTTGGAATTCCTCATTTGCACTCTCTCTTTGTCTTTACATTTTGGAACTTGCCAAAGTTCCTTTCAGCTCAAAGACGAGATAGAATTCATCAAACTATTGCTTTTTACGTTAAACGATTCCAAAATTTCATGACAGCTCTTCCCCCATCCCCAAGTTTATTGCATTCACTTACACCGAAAGACATACATTAGAGCTTTTTTTCTTGCGCAAACGCAAAAGCGATGGCGTTATCGCAATGAAGATCGCTATAATAACTCCACTTGGACAAATAACTTGTATCAGAGTTCTTTTTCTCCCATTATGTTATTACGAAAAACGATGAGAATGTAACTAGGAATGTATATTTTACTTTCTTTCATGCAATTGCGCGCATTTTCTACTTCGAAACTTAAGCGGGGTTTATCAGATTGCTTGGGCGTTGTGATGGGTAAAATGTTTATTGAATGAGAGATAGAATTACATAAAAAGCTTTTAGCATGGCTCAAAAGTACTAACCTACAATCACATTTTTCTCACTTAAATCCACAAAAATTATGTTTGGTCTGAGTTCGCATAGCGTTTTTAAATTATAAAACTCCAGTTTCAAGAGTGTAATGCAATGCTTTTAGGAAATCTTTTTAAGGAAAGGAGATTTGTTGCTTTTTACTATATATATATATATATATATATATATATATATATATATATATATATATATATATATATATATATATATATATATATATATATATATATATATATATATATATATATATATATATATATATATATATATATATATATATATAATTTCTTAACATCTTGTATCTCTAAACATTTTTAAAAACTTGAAAGCTTTGTTGTTAGGAATAGCAAACAATGAATAGATAAAACATAAATATAAATCATACAAAACAGACATCAAATTATAAAAAACGCAAAGCAAAAATATAATTTTCAAAATATTTAAAGCAGGCAATTTTATTTGAAAGACTTTTTGCTTTCAATTTTCAGTATCAAATAGTGATTTTATATCCAAGCAAATTTATTTTATGTAAAATGGAAAAAATTAATAAATTAAAAATTGAATCTGAAATTACATTAATGTAATTGAATTTATACATGCCTGTATACGTGTTTTCCCAATAAGTGTCACACTTTATGTGATAAGTTATACACATTTATTGCTTACAATAAAAATTCAGAAAAAATTAGCCTATTTAAAATTTGATTTTAAAATGTGAGTTCTTTTCTAATTCAGAGTTGAAGCACGTACAATTGGTGTTTTGATAAGCACGCATTTTACTTGAAAATATAAATAAATTTTATTTATTTCTAAGCGCACTGTTTAACAGTGCAGTTTAACCCTTTCGACCATAGTGATCATATACGTCCCGGAGATTAAAAACTTTGTCCCTATCGGGAAGGTAAATCCAAACACGGGTTTTTATGTTGTAAGTGTTCTTAAGGAATTAAGGAATAAAAATATGATTATAGAAAGTTAGCAACACTCTCAGATTGCAAACGAAAGCATACATATAAGCATTTTGAGCATACACATTACTCAAATTTCTATTGCTCTATTATAGTAAGTAAAACTATATTCATATCATACAGTTTGTGTAAAATAGTTCTAATTTTCTTATTAAGTAATAATTAATTTAGCCTTTTTAATATCAGATTTTAAATTTTTTTAATAAATTCTTTTTGTAGGGCATATTTTCTCAATCGTATTTAACAGACACAAATAGTAACAGTCAGCTATAAGATTGGGGTATAATGTCTCATTATATTTCCAGACTATGGGAAAAGTGAAAAACTTTAATTTCATAATATACTTTGTTTAGTAGGTCAAATTTAAATTAAACTATTTTTAATAGTTAAATTTTAATCATGCAAGAGTCGGGTTGAAAGGCTTAAAGTTTTTAAGTCATTCACATTGAGCAAAAGAAGGCTATACGAAATACGTCGACCCATTTTTACCATTCGGTTTAGATTAAAAACTTCTGGGATCAATTTTTTGAGATAGAGATCCACGTTATCAATTAAACATAATAAAGCACACCTTATTCTAATAGATAACTTCTTTCTAAGGGAGAAATAAAAAGAATGTTCCAAAATTCACCGAAACGCTCCGGCTCTAGACCTGGCAAAAGATTTAGTCACAACCAGAAAAAGAAGCAGAATATTTCAATGATTCTTCTAATGTCCCTTTGTTCAATGTTTACCATTACTTTGTTATTTTTCGTTTACTCACCTGTTAAGAGAAAAAAAAGTATTTTTCAAAGGAAAAAAATTACTTTCTAACTATAATAGTAGTTGAACTAAAAGAGATCGACAACTGTTCTGAGCTCAGTCAATATAATATACATTTACAAATACTACGGCTATAAAATTGAGACTTTACAGCTATTCTAGGATTTGGGTTTTTAATATGAAGTGTACAATATGACTCAAATTACATACAATCTCACATTATTTAAGGAAAGTATTAAAAAAATACCATAAAAGCAAAATAATACTAATCTTTTGAATTCACAAATTAGCTCTGACTGCTAGAATTCTAATGAAATAAACAATACAATATAATTTGGATACATCTATCTAAAAATAGCGAAATAAAATGTGCATCATCCATTTGATTCACTGATTAGCAGTGACTACAAGAATGGTAATGAAGTGAACAATCCAATTCTAGTCATTTCCAATGAAGTAATTCTTGGGCGGGCACTCATCTTTATGGCACAGTGAGATGCATATGGCTATCGTGATAATTTGAAAATAAGTGGGTGCTATCAAAAGTTGAACTGATGGAGTGCTGTAAATAGGCAGGAGCTTTCAAACTCTTTAATATGGAATATGATCGATGGGACTCTATTAAGGAATCCAGAATTAGGCAGAAAGCAGGTCATAGTAGATTCTGACCGAATCCTTGTAGAAAGGGGAAATCGTCGTTATTATTTAGATTTTTTTTATTTATTCGGAAAACGAAAAGGAATGAAACTTATTGGACCTGGATTATTTTATGTATGGAGATAAATCAAATGTAATTATCCAAATTGACTATTGAGAAACAGGTTTAATGAGAATAATATATTCGGAGGAAATCGAATGTAGATTAGGGTTGAAATTGAAATTATTTATTGAAATAAAATTCCTCGAATATAAATAAAACTATTTTCCTGGAATTTAGCTTGAAATAAATTCACTAAATTTAAGTTGAATTCAATAGTTCTTAGAATTCTGTATTTATTATTCAAAAACTGTATTGAAATTAACTTTTTAACCAAATTGAATTAATAATATAATGAAATAAAAATATAATTTGAAGTTAATAATTTAGAAACTTATTTTGATGTGTATTCCTAAACATTTCTCTTTTTAATAAGTGTGTTAAGAAATAAAAATTGAATTAAGTTATTTTCTTTAGTAGGAATTATAAAAACGCAATCTATATTAGCTTTCCGGGACTAATTTTAAGTTCATCTTTAGTTTAATATAAAATATAAAACATTTAGTTTGAAGTTTCAACCTTCAAGTGATAACTTTGTTTGAAGTTGGATCGTTAAATTAAAAACTACAACATAATTTAACTTTTGGTTCTTAAAGTTTAAACTAAATTCGAGGTTAGTTCCTTAAATTAGAAACAAAAAATTTTAACTAAAAAACAAATGCTTTTAAATAAAAAATAAAAGTTTTTAAATTAAAAACAAAAGTTTTAAAATTAAAAAACATAAGTTTTTAAATTAGAAAACAAAAGTTTTTAAACCAAAAACAAAAGTGTTTAAATAAAAAAAAAAGTTTTTAAATAAAACCAACAGTTTTTAAATAAAAAACGAAGTTTTTAACTTGAACACAAAATTTTTAAAATTAAAAACTAAAATTTTTAAATGAGGCCCATAGCTTCAAAACTAAACCACTCATAAGCAAGTTCGTAACAATCAGCTCCCTCTAAATTTTTTCCAAAATGAATTTTATTATTTCTTCTAATTATGTGTTTTTTCCATTAGTTGTAAATCAACCTTTGAACAATCAAGGACTTTGGTTCTTTATATGTATAATTAATATACATATATATATAAATAAATAAAAAAAACTGTTCGACGTATAGCAATGAAATAGATTTTTTTTTTTTGGCTCTCCCGAATCATTTTAAAAATGGATCAAAACCGTAAGTATCATATTAAAAACAAAAGTTTTTAATGCAAAATAAAAGTTTTTAAATTTAAAACAAAAGTTTTTTTTATTTAAAAACTTATTTATTTTGAAGATATTTTCATTAGATTTAAATGTTGAATAATCCATTAAGCTGATACTTTGTATTGACCAGGAAAATAATTACGAAATAAATTCAATGAAACTTCCTTTTTCTTTAATTCCACGAATTCACCTTAAATGGTCAAAAAGTTCTCCAGGGTTCTCCAATATCTCAATATCTCCCTTTCTTACGACAACTTTATTATCCCTTATGATCAACCGACAGTTTGAGATTTCACACGCTTCTAATCGAATCGAAGTAGACCAAGTCATTTTCTCCCTGGTTTCGCGTCACAGAAGATTTCCATTCACGGAATTGAACCGTAGAAAGATATTGATGAACATATCTCTACTGGTTACTGCCAAGTTCAATTTATTGAAGCGATGGATCACATCGTCCATGTCCATCGGCTTTTTTATATTTGATTTCTACTTAAGCGAATCTGGGGGCGCATTCAGTACATTTTTGTGAAAGGGATTTTTAATCAAATATTAAGTTTGCTTCTGTATCATTTTGCATAATAACAACGCATAACTTTCTCAAGAACTTTTTCTTTTAAACAGAACTTTCTCAATGTCACAAGTTATCAATATTTTTGGAGTTTCCTGATCTTTGGTGCAACTCATGGCATAGAAAAAAAGTATTAAATATTGTTTTACGGCAAAGAATGCAACCGAAAAATTTGGTACTTAATTCCGTTATTATAAAAATCGCATAAAATTATAAAATGAACTATAAATTTATAGATAGTATAAGGAAATGTCTCTTTAAGAGTAGGTGTTTTTTTTTGTTTTTTTTTTTCATTTTTTTTTATAGAAATATGTAGCCTTATTCCTATCTTATTGGAATTGTGCACATTTAGTCATTGAAACACTAGACACTATTGAAACACATAACATCTACTGAACCAATATGAACCGAGCTTTTTGTTTTTTCTATAGTTATCTGGGTAATACAGATTATCGAAGGCACAATTTCGTGCTAATGTTTTATAGCTAAGTTAGTGAAACGAGGAAATGGGATTTATAACTTGTAATCGATGAACCAATTTGAACTGAGTTATATTGAACAATGACGGGCCACAGATATTTGAGACCAGGAAATGCCGGGTACTTTATATATATATATATATATATATATATATATATATGAGGAAACGGCAGAAATTTGGAATTTCATCAGGGGGTTGACCCAAATTTCCAAAACCATTTAAAACCAAGAGCTTTTTCTGTTGACATTCTTTCGAATGTTCCAACCACAAAAGCTCAAGAGAAGAAAAATAAAAGTAAAAAAAGGGGGGGAGGGGGATGCTAAAAACTTACGAACCAAAATGCAGGAACCTGGAAAAATCTTCATATTGAAATTATGCTTTTGTATTTTTATTTGAAATATTTTTAATAAACATTGTTGCCAAAAGAAGCCGGGAAGAATATTGAGCTTAAAAAAAGATAATAAAAAACATTTGCTTGACGTCAAGGATGGTTGAAGGCTATTTTGAAAAACATTGTTAAGATTGGTTATATATGTAAGCAAATTATGTTCCCTACCACCTGAAAAAGTGTTGTTATTATGAAAGCCAATTTATATTAGTTTGTTTCTATTTGTTCTGGTGTGAAATCAAAGGAAATAGATAACAACTCAGAAGGGTGAACAGTAACAAAGTTTATATCTAAAAAAAAAATTAGATACTATCTGTCCATCAGGAAAATAACTCCCGCTAGATAGTATAGTTGATGGTGGTGCCTATCGAAACAAGACTCGTCAATTTAAATAGGGTTGATCCATGCAGACATTGACTTCCAATGGCTCTAAAATGGATATATCCCAATATCCGATGTGGAAAATGGAGCTAGTCTTGTTTTCACGGTAACAGACAATATTAGATAAACTGGCGGGATCTACTCTTGCTATAGGCACACAGTATGAACTGTAACATTAGTATATCTTTTAGTGAACACCAGAAAGTTTTTTTAACTAAAACAAAATCAAATAATTTGTCATTTTTCATAATTTAAATCCTTGGTTTTTATTTTAGAGGCATAGCAACACGAAAATTTGAAAGAAACACCATAGCAGTTCTTTGGTGAGTTTGGTGATATTATTCTCATTTATGAGTTTTCTTAAGTATCACATATATTCTTAACCTTGACTTTCTAATGAAGAAATATGTTTGTATGTAAGTATGTTTATGTAAGTATGCTTATGTGTGTATGTATGTTTTTATAGCAAGCTACAGATTTTTTTTTTCAGTTTTGATGAAATTTTAAAACCAGAAATCTTTTAACTAAGAAGAAGATTCGTAACTGCTTAAAATTTTAAAACCCTCTCCCCTTCCTCTTTGTCACCCCTTAAGAGTAATGATAATGGTTTGAGTTCTACTTAACCAATTTAAACCAGGTTTTTTTTCCTATAGGTATCTTAACAAATTTAAAGACTAAAGAATACATTTTCCATCCATTGTTTTTTTTAGCGTGCTAACTTCTAGACCGCGAGGTTGCGGGGTTCGAGTCCCGTGTTTGGCATGGGTGTTTGTAAATGTATGTTGGCTTGTCTAATGACGAATGTTTCGGCGCATTATAGCCCTCGTGTTGCTGACGGCGCCAGATTATCTGAAAACAACCAACCAATCCATCCATTGTTTCATAAGTAAGGTGGTGAAATCGAGGCTAGGAGGTTAAAGTGGGTTTGCTCACAATTAGCGACCAACTGCGCCACTTTGAACCAGGCTGTACCTGACTACAGCTGTTTTAGCACGGACAACGTCACGTACTTCAGTTAGTTAAAAACTAAAATTTTAAATATTCCGAAATTTTAAATTAAGTAATACAGTAGATTCTATATTCAATTTTGGAAGAAAAAAAAAAAAGCACCAATCTATAAATACATCAAATTTTTTTTTTTAAATTAATTGTTTAAAATAACACCTAGAAAAATTGTGTGTTTTCAACCAGGGGCATACTGGCCATAGGGTTGTCCAGTGTAATCACCGGGCTGGTTAGTGTCTGTAAAAGAAATGGGCTGGTCCGGTACAAAAAAATTGTTTTCTTCTTATTTTTATAATTTAGATTTCTTTGTTTTAGTTTTTGCAACAAACTATTAAGGGTTCATGGAAATGGTTTAAATAGTAGAGACAAAGAAAATTTGATTTAATTAAACTAAATATTACAACAAATTAATTATTAGAATTAAATAATAACACTACTTTATAATTTAAATTGATTAAAAATACTATAAATATTTAAATAATAAAATATATTAACTATTGGAACTATTTAGCTATTAAATTAAATATTTAATTAATTTTTAATAACTAAATTAACCATTTAATTATTAAATCAACCATTTAATTATTAAATTAACTATTTAATAATTAAATGGTTAATTTAATTATTTAATCAAGATTTAATTATTAAATCAACGATTAAACTATTAAAATTACCATTTAATTATTAAAATAAGTATTTGATTATTAAATCCACTATTTAATTAACTAATGAAATTATTTTATTATTAACAATGATTACTTTATTATCATTAATATTTGATTAATGATTGCATATTTTGAACATTTGAACCGGCATCAATCTAAAATCACAGGGGCCGATTTTGTTTCCCAGTACGCCTCTGGTTTCAACTTTTTACTTCGTTAAAAAGTGCTTTAAATGATGAGTTGAAATCTTGATATTCACTCCTCTATTCCCTCTCACCCCATTGTATAATAATGCATATCCCTCCCATCTATCAAAAGCTTGCTAGAGACAAGAATATAAGACGATATAAGGCCAAGATGGATGCCTAGAAATTTGAAAATCGGCCATGTGTTTGCATGTAAGGAGAAATAAGCTTGTGATGCCATCCAACAATCGAAGACTGATCTTCATAAAAGTGAATTTCAAAGTACCAAAACGTTGAAATTAATAGATTGACGGTGTAATTTTGAAACAAATTGCAAATGGTATACGTAATAAAGCTAGTATTTATATACCTGGTCAGGTGCAATGGTTGACATCTGAGCTACGGCATCTCATACTCTAAAGGTTGGCCAATGGGAAGAGAGTTGTTACGAATGATTTCTCGTGTAACAGTCCCAGTTATTGAACAATATAGTGCTCTACAGAGTCAGAGTTCTAAAACGCAAATAATCCAAATGTACTTGAAGCTGGTTAAACGGCAGAAGATTGCTCACAAATTGAATTCAAGTTGAAACTGACTTATGTCGTTCTTTCAGACTCATGTAGTTTGTGATTCTGTACACAGTTGTATTCAAATATAAGGAATTTTTAGTTGTTTTGTTTTTGTACCTAGGGTGCGTATTTAACTCTGTTTTATCACAGATAAACGAAAAACTTACTTCACACTAACATACATATATTCCAATGTATTTGCCTAAAATCAAATAAAAACTGTGGTTCAAATGTCTTCTCAACGCATTTCACGACGAATATTTGTTTATTTTATTTGACTATTTTCAAAGGCAAAATACATTTATATTGTAACCCTCTAACATAATTATTAAAAGTCATCAGATGTCAATAGTGCATCTGCACATAAGATATGTTCAAAGGAACTTTTTTTTTTTTTTAAATCAACCGACATTTATCAACAAAGTCAATAAAGACAACACAAGAAAATTAACCATAAATGGGATAATAAAAAATAACATCCTTTCATATGATTATCGTTAAATGGAATACTAATATTTTTATTGTATCTACACTATTCCAAAACTTAATTAGAAAAGTGACTGCAATGTTATGATTTGTTAATTACTCCTATATAAACAGAAAGGGAAAAGCTACACCAAGCGACAATTTCCCATGCAAATGGAATAAGATCACAATGATACTTATCTTAGTTTCTTAATGTGTAGATTATATACCCACACAAATAGATATTTTTAAGAAATTGGGCTAACGGACATTTACAAGGGTGATAGTATGTTACATTAAATAACTTCGGAGTTCTGAGTTATAAAATGGCGGAGATTGTGATGTAGCAAAATTTGTTTTCAGTTATAAGACCATTACAATATGATCGCAGTATCCAATTGGCCCAACCTCGGAAGTTACTCGAAAACATATTTGAATTTTGTTTCACCAAAAGATTATTTTTCTGATCATCAACCAAGCTGTGACCGCGATGCGTTGGTTGGTTTCCATGCATTTACAAAGACTATATAAAATAAAACTTGCTCAACGGCTATACTGCGGCCATACATCGCCGGTGATGGCGAAACGAAAATAAGGTCGTTAGATGTCGAGATAGATCCAACTGCATACAGATGTACTGAATAGACAGATGACCATTTATCGATTGAACTGCGATTTGGCTTCCTAATTAGTCTTGCTATTTTCAAAAAGTCAACATTTTATTTCAATTATACTTGTATGTTAAGTATTAATTGATTATTTATTTTACTCTTAACTTTTATTTAGCACATGCATGTTAATAAATTTAATGACAAAAACTTTTTTTCAATTATATACATTTTCATTCACGTTTCATCCTTGAATCATAAAAAAAAAAAAAAAAAAAAAAAAAAAAAAAAAAAAAAAACATCACACCTTCCTCTAACAGTAAAAAGTAGAACTTAACCTTCCCTTGTGATAATGAGATTCGAAATTGAATCCCCACTCAAAGAATATTTTTTAGTTCATTAAAATGTCTTAAATTCAAAAGAATAAATTTTAAGGTGTTTCATATTTAAATTAATCATAAATAGTGGAGGTTTAAAATATAAGCACCCCGGGCTTGAGTTCCACTTTGTTCGAGTAACTTACAGTCTATCACAAAAATAGCTCCCGGGAATTTGTCTAGTGTTGTTTGTTGCCATGGGGCAAGGATAGTCCCAGTTTCCATGGGAAAGATATCAACATTGGACTGCTGAACCCGCTAATGGCGCATTCACCATATCTCATATATTATCAAAATATATTGAGTAAACATCTCATTACTATGACAAATACCGTATTGTAATCTTTATATCCATCTCATGCATCCAAAGGAGATTTACATCTTTCTTTCAGAATTCAGTTATAAAGTATAAATATTTCTCTAAGGAATAAAAGAATTCCTTTAAACAATAAAAATAAATTATTGATATAAAAACTAAATGGACATTTCCAATTATTATCCTTTTTTACTACTAATTTAAAATGCATTCTACATACAAGTCGCTATAGCTCACCCAAACCAGAAGTCCCTCATATCCTGCCCCTCTAAGCATCACATAAAAAAAAGCCCTCTATTTCCTTTATTACCCTCTTCTTTTTCTAGCGACCGTCTCACTAAGATGTTATTACTTTAGCAACTGTCCGTACTGTCCACTCAGAAGGTATGGGAGCGGAAAATCTAAATTGAGATTTACCATCCACCTTTCCACCAAGGCATAAAGGTGCAAGTCTTGACGTTCTTCTGGCAGGCAGGTATCTGAGATTTTTGGGAGAAACCAGAACTGTTCATTCTTCTAACGCTAACATGCATCACTTGTCAATCCACGAAAGATTGGAGACTGGATCTAGTCACTAGACAATTTTTATAGTGACTAAATGTCGGGGTAGTTCTGTTCTCCAGATGCTCATAGTCAGACCATTAATTTTGACGTATATGACCATTAAGGCTTTCTTTCTGGTAGTTTTTATTATCGGAAGTGTGGGGAAGAATGGAAGTGAAATCGTATCCGTCAGAGTGTGTAAAGTAGTAATTGTGGTATGGCTTTCTGTAAAAATGTCTTGTTGAAGTTCAGGAACAAAAATGTTTCTCATGCCCTTTCTATCAATCAATTGTGAGAGAACTAAGCTGTCTTATGATGTAGTTACTAGAATTACTACTTGGTTTGCTTTGGCTTTACAGTGTTTTATTGGCTTACTGTAGGACATGATGCTCTAAAAGATATAATATATATGTTTAGTTTTACTACTTGTATAATGAGATGACGGGGTTCATAGGATTATTGACAAAATTCTCCAGAAAGACGCAATGGACTGGATGCTTACTAGTCCATGATCTTTAATGTATTTATGTATATTTTTTCACTATACAGTTTATAAAGATTTAAAAATTTTTGGGGAACAGGATAGAGTTTCAACAATAATCAGATTAAAATTATTTATTGGAGAAATTGGGTGAAGATTAACTCAACAATGGAACAAACGATCATATCATTCGGGAAATATTGGCGTATTTGCATAAATCCTAAACATAGGCTTAAATTTTATTTTACACACTTCGTGACTCCGAAGTTTGAAATGCGGGAATGTACAGTGAGAAATTCAGACAGACACTTTACTTATAGTTTTTTAGTTTAGATGTAAGAAGTTTTCTAAACTATTATATAATATACTCTCAATTAAGTAGTTTTTTTACCTCTAAATAAAAAGTGTTTGAAACTAGATGAATCATTTGTGCTACAAATATCACTCGTCATCAATCATTCTGGTTCTAAAACACTTTTTATTTAGAAGTAGAAGAACTAGAAAGTTAGGATAGTTCATCATTGATGAATCATTTATACTGTCTCCGAACATTGTAAAAAAGATCTATATTAAAGACATATATTTAACAGTGCAGGAAGAAATATCGTTATAAATTTAATCTGCAATTATTTAAATTCCAACCCTCAAAATCTTTTTTTTTAAGCACAAATTTCATTTTGGACAAACAAGGTTAAAAATAAGAACTTAATATTAAAAAGGCTGTTTATTATCTCTTTTCCTTCAATCTATTAATTACTTTATATTACTTATTTTATATCGCATAAAAATCAAAATATTTGGATAAATTTAAGTTATCTGAGAATATAGCATTAGCAATATATGGCAGGAAAACACTGCAAAGTCATTGGAACACACATACAATATAATTCTAGAAAAATAAAAATTGAAGAAATGAAAAAACTGAATCACGCTGTGTTATATTGAGTTGAGAATAAATCCTAATAACAGTAAAAATTAAACAAATTTGAGAAGAAACCAAAACGGAATTGCTAATATCAATTGACAATTGAAAATGTGAAAATGACCCTTGATATCTATAACAATCCATAGAAATGTTGGTTTTATGACTTGTAAATCGTGATCGCGCTTCCCAATTCTGAAATCGTGATCCTTGAAACCATTTGCATTGCATGTTTTGATGTGTCTATTCCGTGCTATAGATATGTTAACACATAATAAAGGATAACAATGTAGATTTGTTTTTGGTTAAAAAATAACACTAGAGTTGATATACTTGTCAATTTATCTTTGTGGAAACAAATTACACAAAAAGCAAGATCATTGAGGTGGCATTTTACACCACATAAGTAATATACTTTTCTAAAAATAGGAGAATGCCGCCTGTTAGGAGATACTTTGTATTGTCTACTGATCTCTGGCGGATCTTTGATGCACGTTATGAACCTTTTTTAGTAGTACACACACCATGTAAAGTGGTTTTTGATAAATATTCTTACACTTAAAACTCAAATACAAAGTTTACAACAACAAAAAATTATTTGAAAAATGTTGATTTAGAAATAGACATCTCAGTGACGGTTGATCGAGATTCTATTTACAAAGCAAAAAAGAAAGGAAAAGAGGAATTATTAGAAAATAACAATTTTATTAATTTAGAAACATAATTCACAATACAATATAATTCAATGAAACATAATTCACAACATAATCACAAGATTCTTCGATAATGCAAGGCTATTTTTCGTTCCGTTTTGACTTTTGGTTCTCGATATTTTAGCAAAAATGTAAAAAAGCCCACTTTAAGGGACCACGTAATAGATTACGTCTTGAAGCATGCAAAAATTTCCGTTCTTCCCCGTGATAAAGAAATTCGCCCTCAAGATCGTTCAAAACATTTTCGCTCTTAAGTGTTTTGTTACTCAACATAATGAGCTGAAATTTAGTATTTAGGGTAAACAAGGTATTCTAAATCGAATGAAAACATAAAAAATAGGGTTTCGTATTGAAATTTTTAAAGATGGAGTTAAAATACTTAGTATACAGCCCCCTAAGAAGAAAAAATTGCATCAGACATATAGAAAATCGTAAACAAAACATTTTGGGGTGAACCGCAAGATTCTACGATAATTAGAACCATCATTCAGATTTTGACAACAGACATAGAAAAGTGAATTTTAACATTTGCGTTGGTTCCTTTTAGGTTGGTTGGTTGTTTTCAGATTATCTGGCGCCGTCAGCAACACGAGGGCTATAATGCGCCGAAACATTCGTCATTAGACAAGCCAACATACATTTACAAACACCCATGCCTAACACGGGAGTCGAACCCGCAACCTCGGTTCCTTTTAGGCTACGGAGCATTGAACATTTAACTATACGGTTAAATATATATATATATTTTTTTCAATATTAATGCTCTAAAAGAATAAATTCTACTTATTTTTTATACCTGTCAGTAGCAAGTGTAGGAATTTTAAATAATTAAAGTTGTATAAGATAATGCCCTTAATTAAATATATAGTCGACTTTTTTATAAACAGATTTAAACGTGAGTGCGCTGCTAAAATAAGACTGTAAATTTGGTTAGAATAGATGGTAAGGTATGCAAGATAATTTGGAAAAAAAAAATATCAATTTTACCGAGTGAGTTGTTATTGTTTAGCCCATTGACTAATTATGAATTTTTCGATGGATAAATTTCAAAAGATTACACAAACATAACCGTCACAATAGTGAAATTGGCAAAAATATACCAATAAGTTTACCAAATAAAGGTGAAAAAAAAAAAACTTAGAAAATAGTAAAATAAATATTTTCTACTTTACTGTTAAATTGGTAAAGATACTTTGAAGAATAGTCCTATTTTTTATGCGAGAAGTAGTTGAATTAGGGAAATGTGTGTTCTTACGTTAATCCCCGATTTAACTACCAAGAAAGTATAATAGTTAAGTTTATCTGTTTATCAGGATTATAGCTCGTGCCAAAAAGTCTGGATGGTGGCGGTTACTACAGAAACAAAACAAGTTGGTAATAGAATAGGGGTGATGCATGCAGGAAGTAAGTGCTCAAAAAGGTTACAATACAGCAAATACGTGAGGGTATATTTGGAAAATTGGGACTAGTCTTGCTTCTATGGCAATCGACAACTCTAGACGACCTGTTGGGAAATATTATTGTTATAGGTAGACAGCACTCAAACCTTTGTTAAATTAAGGGTTAAGACTAATTTCGTGGGTTTTGGGAAATATTCTGGCCTAATACCTTATCCAAATACCTTATCCAAATTTCAGGGTGCTCTTCATTTGGTAGCTTCAGTGTATGTATATGAAGTCAATGTAGCAGATTTTCAGTACTAATATAATTCTTAAAAAAAAAAGAACAACAAAAAAAATGAATGGGATTAATAATTTTCATTACTCTTTTCTTAGAACGTTTGAATTTATTTAAGAAACACTATTTGTTAGAATCAATTTCCTTGATTTTCCAAAGTTGCTTGAAATTGATCTATAGGGTTTCTCAAATAACAGATTCAGTAATTCACATGACTGCTTTGCAAATGAGAAAAATTCTGACCCGAGCTTTTAGATGCTTTCGCTTGATTATCAATTAATATATGTATCAAGGAAGAATTTTTTTTTTCGATTTTTGCGGTGTTACTTTACAAAAGATTTGACCGCCGACAGTTTAGTTTATATTTGCATACTATCATCATCAAGCCACTAACCAGACCTTCCTCCAATTCGTCCTTTAATAACGCTATTAGTATGACTATTAGGGGGGTGAAGTATTTCCCGAGCGTCATTCATTTGAGCCATTTACAATGAACACCATAATTAAGAGTCATTTCATGGCATGCTTTTTATTTAATTCAAGTAAATCGAGCTCAGACCATCCAATGAGCCTGAGAAATTATTCCTCTGCCTATTTGATTGGTCTTCGAAGACCTGTTCACTTATGCAAGGCATCAACTCCAACTAGTTTCGATATCGTGACGATTGTATTTTTCGATTTCTTTTTCTTCTTTTTTTGGATTTACAATACGAACTACCTCAAAGTGGGACTGAGCAGATGGGGGGATGGAATGGCTCAAGTTGTTCTTTTTTTCCTTTTTGGATGGAAACTCGGCTTGCCTTTGGGCAATATCTCATGGTTCTATAATTATAGTAAAGATACAGTTCCTCTATAACTGATAAAGACGCAGAATGGATTCTGCCTAATACACGATAATTAGGGACTCCTCTTGCTTTGAGGGTATAGATTAGACAAAGCTGTCAAATAATTGCTATTACACAGAACTAAATGAGATTGTTGTGCAGAGCATTCAAAGCGAACCTCCCCAATGAAAGCAGAAAGCGGATCTTTTTTGTTATTAACTTCCAAGTAGAAAGCATGCGTAATGCTTAAGTGCTATAGATCTCACTGATGTGATGTAGCTTTGCTTTAACACTGTTTCTTTTAAGGGCAATGGTTAATGATAAGTCATTTCCCACTCTTGTCGAGATACTGGGGCACGTTATTTATTGAAAAGCCCATAGGGTGATGTTTTGAATGTATTTGGATGAAAATGACTCGAATCTAATGGACTTACTAAACCAATAGGAATCATTTATCGAATGCATCTTAACGAATGTGGCTTTTTAATTTCCAATAATTTATTAGATACTGTTAAGAATGACTTAGGGCCAATGATATAGTCTTAAGGGGACTTGGTACCCCTTGTTTTCGCAAAAAAAAAATTATATAAATTTTCTAATTTTTGCGTGTTTATAATCTTTGAAAACTTCTCCTTATTCTGGCAAGTTTTTGAGCTGGTCCGATAACTGCAAATGCAGAAAAACTATATTTTTATGGAGAATTTTGTATTGTTGCAAAAGCTCCTTCGAGGTTTCGAACGCATTTTTCTCAGTTAGTGATTTTTGAAATTCCCATCTTACTCAAAATGCTAAAACTTCAGCAAATATGAATGAAATGACCTGAACTTTTTTTGTGTCGTTCTTAATATCTATTTGACAAAAATAGGCATGGATTTTTGAATGAAATAAAAACTTTTTTTTTACAAATTTAAATGTTGAAAAATACTCGTTTTTTAAGCTTTTTTTACATATAGGTATAGCAATTATCGTTTTTTTCGAAAACTATTTTACTAATTCTAAATCCGATGGCTAAAAATTTAGAAAATATTACTAGGAACATTTTCTTTAAAAATCAGGAAAAAAAACTGAAAAATGTAAAAGTAGATAGAATTTGAAATTTGATGAATTTTTTTTTTTAAATTTTAAAATTTTGAAAATTTAGAGCACTATGTGAACTTTTTTTTTGCTGAAATTTTGTTTTTACTAGGTAATACTTCCATATATGTAAGAATTATAATTTTTAAGGCTTAAATAAAAAAAATAAAAAATTGAAGGGTACCAAGTCCCCTTAAACTTATTACCGAAAAACTATTTGAGGAAACGCCTATAATGGACACTAAAAAATAACCTTGATTAATTAAAATTTTGATAGAGAATAATTCGTTAAGAAATAAAAAAAAGTAAAAAAAACTAAAAAAAAAACTGAGGGAATTTGAGTCATTTCCTTAGTAAAAATAAAATGTACAGTAAAGAAACGAGAGTTTAAGATAGTGAGCTTCTGATTATATTTAAGATTGTTTAGAGAAATTACTTATTTGGAAGTTCATCATAGGTAAATATTCTATTCTATTGTTGAGAGATGTAAGATTCCTTAGTCTCTCAAAGTTCCTAAATTGTAATTTTTTCTTTTCTATAGTTCTATAATCTACTCAATACTACCACAATTTCTCAACACTTTTTTTTTACTATTTCTGATTTTTAACTTCGTTTTACAAAAATATAACATAATTTACAATTGAAAATAAAATATTCGTCAGAAGGGGAGTTCATAGCCTTTAATTAGTTTAAGATTGATCAATTTTGATTTCGTAAAAAGGAAGAAAAAAGTATCATCACTAAATAATATTTTGTACATTTGAAGATATATTTTGAGGATCAAAATATTAAAAGGATATGATAAGTTAATTGAGTAGTATCATTCATATATTTACCTATTTTTAGGTAATTGATTCAACAAACTTAAACAAACCATTTCAGCTATAGTCCACTTTAAAGGTTTCTAAATAATGTAATTCATGTTTTTATGTGCATTCTTCCCACGTCGCTCTTTTGACAACTTACCACTGCTTTCCCAGGTAGCACAGAAGTATTGGCCTATGTCGGAAACTGGGTTTCTGGAAGATTGGCCAATTCTGACTGAACCTCGAGCACCGCTCCAAACAACTGCATTATTTTTAAATAAACATGTGAAAAATATCACAAAATATACTTTTCCCCCCTTTATCTTTTCTTATAAAACACTTCAATTTTAAAACTGCGCATCAACATTTCAAAACTTCCAGTATGTTTTATTCAGCATTTGTCGGGATTGGCGGGAGTTTATGTAACTACGACCGATTTACAAAGTTCCACTTCGGCATTGGCGAATGTCGAGTGATATTGGCCAGCGTTGCTTCGCTACCAGGTTTTGTTAATGGTATTATACGTTACTAGAATCAGTGACATATTTACCTATTTTGAGGTACATGATTTAACAAACTCAGAAACCGTTTTAGAATGATAAATAGTATAATATATGTTTTACTAGCATTTTTCTCAGGTAGCTCCTTCAACTACTTACTAGTGCTTTGTTAATGATGCTATACATTTATAGGACCAGTGGTATATTGATCTATTTTGAAGTATTTCATTTAAAAAAAACTCAAAAAAAATCGTTTTAGTTATAGACCAATTAAAAAGTTTATAGATAATATAGTTTATGTTTTTATGAGTATTCTTTCCAGGTAGCTTTTATGATTAATTACCAGTGCTTTGTTAATGGTGTTATAAATAAGTAGGACCAGTGATAAATTTACCTATTTTGAGATATTGGATTTAACAAACTAAAAAAAAGCCATTTTGCCTATAAACGTTTATAAATAAAATAATTCTTTTTTTATGGGCGTTCTTTCCAGTAAACCTCCAAAATTCATTACATAAAATAACAAAAATAGAAACGGGAAAAAAACCCTCTTCTCTGCAGATCAAATATACTGCACCCTTGAATCAATTGCCGAAATACTCCACTGGCATAAACTCTTCCAACGATTCCCTTCCAAACGAACTGAATTGGATGTCCGAGGGGCTATTTAAAATTCATGAATCCGAGTAAACATTTCACTCATGACTAATAAAAAACAACTCTAAAGTCTGAAAGAGGAAAGGAGGAAATATACGGGATGACCCACCCCAACGGATCACGGTTCGAACTCATTTGCAAATGGCGGCCGTGGAAAAAAAAAGAAATCCGTAAATAAATAAATATTCCCATCGTTTCTCAAACGCTCTTATTTTGGCCCTCTTCCACTGATAACCTCTAGTGTAGCGGTCGTCATCCAATAAAACAATAAAGAGAGCCATTTCATCCTATGGCCGTCCCAGTCGGACTTGAAAAAACAAGGTTTAATGCCGTTTTAGGAAGATTGCGGGGCTTTTTAAGTTGAAGGGAGAACGTGGATCCGGCGAGAAATAAAACTGAAAAATAAAGCAAGCAACCTCTGTCCCTTTTTGAAAGGATATTCGGAAGACTTTTATGTCAAATGCTTGTCCGACGTCCATCAGGGTAAAGCTTTTTGATTAGGTTGGAGAGCTCAGAGAGAATCGCCGTATTTATAGGACGGATCCTTTCTGCAATGACAGAAACAAAAAGATTTGCTCCAAATGTGATTCATATCCGTTGTATTCTCTTTTCACGGTTGAGCATACAGGGCATTTAAGTAAAAAGAGTAGTTTTAGCAAATATGCATTTTAGCAATAAAAAATGCATTTTAGCAGAGTGCATTTTAACAAAGAGTGCATTTTAGTAAAAAATACATTTTAGTGAAAGATACATTTTCTTATAAAGTGCATATTTATCCAAAAGTATATTTTGGAAAAAGTAAATTTAAATTAAAAAGTGAAATTTAAAATGTGAATAAAAACTAAGAAGTGAATCTTAATTTGAAACTAAAAAGGGAATTTTTATTAAAAAGTTAATTTCAAACTGAAAAGTGAATTTCAAATTAAAAAGTACATTTTTGTAAATAGTGCAATTAATTAAAGAAAAAGTACATTTTAGTGAAATGAGTATTAAATTAAAAAGTACATTAGGGGAAAATGTATTATAACATTACAGTAATCCGTAACAAGTTAATGGGTAACTTTGCGTGAGCATAAAGTGAATTAAAAGCGTTAACGTTATAAACTGCTTTGAACATATTACCATTTAATCAGATTCATACTGCATTTAATAGTTTAATAAAGATTATTAATTAAAAAAAGCAATTACAAACATTTAAGAAAGAGCAAAAAAAAAAACTTATGTAAATTTTCAGCAATTAACGCAAGAGCTTTTCAATGTTGGTTTTGAAGCGAATAATTTAAGATGACAAAAAGGGTACAAGCATTAAAAATGTTTATTAAATTTACTAATTGTATTAAATTTTAATTTATAAGAGAATTTTACAAAACTAATTTTCTAAAACGCCATTGTTTTAAAAATATTTGTTACGTATTTCTGGATATGTATAAGACATTTCGATCGTTAAGTTATCAAGCTACTGGGTAAAATACTCATAAAATTATTAATTTTAAAATAGAAAAAAAGTTTAATACAATTTTAAGTATAAAAGATGAAAAATGCGTAAAATTGCAAAAATTTAATGCAAAACATAGACATTTTAAAATGACCCTTCATGCGAAATATCAATTTGTTGTTGGCCCAGGCCAGTGTCCACTACAGCCTCTTGGCCTACGTGACAGGCACTTTGCTGATAGATCGGCGGCAGTCCTCCTCAGAAGAGTTTGCCTGTATCCAAACCTCTCTATGATAGAAAGAAGATGCTTTTTTTTTTGTTAGAGCTCGTACAGCGCGTGGATTTTGAAGACAAACTGTACAAGCAGGTCTAGCCCACAACTGCCGTAAATAATAAACGAGCTTCATAAATGTATTGCGCTTTCAACAGCATTCTTTTTTACCTCTTATTTGTCTTGCTTTTCTTTTTCATTCAACATGGCCGTCTGGATAGGTTTCTTCTTCTTTTTATGCCGTTCAAGCCACTCGAAAGAAAAAAGAAGAACGAGCTTTATTCGCGCCGATTTGGATTTTATAACTTGAAGTGAGTGCTGTAATGGAGACGGTGTTAGTTTTTTGGTTAAAGTCTTTTAATACTATTGACGTAAGTTAGATAAAGATTTGGTTTAAAAGTATTAAGAATATCGTTTTGGTAATGCATTCTTTCGGTACATGTCTGGGTTATAAGGGCTTAAAACTTCAGTATTGAATAGATGTAAAAAGCTATCTCTAATTAATAACTGGCATATTCTTGGTCTTAAATTTAAATAAGTTTCTTTGCCAACTCCCTAGTGGCCATCCCGATTAACGAATGTGTTGTTTTTGTTGGTTGTATTTGAATTTTATGCGCAAGGGCTTCATTAGGTCTACACTGTGTCGTAACATTCCAACATCAACAACTTCTGCATTACGCTTTGCAATTTAGGATTTGGTCAGGTGACGAGGAGTCGATACCTGAGCCAGCCATCTGTCCACTTCCGTCCACTTGATGGATGTGTGGTTAGCGTTCTGGCCTCGCATGCCAATGGTGTCGGGTTCGAAACCCTGGTTAGGCCCGGATCTTCATTGTGGTTTGGAATTTCTGTTAAGTTGTAGATACCGGCCTGATTAGTCGTCGTTGTGCTTAAAAATATGAGTCGTTGAGCGTACAAACCAATCAACCAACCTTTCCACTTCACCATCACAACAATGAGATGACATTAAGACTTCCGCGGGTTTAGGGTGAAACTATAACCATTTTTCTACATGCCAGTTATGACAGGGCGTTATCTCAATCTCAGAACCATCCAGTACTGAGATAGACAGTTTAGCAGCCGAAATACTGAGAGCTCTATCAAGAAATGAAATTGAAATTCGAGACATAACTAATTTGAAGTAAGCGTAGATTGAGGAGTAGTAGAGTGAAGTGTCTGGTTATCATTACAACAGCGAAATTCCGAAAGATTTAAATGACAACACCCACCTTTAAGTATTGCAAAGTGATCCGACTATTAAAAATTTATGAATACGCTGAAACTGTACTTGTAGCATAATACCGGTGCAAATCATAAATATGGCAGAGAAGTAGATAACTCGCAGCAGTATCGTGCAAAAATGGAAGCTTCAATCATACAGACTTAGCATGACAACAATATATGTGAGTCATTTTATCCTACAAATTAACAAAACACATTTTATTACAATTCATAGAGGCATTGTACAGTTTAAATTGAAAGCCGTGAGAAACCAAACCAAACTTAACTGTTACTTTAAATCTAAACTAAGACACATGTTCCATATTTCTTTTCTTCATCTAGTTTATAATTTGAGTGACATCTTTCACATATTCCCACATTAATCACCCAAATTTCATTGTTCTGTTAACTACTTTGCGATTAATAGTGCCTACTTATTTCTAGCTCGAATCACGTAAAAAAATTCTCAAGGATTTTTCTTCTTCCTGTTTAACTTTTACTTGATTTTCCTTCATCTATATTTCTGCAAACTGACGAAAATGTCTAAAACGTGATCCTCGCACTTTCCCACTAAACAATGGACAAGCGGCATTTGTTTTCAAAAGCGTTTGGGAAGATTCACTTCAGGCAACTTTCAAGAGAAGCAAACTCATCATCAACAAATGCCATCATTATTTAAGTTCGAGTTACGCATGCCGATAATTGGTGTCATTAGAGTTAGAGCAATTCCATAATTGCGTTCAATCGCTTCAGATAATCCGACGAATTGGCAATAAGTTTTGCTAATGATGTTTTAGTGCACCTTTAAAAGCAGATTGTAAAGATATACGCTCGTTTAACTGGAATATCGTTTGGAATGTAGCCATAGGACAATGTCGGTCAAGTTTTATGGTTATTAACATAATAGCTAATAGAGTTTCTTGAATTTAACACTTTCTTCTTCATAATGGAAATTGCCTCATGAGGATTAACCACACCGAAACATTGCTACAACAAAACATTTGAGGAAGGACTGCCTAGTGAGGAGCGCTAACTGCACAACCATCAGGTGGTCCCAGATGGTAATTTTAAATCTATTTCTATGAAAAACACTGAAAGTATGTAATTTTAATAAATAAATAAATAAATAAATAAATAAATAAATAAATAAATAAATAAATAAATAAATAAATAAATAAATAAATAAATAAATAAATAAATAAATAAATAAATAAATAAATAAATAAATAAATAAATAAATAAATAAATAAATAAATAAATAAATAAATAAATAAATAAATAAATAAATAAATAAATAAATAAATAAATAAATAAATAAATAAATAAATAAATAAATAAATAAATAAACGATCGAACGAAAAACAACCAAATAAATTTTTTGACCGCAACTTTAATATACTAACCGAAACGTAAAAAATCAATTTGATATCAATGTTTTAAAAAATTGTAATTATGAGAGGCGAAGGTAAGCTGATCACATTTTGGACTGAGAAAAGAAAATAATATCCTTTTACTTATTATTTTTTTTTTATCTTTCACAATAATAATGTATGATGAAATTCAGAAGTACTGAAAGGCAATGTCAATATAAAGCTTAAAATAACATATTAACAGTTTCTACCGCATCAAATTAATTTAAATGACTTTTTGATTGCTAGTGTGAAGCAAAAAGGAATTTCGTATTTAATTTTACAATTTTGAACAACTTTGCATACTTTTATATTTGACACATAAACAATGTCATTTCACGATGAGTATGTCTTTATACCAAAAAATTACAAGTCTTTCTTTTCACAACCACAATTTCTGCAGACAAGGTATTGTGGTAATGTATCAAAATATTGTGTCTCATTGTTGACTTATTATATCATATTACTTTGCAAAAACTCAAAAAAACGACAAATTCATAACAGGGAAAATTAGCGCTAAAATGGACCATCCCGCAAGGCTATTTATACACCATTTTGCTAAAACAATTCACGAATGCCAGAACGGACCAAATGTGTCTTATCTAATGGTCTTAAAAAAAAATGTGGGGTGGTCTGTTCTGGGGCTCAATGTCTCAATTATGAAAATTGTAATTGGTTGAAAAATGACAATGCCATTTTTTTTTTAAACTGAAATGTTATCTTCTCGATGAACTTGGAAAAAATAGCACATGGTATAACGTGTCGCTGTGTTCATTGTTTATGATAAATAATTTTCTTTAATAATAAAAATAGAGAACTCAAGCTTATTTTACTAAAATAAAGTTATAGAAATCAGTTTTTTGCTTTGTGGATCCAATACAATTTCCGCGAAAAAAGGCCCACACGATAAACAACTAAACTCTTTGACACTTACAGTTTATATCAGAACATCACTATGTAGTCATCGTTTGAGAGAAAACACAATCACTCAAATGGAGTTCACCATGCATCAGCTCAAATCTTTTAAGACTAATTTTAGTGTGATTGAAGTCATAAGCCAACATACAATACTTCGTATTCTATGAACAATCACTTAAATGGAGTTCACCATTGTGTTGGTTTTGTGTGCAAATAACAGATGCAACTAATAGACACTCGAGATATCTTTTGTCTAGTGGATAAAGTATCACGTCTGGATCACCAATAAACCATAGTAGCTTTGCGGTCGCTGAGTGCTGTTGCTGATCGTGAGATCTTTGGTTTCTCAGACAGATTCTCTATCCACTAGACAAAATATATCTTTAGTGTCTAGGAGTTGTATCTGTTATTTGTACTCGAAACCACCGCGTACGTGAACTCCGTTTGAGTGATTGTTCACTATGTGGTGGTCTCGCGTACAAATAACAGATACAACTCCTAGACACTAGAGATCTCTTTTGTCTAGTGGACCTGGCTGGAAAAACAATTGTCTCACGATCGATCCCCAGCAACCGTAAAATTACTACGCTTCACCATGCATCAGATCAAATCTTTTAATATTAGTTTTTAGTGTGAATGAAGTCATAAGCCAACATACAATTTTTCGTATTCAATAAACATTTGTAGTTGTTGACAACATGAGTTTCACTGTTGACGCCAATGCATCAAATAATTGCTCCTCACGTGGACCTGTCGCCATTGCTTAACATACAGGGTCCCATAAAGGACTGATACAATTGAAAAATAGATTTTAGGAAAATCGAAGTTGATAGAAATATACCGTTTGTTGCATTCTACATCAGATCAAATCTTTTAATATTAGTTTTAGTGTGAATGAAGTCATAAGCCAACATACAATTGTTAGTATTCAATGAACATTTGTAGTTGCTGACAACATGAGTTCCACTGTTGACGTCAATACATTAAACAATTGCTCCTCACGTGGACCTGTCGCCATTGCTTAGCATACAGGGTCCCATAAAGGACTGATACAATTGAAAAATAGATTTTAGGAAAATCGAATATCGTTGATAGAAATATAACGTTTGTTGCATTCTACATCAGATCAAATCTTTTAATATTAGTTTTAGTGTGAATGAAGTTATAAGCCAACATACAATTGTTAGTATTCATCAATGAACATTTGTAGTTGCTGACAACATGAGTTCCACTGTTGACGCCAATACATTAAACAATTGCTCCTCATGTGGACCTGTCGCCATTGCTTAACATACAGGGTCCCATAAAGGACTGATATAATTGAAAAATAGATTTTAGGAAAATCGAATATCGTTGATAGAAATATAACGTTTGTTGCATTCTACTTGGGAGACTAGAGAATTTTATGCCCTCAATTTTTTTTAAATTGTTGCAAAGTTCACCAACAGAGGAAACTGTTGAATAAAAAAAAAACTAATAAAAACTGCCTGAACATGTTGCGGAAAATAACCACCATTTCCAGCAATAACACGATGCAATTGAAACATATTTTGTTGTTTTTGCAGAATATTAGATAAGGTTTTTTTTAGTATTTTCGTTCAACAGTGCTATCTGTGGTGCACTTTGTAACTATATTTGAAAATTAATGGCATAAAATTCTCTGGTTTTTCAAGTAAAAAGCAGAAAACGGTGCATTTCTATCAACTTCCTTTTTTAATAAGTCTAATTTTCAAATGAGTCAGTCCTTTTTGGGGCATCCTGTATGACTATCATCTGTTAGCGTGTAATAATAATAAAATGAATGTACCTGATTGAAAGGGTAGTATGATTTTTAGAGTTCCAATCATGTTCTGTCATCGGTATACTTCAGAAGTGTATGTCTGCTAGAGCTATCTGTGTTTGGTGTCTTGTACTCTGGTTAGATTGTGTTTTTCCTTTAATGAAAGTAGATGGTGAATATGTTCGTATGCGGAAAGAAATCCACTTGACAAAATCCATTCTATTATCAAGCCTGTAAACCGGTTGTGGTTTAACTATATATTAGTACCTTAATATTAGAACCTTAATATTAAAACTTCAAAATTAGAATCTTAATGTTAGAAACTTAGTATTAGAATTAAGCCAAAGTATTAGAATCTTAATGATACTTTTTGCGTGACAGCATATATATGCCGTATAAAATGTTTGTTTTAAATTTCACATTTTATCGTTATTCTTAAAATATTGTTATTTGAGAAACTAGAATAAATTTTCAAGGAATTTAAAAAAGTAAAAAAACAACAACAACAAAAAAAATCACATAGGCTTACATAATTAAAACTTTATTGTATGGGTTTTGAGTAATTTAAAATATAGAGAGCATGGTGGGATTTGTATCATCACATTTTATTATTTTTTCTAAAAATTATTTTATGCATTTTTCAATCTATTTCGAGGGGAAGTTTTGTTTCAGTTAATTATTGGTTCACATAATTCATGTTTTAGTTTCTTGTCTAGGGCACTTTACAGCAACTATGTCACATTTATAATTTTAAGTTTTAAATGGGTTGTTTTTTCTCAAATCAATTTTATGTATTTTTTTTATGAAAAATTCCAATTTATGGAGCTTTACGGAACCTTAAGATATTTTTTTCATACTTATATTTAAAGGAATTTATATTTATACTTTATATTTTAAAGTCTTGGTTTAGTCCCCAAATGGCAATTACTGAATATAGTACTAAAGCGAATTTCGAAAAAAAAAGGGAGTGGGGGGGGGGGGCGGTGTCCATTCACCCTGATACACACATGACAGTCGGTACATTTTTATACGCATGTTGACACATTATTTTCACACCTATGTGCACGTCATATTGCCTGGTGGTGATAATTTTTCACCAGGATTTACCCTTTTATCATGCCCCTTTTCACCAATTCCCCGGAACTGGTTACTTATAAATTTCAGATATTGCATTGAGACCACCACTGAATTAAATCCCACAACGACAGTGCACATAAATGACAAACGGGTTGGAGAGAGAGGTTTGCGTGATAAGGTTTTGACCTCCTAATCTTATCGTTGTTGAAAATTACGAGGCTCATTTGGCTGCAATAAGCACTTCATAGTGACTATAATAGATAGTCGGAACCGTGCAAACTAAACTGCACATGACAAAATCCACTGAAGCTATCCTCTAAAGTTCGGAAAATACTTATTATAGAATTTGTATGGAAACATGTTAATAAAATTTCTCTGGGTGTTCAGTTAGTGTGTTTATATAAGGGTCCATATTGCCAAGAAAAAAATGTCCAATTCATACAGTCGACAGCTGTGCATTGTCTGATCTGGTATGCAATCGTAACTTGTGTATTTGATGCTTCATAGGTGTTGTAATCCTATAGCTATGTTTACATTTTCGAAAGAACTACAATGGATAAAAGACTCAAGGGATAATTTCGCATTGTGTTCCTTTATTTTGAGGATGGCATAACTTTCTTCAAGAGCATAAGTAGTTAAGTTTTACAACTGTTGTTTTCAGAAATGGTTCTGTTATCAACAAATACAATTTGATGTAAACTTCACTAACTTATAATTTCCAACGTAGTTTTATGACATTTAGGGTATCTGCTAATGCGTTGAAAATATTTGAATGGGCTCATTGAAAGTCGCTTCAACCCCAATGAATTCAATTCACGCATATTATGCATTTAAGCTTTTAGTAAACTATAAGCTTTATATCACAGTCCCTGATTAACTTATATGGCAGATATACAAGGTTTACCTGAAATTTGATATGAATATACATGAAGGGGGATACAGTATAGTATAAGGGGAAAAAATAGTTCAAAATACTTTTTTCTAATGCCATACAATTTCCCTCTTCTTCACGTATATTCAGGTCAAATTTCAGGTCATTCTGACAAGTGATTCTCTTTTTACAGCTTTTTGAAAGTTGAACTTTAATCATAATCCTTCCATATAATCCTTAAAACAGTTTACATTACAGGTCTCAATTAATACGTGTCCACTAACCCAACAATTCTTCATTTTCCGTCAAGAAACTGTTACCGTAACATGATGCGAAAAATTGCTCAGGAACGCGTTTCCGAGATGTACCTACCCATCGTAAATACCTTTGCGCGACACTATCAACACAAACCATCTCTGGCAGTAGCATTTTGATCCAACCATCAACTCGAATGGTTCTCAGTTCTGAAGCGTTCGTTGCCGAATCGAGCGAACGAAGACTCAAACCTGTCAAAACCATTGGATTACCACCTAATAGGTCACTTAAAATGTCACGGCTTCTTAGCGTCGTCTTCAACACTTGGAAGACAGGTGGAAATACGAAAGAACCATGGTAGCGTGAGTAAATATAATCATTGTTTACAAGGGTAGTTGGACGTTAAAGAACGGTGGGAGTCTTGAAGAGTAGTTGTTGGGATAATATAACAACTGGGGGGAACGAATATGACTCAATTATATTGTATGACAGTAGGTTCGTGAAATTTTTTAATAAGTTCGATTGTTTTTTACCAATATATTTATAAATCGAGAAAACGATTTGACAGTTTGGATGTAGGAATTTCATCACTTTACTTTTGTTACTAAAGTGGTGCAACTCAAAATTCTTCATTTTGAATAAAAGCGTTTACAGAATCACAGTCTTCACGTACTTGAAGCTGACTGGAGGGCACACTATTGTTTACAGGTTGAATTTTACAGGTTTGGTTGAATTCAAATTGAAACTGGGTAATGCAGTTCCTCCAGCATCGAGTCCATGTAGTCTGAGATTCTGTTCACATTTTAATTAAAAAATGAAGAATTTTGAGTTGTGTCATTTTTGTATCAAGGGTGCGATATGTTCTGTTTTACCTACTAGTTTGGTGCAAAAATCTCTTTGCTAAGTGGAAACGATTGAATGCAGAAAAAAATTAAACGGGGGTTGGTTGAGCAATTACTAGAAAAATATTTAAAAGTGGGACGACGGCGATTCGCTTTCCCCTTCAATGTCTTCCACCATTTTTCAGTTTTCCTTTCAAACTTTCACATATTTCAATATTTCTTTTCAAGACTCAATATGGTCTATTACCAAAAATCTCATAGTATCAGTAAATAAATAGCGTCATTAACTACAATGTCTCCATTATTCTATATTATATAATCTTAATCTCCTAGAGCAAGTTATAAGCGAAACTTAGGACAAACACAGTGCTTCTATTTGATGACTTGATCAATTTCTAAAGTTAATGTGTATAGAACTCAATAAGAAAATATCCTTTATTTCCAAATACTTTTAATCTCTTGTGTAAATCTGTGAAAATATATGAAATTGCACAAGATCTAATTTTTTATTAAGCTTCTTTGAGTAGATAATGGAATAATTCAGATTAATTAACAGCGTAGAAATTTTTTATAATCACAACAAGAATATTTGTGGGATAATGGGATAATTAAGATAAACTACCAGTGTAGAAAAATGATATAACCTCAACAGGAGTATCCATGGAATTCATAACAAATTGCAACTTGTAGCAATCTCAGCAAGAATACACCGTGGGATACATAACACATTAAAAATTGTTACAATTTCAACCAGAATATGCGTAAAATTTTTTACATAACACATAGCAAATTGTTACAATTTCAACAGCAATATCTGTGGGATTAATAGCAAATTGCACTAAAAATTGAAAAATGCCTTAATTTAAACAGTGAAATTTTAATAAAAATAAAAATAAATTTCTGTTTACAATATTGCAATAATGGAAATATCCCTAGAGGTATAACAAAAATATTTACGGTGTTACATTAATTTATACCAATTTTGAATAGTCTTCATTACGAAAATCAATCATCAAATTATCACGTTTCATTTTGTTTTCAAATGATATTTTGGAGTTGAGACTTTTTCATGTTAAGTAACCCCCCCCCCCCCCCTTCTCCTCTTGTTTAAACATTTACAAAAAGTAAGCTCCCTTGCACTTCCAAAAAAAAAAATTCCATGATAAAGCTATAAATCCTCATCCAGTGACTGATGTTGACTGCCATAATTTTCATCTAAAGTGCTATATATATTAAGGAAAAAAAAAAAACTACGATAAGTATAAAAATCACTTTCAGAACATTTAATGGTTCTAAAATTTTTTGTTATTTCTTACATCATTCTTATTTAAACATTAAGAAAATGGAAACTGCCTTGCAATTCTGAAATTTTATTATTTTCTTCTTCAGCTCCACCAAACTATAAATCCATACTGTGAGACTGGTGCAAACTATTATAATTTTCATGTGAATTGCTATATGTAACTACAGAAGAAACCCCGATAGCTGTAAAAATTATAAAAATTGTCTAAATTAACAATAAATGGTTTTAAACCATTTATGGCATTACTTACATTATTTTTGGCAAAAACATTCACAAAATGAATTCCGAAATTTAATTTTTTTCTTTAAGCTATATGAAACTATAAATTCGCACTGTGAGATTAGTGACGAGTACCAAATTTATCGTATGAGTTACTATACCTACCTGCAAAAGAAACCCCGAAAACTAGAGAAAACTAGAAAAATCACGTACAGAATCATGAACATTAAATGGTTTTTAAAAAATGTGTTATTTCTTATATCATTCTTGTTTAAACATTAACAAAATGCACTTCCAATTTATTTTTTTACTAAAACCATACCGAACTATAAATCCATTCTCTAAGACTGGTGTCGGCTACCATAATCAAAAACAGTCTATCAACTGCCAAAAGAATAAAAGAAATTCATGTCAATGGAAGTGCCACATTTTCACACTGAAGTGTCACCTTTACGCTGAGCATGATCAGTCGAATTGATCTAAGAAGATAGACATATATCTGCCATCATTTTCAATAGGTGCCACGAGAGCCCCATTTGCCGTCAAGACGATTCATGTCAAAAAAACCATAAAATGAAACAACGAAAAAAGTGAAAATTTCAAACAGCTAGTTTGGCAAACTGGTTTGACGAAATCTAAGACGACCGATGAGTAGAAACTGAAACTAATTACCGTTATACGGAGTGAGAATAACTCAAAACATTGTTTTGGCATTGAAACTCTAACGTGAAGTTATTCATCTCAAGATTAAAAAGTGATTTTAAGTAATGTTTAAATTTCAAATAAACTGTAAAAAGAATCACTGGTCAGAATGCCTGAAATAAGTCCTGACTATACACGAAGAAGGGGGAATCGGTAATGCATAAAAAAAAACTATTTCAAATAGAGGTCGGCGATCTATCGATACGACGATATTTAAAAAAAAAATATCGATAGTAAAAATATCGATGCAAGTCACCTATATATTGATATTTTTAAACATTTTTAGTTTTTTGATGATATAGTTTTGTAGTTCCATGTGTTTTTTCGATTTTCTTTATTCCATTTTCAAAAACTTCAAAACTAAAGTTTGGACTTGGCTGAGAGACAGTTAAAATGGCACCCTAACCAAAAATAAAACATAATGTAATGGAAAGATAAGATAATTTATTAGTAGTCATTAACATGGCGCCGTTTCTGTTGCTAACGTGTCCCGGAAATGTGCATCTAATTTTAAATAGTAAAAACATCTCTATTAGCAAAATATTCGGTAAACTACTTTTCCAAAATACTTTTTTAAAAATAAATGTGAATTTATGCATTTTGGCTTGAATTCATGAAAAGTAGAAATTTGCCCCGAAAAACTTCGTTTCTGGCAAAATTGAAAATCAAATAAAAATCATGCATCGATATATCGATATTTTATCGATTTTTTTCTATACAACAATATAGTATCGATATTTCCAACCTGTAATTTCAAACTATATATATATATATTTCTTATTTCATATTATTTTCCAATCTTAGCATATATTTAGGTCCCGTTTCAAGTCATTCCGATGAGTGGTTCTTTTTTTACAACTTTTTTGAAAGTTGCACTTTAATTATAATCTTTGTATCATTCCGCGAAATTTAAAATTAGCCGGACTTATCATATGAAGGGGGGAAATTTCAATACTATTCTTAATTGAAGTTTATGAGTAGAAGCTAAAATATACGTAAATTCAAGCTTTCAAAGCACATAAGTGTGCTTTTAATTGAAAATCTTTTGTGTTATTATACTAATTCAAGGGGGATCGTCAATATTTTTTTATTTTTTTTTAAAATTGAATCGGATACTTTCTAAAATGAAATACTGGCTGAAATATTGCTTACAAATTTATATTTTTGTCACATATAACAATAGCAATGCAATTCATTTTAAAATACTGTCAAAGGTAATTAAAAGTTTTTATGAAATAAAAGAAAAAAACTAAAGATTTATAATTTTCACCAATAGGAGAAGAACTTAAATAACTAATGGGCTATATAATTTCAAATTTTATCGAGAAAATAATTGAAGTAAAATGTAAGATCTTAAATTATGGAATATTGTAGAATTGAAACACTGAATTAGTAATAAAATTACCATTGATATTACAGTCTGAGGCAAAAATTTGGGTTTTCAAGACAACACCTTTATAAATAGTATGGAAAGTTCGCCTTATTATCACAATTATTAGCATTGGTACTGATAACTGAGGCGAAATTCCTGTTTTGAAGCAAACATTTGGACAGAAAATTGTAAAACTGAATTAGTATTTAAATTTTCTACATTGATATTACTATCTGAGATGAAAATTCACTCTTCCAAGCAAATACTTCGACAGAGAGCGGAATTTTTTGGATTAGTATTAAAATTACGTGAATTGATATTGCTATCTATCCCAGGTCAAATTCATGATTTGAAGCAAACATTTCCACTAAAAGTAGGAAAAAATTGAGTTAATATTAATATTACCTTCATTGATATAACTTTCCGAGGCGAAAATTTCTTGTTTTCAAGCAAACACTTCGACAGAGAGTAAGTCAATTTTGCATTAATATTAAAATTACCAGCATAGTTATTGCTATCACAGGCCAAACTTGTGTTTTCAAGCAAGCACCTCGACAGAGAGGGGGTAAGATTTGCATAAAGCACCGGTCAAATGCTGTCGATCCCTTATAAACAATCACACTGGTGAACCGGCTATTGACATCACTAATTGCTTCTATTAGAATAGGTCAAATTGAACACATTGCAAGCTGATACTGCAGATAAGCTATTTTGATTAAGGAAGTAAGCGCCTCTTCATTTTTATTTTCTTGATATTGCTTTAACAAGAGTGGATTATTTATTCCAGCACTTGGATAAATATTTCTCGGAGAATTGCTTTGTCAATCAAGCATCTAATGAAGTAAATCCCAGCAACACTGAATTTCAAACGTTGTCTAAACATGTCCCCTTTTAGCACCGATTCATTAATGCTTTGTGAGACAACTTTCATTAAACACGTATGCAACTTCGTTTTCTGTTGTATTTACCATCCATCCATGAATTCACGTATTTTAATTGCAACGACTCAATAGTTTTAATTATATGGATGAATTAACTCTGAAAGTTCAACAACATTACTTTATAATGTATAGAAACTTTTACCCTCTTAATACTCATTTATTTTTTCGTGACGGTATTTTGTTTATAAGTCGACAAACCTTTTGAATATGCTTAATGCCCAAAACTTCTTGAAAAACGTTAGTTGCATTGCTTAATTAATTGAGGTTCTTTTAAGATAGGTCATTGATGTTTGACAAAACACTATAAAAGTCAAAAGAACATTGTAAGGAAACAAATGTAACATCTACATTCTACATCGTACTACATGCAAAAGAAACATCTTCAACATCTAATTTTGCTACCTTATCCTTTGTTACTTTCAATTACTTTATATGTAGTAATATAAGATAATGAAATTTTTGCATTCTGGTCAAACAAATTTCGATTTTTTATTTTGCATTTGTAAACGATCTGGATTGGCTTGAGTTATTTTTCAGCTGTTGTCAAAAAAAAAAAAAAAAAGGAGGGGGTGGGGGGCTCTAATGATTTTAATCAATATCGCTGTGATAATACTTTCTTAGGTATTCTTCACTTCTTCACATCCAAATTTTTTCTAAAAATTCGTAAAAGTTTAAAGAATTGAAAAAATTTATGATTTTAGCATTAGTTTCTGTTATTATTATTTTGGCAAATATATATATATATATATATATATATATATATATATATATATATATATATATATATATATATATATATATATATATATATATATATATATATATATATATATATATATATATATATATATATATATATATATATATATATATTGAGATATATATATATATATTGAGATATATATATATATATTGAGATATATATATATTTATATGAGTTATTGTTAAATTGGTGGGAAACGAATGTTTTTAACCTAGAGTTCTCTTCCCTAGAGCATGGCCTATCGATGATTTTTCCTCTTCTGTTCCACTTACACGAAGGGAATAATTGAATAAATATTGCCAAACATACCATAAGTCTCACCAATTTGACGATTTTTTTTTCGCCACTATAATAATTATTGCCAAAACCATCGCAAACTAGTCATTTTTTTAATTAATGAAAATTAGGAAACGAAAACGGTATATTACCCAAATCCATGTCAAATTTAAATGCAATGACTACTGTTAGAGGATAATTGAAAGTTGAGCAATGTTCCGCATCCCTAGTTTAAGAAGGATCCTCAAAATGTATGTGCTTACTTATAGACCTAATGAAACCTAATATTTCATTTGTTTGTCCACAATATCGGCTGAAGTTCTATTTTGAAAAATAGAAATTTTTGCAACAATTATGACAACTGTAATATAAGGCCATTAACAAAACTAAGGGAAACTTACTAGTGTTTTTTATAATTATGTATTTTTAAAGTAATTATATTAGCTAGTTTATATCAATTAAATTAAAAAAACTTTTTAAAGTAAAAAGCATAAAAAATTAACCCATAAAAAAAAAGTTTTTATTATAATTTCTTTAAATGCATTGCCAGCTTTTAAAGGCAATTGCAACTTATTTGAGTGATTTTGAATTTAGATCGGACTCTTAGAGTATTTAACTACTATGAAGAAAACAATAGTTTTTTCATGCTACTGACTACCCATTGCTTTGTTTTAGAATGCCTTGCTATCTCTAATGAGTTTTTCTGTGAAGTTTCAAATCTATGGAATGAAGTCAAATGGGTCAATTTACCCTCCAAAGATTTTTTTTCCCATCACACCAAAATAGAAGTTAAGAAAAGATTTTTGAAACATCAAAATGGAAGGACTTTTTTTTTTATCAAATGGAATTGTCAACCTTAACAAGATAAGGGGAGGGGGGGAGTTTAATCAATAAATTGCACTAAATTGCACATGCTTGAATATGCAGGATATATGAATCTGGAATATGGCTACAGAGACGTATGTAAAGGCGGCCTGTTATTGACAGTTGCCATAACATAATAGAATGCATTATTATCCCCAACGAGTCTATCTGCCAAGTTTCAGATTGATTAGTTTTGTAAGGCAGGTGGGTTAATTTGACCACCCAAGAACGCAAGTAAAATCGAAGTTAATATAAAAGAAATTAAAAACAGTTATTTTCTCTTTAAATTTTATTAATGATTTTTATTACTGTTTTTATACTTGGGAAAATTTTTCATGTATTTTGAGTTATACTTCAGGCGATATTGTGGGAAAATGAAGCTTGAGATCTATAGAGCAGAGACAGACTGGTGAACACTCATAAGTTAAAAATAATTATAAGTAATATATTTCTCCACTATAGCAGATTTGTTACACCTTCTTTCAAATATGAAATGCAAATTCTTTTTTTATAGGTTAATTTTTAGCAGTTATAAAAGGAAACTCTGTTTTTCTGTTTCTTTGTTTCCTTCGAACGGTTCTTAACAGGATATCATGGCATTTCTGTCTCCGGATGGTTACAGACATGATATTAAGACTGGTATGTTAGAGCTTGCCCCTCTCTCTCAATAAACAATGTGTTTTCTATAGGTAATATGTTCTATTAGGAATTGGCGAGCACGCATTTATTTCAACGAGAGTTCATTGGCAAGCACTCATCTCATTTGGAGAGGACTTAACGGGATATCATGGCATTTCTGTCTCCAGATGGTTACAGACATGATATTAAGATAGTATGTTAGAGCTTGCCCCTCTCTCTCAATAAACAATGTGTTTTCTATAGGTAATATGTTCTATTAGGAATTGGCGAGCACTCATTTATTTCAACGAGAGTTCATTGGCAAGCACTCATCTCATTTGGAGAGGACTCACTCATTTGGTAAGCACTCATTATGGGGATCCTTAGGAACTATAATTAATTTTTTATATTTATTATTTTGGAAATCAGGCACTGTTACGTGAAGGATCTTAATAAATTCTTAAAATATTTTATTAAAACTTCTAGTTTTGACTTTGAAATCCCATGCAATTTTCAATTTCTATATATTTTGATAATAATGCTTGAAGACCTGAATTATATCGTTTAAAACATGTAAAACAAATTTCAAGTATATGATATTTTTGGCGAAAATTTATATGTATATATAGTATACATACAAATTATAATATTGTAAAAAAGTCCAAAACAAAATTTAAGAAATTTAAGTAAGTCCAATTTTTCACTTCTAAAATTAAAATCCCTATGATTTATAATTTATACTATCTTGGATTTCATAGTTCAATGTTTTCTTTTATCTGGAAGTTTTTAGTATTTTTCTCTAGCATTTCACTCTTGGTGTGGAATGTTGAATTGATTCCTTGATACCTAGTTTATCAAAGCAATTGTAACTTTCAACAGTAAATTTTCTCAAATTTGCAACTTCAATTTTTTTTAAATATCCAAAAGAAAACTTTATAACCATCATTAAACTGTATAACATCCTCATATGCTCCCAGACGTACTGTTTATAAACACACACATGGGCACTCTTTGTTACAGATTGCCATTAAAACTTTCATTTGAGTGTTGATTTTTGCCATGAAAGCCTTTGTTTAGCTGTTATCTTAAACAGAGTTTCACATACACTGGGTTTCACCACTGCCAAAATTTCGTTTGGTTGGTTGGTTGTTTTCAGATTATCTGGCACCGTCAGCAACACGAGGGCTATAATGCGCCGAAACATTCGTCATTAGACAAGCCAACATACATTTACAAACATCCATGCCTAACACGGGACTCGAACCCGCAATCTAAAATTTCGTTTGGAATCCCACTATATTTTTATTTGGGTGTTTCGCTTTGAAAAAGTTATTTTTGAATTGTGTACACACAGTGGAAGAAGTGGTGAAAAAAAAGTGGGGGGGTAGCCCAAAATTTGGTGACAAGTGCCCCCCCCTCCCCACCTCCTTCTCCATTCTTCAACTATAAATTTTATAATTTCATGACTTTTAATAAAAATATTAACTAGTAAAGAAATAATTTATACTTCCTAGCATTAACATTTTAACAATGAACGAGGGTCCAAAATTTAATGTTATTTTAATGAATATTAGGCGACATAGTTTTTTAATTGGAAGTAAGAGATAAAATTAAGTAATAATTTAATATTATATACACAACTGCTTATTTAGACTTAAATAATACTTATAAATGTGCATACTTTCATGAAATTAAACTAATAGAGATTTTTTTTTTTTAAATAGCTTGTCATTATATGAAACAAGAATAGCAAGAATACATTTTTATAATAATATGATGTGATGTATATACCATAAATAGTTTTAAAGTTTTCAAGTGTAAAAATAAATCACTTTTTCTCAGTGGCACTACATTTAAAGGTTAATGTTATTTATCATTAGTAGTTTTTAGTCGAATTGAGTGCTTTTAAAAGAGGGGGACAGATTTTAGTAGTGTTAGATGTGGGGGGGACGCAGGGGTATTTCTCGAAAAGTGTGGGGGGGGGGGCGCGTAAACGCGTGTCTACCCACACTTCTAGCACTGTATATACATTGAAAGTATAAACTGTTCATGCCTTTGGGACACTGTTCATGCCTTGAATGTTCATCATTTATTGCACAGTGAAACAGAATTGCTATCACATTCTGCTGCATTTTATTTATATCACTAATATTATCACCAATAGCAATTCCATAGTAGTGTACCCCAAATTTGGTTATTTGCGGTGCAACAGATTTTGTCTTTAAATTATTGATCTGTTAATGACCTCTTGAATTATGATCACTCCATACTTGTTTATGTTTCGTTTGAAGTTTACTTGCTTATCAGGACCCTTTTCTGTGCTTACTTGCTTATCAGGACCCTCTACAATGATAAGTACTCTCTACTGAGCTTTAATTGGAAAAAACTGAGGAAAAATTTATACCAATAATGGATGAGACATTTTACTATTGAGACCAATTGATTATGTGAACATTTGAAATTAAAAAAAAAACTGATGATATGTAAATTTAACAGATTTTAGCTAACACGAGTCAAATAGGTACACCTAGATTTATACGGCAAATTGGGATGAGTTTGTTTCAACAGATTTCTTTAGTTAAATTATTGATCTGTTAACGACCTCTTTAATTATGATCCATCTAAACTTGTTTACGTTTCGTTTGAAGTCAGCAAAAATACAACCTCATCGAATTAACTTTGTTTTGGATAAAAGATAACTAGGATATCAACTATTGCCCTCACTTAAAGAATTTAATTAAAATTCGCTTTTAAATGACGTTTACACAGTGTCCTAGATTGGGTAAATTAACAGATTTATTTTTTTAACAGATGCAAGGTAATCATCGTTTCGAACGAATCGAGCAAGAATCTGTTTGCTATTCCAAGTATTCAGAACCTATTAAAAGCATCAGAAAGGAAAACCAATGAAAATTAAATGAAACAAAACACATTTTGTTCGTCGTTCTATTTTCAAAAGGCAATAAATCAGTTTCTGTGATTTTGGGATTGGATACCGGATACAACCGACAGGTTGTTTGAAAAAAAAAATCTAATCATCCAAGCAACGAGGCCTCCCGTGAAAGCAATTACCTTTTTTCACTTCCACAAACCAACTGGAAACAAAACATTTAATGTTTTTTCTTGCCTGTTTTTCAACTGAGAGTCCGATTTCGCCATAAAAGCTGTTAAGAAGAAGGGTGAAAGTTGCGTTATTCGGATGTTCAAGCTCAACGCGTGGTTGGGTTCTCACTTATAACAAAGTGTACAATAGTCCTGCCCAAGCTTCAGGGTACTTGACAGTCCGGTTAAATGAGCCGTACAAACTTACAATGGGGTGAAAATCTTTTTTATAGCCCGTATCATCGTTTTCTAGTTTTTTTCTTTGACAAAATGTTGTTTAAAACAACATTAAAAAGTTTTACGCAAAAGCGAAAATTGTCGTTTCTCGTTTTAAGTTTGTCACAATTGTCCCAAGAAAAGAGCAATAACATACAAAAAATTATTTTGCTTAAAATTAAGAAAGGATGTATTTTTCGATAATTTGATGTTATGGATACTAATTAAAATACTATCATAATCACGTATTTTTAGTTCTATAATACTTTTCGCCAATTTTTTGTTGTACGTTTAAATTTATTGCACTTTTATTACGCTGATGCTTATAAAAAACTAAGTTTTTCAAAAACATTTTCTCTTCGAATTTGAAAAAAAAAGTACTTCTCTGATCATTTTGAGGATAAGTACAACGAATTTTAGTATGGAGCAGTCAGTAAGATGAAAAACTAGTGATTCAAAATCGGTGTTCAAGGTTTTAATGTATTTTGATTTGATTTTTTTAAAACAATATTTTTTTTTCTCAAAATGAAAACAAATATATTCGGAATCATGATGGTAAGCACTAAATTTACTTAGAAATAAATAAACTATGTTCATTTTTAAAAGCCCAATATTTGAATTTTTTTTTTTTTTTTTTTAATTATTGTTGAAGAACTCAAACAAGTGAAATTAAGTCTTTTTTTTTTTAAATAGATGATTAACAAACTTCTTATATACAAGGTTTATCTATGCATACTAATATGAATCCTCCTTACATACAAGGTTTATCTATGCATACTATGCATAATAATATGAATGAAATTTTCGTAGGTGAATTCAATGAAAATGACTATTTTTGAGTTCTTACATTATACATAATGATAAAAAAATATTTTTTAAATTGTCTACCTTTGCGTTTGACCACTTTTAACGTCCGAACGGTTGAATGATGATAATGATTTTCTTTTTTTTAATATTTAAGGATATATTGATTCTGAACTTCTCTTAATAGCTTACGAGTGAGATCCTATCCCAATGAGAACCTGAACGCAATTTTGCATTATCAGTAACTTGTTCAGCTCAATGAGTTTAGTATTGGATGAATTTGGAAGAACCCACACTCAGTTTCCATCCTTAATTGAATATTATTGTACTCAACTAGTTGTTTAGAGTGATATGTAAGTAAAAATTTTATTGACTTATGCATTACTTTCATTACAGCTAATAATAAAAGTCTAGTGTCTTTTTTATTTATTTATTTATTTATTTATTTATTTGTTTATTTATTTATTTATTTATTTATTTATTTATTTATTTATTTATTTATTTATTTATTTATTTATTTATTTATTTATTTATTTATTTATTTATTTATTTATTTATTTATTTATTTATTTATTTATTTATTTATTTATGTTTTAGAAATCCATATTAACTCCCAAATGATGTATATGGATATTGTACAGTTTATTGAAGACCTAAAAGTGCAATATGTTGGTTTTTAAAATTTTGGGTGTAATATAGTTACGTAAGGACTAAACTTTGCTGTTTTGAACAGAAAAAGGCCTTCCAGGAAGTCTTTGAAGAGGAAACTGCCAGGCACACAAGAGGATTGAAAATATCTGCGACGATCATCCCGATCAACCCGGTTGCTCACATAGAAAAGAGTGACTGCAGTGAGCCGATGAGGCTCGATCTAGACTTTTCTTGAATGCTGGCCGAGTATTCAACATTCAGACCATAAGTCGTACCGTGAATATACGGTATGTCCTAAAAAATTGAATGGGAAATATCTCTATAATTAATAGAGATAGGATTTTAGAATAAATTGCAAAAATACTCAAAATAAGGTAAAATATAATAAAAAGATGGTGCGGTTTTCATAGGTAACCTGCATATATAAAGAAGAATGTCCTTATGTATGTATGTATGTATGTATGTATGTATGTATGTATGTATGTATGTATGTATGTATGTATGTATGTATGTATGTATGTATGTATGTATGTATGTATGTATGTATGTATGTATGTATGTATGTATGTATGTATGTATGTATGTATGTATGTATGTATGTATGTATGTATGTATGTATGTATGTATGTATGTATGTATGTATGTATGTATGTATGTATGTATGTATCAATGTATGTATGTTACTTTTTATAGGAATCTACAGTTGATCTTCGAAACAAGAGAAATATTCCTGAATATATGAAATTTCGAAAAACCCTCCCATTCACCTTTTTCATTCCTTAAGGGGTCTGACAATAACATCAGATACAGTGATCCAATTTTAACCATTCTCCATAGTATCGAGAATACAATTTAATTCCGTTTTATTTATTTATTTATTTATTTATTTATTTATTTATTTATTTATTTATTTATTTATTTATTTATTTATTTATTTATTTATTTATTTATTTATTTATTTATTTATTTATTTATTTATTTATTTATTTATTTATTTATTTATTTATTTATTTATTTATTTATTTATTTATTTATTTATTTATTTATTTATTTATTTATTTATTTATTTATTTATTTATTTATTTATTTATTTAAAAAAGTCTGACAGGAATGACAAGTAAACATAACTCATCATTTCAATACTCCCTAATGTGTCCAAATATTGGATCTAAAATTATGACATTGTGTCTCAAAAAAGTAGGCCGTTATATCCAGTGTTTCTAAAGCAAAAATAAAATATCGAAAATTTAAAAATTTCAAACGAAAAATATTTAATTTCCGTTTTTTACCTTTGTATTTTAAAGCTAGCGACGTGCATCATTAAGTTTGAATCGTGCAAATTGTTTTCTTTCGAAATTTAAGACAGATCGGTCAGATAGAACATTCAAATTTTTTTTTAAATATTCTCTTTTGCCTTCCGAGTATTAGAAAGATATTGATTATAAAACTATTTGTTAGATCTTCTTTACTTTTAAAGAGTACTTTGTAAAAATTAATCGAAGTTCACCACTCAATAGACAAAAAAAATATCAAACAAGAATTACATTAGCACGGAAAAGTCAAAACCCATAATTTCTCAAACAGCGAGAAATTTCCCGAGTAATGCGTAACTCTATCTTTATTCAACTACTTTACTTTTGCATGATGTGTAATAAACATTTGTGTGTAATACTGGATGATTTTTACGAAATTTCAGCTTTCAAAAAGCTGCAAAAAAGAACTACTGCTCAAAATGACCTGAAATTTGACCTGAATATACGCGAAGAAGAAAATGATATGCTATAAGAAAAAAAAATAGTTCGTAATAGTTTTTCTCAAACCATACCATTTTCTCTTTCCTCGCGTATATTAAGATCAAATTTCAGGTCTTTCTGACCAGTAAATTTTTTTTTTAACATCTTTTTGTATTTGGAACTTTAATTATATTCCTCCTGTATTTAGGTTTTTGTTTGACAGGAAATATTCTTCGATGAAACCTTTAATTTAGACTGCCCATTTTGGTTTAAGTAACATTGGCGTAATTTAAGTCAATAAAAGTGAGATTTTTTCCTAGAATAAATTTCAGGCCAAAATGTGTTATAAATAGTCTACGACGATATCTGTAAATCCATTCAATTTTTTTAGCACATTTAGGATGAATATAAATGATTTCACTGGCTTGTTAGAAACAGTTTGTAGGGAGAAAAACTACTTGAAAGAGTTTGTCATTTTAAAGGTGATACAATCATTTAAACATATTGTTTGACCCATTAATAATGCAGTAGTTTTCATGCAAAAATATCCGAATTTGCTAATCTACTTTTCTAATATTATCCCCTGAAAATATATGGATAGCTTTTACATGAGAAATATAAACAAATAATCAAAATATCAAGCAACTAATTTCCAGAAGAAGCATTAGCTGATAAGATATGCAAATATTATAAAATGACCAGCAAATATACACTGTTACAAATTTTGCTCCACCTTGCACCAAAAATTGGTTACCATTTAGCTGCAACCAACATTTGGTGCTTAATTTCACGATTTAATGGAGCTTACGGTCCGATGTAGCACCATTGAATTGTGAAACCAAGCACCAAATGTTTGTTGCAGCTAAATGGGAACCATTTTTTGGTGCAAAGTGGAGCAAAATTTTTAACAGTGTACTAACAGAAATGGGTATGCAGTTCTACTTCAATTACATAATTGTAGTTTTTAGGTAGGTATATTTATGACCCACAAATGTATTAAACAATTTCAGCTAATAGTTTTTAAATAATAATTTTTTTTAATACATCCCATGCCTATAGATTATTCAACTGCAAAAAGAAACGAAAATAACTATAATTAAAAAAACAAAATATTTTAAATGTTTTTAAAGCTAGGTTCCTAGCTAACTATTTATGTCCTCAACTATATATGTTAGTCAGTCTAATGATTGTTTTCAAAATAACTGGTTGTATTTCGTTGCAACATTCTACATAAGGTTAGAAATTTGGGAAGACAGGTCCCATTCTTAAATTTGTAATACGAGAGCCTTGAAAAAATTTTGTAAATTGTAAATAACGGAGTTAATTAAAAATCAACGATTTAATTAAAAATGTTTATTTATAAATTATGATTGAATAAGAAAATACTACTTATATTGAAAAAAAATACAAATTTACGGGAAATTCAGTAAGATTATAATACACAATTATGTCCCTAGGAATTTTTCGAGAAAAGGTTTAATTTTGTTCAGTTGGTTTTTCAGACTTTCTCGATATTCCCGTACTTTTATTACACAATTTCTCAATTGTTCAGAACCTTAAGTTGTATAAATGCAGTGTCTTTCCGAAATCAATCCCTAACTTTGAAATGAAATAACTGCAAAACAGTGAGAGACAGAAGAGACAAGTGTTATATTGGATAGACAGGCAAGGAATTTAAAATACATCGGTTTGCAAAATAGATTAATGGGAGTGTATTCGATGAAGGCTGCATATAAATTACCGATGAGGTCCGTTTTCGTTTGGACGAATGTGACAATAAACATATCTGTTGAAAATGGGGTATTAAAAACCTGTCTGTGTGTCTTGCAAAATCACTGCATTCTGCAAAAGTGATAATTCGGGCATCATTTTCCAATAGTGGGGTTACAGGATACTTTTCAAGAGGGAGCCAATTCAGCTGTATTCAGATTTTACAACAATTTCTTGTCACAGTTCAATATTGTAAATCTTTGTAATGATTGTATTTAAATTTTGTGCTAATGTATTTTCAATTCCATATGTATCTCTGTAATATACTATTCACCTCTTCTTTATGTCTTTCACTGTTTCTCAGCTATGCCCTTTAAAAGTTAAGGAGTTCTTTCTGTAAGAGCCTGTATTTATCATGGAACACCTTGTTGAAGTATTTGTATAACTCGAAAACTAATTGAAAATCTGTTTGGCATATTTAGCTCACAGAACAAGAAACTGTAAAAATATCGATAGCATGTAACAATATAGAATGAGAAAGTTCGTCACTGACGACGTTTTAGCAAAACTAGTATAAAACTTAATGGCTAATATTTTATCGATTTGAGCAACAAGATTAAAACAAATTTAAGCTTACCAAAATTATAATTTAATATAAAAAACTAATAAAACAAAACAATTAATTAACTTAAAAATCATATTTATTTTTAAGCGTTTGAGTACTTAATGCGCTTGAATTTTAATAGAATATTGCGGAAAACGACAAATTGTTGGCTGGTGTAACAATATTGTTTTAGAGACTATTTCATGAATAAATATACAACAATATTATTATTTTGTAGTACATCAATGCTGTGGTTTCATTTGATAGTGAATCAATTGCGTAATATTATAATTTGAGAATATCAATTCAATAAATATCATTTCAAATATAATCAGTTTGAGTTAAATCAAATGAAAATTTCAAATAAATAAGTATTTTTATCAAAACGAATTTTGGAAAAAAAACAAAAACATTTTTGATATTAACTTATAAAAATCCAGTAAAAAAGGAAGAACTGGTGTTAATAAATTGAAAAAATAAGAATGGATAAATATATTAACGAAATAAACAATTTTAAATTAAATACAAATATTAAAAAAAAAAAAAAAAAAAAAAGAAACGACAATTTTGATCAGAGCTAAATTTTAAATTAGCATATTAAGCACGAAGATGACAAGCATAAAACTTATTCGAGCTTCAAAGTAAATTAAAATAAAAAAAAATCATATAACAAACTATATTAAAATATACAATATTAATAATCAAGAAACAAATTGAAGTATTTATTAAACGAAAATAAAAGCGAGTTAATCCAAAAAGCGAACGAAACAAAATCGAAACCAAACTAAAGCGGCAAAACAGAGAGAAAAAAAGTCGTAAAATAAAGAGAAGGGAGGGAGCTGCAAATGTCCATCGGAGCTCTAATAGCGCAAACTTATATCATAATCAATTGTCGAAGAGTGGAAACCTATGCTTTGGACCGCACAAGAGAGGGCGGGGCAAAGCATGTTGTAATTGTATGTCGAGGGGCGCTACGATCGGCTTTCGAACGTCTCATTGGCCAATTAGATCTCTCGCCCTACCCACCCCGGGGGGAAGGGGTGAAGAAAAGCCTCACTACAATTCCGACTTCATTATCAACCGAAACTCGTTTATTTCTGCTCTTCTTGTCTGACAGGTAGCGCTGGGCTCGGAACCAGTCTTAGAACGCAGACGATTTGAAAGGGGAGGAAAGAAACAATCAAAAGTGGGCCGCAGAGGGAAGTTGGAGATCGTTTAGAGAAGAATGAACACTTGACAGTCAAGAGAGATTGCTTTGAAAAGTGCCGGTTGTCATTGAAAACACTAAGTGTCTCTGCTATCTGTTAGTGATTGCTTTTATTGAACGGATTTGCATTGTCATTCAAATAAGGAAACTATCTGAGAAAAAGTACGGGTCTTTTAACATCCGTTTTATATCACTTAGCGAAAGTGTTCATTGACTGTGCATCAGTTAATGGTTACATTTACGAGCAAAATGATTTTTTACGTGAACCTCAGTGACATATGACTTGACGATATTTAAAAAGGAACGATATAGTGATATTTGACAAAATGACTTTCGACCGGCGAAACACCAAGACAGAGACTTCACCAATCGCCTAAATCCTCCACCAAATGATGGATGACGCCGACAGTGCGGAAACGGTGAGCAGCAGCCGAGCCGGCTCGGCTAACAGCGGTCGAGTTTCATCCTCTCCAACCCTCAACAATCACCACCTGTACAGCAATAGTATTGCCGGTAGTGCCGGTAATGCTGATACATCACCGACACCCAAACCAAGACTATCCTTCAGCATCTCTCGCTTGCTGGGTGACGAAACAAAAAGACACAGTATTCCGTCACCGCTATCTGAAGGTTATGATGACGGTCCGGACGAGGCCCAACAGCAAATGTCGGCAATGGACGCTATGCAGGCTGTGGCGAACTCTTGCGCTGCCGCAGTTGCTAATGGCTTGCCACCGTCTTTGCTAGCAGAGATGAAAGCGTCGGTGCCGGGGATGATTACGGCATTCGATACGTTACACAGGGCGCCGAATGGGTCGGTGATTCGGGTTCCGGCCCATAGGCCGTCACCTATGTCCTACGCCGCGTCGGCTGGCTTTCCGTGGATGGGACCGACCGGGCCGACGTTAGTCAAAGACAGACTACATGGTGAGTAGACAGTGTTTCCTGTAATCTAATGACTAGATTTATCATTTTGTCGGTTAAGTTTTATGTGTGTGGTTGATTGGTTGGTGAAGAGGTAAAACTAATCTTTAACAATACCCCCTCCCCCATCTGCCTGCCCATTTACATACATGTTATATAATTTGTTGTGTACATTGACTAGAAAATTGAGGTAATAAATACAGGAAGGATAAAGAGCTTGTATCAAATTTATACCTACACAAAATTTTCACAAGACTGTCTTTAATATTCTGAATAGATTGAGATTGCAAACTAAAACAATAATGTGAAAACTTGGAAATTTTTAAGATAAATAATAATTTAGACATTTTTTCTATTGAACATTTATTTTTATGTCAACCGAATATCCTATTATTGAGAGTGTGAAAGAATGAGTAAAAACATCAATAAACAACCGCTAATCAAATATTAAATTTTCTTCTCGAATATTACTCTATATTATGATTAGATTAACATTAACTTTTTAACTTTTTGTTTATCAAACATACGCAGTGCAAAATTATATCCGTGTTGATATTTCTTATACTTAAATTACCTAAAGCTTCTCTATTACAATCAAATTTCGTTAAAAAAAAACGATGCAAAAATAAACAATATAGAAAAAACCTATACTGTAATTTTTATTTTTTTTATTTTACGCAAATCGTATTCAAGTCAAAAAAATTTAAATCTCTTTAAATCAAAATTCATAAATTTTTTTTCAAAATCACAGTTGTTTATGACTTTAAACATATCATAACTTTATATATTAAATTACAAAGCAGACTGTGTTAAAAAGTTAAATGTATTTGCTAAGAATCAAAGTATACAACTACTTTAATAGAATAAAGTATGAAATAAAGATAAGTAGTTATGGGTTAATTGTTTTAAAAGAACTTCATGAATAGAATATGTATTCACCATGTATTCTATTGAATTTAAATATAATTTTGGTAACTTTTTCACTTACAATGTAATATATTTTCCTGCCACTACTTTGCAATGTATTCAAGTGGCAAGAATGTAATAATTTGTACTTATATAAAAACACTGTAATTCAACAATTTTTAACTTTATGATAATTTTAAAAGTGAATATTTTCTGGAGCGATTCTATTGATTAAATAGAACTTGTTTTATCTATTTAGTCACGCAATAATTTTTTTTTATTGTTTAGTATGTTTTCGAACATTTTAAATAGAAAAATTATTACAAATATTCCTACTAATATCAAATGGATTATAATAAGATTAACTTTTAGAGTAAAATTTTAAAAGGGAAACTTAAGGACGAAATATAAAAATTTAATAAATTCATAGTGACACAGTAAACTTATGTTAATATGTTCCCAAATACGAATAAATATAATATATTAAAATTTAATATCTATTAGTTGAAGTGCATTGTGATTATAACTGTTATCATTCGTATGAAAAGTAAAATAAATACATCCTTTGCATGTATGATAAAAAATATTAACTTAATCACAATTAGCATTTGGTTTTGTATTTAATATAGTTGTATTTAATAAAACGGATAAAACCATTACTTATTATTCCTTCTACTGATTTATTTGAAATACATTTTGTCCTTTTAAAATTTCTAATAATAATAGTTAAGCCATAAATAAATTTAAGGATACCTTTAATTTTGAAATAGTAATGATTTTTTGAAGAATTGCTGAAGTAACTTCATAACATAAAAGAGTTTTATACAATTATATTTATTACTGTTTCTATAATTTAACGTCCATCTGATGACTGTGGGGTTAGCGATATGGCTTCGCATGCCAAAGATGCCTGGTTCAAATCTCGGGTTAAGCATGGATGTTCGTTGTGGTTTGGAATCCACGTTAAGCTGTAGGTCCTGGCCTGATTAGCCGTCATTGGGCATAAAAATAGGTCGTTGAGAGTACAAACCAACCAACTAAAATTTAACAAGTAAAAAATTAGGAATGTAAATCATCGATATACCTTTCCGAAATATTATATAACGCAAAGCTTTTACAAAATGTAACACTATGGTAATTAATTTTTAACAAAATATTTTTAGTTGATATTACAACTAATCAATATTAGTTTAAGGGATTGTATCAAATCAATAGAATATTTGAATCAACTGAATATTTAATCAATAGAACAAATGTTATAATGTTATATATTTTTTTATTCTTATAATCGTCTACCATTCGATATGCACCATTAAAATTTATACGACAGTTCTTGCTGACGAAATAAATATTAAACGTTTTAATTGAAAATGATTTCCAATTTATTCTTAAAATCTACCTCCGCCAATCAAGCAAAGACACAAGAAAATAACATTTGTCAATTTAAAATAAGTCATTTTTTTCCCCCAATAATATCGGTGTGAAAACGCAAGAATAAATTGAATATAGTACCTTTAAGAAAAATGATCTATAATTTTTCATAAATATCAAACCATAGCAACATTTTAAATAAATAAAAGTTTATGCAGAATAATATTAACTTTTTAATGACAAATTATACGCTTTAAAAAGTTAATAGTGTTATTCCCCCCTCCCCCCCTAGACCCAGCAGTTTTTCATTTAATGATTTTATTCACCAACATACATCGCATATATTTTTACGTTTAGTCTTTCATACAAGCAACTCTTCTCTCTACTTTTCAGTTTTACGAATGTACACGTGTATTTCAATATTTGATCCGATTCATTCAAATGCAGATAGTAGGGGCGGCGCAACATAAAATGCCCCGTCATAAAAGAAGCTGGCATCTTTCGAGTTCCAAGCCATTTTACAACTTGTGGTCTCCATAAAGGCTTATGGTGAATCCACCTCTGTCTATAAAATGATTGCAGGAATCCACCTCTGTCTATAAAATGATTGCAGGAATAGAGCGGGCAAATTCCTGCCAAGGACAATCACACTTTTTCCACCATCAGACTGAAAAATTCATGGAGGGGTGGGGGATAAAAATCAAAAGTGTCAGGGGGTAGAAAAGTTTGAGGATCCCGAAAAGTTATCCCTGAGTTCAGAATTTGATTCTTGGATGATCATCTAAAGGACTCGTGCATTTTTAATGGCAATTCACTAAGTTAGATTCGCGCTTTTATCTTTTGAGGTTGTCTGTGCTGGATGGGAAAAATTTAATGTATTTGGGTATGGCATTTAATACTGTTTCGCTAAAAGTTAAGTTTAGAAATGTTTCTTTCTTTCGGATTTGGTACTAAAATATTATGTAAGTTATTGACAGGAAATGCTAATAAAATATATATATTGACTCTACTAAGTGAACAGAAAATCTAGAATGTATTAAAAAAGCTAACTATGTGAAAACTACAATACTTATTAATGCAGAGTGATTATAATTAAAGTTCAACTTTCAAAAAGCTGTAAAAAGAGAAACACCTGTACGAATTACCTGAAATATGACCTGAATGTGAACGAAAAAGGGAGAAATACGATATTAGAAAAAAACTACTTCGAAATAGTATTTATTTTCCTAATGCCATCATTTCACCTCTTTTTGGGTATATTCAGGTCGAATTTCAGATGATTCTGACAGTGGATCTTTTTTACAGCTTTTTGAAAGTTAAACAATCACGTTGTATATGTTTTTATTGGAAATGGAAGGCTCAGTATTTAGGTTTATTTTTATAAAAATCAATTACTCTTGTTAAATTCCACGGGCATCCCCTTTCTTGATCAGGGTATGTGTAATCGGTAATCCAGATCACATTACGTTTTAGCCAGGAACGTAATTGAAGGCCAGGAAAACAGATGATGTGTCAGTGTTATGAAGACAAGGTAGGGTGAAGATCACGAGGAGAGAACCGAATTACCGACTTTACATACTCACAAAGGAGGCATCCGTTGAATTTGACTAGGATAATTGATGTTCATAAAAATTTACATATTTTACTTACCATTTCTCACTTAATAAAGTATTTTTTTGCACAATAAGGTTTATAATACTCGAACAAGACTTCTGTTCATAAAAACATACATATTGCACTTACCATTTCCCACTTCCATATATGATTCAGTATAATATTTTTAGCAACATAAGGTTTATGTTACACGAACAAGACTTCTGCTCAATTTGCGTTATTTTATTTACACAGACGTTGAAGTCTGATACTAGCTCGGTAGGAATTAAGTTCTCGAATGAACACTATTTTTTATTTCCAAACTCACAAAATCAACTGGGCTTTCAAAAGAATAAGAAAATTGTAAGTATTAAGTATAAAAAAAATGTAGATTTTAAGAAGATACTGTATCATAATAATGTAATAAATCTAAAGTAAAAAAAAATATCGTGACACATAACTTAAAAAGAAAAACTTGTTTAGTTCCTGTAAAAATGCATTTATTTATACAGTCTAAGCAGTTCAATTAGAAAACATTCAAGCAACTAGTATAGCCTGTTCATTGAAAACGATAATTGGATTTATATAGCCTCTGTGTCATTACTGTAAAAATTCCAATAGGTGACAAATTAGTTAATAAATTACCCTTATTAAATTCTAGAACTTAGGATTTGTTTTCTTTTTAATCGGCGATTTCATTTCAGAATGTTTTCAAAATTATTGAAAAGGCCGACCAAACGGTATAGTGGTTAGCGTGCTGGCTTCTAGACCGCTAGGTTGCGGGTTCGAGTCCCGTGTTAGGCATGGGTGTTTGTAAATGTATGTTGGCTTGTCTAATGACGAATGTTTCGGCGCGTTATAGCTCTCGTGTTGCTGACGGCACCAGATAATCTGCAACCAACCAACCAAAATCACACTACCACCACTTCTTCAATCAAGTTCTTAAAAGCAACTCTTTCATCATTGCATGTACTTAATATCTATCGGCCGACCAAATGGTATAGTGGTTAGCGTGCTAGCCTCTAGACCGCGAGGTTGCGGGATCGAGTCCCGTGTTAGGCATGGGTGTTTGTAAATGTATGTTGGCTTGTCTAATGACGAATGTTTCGGCGCATTATAGCCCTCGTGTTGCTGACGGTGCCAGATAATCTGAATACTACCAAAATTATCGAATCGATACAATTATTTATTATATAAATTCTCTAGAAATATAAACCAAATACCTAATAAAATATACTTTTCATTAGATGACTATATTAGAGACTGATGTAGATTATTTAAATTATTTGTTGACATTAATGCTTGCAAAATTCTTGTAGAAATCATAATAAAAATACAATTATCGAAATTTATTTATGTACCAAAATTTTTTGGATGAAATATTCATCATCTACACTGCACTTATTGGAAGAAAAAATTTAAATTTTTTTCGTATATGAGAGCAGAAAATATCACAATAATAATAACAATAAAAAAACTACATATAATGAGTTATTATAGCTTAAACAATTAGTATAAAAAGTTATTTAATTATTAAATCCTTATTTGCAAAGTGACAAACAAAGTGTTGATACAAAATCCAATTTATAAAATTTTATCTCACTCAGAATAACGTAAAAGTAATTTTAAAATATTTTGTAACAAATTAATAAAAGTCTCATTTATTTTAATAATCCAATCCAATTAATTACATCTATACATTCCCGGGACTACCATATACTTCCAATTATCTCTTTTATTCTTCCGCCTAGGTCAATAATTGACATCGCCGCACTATGTTGATTATATCAACCTTTTCCATCAAGCTAATAGTACTTTAACGGTCTAACGCGTCCCCAAAAAACGCGGATAAAAGCATTTTTGCAAAAGGGCCGAAACTGAAACCTCCCCGCGCAACCCCCATCTTCGGCCCCACAAATTTACTCTCCCCGCAGAAGATAGAAACCGGCTGTTTTCGTTCGCGTAATTTCAACTTAGTTTTAATAGGCCTGTTTTCAGAGTCAGACCCCGTGACTTCATCATCTCTGCACGCAAGGGGCGAAGGAAATGTAGAATAGCAATGTCTGGAAGCCTACATTGTTGAGGTTTGGCTATTCGACAGGGATAGCGTTGCTTGTTTAGGGTTTGAAATTATATCTTCGGGGACTTGAATTCCTATGTTGGCAAAGAGTGAAAACACTGTCTGGAAATCTACATTGTTGAGAGTTGCGTACTCAAGAAGGGAAGTGTTGCTTGTTTAGGGTTCAAAATTATATCGTTGGGGTTTTGAGGACTTAAATTCTTATCTTAGCAAGATTTAGAAACACTGTTTGGAAACTTAGATTGTTGAGAGTTGCGGTCGCAAGGAGGGAAGTGTCGCTTGCTTAGGGTTCAAATCAAAATTATATCTTTGTGAATTTGATAGCTTGAATCTCTATATTGGCAAGGAATGAAAGAACTGTCTGTATGCCTACATAATTGAGAGTTGCGTACTCATGAAGGATAGTTTTGCTTGTTTAGGGTTCAAAATTATATCATTGGGGTTTCGAGGACTTAAATTCTTATCTTAGCAAGATGTGGAAACACTGTTTGGAAACCTAGATTGTCGAGAATTATGTACGCAAGGAGGGAAGTGTCGCTTGTTTAGGGTTCAAATCAAAATTATATCTTTGTGGATTTGAGAGCTTGAATCTCTATATTGGCAAGGAATGAAAGAACTGTCTAGAAGCCTACATAGTACATAATTGAGAGTTGCGTACACTCACGAAGAATAGTGTTGCTTATTTAGGGTTCAAAATTATATGTTAGAGAATTTGAGGGGTCTAATTCTTATCTTAGTAGGAGTGAAAACATTGTCTGGAAGCCTACATCATTGAGAATGGGGGATTTTGAAGAGGGATAGTTTTGCTTATTATCGCGTTGAAAATTATACATTTGGGGATTTGAAGATTTTATTTCCTGCAAGATGTAAAAGGAAACTTAGAAAAACACTGTCTGGAAACAGTCATTGCTAGGAACTGTATTCGAGAGTGGCACCGGTCCATTTTTTGATGAAAAATTAACCGCTAATTTGGGATAAATTTTCATATATTTGCAAAGGTTTAAGGAAATGTTGAACAGGTCTATCATGAAATCAATATTGTTAAGATTTGGGTATGCAATAAGGGATGTACTGCTTGTTCATGTTAAAATTCAAAATTATTTTTGTTGCAAATTTCTATTTTTGGTTATCTCAGATTCAAATGCTTAGACGAAAGTAATTATTATGAAAAGTGATCGAGAAACACACGCTTTTCTCGTTAAGGAAGAGGTGAAAAAGTTGCAACAACAGTTCAAAATTAGTACTGATTGAATTATCAAAATTTTTACAACCGCTCTTCTAGCAATAAAGCCAAGCAATTTTCCGTGAGCTGATTATTGATATAATCAGAAATAAATGAAAATATTTTAAATGTAATTTTAATTCAAATTTTTATTAATGCATTTATCTGACTTAAACTTGAACGTATAATCGAATCTAACATTTATACTGCTTCAAGTTTTAAACCCTCTATGCCATTGAATTCTTCAATATCCCCTGTTTTCATTTTCTTTATTGATTTAAGTATTTGAATGTTTAAAAAATAGTTAGTAAATAAATTATTGATAAAACTATTGTGAATCTGAGTCCCAACAAACCAATATATGTTATAACGGGGGACTTGAAATTATATTTTTGAAAAGTGGCACAGATATGTATATCCATCTACACATTTTTTTGAGTAGCAACTAAATTGGTTTTGGAGTAATGGTTGTAATAAACCACTTAGATTTTGAGTAATAATTAACTAAGAATAAGTTTGATAAATTTGAACATAATATCAAACTATGTAATTAAGTTATTCTAATGTAAATAGATTGGTTGGTTGTATTCAGATTATCTGGCGCCGTCAGCAACACGAGGGCTATAATGCGCCGAAACATTTCATCATTTAACAAACCAACATACATTTACAAACACCCATACCTAACACGGGACTCGAACCCGCAACCTCGCGGTCTAGAGGCCAGCACGCTAACCACTATACCGTTTGGTCGGCCTAATGTAAATAGAAAAACAATAATAGGAACATGTTTTTGAAAAGTGAGATTGATATGCAGAAGAAACATTTTAATTTTTTTTTTTAAGTTGCTTGGTAACCAAATAGTTTTTAGAGCAGTAAGTGCAATAAACCGCTTTTTTAAGTAGTTATTAATATGTAACTCACAAATTGCTTAAAAAATTTTAATACGATCAAAATATGTAATTAAATTATTCTAATCTAGATAGAAAATCAAGAACAGGAACAATTTCTAATTTAGATGAAATAAATAGCAGTTTTAATACTTTAAAAAATATTTTGTTTGAACAATCAATTAAATATTAAATAAACTAAAGTCTGGTATTTTATTGAAATTTTTTTTTTATGCTTCTAAAAAATGCATGAATACTTTTGTTTTTAGTATACATTTCAGTTCAAAATATTTTCTATAACAGCAAATTTATTAAATATTTTTGTGGAGATTGAGGAAGAAGTAAAACCCAATGATTATTTCTCATTTTGCCAAATGTTATATAGAGCCTTTTTTAATGCCGATAAAAGATTTTCTCATTGAAAAGAAATAAATCTGTATTTATGGTTTACATTTTCAGAGAAGAATATATTTTTAAAGTTATTGAACATTTATTCTTCGCCTAATTAGTATACCACATTGAAGTCCAGCTTTATAATTGTGGTTTACACTAGTGTGTAACGGTTAAGCATCTGTTAGATTTTCACTGATTCCATTTTATTGAAGCAGCTTAAATACAGGAAATTCATATCAAAAAGGCATCTTTACGTATCATAATGTCAAATGAAAAATTAAGTACAAATTATGCATCGGAGGTATGCGTACAAGAATGCAGTAGAATGTTGTATTGATGAAACCTTACCAAAATTTCAGAAACTTAAAAAGTTTGTCTTTAATATTAGATAGTATTACTAACAAAATTGTTTAGATTGCACTGTATTTGTAAACTTAACATGTTTTTTTTGTAATTACAGTGAATATTTCTAGTTTAATTATTTCAGACGCTCAGGGAGAACTCAGTTCGTCAATCCAATATATAGAAACCCAAGTTCAAAACATTTAACTCCAGACACTCAATAACGAAAGGAATCTATCCTGTTTCATGTAAACTATTGGACTTCAGATGATATTCAGAAGCGTGGGAACATGGGTGAATATCAATTAGAGACAAAGATTTGTTAGCAAAAGTGTTTTGGTCTTGGGATGCAATATGTTGTATTGATATTCTGAGTTCTCCATGATGGCATGAAATATTGAAACTAGAAATTTGTACTATAATTGTGCTTCTCAACTTCATGCAATTTAACAATGATGGAATATTGGTTTTAACTCATGTTTATTGACATTGATGGCATATTTTATCACACTATTGTTTTGGTGCCACTCAATAACAAAACTCAATAACAAAAGGAATCTATCCGGTTTCATGTGTACTATTGGACGTCAGATAATATTCAGAAGCGTGGGAACATGGGTGAATATCAATTAGAGACAAAGATTTGTTAGCAAAAGTGTTTTGGTCTTGGGATGCAATATGTTGTATTGATATTCTGAGTTCTCCATGATGGCATGAAATATTGAAACTAGAAATTTGTACTATAATTTTGCTTCTCAACTTCATGCAATTTAACAGTGATGAAATATTGGTTTTAACTCATGTTTATTGACATTGATGGCATATTTTATCACACTATTGTTTTGGTGCCACTCAATAACAAAACTCAATAACAAAAGGAATCTATCCTGTTTCATGTGTACTATTGGACGTCAGATAATATTCAGAAGCGTGGGAACATGGGTGAATATCAATTAGAGACAAAGATTTGTTAGCAAAAGTGTTTTGGTCTTGGGATGCAATATGTTGTATTGATATTCTGAGTTCTCCATGATGGCATGAAATATTGAAACTAGAAATTTGTACTATAATTTTGCTTCTCAACTTCATGCAATTTAACAATGATGAAATATTGTTTTTAACTCATGTTTGTTGACATTGATGGCATATTTTATCACACTGTTGTTTTGGTGCCACTCAATAACAAAACTCAATAACAAAAGGAATCTATCCGGTTTCATGTGTACTATTGGACGTCAGCTAATATTCAGAAGCGTGGGAAATGGGTGAATATCAATTAGAGACAAAGATTTGTTAGCAAAAGTGTTTTGGTCTTGGGATGCAATATGTTGTATTGATATTCTGAGTTCTCCATGATGGCATGAAATATTGAAACTAGAAATTTGTACTATAATTTTGCTTCTCAACTTCATGCAATTTAACAATGATGGAATATTGGTTTTAACTCATGTTTATTGACATTGATGGCATATTTTATCACACTATTGTTTTGGTGCCACTCAATAACAAAACTCAATAACAAAAGGAATCTATCCGGTTTCATGTGTACTATTGGACGTCAGATAATATTCAGAAGCGTGGGAACATGGGTGAATATCAATTAGAGACAAAAATTTGTTAGCAAAAATGTTTTGGTCTTGGGATGCAATATGTTGTATTGATATTCTGAGTTCTCCATGATGGCATGAAATATTGAAACTAGAAATTTGTACTTTAATTTTGCTTCTCAACTTCATGCAATTTAACAATGATGAAATATTGGTTTTAACTCATGTTTATTGACATTGATGGCATATTTTATCACACTGTTGTTTTGGTGCCACTCAATAACAAAAGGAATCTATCCGGTTTCATGTGTACTATTGGACGTCAGATAATATTCAGAAGCGTGGGAACATGGGTGAATATCAATTAGAGACAAAAATTTGTTAGCAAAAATGTTTTGGTCTTGGGATGCAATATGTTGTATTGATATTCTGAGTTCTCCATGATGGCATGAAATATTTAAACTAGAAATTTGTACTGTAGTTTTGCTTCTCAACTTCATGCAATTTAACAATGATGAAATATTGGTATAACTCATGTTTATTGACATTGATGGCATATTTTATCACATTATTGTTTTGGTTAAACGTTTAAAACATGGGAGCATCACTCTTATAAGCACAGACTTCTTCTCTGATCCAAACTTCATCAGCCATGTTTGGGATTCTTCGGAAAGATGTCTCGCGCAAAGGTTCAATGCATTGAGCATTTTTTACCAAGTGACAACAGCTCAAAAGATGGGATGGGCAATTTGATCATTAGTGCTCATAATAAGCTCTATTTAAGTACGAGAATAGTGCACAATTTAAAGATTTATATAAAGGAAATCATTTCTTTTAATACAGACTAACTCTTCAAATTGTTTAATTTTTGGAATTTTGATTTCGAGAATTTTGAACTGCACATGAATAGTACTCCATTCTTAAACATATACCTCAACTGAATAATTTCAGAATAATTTTGAGACTTGGTTCTTTCATTTATCATTATGATACTTTTTGATATGAATGCCTTTTTGATATAAATTTCATGTATCTTATCTGCTCTTTTGAAAAGGCATCATCAAAATATTGAAAAATGGGGTAAGTTTTCACCCTGGTATGATGAGTGTTATGTCTAGGATATGGATTGGAGAAATAAAGTAGGTTTGTTAAATAATAAAATAGACTATTTCTCGTTAAGTAATAGGTAGACTCCTTAAGTAAAGATATATGTCAATGAAAAACAAGATAAAGTTTAATACCAAAACTATTGCTGCAATGGTAGTTTTAAAGATGTGTCACTTCGTTATTTAAAGGAATGCTTTAAAACAAATCTATATCGTATTTTACAGTTGGACAGTACAGTTTTACAGTACAGTTCGTGTTTTAAAACAATATATCACTTTGTAAATATGAAGCACAATTAGGTAATTTATTTTGTCCAAAGAGCATTTTGGGGTTAAGAATAAATTAAAAATTATGAATAACTGTTCTTCTTAATTAGCATTTAATAATAATTATGCCTTATTAAAACAATGTAGAAAATTTTATTCCCAAAATCATATTTCAAAGTGATAGTTAAGAGTGGAAGGAGGCAACAATTTGAATAAGCAACGATGTTATGAACAGGGCTGAAAATTATCAATGTGGCATTTTTAAATAAAGTTTTATATTTAGAGTAATTTTGAAAACCTGTAATACTACATAGATCTTCGTAAAATGTTGTATACGACTAAGGTCAAGGGAAAGTAATCTCTGAAAATAAAAGTAAAAAAAAAGTTATAATCAGTTCAACTTTTCACAAATGATGTTTCGAAAACAACAGTTAAATAAGACATTATTAAAAAGAAACATACAATAAGAAAAATATATTCTGAAGTCTCTTTTTATAAAGTATAATTCAATTATGTCCTAATAGACTAAAGAAAAAGGATTCTTTGATTTCGAACAGAGGTGATACATGGATGAAATTTGCGTCCGTAAAAGGTTAAATTACAGTAAACGTAACTGTATTTCTTCAAGAATCCCTCACAGAAATTGGGATTAGTCTTCTTTCCACTACAAAAGACAACACTAGATATCGTGGCGGGAGCTATTCTTTTGATACGCAAACAGTATTAAAATTTTTATAGAAATTTGTTGAGTACTACACATTTATAACGGTTCTCAGTGGAAGAAATTTTACTTTGTAGCATATAATTTTTATTTTGTACTTAGTATAATATAATTTATACTCTGGTAAAGTATATGAATTTTTACTTACCAATAGCTACCGTCTTACTACGTAGAAATATTTATAGGGAATGGTTTCAATTTCAAATAATATGCATGATTATTATTCTGTTCCATGATAAATTACACAAATGTTAATCTGACCAGTTATATAAAAATAAATAATTCTATGGTAAAATTTTTATTTTATTCAAAATATTAACTATGTATATATTATTATTAATTAATAAAACATAATAAATTAATATTTTGATTATTAATTTTTAAATAGGTTTTTTTAATGTTTCTTAAGGATGATCATTGGAATTAATACTTATTATCTAGGATGCTTTCTTTTATTTGAACTGAAAGAAACATTATTCATTATATATACACAAATATTTTGCAATAATGACAATTTCATGTGATCTTGCATAACATGTAATCGATGGAAAAAACGTGTTTTTTTTGTACGATTAATCAGCAGGCTTTTAATGTTTTAATTATAAAGTTACTCAGAAAAACAATACTTTTCTCCCTTACAAATTCAATTTAGGCGTTACAAATTACCAAACAATTAAACTGTTTTCTTTTGGATAAATGTTTATCTTATGTATAAAATCTGATAAGTAATATACATATTTACATGTGCATAAATATAAGCACAATAATTAAAATTTGTAAATACATTTTATTTTTATCTACTAACTAAAAAAAAAAAAAAAAATGTTAACTCCCAATTTTCACATTCGGGATTAATAAAAATTAACGTATGAAAGTTTTTAGTAACGAAACAAAAAATACTTAATTTCTTCTCTAATATTGCAAAAAAAAGTAGCTAGTCATTACCCTTTACACTCATAATATTCTCCTAAAAATCACTCGCTCCTGTAATTAATTTTCATTAACTTTCATTCATTTACAGCATTTCACGTGCAGAACATTAGACGGTAATTAATAATTTTAGCACTTTTCTGTCTAGCTAAACAATTAAATTAATTGGACGATCTTCAACGTAAAAGGTTATTAATTTGTTGAACGTTAATTAGGACAGTGACGCTAAACTAATAAGGCAGTAAATCCTCTCTGAGTTCACAAAGAAGCATTTATTTTGTCCTGCAGTTTTAGTTTCGAAGTAATTAAGAAAATGATTGGAGGATGTTGCTCATTTTATCCAAGCATTTCTATCTAGTCCTAATAAAGAGACTCTAGCTTAATTTGTGATATTCATTAAACGATGTACCGGTATTTAGTTCGATGAAAGCTAAATTACTGCAGTGCCAAACGGAGCCGTAAAATACTGTATTTTAGAAACGATATAAATTTGGAAAAAAAATGTTTAGGATTCTTAATTTGCTTAGATCTTTATTTGCGTTTTTGCGTTAGGGATTAAAAAATTCGTCTATGGAGGAATTAAGAATTCAGTCTAAGTTTACATGAGTCATAGTGGAAAGTAACCTTTTTATTACTATTATCTAGTCTTAATAAAAGGTCTCTAGTTTAATTTGTGATGCTCACAAATTACATTAGAGTATTCAGTTCGATAAAAGCTAAATTACTGCAGTGTTAAATGGAGGCGTATAAATACTGTATTTTGGAAGCAGTATAAATTTGGAAAAAAATCTTTTGGATTCTTAATTTGTTTGGATCTTTATTTCCTTTTGTGCTTTAAGAATTAGTGGTCTTTGGAGGAATAAAGAATTCGTACAGAAGGAGAAAGTTACTTTTAAAGAAACTTTATTACTATCTAGTCTTAATTAAAAAGGCTATTTTTTAATTTGTGATAATCATTAAACGATGCACCAGTATAAAGTTCGGTAAAAGTTAAATTATTGAAACTGATAAACGGAGTCCTAAAAAATACCGCATTTTAGAGTTATAAATTTGGTAAGAAAATGTCATCTTTGGAGGAATCAAGAATTCGTTATAAGTTTACAAGAATAAAAGGGGAAAGTCACTTTTAAAGAAACTTTATTACTATCTAGTCTTAATAAAAAGGCTATTATTTAATTTGTGATAATCATTAAACGATGCACCAGTATAAAGTTCGGTAAAAGTTAAATTATTGAAACTGATAAACGGAGTCCTAAAAAATACCGCATTTTAGAGTTATAAATTTGGTAAGAAAATGTCATCTTTGGAGGAATCAAGAATTCGTTATAAGTTTACAAGAATAAAAGGGGAAAGTCACTTTTAAAGAAACTTTATTACTATCTAGTCTTAATAAAAAGGCTATTATTTAATTTGTGATAATCATTAAACGATGCACCAGTATAAAGTTCGGTAAAAGTTAAATTATTGAAACTGATAAACGGAGTCCTAAAAAATACCACATTTTAGAGTTATAAATTTGGTAAGAAAATGTCATCTTTGGAGGAATCAAGAATTCGTTATAAGTTTACAAGAATAAAAAGGGAAAGTCACTTTTAAAGAAACTTTATTACTATCTAGTCTTAATAAAAAGGCTATTATTTAATTTGTGATAATCATTAAACGATGCACCAGTATTAAGTTCGGTAAAAGTTTAATTATTGAAACTGATAAACGCAGTAGTAAAAAATACCGCATTTTAGAGTTATAAATTTGGTAAGAAAATGTCATCTTTGGAGGAATCAAGAATTCGTTATAAGTTTACAAGAATAAAAGGGGAAAGTCACTTTTAAAGAAACTTTATTACTATCTAGTCTTAATAAAAAGGCTATTTTTTAATTTGTGATAATCATTAAACGATGCACCAGTATTAAGTTCGGTAAAAGTTAAATTATTGAAACTGATAAACGCAGTAGTAAAAAATACCGCATTTTAGAGTTATAAATTTGGTAAGAAAATGTCATCTTTGGAGGAATCAAGAATTCGTTATAAGTTTACAAGAATAAAAGGGGAAAGTCACTTTTAAAGAAACTTCATTACTATCTAGTCTTAATAAAAAGGCTATTATTTAATTTGTGATAATCATTAAACGATGCACCAGTATAAAGTTCGGTAAAAGTTAAATTATTGAAACTGATAAACGCAGTAGTAAAAAATACCGCATTTTAGAGTTATAAATTTGGTAAGAAAATGTCATCTTTGGAGAAATCAAGAATTTGGGCTGACTTAGCTTAAAAGAAGTCGCCTATTCAGTATAGTAGTTAGCGCATCATACTACCACGCTGGTGAGCCTGGGTTCGAATCCGGGGTAAGACATGGATGTAAGAAGTGGATGTCCTAAGTTAGGGGAAACGATGGCCTTCTCACTACTTGCCCCTTCACAAGTGGCCATCGCGACTGGCCTTGTAGTGGCTAAGTGACTGTGAGTGCTTGGGCCCGCCATTAAAAAAAAGTTTACAAGAACAATAAGGAAAAATCGCCTATAATGAAAAGTCTTCTTATTATAAGTTACTGAGATATCTCGTTAGGAGAGGGTGTGGCCCTTAGTTGACACTATTAACTCTTCGTGTTTAAAGACTCTAATGCAAAGAGTATGAAGCTATTTACCTAAATAGTAATATACCTTACTGTCGCTAATTAGTATTAAAAAATCATTTTTTTTTTTATATTAAATGAATCAAATTGTTTAGCCCAAAAGCTAATTTTTTTTTCATTAATCTGCTCAGAATAATTCATAGAAATAAATGAAGATCTGTTTAAATATATATTTTAATTTTAATGATGTTTTTAAGACTGAAATTTGAAGTAATATGGTATGTGTGGTAATAATGTTTATTTCTAATATATATTCCATAATAATAAGATTACATAATGTTACCTTATTATTATGGAATATACAGTCTCAAGACTGATGCAATGAAGTATAATAAGAACTTTTAAATATATATTTTAATTTTAATGATGGTTTTAAGACTGAAATTTGAAGTAATATGGTTCGCATCATGTAATAATGTTTATTTCTAATATATATTCCATAATAATAAGATTACATAATGTTATCTTATTATTATGGAATATACAATCTCAAGACTGATGCAATGAAGTATAATAAGAACTTTTTCTTCAATTGCATCCCAAAATCCAATTATCAATGATAATATAATGAATCAATTGTATAAAACAATATATAGTTTGGATAAATAAAAAAAAAAAGAAATTTAGATAATCGAGTGATCAATAATGTGCAAATCAGTAATTCCGATATTAATGAGATTTTCTATTTGAGGTGATTCTCAATATCTTTTTTTAATTTTAAATTATCAAAACTCTTAATGATATAGGAAAATATAATAAATTTTGGCAAAGCTCAAAAATTTGTTCATTTCATATCGGATTTACAATTTTCGATTTACTCTCGAATTAAGATCGATATTATCCTGAATATGGTGAGTTTTTGGAATTGCTTTAATTGGCGAATGTATTTATAAAAAGAACATTTCACGTGGTGAATCAGAAAGACGTTATTAAAAGTCTGCAAAAGGGAACTGACAATACATGATTTTCATTTTTAATGTATAATATTTAGTTTTGAGCAAAACAATTTTAAAGCTAAATGATATTAGTAGACTATGTTATACTTTGTTAATCTAGCGTGAAAGGGTGTGATATTCAAATAAGTAGTCTTTATTACCATATTAACTATCCATTTGATTTAATAAATAACATAATAAAATATTTTGCATATAAAAATATTTTAATGTACCTTTTGGAGAAAACAGAATATAAATGTATTTATCAATCATTAAGTAACGAATTAAATTAATTAATAAAAAATAACTTATAATTTCATGTGTTTAAACGTACTCCTTATGTGTAAAATGGGGTAGATATTTTTGTCGTAAAAGACAGAAAAACTTATGTTATTTATCAATATACAAAATATATTTTATATACATTTCACAACCATTTCGTCTCATTTCCTAAGTATTTATATCACCGCAACTATTTCCTCTCCATACTCTTCACGTTAGTGTATTTATACTAAAACCAGTCACTTGAAAGTGCTTTGATACAAGTTGATCAGCATGAGATGTCTTACAAATATTGAAACATACATTCGTTTCTAAAAAGTTTTTATAACACTTTCAGATTGTTTGCAACAATTTTCACATTTCATCTCGAGGCTGAGTTGATAGATTTTCAGATAAATACATAATTTAGACTCTATATTAGAAAAATGGTCAGTGTATTTTTTGTTGTATAGAAAAATAAAATGTAATAAACGCTTTTACTTTTCAAAAATAAGACTATTTTATGAATGGAAAGATTTTACATAAGAAACTGATAATACGAATATTAAAGCAATAAATCTTTAACACTTATTACAAAAAGGATGTTCAATACTTAACAAATTAGTGGTTAAATATATTTTGTGTAGATTTTATATTCAATTTATCAATGGAAAACTTTACCTATACGTATTTAACGGTAAAATTCTTCATAAATAGTTATTTAATTCAAAATATAATATGAATACAACATTGAGCATTAGCCTTGGTAACGCACCTTTTTCCACGGAACAGCTAATTACCCCATGATTTTCTTTGGTTCTAACGTCTTAATTTTCAAAAGCAAGTTCTAGACTAAAAGTTCCTTTTGGATTTGACTAAATTACACAAGAATCCCATTTTTGACGAATGTTTGACTTTGCACCCTTATCCTCCGAACCTTTCAAATAGTTTTATCAGTATTTGAAAACATATTGTTTAGGGTGATTCATACTGCAAAAATTTCGAGTACTTCTTCTTCAAATCATATTTTAAATATGAACAAAATTCAAAATGTAAATTGAAGAAGAACTCAAAATTTTTACAGTGTTATCCACTGTACGCAAAACCTTCTCTTCCGAACATTCTCATTTAAAAATGTTCTTTTCAAAGTACTTACAGAACATTTTAAATTACTTTATGAACGTAACAAAATGTAAGCGTCTGATAGGATAAGACATAGTATACGTTTGATGTCTCTGAATACAAAGGAATCCAACGAAATTAAAAACCAGCTAAGTTACATGCAAAATTATGTATCAGATAAAAACATATTCTTTTACATGAAACATCAAACCAGACTGCTTCATACACGGATGTTTAACTTCAATATTTCTAAAATTGTTTTTGGTACTCAACGAAGAAACAATGCCAGATGAAATACGTTTTACGTGTGATCTTTGAGATATGCGCTATTTTCAGAACCACGACCTACCTTTTTTTTTTGTCCTTTTTTTTGGAGGTTCAAAACCTGGTCAGGTTAAATATGCACTGCATATTTTTATATGTAGATTTTGTATCTTTAGTAAAAAAAATTCAGGTCAAAGCGTAGGAACTTAAAATTAAGCCTCAAGGATCCTTCCACTTGATAGGCTTCTATATTTATCCAGATATTAACATGATTCGTATTTTTTACTCTTAAAAATTACAAAAGAAAAGATTGTTTTAGATTATTTTAACTCATCTCCCCACTACCACGACCCCACCAAACGGTATAGTGGTTAGCGTGCTAGCTTCTAGACCGCGAGGTTGCGGGTTCGAGTCCCGTGTTAGGCATGGGTGTTTGTAAATGTATGTTGGCTTGTCTAATGACGAATGTTTCGGCGCATTATAGCTCTCGTGTTGCTGACGGCACCTGATAATCTGAAAACAACCAAACAATCAAAACCACACTACCACCACTTCTTCAATTAAGTTCTTAAAAGCAACTTTTTCATCATTGCATGTACTTAATATCTATCGCATATACAGGGTTTCTATAAATTAGTTGGGCAATGAAGTTGAAATAGATATGTATAACTCTTAATAACTGGGCATTATTAGCCATTTTTTCCCCCTGTTCACCATGCCATTCTGTTGCAAAAACAAAAAACAAAAAATGTTTATTATGTCTTTTTTTTTGTTGAGCTATACAGATCTATTTGAGATCCGTTGCTCAACTAATTAATAGATATCCTGTATTTCCGTAATGAAAGATTGGTCGGAATATTGGACGAAATATTGGTAATGAAACTTTGGCAATTTTGAGTTGTAGATTCATTTAATCCCAAAAGAGACTTCTTATTTTTAAAAAATGAACAACTCGATAACATTTACATACAGACGATTGAAACTACTGGTATAAGTATTGGACAGTTGATAAAATACAGGAAATCAATCTGAATGTTATTATGACATTTTGTATATAAACAATAGTAGTTGTAAATCATTTAATTTTGATATGAAAATAAAGTGTCACATTTTTAAGAGGGAACGTCAGTTTGTCCCTTCCCCATGGACCTAATGCTTTAATTTCTTCAGCCACAATTTCTGCCAGAGTATTGCTTTGAAGCATATGACATTTTAAAACAGGTCTAAAATAAATAATAAAAATTAATTAAAAATTTGAAGGCAAAATAACTAGTGTTTGTTTATTACTACACTTAAAAAGATTTTATGAGCTAGCTTATTATTACTTAAAACAATTAGTAATAGCAAAACTGCTAGTTATTTTTTGCCTTGAAATTTTTTAATGAACTTTTATTACTTATTTAATGACTGTTAGAAAATTCCATATGCTTCAAAACAAAATTCCGGCGTAAATCGTGACTCAAAAAATAATGTGTTAGGTCTATGGGGTATCAGGAACAAACTGAAGTTCCCTATTAACAGTTAACATGTAAAAATATATATGAATTTGTTTATTTGAAAACCGTTAAAGAAAAACTGCTCTTAATTTATATCTGGAATTTAAAATTGAAATTAACATCGCAAAACTTTCAATTACTTTATGGAAACTTAAGTCATTAATTAAGTATTACAGTATTCCTTTAGGGTAAGTGAAACAGATGAGTAACAGTCGTTAATGTGTATTCTTAAGCTGACAGGGGAGGGGGAAAAAATTTTACCTACAATGAATTGATAATAATTAAAAATTTTAAATTTCAAAAATTTATTTCAATCATTTCTCATTTTAGAGCATTTAAACTTAAAATTTTTCCATAAATTGTTCATTTTTTTTGTACGGGCTATTTTAATATATATTAAAATAATTGTGCATGGATTTTTGATTTTGCAGATTCTTTCACAAATTAAAAGTAAAAATGCTTGTTATTTGGAGAATTTTTGGATTTTTTCATTTCATTTTAATACTAAAACTGAAGTAAAGTAATAAAAAACAATCAGATTTTAAAATCCATGCCCAATTACATTCAAAATAGCAACAGGAACTCTATCTCAAAATTTCAAAAGAATATACAAATTTTTAAATCGCAAGGAACAATTTAGATTTATTGAAATCATGGAAAATAATTTAAGAGAAAAACCCAAATAATAAAAAAAAAAATTACCATAAACTAAGAGAAATTTTGTTGATATTAGCTTCACGAAAAAAGTCCAGCACCATAAATAACACTTTCTGACTTTTGTATTTATTTAAAGACAAAAGTTCAGGCTATAACTTCGGACAAAAAAAAATCGATATTTTTGAATTGTTTTGCCTCCCCGATCCCTTTAATGCAAGAGAATTCTACTTTTAATATTTTCTTTATAAAACATTTGACTCCTTTATCGAATTTTTAAGGTAATTTCGAGTGTGGAGATGTTTAAGACACCTAAATAACGATTAAGGTGCTTATCGATTTTGATTAAAATTGTTAGAGACATTATTTGGCAACTGCTCATAAACATAAATTTTTCAATGGCAGCTATCCACTCCAATGCACTATTTTGACGAAAACTTTAATTAAAGGGTCCATGGTCAACCCTGACTTGCATGCAATCCATTCGTGAGTTGCTCTGACCAGAGACACACATTAATTTTTTCCCCAGACCGCTTTTTTTGTATTCGTGGCGCTCCAAAACTTGAAGAAATGCAAAAAAATTGATTTTTTTTAACCGATTGCAATACTTCTATTACCCTATGTTAACATTAGGTAATTAAAAGTAAAAATTCCTGAAAACCTATTGCTACAATTGTAAAAAATTGCCCAAGCTGTGATCAAGTTTGCCCAAGTTGTGATCAAGTACTGACTTTGTACTTGATAAAATATTCTAATCATGTCTTTTTTTTTTTTTTTTTTTTTTTTTTTTTTAAAGAGAAAGGATTCACTAAAAAAGGATTCACTAAAAAAGGATTCTCTCTCGTAATTTTTTATAGGTTATGTTGATGCTTGAGTGAAAAATTTCATTGAAAAAACAATAATTGCTTTCTGAAGTAGATAACCTTAGAAAAAAACAAAAAAAAAAACACGTTTAATAATTGGCGCTCTCTTTATCTCTCTGTCAAATACTTACTTTTTCAATTAAATTGATATATTATCATTCTTTGTGAAATTTTATACAAATACAATTCATATCAGGCTCTCTTATAGATGAATAATAAAATTTGAAAGTAATAATTTTCGACGACCCGAGAAGATTTTAATCTAGTTAAATTGTCATTATACATAGCATCTCGAATCTATTAGTCTCGCCGCTTCTAAAATTAGCCAAGAAATACAGTGCTAGAAGTTACATTTATTCAACAATCCTATATGCTTCATTTAATGTTCCACTGCTAGGGTTTCTTCCCTCATATTAAGAAACACAAGGACCCATTTGGTGTCACGTGATTGACCATGTGATTTGTTTTAGAGGAGAAATCATGTGCGATTTATTCTGATCCAGTAGTATTGTAAGGGGCTGAAATATTATTTTGCAGCATTTGGTAAATGCATTATTAAACATTGTATATATTAGATGGGATTTGAGGGAAAAACTTTTAATTTCATGAATGGTTGGTTGAACTTCACCTTTGATGGAAGTTAAGTATTTTTTAATGCTTAAAAGATAAGAGTACCAACTTATACTTGAAAGGAAGTGGCATATTTTGGGTTAGAGTGAATAAGTGCTAACTCGATTTTCTTGAAAGGAAGTGGCATATTGCGGGCTTAGAGTGAAAAGGTGCTAACCCGAATTTTTCAATGTTTTCGAGAGATCAAAACAATTTTGTTAAGTGCCAATTCAAAATGGTATTTGACAAGATTGTTTGAGCTCTCACGAAAACTTTTAAAAATTCTAGTTAGCGCCTCTTCACTTTAAGCCCACAATATGCCACTTCCTTTCAAGAAAATCGAGTTAGCACTTTTTTCACACTAATTTATAATTTCATGAATGGTTGGTTGAACTTTACCTTTGATGGAAGTTAAGTATTTTTTAATGCTGAAAAGATAAGAGTACCAACTTATACTTGAAAGGAAGTGGCATATTTTGGGTTAGAGTGAATAAGTGCTTACTCGATTTTCTTGAAAGGAAGTGGCATATTGCGGGCTTAGAGAGAAAAGGTGCTAACCCGAATTTTTCAATGTTTTCGGGAGATCAAAACAATTTTGTTAAGTACCAATTCAAAATGGTATTTGAACAGATTGTTTGAGCTCTCACGAAAACTTTTAAAAATTCTAGTTAGCGCCTTTTCACTTTAAGCCCACAATATGCCACTTCCTTTCAAGAAAATCGAGTTAGCACTTTTTTCACACTAATTTATAATTTCATGAATGGTTGGTTGAACTTCACCTTAGATGGAAGTTAAGCATTTTTTAATGCTTAGGAGATAAGAGTACCAACTTATACTTGAAAGGAAGTGGCATATTGTGGGCTTAGAGTGAATAGGTGTTAACTTGAATTTTTCAATGTTTTCGGTAGATCAAAACAATTTTGTTAAGTAATAATTCAAAATGGTATTTGACAAGGTTGTTTGAGCTCTCACGAAAACTTTGAAAAATTCGAGCTAGCACCTCTTCACTTTAAGCCCACAATATGCCACTTCCTTTCAAGAAAATCGAGTTTACACTTTTTTCGCTCTAATAAGCCAACAAGTTAAGCGCTTTTGCGTACTACATATATGTTTCAGTGATCAAGTTTAGGCATTTATAAATCAATTTTTTTTCTTATTTCCAAACACAGAATGATTTAAGTAAGGTTCTACTTAAATAAAAAAAAAAAAAAAACTTCACCAAAAGAACCACTGGTCAGAATGACTTGAAATTTAACCTGAATATACGCGAAGAAGGAAATGGTATGGCATAAATGAAAAAAAATAGTTCTAACTATGTTTTTTTTTATGCCATACCATTTCTCTTCTTTATTGTATATATTCTCATCAAATTTCTAGTCAATCTGATCAGTGGTTATTTTTGTACAGTTAGTTATTTGAGAGTTTTACTTGAATTATAATAACCCTACATACCAGAAAGTGATTTGAGAACAAATGTAGAGTTATCACCTTTTCCCTCTAAGCCGACGATAAAACTTCCACATTGCCTTATAATATTTTTGGATGGTTAATTGAAAATAAGTCTCAATACTGAAGTAAATAAAAAACATATGGAATTAAATAGAAATATTTATATATGATACCAAACAATAGATGCTTTTGTTTAAAAAAACAAAAAAACTTCAATGAAAAAGTTACTCACTAACACTAGGCTATTTTCCTTAAAGTTTGAAGCTTTAAAACTACTAAAATGTATCTGCAGGTAGTTTCTTTTTACAAGGTCTGTATTACAAATGCGTTTGCTTCCAAAACAAGGAATGTAATATTTTTTACTGGACTAAATTTGAAAGAAATAAATCAATAATCAGTTCTAAAATTTACACATTAACAACCAAAATTCTTTAATTAGTTTTTTAAATACTTTTTAAGCATCAAATGAATTTAATAATTTTTTTTTTCGCTAACTATAATAATTAACTTCAATATTTACAATGAAAGACATGGCAGGATCTTAACAACACTGCATCTAAAAATCAAACCAAATACGAAAATCATAATATTTCATGCTATGAAATTAGCATGAGGAAACAAAGGGTTGAGTATGTCACGTGATAGCTCATGCTTGGATAGTTCTGCAAATATTGCATCAACAAGTTCAATGAAAATAAGTCTGGAACGTATGCATTGTTATTATAGTAGATATTAATCATTCATTCAAACGCAATCATTGATACTGATATTAATTATGGGGATAAACATTCAGTGGCATAACATTTAACCGTACATTTCATACCCCCTCCTGCCTCTTTACCCATTAAATAGTTTTCTCAAACTTATTGTTCAAATCATGTAAATGACTTTTACTGGTTTATTTGAGATTTCTTACGAGATAAAATTTTCTGAACAAGTTTGTAAATTACGTAAAGTACATTTGTGTGGCTTTCAAACTTGTATATCGTTGTGTTAGATTTGAAAGGTGTTAAATACACTTTGTCACAGTTTTCAGGAGAGCGAAGAAAACTTTGAAGGTGTTAATTCAACACAATATTTTTTATACTGTGAGTGGGTAATTAAATGAAGAATTATTAATATATATATATATATATATATATATATATATATATATATATATATATATATATATATATATATATATATATATATACACACATCACATAGACAAGGATCATAATACCAAAATCACATCACATAAATACTAAAATCATCGAAGAGAGCAAAAATGTGTGAATATAAATTAAAAATGAAATATAATTAACTTTATATAAATTTAATTAATTATTGAAAAAATAAATATGTAACGCCAAATAACGAAATCATTGACAAGTGCAAAAAAAAAAAATATGTGTACAAATTAAAAAAAAAATGTAAATGTTAAAGATATTATAATTTAATCATTAAAGAAAATCGCACATCTCATAGATTAATAAAAGCAACGTCAAATCATCAAATCGTCAACGAAGGCAAAATATATTAGTTAAAATTTTAAATAAACAGTATCCTTAAAAAAAATTACTAGATGCTTAATACAAATATTATCATTATTATTAAGATAAATAGAAATAATAAAAAAGAGGAAATATCTAAATCTGACATTCTATCATTAGTGGATGCCCCCCATAAATGACGCGAATCCCACTTAAATACAATATAGTCGACTCGGATTCAGAACTGGCAGAACAATCCGTTGTTCAAGGACGGATTGAGACTCCATTTGTCAGTAATAAGCAGTCACTCAGACATGGCTGTTTTCTTTCAGACGTGAAAATACTTACAAATAGCTTGATTTGTGTTGCTTTGAATCAGACAGACGTTGGCGCTTTTTTACTTATTAGAGGCCACCGCTAAGATGGAGGTCTCGTTGTTGCCCCTTTCAAGATATTTAACATCATTTGTACCTCATATTTACATACATTTATGTATCGTTTAAAATTGAGCACTGTTGAAAAATAATCACTTAGGAAATGCTCTTAGAAAAAGATTGTTGAATATGATTCAAGTTTGGTTTATATGCGAGTTATGTTTTGCAGAAATTAAATTTTTCGAATTCAGTATATTTTCTAAAATCAATGCAATGTCGGTTTTATCAAAATTAAAACGTAATTGTGTTCTTTCTACTTGAAAGTCCTTGCTGAATCCATCGCCCTCTTGACACTATAGATACTCAGTAGTCTAGATCCTGTTCTAACAAGGTTCAGCCGTAGTTTTACCTACGTGTAGCACTTTCTACACGTTGATATTAACATTTAAAATCTCGAATACAACCAATCAATGTAACATCATAATTCAAACTTGTTTCAATAGTGAACTTAAAGTATTATAACCATTCGTATTAGAAATATTAAAGATTTGAATGAGATTTACATTGAATTATTCAATGCAAAAAGTCTTTCCTTTTCAGAAAAAAATATCACAAACTTATATTCCTGCTCCCAGTAAGATATTTTAAGCTTAGAAAAATACTATGAAATCAGTTTTATTTCAATAAAATCCTTAAAATAAGTACTTCATCTTTATAATTATATTATTTTCATATGCACTTCATATTATAGCAGATATTTCCTATTCAAACGTGATTAGGGTACTACATTTTCCAACCACTTCTACCATTAGAAAAATCGCACTAAATGTCCAAATCATGTTACAATTCAAGATATTCAATCAGAAGACAATATCATTGATTTAATGAAGATTGTATGATGCATTATGCATCAATAGATACCTCTTTTAAAAGCAACAGATGCTTCATCTTACAGAAGATATTGGGCAATAAAAATACATGAAAGCTGTCACACATACTGGCTGTTGAACGATTTGCCCTGAAGCAATGATACTTGACAGCATTTCAGTCAATAAATAAAGATAATTAAATTATTTTCATTAAGGAAAAATTAATCTTTACTGTCAGAAATCTAGCTGAGTAGGGCTGTCATTGACTCACTTAAATGTGACACTTGGAGGCAAGCTTTCGGTCAAAACTGCTCACTTGGGCTTTGAGGTCAATTGAAACAAAGTGATGAAGTTATGTTTGGAACGAAAGATTGTGACGAATTTATCCGTCTAGTTTCTTTGAATGAAGTTGTTGGTAAGATTGACTGCACTAGATTGGTAAATGAGATATTTTTATTTTATTGATATATTGACTGGTGCTTCTTTAACCTTTCAATGAGAAGTAGTTCCTTTTAAGATGTGCAGTTTTGAGATATCAAGAAACTAACGATCTAGTTCAGTTGATTATCCTTCGTTTCAAAATGTTATAAATTCAACTATTTAATTTTGAGGTATCAAGAACCTAATTATATAGTTCAATTGACTGTGATGATTTAATTTCAATTACTCAGTTTTGAGGTATAAAGTACTTAACTATATAGTTCAGTTGATTGTTCTTTGTTTACTTATGTTTTAATTGCAACTATTCAGCTTTGATTTACTTTTGAGTTTATTGTTCTTCGTTTCTTGTTGTTATTGTAATTTCAACTATTCAGTTTTGAGATGCCAAAAATCAAACTATATAGTTCAGCTGATAGTTCTTTGCTTCTTGATGTTATAATTTCAACTATCCACTTGTCTGTTTAAATACTTGATGTAACTTTCAAGTCAATGAAATGAAAATAGCCATTTTATTTTTAAACAGCAGTTGCTGAGTAAGGGTCTTTTTGGTAAGTTAAATATTAAGAAGTGCATTTTACATGAACTTTAATTAGCTCTTTTTCTAGGTGAATAATAATAATTCACAAAATTGTAATTATTCAAATTTATTTTTATCGATAATGATTAGTTAAATATTAAACAAATAATAAGGCTAAATTGGCATTAAGGCACTCTTTTACAATACATAACTAATAAATGTTGAGGTAAATTTAATTTTATTAGTTTAAACTTGGTAAAAAAGGCATAAATCTTTTATTTGGGTAGTAGTTTTCAATGAAGATCAAATATAATTTATATATTTTAAAAATAATCGTTTCTTACGAATAGGAAAACTCAGAATTTTTTTTAAGATCAATTGACAAATGGACTTAAAAAAAAGAAATATTGTTTCTTGTGTGTATTTTAATAATTATTTTTCAATTCTCACTAAGAAAGGAATTATCGTATTGAAATAAATATTTGACATTAGAAAAAGAACTCAAGTTTCACTACTTTCAAATCATTAATTACCTATTTTGGGTTAAATGATGCATCACATGCCTTAGTTAGTTATTAGTTATTCGAGCCTTATAATTATCACTTATAAATATTAATAAGGGTGCGTCTTATTTTCGAAGGTTTTATTTTTTTACGGGACACCGCTTCATTGTGTTCCATTTGATGAGAGAAAAAAATCCCAATTTTTTTTATTAAAATCAAATGATATTTAGAGTTTGCTACCAGCTCTGCAAAATTTGACAAATTTAGCATTACGCAATCATTGCAATTAATGTGTTTCATGTACTTATTAGAATATTTAATAGTTCAGCCAATAGTTATTGAACCATTTTAGATATTGTGCTTCAAGTAGCTTATATGGATTTTAGTTCAAGTAACTCATATCAATTTAGTAGTAAAATATCAATTTTAACTAAAGAACTAAAATTTAAAAAAGTACCAAAGTTGATATTTTGAAAATATTTCTTTAATTGATGGACTTAAACAATCATTACTTTTTTTCCCTTCTTTTTAATTATAATTGCTGACCTAGTTTTCTCAATTAAAAAAAACCTACACCATACTCTGTAAAACTGCATTAACTGTAATCATTTAACTGTTTCTTTAACTGTAAATGCAACCATTTCATTGTTTGTTTACTTTCTTTTGATGCAACTGCATATGGTTTTTCTTTGCTTACCACTGATTTTAATCAGCTACAGTTCATTGAAACTGGTATCATACTGATGTATTTTTCTCACTATTTGTGAGATTAGTTTAAATTATCTAACAGTTTTCTAAATCACCAATTTCATAATGGCATCACTTCATTGTCTTCAATGACAAAACTAAATACAAGAAAACAAACAATGATATGTCTCTAGGCTAAACATCATCATCAATGAATCATAGAAAACTTCCATCCAAAAGAAAAACCATGTCTCTATTTTTTTCATTTCAAGCAGATTTGAAGAAAAACATTAAAAATGCTTGTCATTCAACAGCTATACATGTCATGAAGATATAGGCTAAAGTACGAATACCTACAAAATAAGAACAACTTCTAGTTTCTCAAATGGAAATTATTTTTCGCGATTGGGCAAACTTGAAAAAGTTAAGCAGTTAGTGTGAATAGGTACATCAGGGTTCGTATTCTTTGGGCAAAAAATAAATTTATACTTTAAAATGGAAAAACTTGATTTTTTTTCATGATAGTGGTAATTTCAATTGCGGGTAGCAACCCCTAAATTTTATTTAAACTTCCCAAATTTTTTACACATGTGTTTCCTCACCAAAAGGAAGCATTTGAAAGTGTATTCCGTAAATATATATATATATATATACAATCAGATACAATCAGATATACAATCAGATGGTCCGGCAACTTGATCACGATCGCTTCCGTGTCTTTTCACTGAGACGAGAGTCTGCAAAGAGCCGATGAGGTTCGATACCGAGACCATTTGCATGCCAGGTAAATATTCAGCCTTCGGGTCGTGAACCTGGGAAGACAGTGTAATAAATTAATTTATGAGTGTATTGCATTTAAGTATCATAAATTACATAATAACGTAATTTGTGAAAACTTGCATTTTTATAGTTTATCACAAAAATTAAACGCAAATTTATTCATTATAATGATTTGTACATAAGTAATGAAACACTTTTAACAATATTGCACCTCGACATTTTTTATTTAGCATTAGTAAAAGATTCTACTTTTCCATATAATATACTAATATATTTTATTCGCAACATAAAGTAATTTATTAACGATAATCTTATATTGCATATTGCATTTAAGTATCATAAATTACATAATAACGTAATTTGTGCAAACTTGCATTTTTATAGTTTATCACAAAAATTAAACGCAAATTTATTCATTATAATGATTTGTACATAAGTAATGAAACACTTTTAACAATATTGCACCTCGACATTTTTTATTTAGCATTAGTAAAAGATTCTACTTTTCCATATAATATACTAATATATTTTATTCGCAACATAAAGTAATTTATTAACGATAATCTTATACTACATCAATACTTACAGCAAATAAAAATCTTTTAATTGAGGAGCAAATTGGTTGCTAATCTTTTTGCTACATTCCAACAACGTATATCCTGCAATGATATCATTTAGTGGTTGACCATTTTTGGTGTTCGTGGTAGTAATTTGCATGGCATTAAAACAATCCACATTCCCTTGGTTGGCCTCGATCAATAATGTTACGTGACATTTAGTGCGCGTGAAATTGCTCATGTCCAACATTTATAATCCAAGCACGGTCTTTCACATTTGAACCTATAAACAAAAGAGCTTGGAAAAGAGGGTGACTTGAGAAAATTATTTTATTATATGTAGGTGCACAAATTGTCTAGGATTAACACACTACATCTACACTTAAAAAGAAGTATGCGCTGTTATTTACATTCACCAGAGAGAAATGATAAAAATAAGTAAAAACTACATGCAATTGTTTTTTAGATTCCCCATTTGAGCAATGAGGAACTTTCACGTTTTTTGGTTTTATTTTTAAATAAAAGTAGAGAAAAAATCACGAAAAACAATACCATTCTTTCAAAAATTTGAGCTCGGATAGATAGTTCAAAAAAATATTTAGTTTTTCACTTTGCGATTTTGCGGGAAAAAGCTACTTTTGCGTGTAACGTCAACGCGCAAATGATGAACCAATTTAAAACCTGTTTTAGACCAGGTTCATTCTCGGATTTTCAACGGAATCTATGCGTAACTACGCCACGGTTTTTTATGCGTTTTTGGTCACGTTACTTTTGCTTTGATTTCAAACTCGATTTTTGATTAATTGAAAGCATAAAGATAAAAAAATAATTGCACTGCTCAAATATATTCGTTGGATAACACTAGAAAATACAAAAAAATATTCATTTTCCTTTCTTGTGCAAGTTCCTCATTGAACACTTTAATTAAATGCACTTTGGTCAATTAGGTCTTTAATTTGGTTAAAATGGTCTTTAATTTGGTTAAAATGGTCTTTAATTTGGTTAAAATGGTCTTTAATTTGGTTAAAATGATCTTTAATTTGGTTAAAAGGTCTTTAATTTTGTTAAAATGGTCTTTAATTTGGTTAAAATGGTCTTTAATTTGGTTAAAATGGTCTTTAATTTGGTTAAAATGGTCTTTAATTGAAATGCACACATTCGTGCATTTCAATTAAAGACCTTAGAAAGAGAATGACTTGCGGAGATTATGTTGTTATATGGAGTTGCACAAATTGTCTGGGATTAACACGTTACATCTACACTTACAAAGAAGTCTGATATACGTTTGCTAGGTCTTTAAAGAACCTAATCTTATTATGATCATTTCTATCCCGAGTTATAATTATTAGTAGTCTCCAGTACATATTAGAGGGCTTAGCAAAATACATCTGGCTATATACTAGGATTTTAAAGTGAACTCCCAAGCTTTATAATTTAGTCTAATTATTAAGTGTAATCTGCAGATTTTTAATTAATTATACAAACAGGATTATTATAATTAAAGTGTAACTTTCAAAAAGTTGTAAAACAGAGCCAATGGCCAGAATCGAATGAAATTTGACCTGAAATGGTATTGCATAAAACAAAAATTAAAAAAAAAAAAAAAAAAAAAAAAAAAAAACTATTTTCAAGTATATTCGAGTATATTCGTGTTGAGTTTCAGGCCATTCTGATGATTGATTCTTTTTTAAAGCTTTTTGAAAGTTGAACTTTAAGTATAATCACCATGTAATTTAAACTTTTTTTACAAGGTAGACTTTTATTTAAAAGCTTAATTTATAATATTTTAAAGATAATTTATAAAGCCCCTTCAAACCCCTTCATTAGACTCTTTTTATTTATCCAAAATAAAAGGGCTCAGATAAATAACAAGCATTCAATTTCTCCTTAATATATGCCTTTAATTATTTACCTCAATAACTTATTTCAAATTAATTCAGGATCTTCTCATTGTTAAATGAACCTAAAGAAAACAATGCCTTTTGAGATAATAATTATCTATTGTATCTAATTATAGGATTTACATTTCTTCTCTTCTTTATAAGTTGTTTTGAATTTGATATATTGCTATGCAAATTATTAAGATGCGTGTGTTATTCTTCAGTTTGAGGATAAATGAGCTCAATTGAACAATTACGCAAATTCACAGAATACCATCAATGCAACATCATTAAATCAAGAAAAATTGTCACGAAGATCATTGAATTATTCCTTCAACATCTTATTTGAATTCGTTTATAAATGGTTTGAGTTCAGAAGGATTTTGTTAATGTTTACAATGGATTGATTTTAGGTACTTTTGTACATTTAGAAAACATTGGAATATTGAATTGAATACCATCGAAAACAATGCAATTTAATTGAGTCACTATGAAAAATCGAAACAAATAATGACTATTATTTATTTATTTATGACATTTAATAGGAAAACATATGATGGTCAGTCTATCTCGAAACATCTACCCGAGATTACAAAAGAATAAATTCTGTGAGGGAGTTTAATTAACCAATCTTTAACTACGAGGATTGGAGTTTATCACACTATCACAACGACTACATCCTTTTAAATTACAAGTACAATAGAGGTTTTAAACTATTAATTTTCCTGCTTAATAAGTTCTGAAATGTCACATTTAAAACTCACCTTATTGGAAATTTTATCACTAAGTTCACTGTGTTTCTCAATGATATTCTAGAAAATACAAACGATCTTAAATGCTAAATCGAATACATTAAATAAATAATTTAGTAATCATCAATTCCAATCTTAATGAAAAGATAGTCAAGCAAATTAAACGTTAGAAGTTGTAACTGAAAATTCAGTTAAGTAAATAAACAAAAGAAACACAAACGATCTTAAATACTAAAGCAAAATACAATACATAAATAATTTATTGATAGTCGATTTCAATCTTAAAGGGAAGATAGTCAAACAAATTAAACTTTATTAGTTATAACTGAAAATTCAGTTAAGTTAAAACAACAAAAGAACTGCAAATCATCTTAAAATACTAAACTAGAACACAAAACATAAATAGTTTAATGATCATCAATTCCAATCTAAAAGAGAAGATAGTCAAATAAATTAAATGTTAGAAATTATAACTCAAAATTTAGTTAAGTAAAACAACAAAAGAAATGCAAACAATCTTAAAATACTAAACTAGAACAAAACATAAAAAAATTAATAAATATCTATTCCAATTTAAAAGAGAAGTTAGTCAAACAAATTAAACGCTAGACCTTATAACTGACAATTTAGGTAAGTAAAATAGCAAATAAATGCAAACGATAAAAAAATAATAAATTCGAATACAAAATAAAAATAATTTAATGAAAATCAATTCCAATCTAAATGAGAAAATCTTTAAACAAATTAAACGTTAACAAGTGAGCAGCAATATGGTACAAACCACAATGCCCTAAAACTATTAAGTAACAACTCAAACACTTCTAGCTTGAAACCGAAAAACTGTCACTTATGTATAGATACATTTTGTAATCCGTCCCTCTCTCCTTTTACAGACCTGCGTGTATGAGTGTCGGCAGCGTGCAAAGCTATGTTAGCATGGCAAAGAATCTGGCTTATGATGATCGATGCGATTAAAACAATTTAACGGAAAGAGCTCTTTAAATGAGCGAAAATGGATGACCTTTTTATTTCTTGCATCGCCATTTCATTTTGGACCTCATTCTTTGGGACACATCCGGTTTTGGTCGGAGTTTGACTCGGCAAAAACTCAGAAAGGAAACATGCGCATGACACAGAAGCGTGTTGTTGACGGATTGGGAAAAGCATCGGTTTCCGCTTGCGGACACTAAAATTGCACACCAATTGGTTGAGGTTTAACTCAACTATAGATGTCATCTTTTGATAGGAAAGTAATGCTTGATGTAGACAGATTGTGTCATAGAATTTATTAAATCAATTCACATTCGTTCGTAGCGTCTCTTTTTCGGAAAATTAATGATATTTTGTTGTAGCTGAAGGTTTGTGATATGCTTAGAGTTACTTGATTTGTATTTCCACATTTTGTCAATGAAATGACTGTCATTTCGTTTTCTAATTCTAATTGAAGATTGTTTGTGATGATTCAATACATGCTTAACACACATGAACAAAAATATTTATTGACATTGGAGCCTATTTGACACATTGAGACTGATTGGCGTCTACTGGGGATGGTATGATTGCGCATTCATGATTGAGTATGTACGGAAATTTAATGTCAATAAGTTAGTAGATATATTAGGGACGAAGATATTTTTGTTGATTTTGATACTTCAAATTGTATTAATTTTTAGCTGAAAATAAATTCTTGTCAAGCGAAATCTGTTATTCACTAATGACGTGCTAATGATTTTGACTCAATTTGAAATGTCCTAATTTCTTCAATGCGGAAATGACGGATATTGTTGCATTAATTAGCATTTTGATTATTTGAACACTGATATTACCTTCAGTTTTTCCCAAAATATAGCATTGAATTCTTACTTAAACAACTTATTAAATTTAAGGTTATACTATTTGAATACAAATTTAATTTAACACTTCAAAACAGTAATGAATTCAAAATAATAGGATTCAATGCTTAACCAAAAATCAGACTGAATTATATGCAACTGCATAATAAAATAACTTAATATTATTCTTAAGTATTTCACGATTCTCATTTTATTACAGATTAGCGTCTTTTCTTTATTCTTGATTATTATAATGTACTATTAAAAAATGCAAAAATTTTCGATACCTTGAATCTTTTGCTAACAGAAGGATATAAGGTAATGCAACACTCTTTTCAGATGTAATGTTTCAAATACATTTACGTCCTTGACACCGTATAAATTTTCGTCTACAGTCCAGCTTGCATTGTTGCTTGCTACGTTCCCTAGAGTTGAAATGACTGTGGAGTTGCAACCCATTAGCATGATTCGCCCACTTGCCATATTCTAATGCATCAGGAGTGGGTGAGATGGTAATTACTGAAGTGGTCAGTGTTCAAATACTGCATTTCTAATTCACATTGACTGGATTTCGAGACCTCCTAAGCCTAACTCGTTTGTTTTAATTGCGTCTGAAAATTAACTGCGGAGGGCTAAAGGGTTGGCCAGCGTAAAGTAATAATAGGTACTGGTCTAGCTTGTGTGGATGTTATCGTGGATTGTTAACAATTCGTGATTGTTTTTTCGAATGCTACTAGGTTCATTAATACATTACAAAAGTTTAATTGGGAAAATATTGAGTTTTTCAGAATTGGGGTTATTTTTTTTTTTAAATAGTGAGTTTTGAAAAGGGATGCGTTTAGTTGGAGAAATTAAGGAATTTTAGAAAATGGAAAAATGTATTCATTGAATGCAATGAATTATGAAGAATACTATTTTTTGAAAAAAAAAAAAAAAAAAAAAAAATTACTTGATGTTAATTTTACTTGAGACGTTTATAAATTCAAGGTAATGATTTTGAAAAATGTGGGACATTTATCTATTGAAAGTTTGGAAAAATTAATGAACAAGCAGTATATTAGAATATTTTTGATAATGTCCTAAATTATTATTAAAGTCTTCCTATTTACCTTCCACCTGAACAAACAAGTTCAAAACATTCATTAAAGACAATTGTAACTATTAGCTTCGTAGTAAGCTGATGAAGATTCACAATTTACAGTTATCTCGTGAATAAAGTTTACAGTTAAACCATTTTACAGTAAAATTATTTTTAAATTTTTTTTAATGAAAAATGCTTAATCTGTTATTCAGCATATTATAATAATTGAAATTATTCATAAGCGCAAGAATATATGACTGTAAATATAAATCATTGTAATGGAAAATAGCTTTATGCAAATTTTTTTTATTGTCCCTCCTACAAAAATAGGTATTTTACTTATCCAACATCATATGTAATTTTCGATGTTTTATTTTGTTCTTAATTTTTTTTAGAATATCTCTTAGAGGTTTTTGTTAGAATTTTAATATCTGGCATATTCAATATAATGCTCAATTATGTATAAATAGCATGCATATTTACTCCTAGAAAAATTCAATGCAAATATTACCATTTTGTTTTCCTTAATTTAATTTTGCGTTACAATAATACATATTTTTAAATTATATAAATTTTGTTAATATTTTTGAAAATTAAATTATACATCAATGAAGTAGGTTCCACTACGTAAACGTTTAAGTTAAATGAATAGATAACATTCAAATTAAAACAAATTAAAGAATCCAACTATTTATAGAAAACACACTTTTCACTAAAGTAAGAAAATATTTTAATCTTGCCACTGTATACTTAAGGGTATTGAAGGCTGTAATACATTAAACATCCCAAGCATACCTTGATAGACTCGTGATTTTATTTATCGATACAAAACGCTATTGTCAAATCCACGAAGTCGTTTTGAGGTTAACATTCAAACTGTTTCGCGTTATTCCTTTGGTATTTCGATGAAAATCATAGGCTGCAGTTATGATTCTCTAACAGTTGTTAACAAAAAACTTTTTAAAACTAACTATTTACAGACAACCATGTTTTTTACAAAAGAAAATACTTCAATCTTGCTAAGCTACTTATACCTAACGAAATTGAAGGTTTTAATACGTATAAACATCCAATCCATACCTTGATAGACACGTGATTTGATTTAACAATACCATTTGAAGTACTCAAATGTTTCAAGTTGAGTAGAATCCCCGAATTCGTTGTGAGGTTAACATTCAAACTGTTTCACGTTATTCCTTTGGTATTTCGATGAAAATCATAGGCTGCAGTCATGATTCTCTAACAGTTGTTAAGAAAAAACTTTCTAAAACTATTTATTTAAAGACAACCATGCTTTTTACAAAAGAAAATACTTCACTCTTGCTAAGCTACTTATACCTAACGAAATTGAAGGTTTTAATACGTATAAACATCCAATCCATACCTTGATAGACACGTGATTTGATTTAACAATACCATTTGAAGTACACAAATGTTTCAAGTTGAGTCGAATCCACGAATTCGTTGTGAGGTTAACATTCAAACTGTTTCACGTTATTCCTTTGGTATTTCGATGAAAATCATAGGCTGCAGTCATGATTCTCTAACAGTTGTTAAGAAAAAACTTTTTAAAACTATTTATTTAAAGACAACCATGCTTTTTACAAAAGAAAATACTTCACTCTTGCTAAGCTACTTATACCTAACGAAATTGAAGGTTTTAATACGTATAAACATCCAATCCATACCTTGATAGACACGTGATTTGATTTAACAATACCATTTGAAGTACACAAATGTTTCAAGTTGAGTCGAATCCACGAATTCGTTGTGAGGTTAACATTTGAACTTAAGTTTCAAGTTACTTTCCTTGTATTTCATCGAAAATGATAGGCCGCAACCATGATTTCCTCACAGTTGTTCGCTATAGAAAACTGTACAAGTCCCATAATTACATTCATTCACGGCGCACAAGAATGATTGATGCGTTAAAAATAATCGTGTAGTTAACACGGCATATTCGCATCCAGCCTTCCCTATGTAATTTCAGCAATGCTTTAAGTATGCTTGTGTTGTACATAACTTGTAACAAAAAAGGATTTATTTTGTATCAGATTTTCATCTGGTAGTATGTCATTTCCTAGAGCTTGACATTAAAACATGATAGATGATTTCTGAATATGTCGTTGTCAGAGATATTTAATATTCGGTTAGACTTTGTCCTTTAACTTCTTATAAAGTGATACTTTGAATGGGCGTATGATTCAGTTGCACTCAAATGACCAGTTGATACCACTTGGTTTCGTTTATGATACAATGTTATAAGATGTTGTGGTTAAAGAGTGTTATTAAGTTTAGATGAACTTGGATGAAAGAGAAGTTCAATAACTGTTTGATAAGCAAGATTGAAACCATTTTATTGGCAAGGTGGGTCGTTTATTTTCTATTAACTTTCGTGTAACAATTGAAAATTGAAACTAAAATCTATTTTTCTGAGAGGAATCTGCTTTAAGTCAACGAGGTTTAAACTTATGCTTTTATTTGTATTCTTTTATAAGAAATTAAATAAAATAGTTGTTAAAAAATCCACACAAAAATATTTAGATGATTACAACTTGAAAAATTTATTTGGAACTGATGTGTTAAAAAAAATTGTAAAATATAAATAAAAATTAAAGTTTTATAAAGTAATAAAAACAGATAAATTATAGCTAACGAAATTGATGTGAATCTATATCGAAAAATGAATATACTCTTTAAGTCACATAATTGTAAAAAATGGTAAAACATCAATAAAGAACGAAAGGGTTACCAAGGTTATAAATAATAGAGAAACTATAGTTAATGAACTAGATGTGAATACAATATTCAAATATAAACGTACCCTTTATTTCAAGTCTTATAATTATAAAAAATTGTAAAATATCAATAAAAAAAAACGAAAGTGAGAAACTGTAGCTAGCTAACTAGGTGTTAATCTATATCAATAAATGAATGTACTCTTTATTTAAAGTCTCAAGAGAATAAATTTGTAAAATATCAAAAAAGAAGGAAGTGTTATCAAAGTTATAAATACTAGAGAAACTATAGTTAACGAACTAGATGTAAATCCATATCCAAAAATAAATGCACTCTATTAAGTGATTTTTTCAAAGTGATTTTATCCGAGTTTAATTAAACGTTTTTGCAGGAAAGTTAACAGATCAAAACTTAAAATGTTTTTGTAATACAATAATATTTCGATATTGGAAATGCCAAAAAAATTTATATACTAGGGATTTGTAGCTCGTTAAAAAAAGAAGTTAAAAACATATGAGTTTGAAATGGTTTTGGAAAACTAACTGCATCTTGGTATGTATAAACCAAGCTAAAATTGATATAATCAAATAAAATAGCAAAAGAGGGTCAAAAGAAAAGACAGAAAGAAAATCAATTGCATCCCTGCAGTTTAAAAGTTAAAAATAAATTGGAAGAAATTAATAAATTTTACAGAAAAAAAAGTATTGTAGAAGATTTAAGTTATTAATTTGAACAGAAATAAATGTTGAAATTGAATTAACAGCTCAGAAAGAAAGAAAATTACCATTTTGCACCTCGTTAAGTGCGACATTTACACCTTAAGTACGGTAAATACAAATACAAATTTAAGTACTATGAAACTATTACTTAAATTAGTACCGAAATTTAACTTTTTAGCCTAAATAAATCAGCAAATATTTATCATTTATGCTCATTTAAAATTTTACAAAGCATTCGAATGTAATTTTAGTGTTTTGTTACTCAAAGTTAAGTCCAGTTAAAATGCCTAATATTTTTTAATTAAGTTTTTGTTGCTTTTTTTAAAATTGTACATGGCGATTATTTGTACTTTATGAATGTTAGCTGTTGTGAATTGGCAATACATATCTTTCAAAATATAAAAAGGTAAAGGACATTTTAGTGATTTTGCAATACCAATAAATTTAATAGCTAATGAAAAAGAATGTAAGAAAAGTAAGTCTTTAGTATGTTTTCTAATAACATAAGTTGTAAATTCACTAATTTTTTCTCTAACTGTACTCTTTCCAAAATGGGAATGTACATAACACAAAATTCACAACTTTAACCATGTAATGTACTACTATGGACTCTTTAACATCATTATTTCCATAATTAATTTCAGTTGTTATAATTAATTTCTTATAATTTTTTTTGATATTATGAAAATTTTCTTCCATAAAATTGATAAATTCGTTAAACTTCGTTAAAGTTAAAAAATGTTCTTAACTATATATTTGTTAATATATTATCACTAACTGAATTTACATTTAATGGTAATTATGTATTATAATCATATATTGTATACAATTTATTATATGAATTATCTATGATTATGTTTATTCTAATTATATAATTATTTATTAAACACTAGTTAATTAAAATATTTTTGTTCTATTTAATTAATAAAAATTACATTAAAATATATAAAAAAATATTTCTTTAGTTTTCATGCTCATAATTTAAAAGCAAAGCAAAATTTATTTCAGTAAAAATATCCAGAGAGAAAAATTACTACCGCTAAAGTCTTTGGTAACATATCTGTTTCATTGCTTTAAATGAATAATTAAACATTTTTAACCAATGAAAACTAATATTGCTCTGGAACCAAAGCATAAGTTCATCTACTTAAGCTACTGCCCCATCCTCTCCCAATCCACCAAAGAAGGCGGGAAAAAAGTTGTAATGGTGCCATAGCTTAGCAGTTATTAATTTTGAATATCAATATAATATTAATATTAAATATTATGTTAATTATATGAATACTAGATACTCATAAAACATACAAAATATTGCCTTGGAGGCTTCAAACGTTCTCTTCAGGTAATATTTTGTATTAAGTCAAGAAGTAAAGATTATAATATGAATAATATATTAAGCATTTTATTAAGAATAAAATATTAAGTAACGATATTGATTTGAGTACTATGCTTAGAGGTAATAGATTAAAAACATGCTTTTCGGGCAATATTCTGTATTGAGTCAAGAAGCAAATGCTGATATTTTTGTAGCATACATCATTCTTAAATTTACATGAAATGCAAATATATATCACTGATATATAAAAAAAAAAATATTTTTTTACTTTATTTGGTCGGTAAGCTCTGATAGACTTATTAAAATGTTCTGTACTACAAATATCAACTAAATTTCTAATAACTCACTGACTTTTGGAAAGAAAGCAACTTTGAGCATTTCTTCCAACGGCAGTTCATTGAATTCAATTCGAAAAATAATGTATTCATCTACAAAATAAACAAATGACGAATTTAATACATCATTGATGACTTGAAGTGAAAACTCAATTGCATATCAATGCTTGGTGAGAAAATTACATGGTTTTAAAAATCAACTAGGTGGATTTTTGTTGAAAAAAAAAAGTAATGCGAAATGAAACATTATCCCATCTATACACAATTAGGTATGTAATAAAATTTTTGACTTATGGTAAGTATTTAAATTTATTGAACTGGCCTGTTAGACCGTTCTGGCTCAATTAAGTTTGAAAGTCTGATACATTCTTAAATTACTGGTATTTATTTACATCAAATTTAAAAATTCAGAATTATATTCAATGGTTAGGAAATTAACTTCCCATGCGCACAATTTGCTTCTTGGACTTTTTACGGTATCATAGTGAATTGTTGATGTCACGGGTGTGTTAGTGATAGTTGAAGCTTATTGGTGATAATATATATTAGTACTGTTGAGGGTTTAAGTGTATTATTGATGGTCCAAGTGCATTGTTGATGATCTAAGCAATTCTGATAAGTGTGTTGTTGATATAAATGCATTGTTGATGATATAAATGTGTGTTTGATGGTCTAAATGAATGTTTGATGTCTAAATGTATTGTTGATGGTATAAGTGATAAGTGTGTTGTTGATGGTATATATGCATTGTTTTTAGTATAACAATGCTGTTGACGGTAAAAGTTTGTTGTTGATAGTAAAAGTGTGTTGTTGATAGTAAAAGTGTGTTGTTGATGGTAAAAAGTGCCCTGTTCATGGTAAAACGTATATTTGATAGTAAAAGTGCAATGTAGATAATATGAAAATATTGTGTATAAGTTTATTGTTGATGATATAAGTGCCTTATTAATGATTTAAGTGTATTGTTGATCGTATAATTAAATTTTTTGTCCTATACTGATGCCCTTGCAGTGCCTTTTTCTCTGCCTGCAGGTCTTCCCCCCGTAGCGCCCAGGAGGATAGGCCACCCATACCAAAACAGAACGCCCCCCAAAAGAAAAAAGCCTCGGACTTCATTTACGCGCATGCAGATCTGTGAATTGGAGAAACGCTTCCACAAACAGAAATACTTGGCTTCCGCGGAAAGGGCTGCCCTCGCCAAACAGCTCAAGATGACTGACGCACAAGTCAAGACCTGGTTCCAGAACAGGAGGACTAAATGGAGGTCAGTTCTTTTTGGATGTCGTGTTAAGTCAGTTCTTTTTGGATGTCGAGTTCTGTGCTAGTGAAACAGAATGGACATAGATGGATTTGTATTTTATTCAAATATTCAAATGTATTGCTAAAATGTTGAAAAGGGTTTAGGAGTACACAATCTGGGATTCTTAATGATTGCTTTATATTTTGAACATGTTAAAAAAAAATATTTTTACAACCCAGGTTTCCAGAACATGAGAAGTAAGTGATACTCTACTTTTTTGCTTTGATCTGTGTTTTGTGATGCTAGGAATTGAGCTGGGTCTAACATTAAAAAATAATTAATAGTTTAAAAAACTAAAAAAATACTCTTTTATAGAAAAGTGAACTAAAAAGTAGAAAATAATTTTAAATAAGTTTGAAATAAGAATAGAGTGATTAACAAGAAATATTTATTTTATCGTAAAAAAGCGTGGGGTGCTTGATGTCAATTGTTGAAAATATCTTAAAAAGCACCCCACGCTTTTTTACGATAAAATAAATATTTCTTGTTAATCACTCTATTCTTATTTCAAACTTATTTAAAATTATTTTCTACTTTTTAGTTCACTTTTCTATAAAAGCGTATTTTTTTAGTTTTTTAAACTATTAATTATTTTCTATTTTTTAGTTTGGTTTTCTATTAAAGCGTGCTTTTTTAGTTTTTAAACTATTAATTATTCTTTCTGTAAACTATATTTTTTTTTTTAGTTAGTGTACAAAACTCTCCAGTTGTTTCTGCCAATAGTCACATGCTTGTCTCAAATTTAAGTCATGTGTATACCTTAGTACACACCGTATTACTTGGCACACAACACTACCGTGTCTCTGAATATGAAAAATCACTAATCCTGAAGATCCTGGTAAGGATAATGCGACTAAAAAAAAACACGCTTTGTATAACTGTCGTTCAAACGACAAATCTTTCAAACGGCACACCAGGGTTCGATTCCGGAGAAGGTTGGTTGGTAGGAATTTAACGGCGCAAGGGCAACACGAGTTCATCCTTGTGATAAAGCGACAAACTTATTGAATTATTGAATTGTCATCGGTCCTTAATAAGTATGCCAAATTTCGAGTTAATCCGACGTTTTGAAGGGGGTCAAAATCATGTTCAAAGATTCCGTTACATACATACATCTGAAGCTAATAAAAGCGTATTAAAAAAATTGGCATCGCAACAATATTTTTTTATGATGCTTTTATCTTACAGAGAAGTTATTTTTTGTAAATGTAGCATAATAATACATATATTCAGCTAGTTAAGATTAATAACTAATTTTAAATATTATAAATACTTTATACTCAAAACATCGTTTTGCTTTTATAATATGTAAGTCAAAACATGTATTTATTATGTGTTCTATGAAAATATTTCTCCAACATTGATATAATATTTTACTCTCCATCGTACAGAGGAGTACGTAAAGCAACAGATAGCTTAGTGAAAAACAAAGTAGTTATGTAACAGCTTTGTGTAAAACAGGTATATAAAAATTATTCCATAATTTCTTGACTACGGCAAGAATGATTGGTAGTGTGATCACGAAATAGTTTGTGCTTCCCAGGAGATATTCTGGTACCCACTTATGTGAGGCTGATTCCAGGTCTTAATGTACGAAATGAACAGTTAGAAATGTTGCCGTCGAAACCGCAATGCTTCTCTTAAAAGTTAACACCTCCCCCTACCACTAAGCCACTGCTTACTCGTTCTTTTAGAAACCTTAAATTAATTTTGCTCATATTTTGATTACACGTATTCTAAAATCCTAATTTGCGCATATTCTGAATTCTTGTAGAACATTAGAAAAAATAGAGAAACATAAAAAATTTGAAAAATACGGAATTTAAAGATTAAATATCACAAATAATTCTTATTGGTAGTATATATACATTACCTATTTCATTAAACAAGTTTTGAGTTAATAAAAGTAACTCATTAACTTAATTTTTCACCTGTGAGAACATTTTTGCGTTTAAACTCTGTTTTCCATAAACATTAAATTTAAGTAATTAAAAAAAATTCTTGGGAAGAATTGTTTGTCTTAAAATTTCATCATTTAGTAAAGAAAGTGATTACCAACTTGGTCACTTCAGCAGGGAAAACCACAATTATGCTAACGAGTAAATTTTGCATAAACTGCTGAAAGCGATTTGGTATCTTTGCGGTTTACATAATGATAGAGAAACCCGAGCCTTTATGACAACCAGAAAACCGCAGAGAATGATAACATTTCTAAACCAAACCAAATCCCTTTTACTTTACTGAATGAATACTTTACAAAATTGCAGACATGCGGTTTCCGCACTAAATGACATAGATCTTCTCTTTAATTGTTCATCGTTTCATTTATTAGAACATTAGCTTAATGTAAATGTGGATCATACTTAACGTATGTTTAGTTTCGTAAGTTAATAATTGTGAATTTTAAAAAATCATCCACACTTACAGCTCAATCTTCGCAGTTACCAATCCGTGAGTCTCTCTCACTTAAGTTCGTTTTACGAGTGTCCGCCCTATTGTAACACAATCCAATCTAACCTAATGGGAAAAGGATTCTGAAAGACATATAACTGATTTCACCCCTTTAGCCTGGTAACGAAGCAAGGGTCGTTAACACATCATCAACGACAAACAACGACGAAGTGAAATGGGAGGCGACACCAAAGGCGAAAACGACCCACCTCCCAGTTAATTATCCTTGCTGAATTCCGACGTTATAGCGTCATTCTTGGGCGACCACCGGTGACAAATTTGTTGCTGGGCAATTCTGTTAACTCGGCTCAACTTTCTTGTTTTTTTTCCTTCGTCATAATGGAGTTTTGAATGGTTTGTTCTTTGTCTAAATGCCGTCGTTTTTTCTTTTTTTTTAAACGTTTGTTTAACTTTATTGTCTTGTAGAGTGCCAGTTTATATTCTACATTATTATTTCGCCAAAGAGTATCATCCTCCATTATACTTATAGTGCATGTTTTTTTAACAGAATATTTTTCTTTTTAACTAAAACGAAAATTTAGTATTCTCCATTAACGACATGATGTATACCAGTTGATATTTACCGTTGCTTTTGTAAATAACCAGACTTTAAAAGATTAAGTACGACCCTATGCAATGTTCATATTTACCAGCGTTTACTTTCTACAATTATATGTTAAAAAATTAGAATGGTAGGAATTTAATTGTTGAATTGTTATTGTAATGTTCTCAGTTCCAAAATCTTTAAGTACCATTATAAAATGTTATTAAACTACTCAGCTTGATTACTAAGATATTACATAACAATTTCATTGAATCAAACTGTTATAAATACGATACGACATTTTTATCCTAATTTTAATTCTTCATTTTACATTGAATGTCATTATCATTTACATTGTATCATACCGTCACTTTATATTAGCACTGAAAGAAAATGTTTGTCAGGATTTGGGTTTTACGAAAACAACGATAACGTCATCCAAGTAGAACAATACCCCTCTTTCAAATATTATCTCCAACTTAAAATAATCTTACAGTTCTTATTTTAGCTGCATTTTATAAGAAAATTAGAATTCCAATTTTTGTCTTAAATATGCCTCACTTCATCGGGAAATAGGAATATCGAAACACCAAACTTAGCGGAACTTTCAGCGATTGTCATTCACACATACAGAATCACATACACTTTAAGCCTTAAATTATCACATGTTGCTTATCCTCTCTTCAAAGAGTTTTATACATTAACTTCACATCTACAGATGTTTTGGCAACATCTCTCGAAGGAAACTCCAACGCACAATCCTCATTGTACACGATATAAAAACATCCAATCCTCACTCCTTTCCTCCAATCGAGGTTGTGAAGTTTTCAGATAGCTATTGTTCATCTTCTAAAAGTGACCAGACACCAAATCTAGCATGGTTTTATTGAAACAGTACATCAAATTTACCTTACCCATAATCCCCCCATGTAAGCACTTTGTTTAGTAGCCAATACACAAAGAATACTGAAACAATGGAACATTCGATTTACTTGCTTAAGTGAATGCTGGATGTCTTTTTGGGGAAAGATTTCATTCCCATTGTTGCAAAGTCTGTAACTAGCATTGAATTTTCTTTTTAATACTCTCCCCTTAACATCATATGGCTTCTTTGATAACCTTGGTTTTGAATAGGGTTGAATGACTCTGAATTGTAATTGCTCTACAGATCTTAATTGTTATTTTGGTGATATACAGTGGTGGGGTTTCATTAGTGGTCTAGGGTGCGTGTCATGCTAATAATAAAATGTCTTGTTGAAATGTATGCGTGTCTTGTTATGTAATTTGTTAACAGAGGATTACATCCTGAAGCTAGGTCTAATTAATTTGCGTTTCAAAAGGTTCTGCTGTAAAAGGACAGTGTCAGAGATGAGGAACCTTTTGTCAATACATGATTTTGATTTTATAATTAGTCTTTTGAAGGTTAGTTTGGCAACCATGGATGAATAGTGAAGTTTAGTTATAGTATGATAAGATCACTTTTTTAATTGAACCGTGTGATGCATGCATAGGAATTAACTTGTACGTACGAGTTTTTGATCCTAGGGTATACAATTCACGTTCAAAGTTTACAGTAATTCAACGACCTACAGTTTAAATTCATTAAATTGGTTTTATAATATATTCGGTAAAAGTGTGGTGTCACATTTTTTTAAATATCAATAATACAATTTTTTCGCTTTGTTCGTAAGTATACAAACTAGGTTCAAACTTTTAACACCCTGTTTAAAATTAAAATTGATTTTAAAATAATTATAAAATGTATTTTAGTCTTTCTTGTAAGAGAAAAATGACCATCAAGGAGAATATTTTCTTTTGCCTAATACTTTTAATGGTTTTAAACTCATATACATGTAATGCAGTTTAAAGAGTTAAACTAATTTTAGATAAATTAAAAACAAGACTAAATATAACTTACTTTAAGGTACTTTATGTTAGGTATATTTCTCAAACTCAATGTGCAGTACAGTTGTTACAGAAACTGATGGTTTTCACTGCCTTCGTTATTTCACTGTGACTGTATCAATCATAAAGCAATAATTTTAAAATAGGCAAACAATGGTTTTTCATCAAATTATATTACATTCTAAATTAGTTTTTACTGATAAAAAGCAAAACTTTTGAACTAGACGTCGCAAGCATAACTCCCCTGACTTTCATGTAAAAGGATTTTCCAAATCATATACAAAAAAAATTAATGTCAATGTAAAACGAAATATGTACTATTCCAAATCCTAAACCAATTAGCTTAGTCGATGTCTATTTAAATTTGACTGATGAGTTAATGTGATAGCTCATCTTTCTTTTCCTACAAATACAACTTCTCGCTGTTACAACAACAGCTGTCAATCGACTCCTGCCACAGTGACATCACTGCAACTCTTCTCAAGTAGCCTTCAGGAGTATAATCCCTCAAATACACGTTTCAAATACGTGAAACTGCAACCTATTATCCATTCGCCTTTTCACGAGCCTATCATTTCCGAATAAGGACCGCAGTTAAAAAGTACGCTCCCTTTTGTCCCGAAACGTCTCTTAACAGACGCAAGATCATATCGTGTGTAATTACCCACAAGCATCTGCATCACACGCTGGTGACGTCATATCCCTCCTCCCTATACCTTTTACTTTCGGAGGATATAGTGTGCGTGAAGAAACTTTTTTCTTTGTCTAGTTCTTTGACATGAATTGAAAGCTATTTTATTCTTGAGTTTGTGTGTGTGCCTTGTAAGTGGTAATGCGTCTCGCATTCAGACAGCTGAGACATCAAATGGAAAGACTACCCTAATAGGTATGTCATCCATCATCATAAGAGTATCACTGCTTTAGATGTGGACTCTTGCGGATGTACAAGTTAAAGTATAAATCGTACCTTCACTGAGGCTCGTTGGTAATTAAATGCACCCTTTTTAAGAATCCTTATCAAAAAGCAATCGCCGATCATCCATTGTAGGAGTCAAGAGGAGATGAATGAGAAATATTTGTAATTTCCTAGTGTGTTTTCAGATAAAGCGGAGTTCAGCTTAAAAATTTTGGCCATTGCATTTTTATCAGAAATTTTATCATCAGGATATAAATTGACATCGTCACTGCTCTGCTTCATTAATTTATTGCACCTTTTTAAGAATATTTATGAAAAAGTAATCGCCGATCATTCATAGTAGGAGTCATGTGATGAATAAGCAATCTTATTTCGGATTTATTATTTCCTAGTTAGTTTTTCAGGTGAAGCGGAGTTTATCTTCAGATTTTTCATCATTGTCTTTTTATCAGTATTTTCTTCATTTCCAGCAGAGAAATTGGGGCTTTCACTGTTGTTCATTGATAATTAAAAGTACCATTTTTAGAATCTTTATAAAAAAGTAATCACTGATCATCTATTGCAGGAGTCAATTGGAGATGCATGTGGAATCCTGTTTCGTTATTTCCTTGTTAGTTTTTCAAGTGAAGCTTAGTTTAACTTAAAATATTTGGTCATTACTCTTTTTTTCAGTAATTTAAATGAATGTTACTTTTATGAGAGGTTAACCTTTATCGTAAGGTGCATTCCTATGTAAAAGTAGGATTTTTTTTAGTTTAGTTTTCAGGTCTATTATGAAAACGTTGGAATAATTTGTATACACTCGAGTAGAAATCCGTCGAAATCGATGCCGAGTTTTTTTTTTTTTTTTTTTTTTTTTTTAAAGAATAAACTCATATCACAACATTACCAACACAAGAAACTGTTCACAGAATAGTTATTATCAGTTTAACTTTGATAAATAAATGTCAAATTCTACACATCGCATATTTAGTATAAACATTTAACTATTCTAAAAAAATGAGGACGAATGAAATAATTTGCTAATTGGATGTTGTGATTAATTAATTAAAATGGGAAAAAAATCAATTCGACATAGCTCATGTTAATTTATTATAACCTGTTAATTGCAACTTCTTGATTTAATTTTCAATAACTTTTTTTTCATATTATGTTGCAGTTTTGTTGTTCGTTACCAGTACCTATACAAAGTATATACTCATTAGTAAATACAAATGAGTCAAATATCCTTTACGAACATTTGTCACTTATAATTTCCTAGAACAGTATTAATATATTTTTAATTTTTCGAGGTGCGATTGCGATAAAAAAAGGTTATTATGCTCTTTAAAAGTTAAGACAAAATAGCTATAACATGATGGATGTTATCGACTTCTCCCGGTTCTAGATGTAATTTTAGATGATAAATAAGAGTGAGAAATTCTTTAATTAACATGATAGTTATATAAAATTTAATCATTTGCCAGCGTACGATTTAATTAAAAAAATAGTTTATCATTATTTCAGAAAGTTATTCCTGTTGTTTAAATATTCGTACTAATAATTTTATTGGGGACTTTTATGCTTCGATAGTTTAACAGAAAAGTGCTCATGAATTTTGTCGATTGGTACCTCATTTCAAATGACATTAATACGTTCACAACTTTCCACTATATTACAATACAAAACTAATCAATTTCACCACTGTCTAAAATACCTTCGTATATACTGCATAATTTTATAACACAAACAAAATCAATCGTTTAACAGAAAAGAGTACGCGAATTTTGTCAATTGCAACCTAACTTCAAATGACATTAATAGGTTCATAACTTTCCAGATTATTACAATGCAAAACTATTAAATTTCCCTAACTCTCGTCAAAACACCGTCTAACCACATTGCATCGCAGCACCGACCAACACAAATGCAGATTAAGAACACCGTAATAAACACTGCTCTTATATTCAGCCCAGAATGAACCAGAGAAGTAAACAGGAAAAAGAAAGATGGAGTTTTTTGAAGTTAAAGTGTGATTTCGGGCAACTTGAAAGCTCCCCGAAAAGGCCCGATAGCTCATTTGTACCACTAATTTCAGTTGGGTTGACTTTAAAGGAGGTATTACCTGCGTCGTAGATCGGACCGAATGTAATAAAGCCCTGTCAGTTGGCATCAACCTTTTCCCTGAGGGTGATTAGACGCATCACTCAACACACACGTCAGTTAGACAGATTTGCTAGATTTGGCGTCAAATCGCTATTTTACAGAAAAAGTTTAACTTCTCTAAAAAAAATTTGTTTTATCATTTAATTTATAGTATTTAATGTTTTTTTCTTAAACTGTGATGAGACACTATTACTATTTATTTTTGTCAAAAGGTTAAACCACTTTTCATGTGTTTGGAGGTTTATTCTTATTGGCATATTTCTGAAAATTAGGAATAAAGGACAGATTCCATATAATTTTGAATTCATGTGATTTTGTTAGATTCCAAAGTTACTATACGTATATATCTTCAATTAAGGAGATTATACACAAAAAGCAGTAAATAGTTAAAGAGTAATACTAACATTTAATGAAATACTTACTAAACAATAACACTGCAAAATATTTATTTCAGTACTTATTAATTATTCGCATGAAAACACAGCCAACTATTATCACTCTTTTTACCTATTTTAACTATTGAGCAATGTGATTTTATATATAATTTAAAATCTTCCGAATGATATTTTCTATAATTGTGGATAAATTTTTTTTATTTTTTTTTATGGGATAACTAGTTTTTTTCAAACGATGGCTAAAAATAAGATCAATATTTAGTATTTAATTTTGTTCCTGAGATATTTAATCAGTTTAACTTATTCATATCAGTTTAAGTTATTCATAAACTAATTTCTAGAATTCGTAATTTAATGCAATGTTGAAAGATCTCTAATCATTGTAGGATTCAGATTTGAATGAATTTATTAAATGATATAAATATATCTATATATTTAATAGGCAATACGTTTTTTGGGGTTAGTCCGTCCGCCTAAACTGCTCAACCAATTTCAATGATCAAGGTGTCATTTTAAAGGAAATAAGCTGTAGATTTGCCAAAACGTGCCAAAATAATTTATTAACACTTTATTAATTAGTTAAATTTCAATATTTTTCATCATTAAGCAACTACAAAGCCTCAATGATTTTGAATATATGATTGGCAACATCCTTACGTATGTAAACAACAAACCCGCTGCTCGGGGGTTCAACCAACAAACCAACCAACCGTTGATAATTTTAAAGCTATCCTTACGTATGTAAACAACAAACCCGTTGCTAATTTTAAAGCTCTTTTTAAACTCTTCGTTTCAAAGTTGATTTTTTCTGTTTTTCTGAAGCATTTTTGTATTAGAGTAATTATTATTTTGAAGTATTTCTATCCAGAAAATGCCTCGCGTTGGACGTCGTTCTCTAACGGGGTGACTTATCAGAATAAATAAAAGATATTGGGACTTCACTGTAAGGGCATAGCTAATGAAGTTTTAAGTCAGAATGTTGGCGGATAGTATATTTAACTTTCTATTATGAAACTTGCAATTTGGGTGTTTTCTCTATTAGGCCTTACATTAAATTTATAAGAATTTGGTTGCATTTTTTATGGCTGGCAAACCTATTCGAGCGCAGCAAGATGTTTTAACCACAAATGCGAGCGGCGAAGCCGCTCAATCCGAGCGCAGCAAGGCGTTTGGGGGTTGGCGAGCGTTAGCGAGCAGGGGGCAAAGCCCCCTAGTATTCTTAATTTCTTTGAAATGAGTACTTACAGATATTCCTCATTTTTTATTTATTTTAACTATAAATTTAAACACATAGAGAAGGATACTTATGAAGAAGAATCGTAAGCTTTTATAAATCTGAAACCTTCAATTTGTATAAAAATGTAGATTAATTTTTAAAAAAAAAATTCAATATTTTATTAAACAGTTGCTGAAACAATAAAATAATGACAGGCTGAGCGCCCTTTTGATACGTTGATGCTACTGAAATCTTTTTACAGATTATAGAAAACAAACTATACACCCATTTTTTGAAAACAGGATTCAGTTTGCTTTCATGTTATTAGTAACCTTTCTTTGTTACGATTAGATTTATTATTTTTACCCAGGGTTTTTCATAATGGACTCTGTAATATTAAAATGACATAACTGCGAAACAGTGAGAGACGGAAAAAGGAGACAAGTGGTAAGTTGAATAGACAGGTACGGAATTCTTAATAGACCCGGTTTGCAAAATTTTCCACAACATTGATATGTGGCAACAAATTGTTGTAAAATATGAATATAACGAATTGAGTTTAGCGTGTCTCTAACAAAAAAGGGCCCTATGTTCTCTTTACCTAATAGTGCTTCCGAAACGGTCACTTTTGCAGAATGCAGTGAATCTTCTAGACACAAAGGGGGATTTTCAGTATCAAATATTCACCAGTATTTTTTATTGACAAACCCGTCCAAATTAAAATGGATCTCATTGATTAACCATACGCAGGCGATATCAAATTTACTTCCATAAATCAATTTTACAAATCGATGTATTTAAAATCTCATACCCGTATATCCAACATACCACTGCTCGCTTCTTTCTGTCACTGATTCTGTTCCTGATTCACAGTTATATCATTTTAAAGTTTTGGATTCTTTTCTAAAATATCATGTAAAGACAACAAGATGATACATATTGCTGGATAAATTTCCTTCTTAGCCTTGCTATTATAAGAATGAAATCCACATTTGGTTGGTTCAGACATCAATATGGGTTGTCTTTTAAAAGGAAATTCTCCAGTATTTGCTTTTCAAATAAGAGTAAACTCAGAAAATTACCAGGAAACACTCTGTTACAATAGTCCCCTTGTATACATATTGATCATAATAGATCTTGCAGAATGACGACCCCCCCCCCCCCCAATAGATATTCGATATCTGGATCTTGCGCTTGTTAAGCAAATGCATGCATCGTGTTTTTTGTTTTTTTACAGTAATATGGACATTAAGAAACGCATAGTTTTGCTTTTTTGTTTGTATTTAGATGTAACATTTAGTGGAATAAATTTGTGTAACTTTTATATTAAAGTAAAATATTTCGAGGCAACAGGATTCAATATTTCTATCTTTTGAAAGAAATGAGTAATTTATTCATAGTTAGAAGTACTTCTTTAAGATTTGAAATATAAATAACTTCTATAAATTTTTGTGAATGAATGAAATATGTACCACTTTAAAAATATGATTTTTAATAAAATAATCATTTTACAAACATTATTTAATTAAAACATTAATAAAATATATGTTCTAAAATATCAAAAACTTAATTAGAATGCAGAAAATTTTTTCATAAAAAATGGCAAGATTATTTAACAACATTTTAAATATGTTTAGCATTTGGTATAAATATTATTTCAGTACATAAACTAAGCCTTTAAATACAAGGTGAGACCGAAAAGTAAGGTGACTGATGTCATAATAATCACTGTATTATATATTTGCAGATAATCATCAATAATACATCACTTTCCTTCAAAGTAGTTCCCGCCGTCTACAATACACATCTGACAACGTTCATACAAGTTCTTGAAACTTCTGAAAAAATCCTCCTTTGAGACTGTCTTAAGTTAATTGGTAATAGATGCTTGAATGTCTAAGATGCCTGAAAATCGATTTCCCTTCAGTGCCAATTTCAGTTGTGGAAAGAGGGGGAATAAGGAAAGTGTAATACTAGTATTACACCCTCCTTATTCACCATATCTAGCGCCAGCAGATTTTTTCCTCTTTCCGAGACTGAAATTGGCACTGAAGGGGAACCAATTTTCAAGCATCTCAGACATTCAAGCTGCCGTTACCAAGGAACTTAAGACAGTCTCAATGGAGGATTTTTTCGGAAGTTTCAAGAACTTGTATGAACGTTGTCAGAAGTGTATTGTAGACGGCGGGAACTACTTTGAAGGACAGTGATGTATTTATCTGCAAATATATAATACAGTGATTATTATGACATCAGTCACCTTACTTTTCAGTCTCACCTTGTAATTACAATAAATAAAATATTGCAAATTTTCTCTTAAAAATTACTCTATTTTTAATAATTTACGAATAAGTTTCTCGTTGAAATAGTGTAATTTTAATTTCCAAGTAGTAGTGGATATTAAATGAAGTATTACAATGAGAAAAAAATTAACAGTTACTTATATAAATTCGTTACTTTAAAGTATAGATTGTTACTATTTTATTTAACCCATTTTCATTTGCTGACAGTACTATTTTCTACGTCTTGAAAAAGAAGTCATCTAAAAGTCAAATTAAGTTAAACAAAAATGCAATTGCTCTTAGAGAGAGCAAATATAAACTAAAAAAAGCCTAATAACAGTTTTTAAAGTTTGGCGTTAGCAGTTAACGCCCTTTCTTTAAGAGTATCTACCCTCTACGAAGCAGTTATTTTGTTCCTTTTCTATAATTTGCAAATTATAATCACGTACTTGCATACATTAAATGATTGCTGGCTTAAATGAAAGCATTTCAAAAGAAGAAAATCAAATTATTGCACCTCCTATCGGATATTAAAACGATTTACTTCTTGTCTTTTATTGTAAATGCATGAAACTGCTTAGTTAAATTTCGGAAATTACATGAAATGCTTTTTAAAAAGAACCACAATTGTTTAACGGATAACTTCAACATGATTGCGTTAGATTTACTGTTACATAGATATGAGATTCCTAAGAGAGATATGAGATTCCTATGGTTTCCTCAATAAGATTAATTTCAGTTTTCTCTTTTCTATTGTCCTGCAATCGACTTTACACTATCACAATTTGTTGTTTTCTTGGTTTTTTACTTCTATTTTCAAACAAATAACACTATATGCAATTGTAAATAAGATATTTGTCTGAAACGGAGGTACTATTCTTGAAATTGGTATAACATTTCTCAATTTTGCTTTTGTATTAACCTTTAACTGCTGTGGTTGGGTGGTTTGAAGTTTTTTGCGCAAGAGCAACACATGGTCCATACTGCGCCAAACAATTGGTAAACATCAGTTTAAAGTTTAAGAAACATAGTATCAGAAAAATTAATATAAAAGTCAAAGATGAGATATTTTAGGGGATAGAAGCACTCCACAAAAAATGACTCATGGTCTGTCAGACAGCTTACAGCAGTTAAAGGTTAAAGGAAGAGGAAGAGATTTCCACACACAAAAATCGCCTAGAAATAATATCTAAGATATTTAAGACCTAAAATAGGTTCAAATAAAGTTCAATAATAATTAAGTTGGAGTCATTCCGACGAAGTTTTTTCTAATGTGTTGAACTCATTTGCATAGAAAAATAACCTGAGTCATATAACCTTATCCATCAGTTAAGAATCAATATACTATCAATAAGTTAACAAACAGTAATTAATTTTCAGTTTTATCATATACACTATATATTCTTAAGTACTCATGGGTGGGTGTAAATTAGTGATGCAAACAATTAATATATTTCATTCACAAGTTCTTAAATTATTTCATAATTTTTTGGCTGAATACGTCCAGGGATAAAATTTACACTAAAATGGAAATTGATATGAATTCAATAGATATTTATTCCGACAAATAAAGAGCTGTCATTAAACCGTACCATTGTATTCTCCTTTCGACTATACGATTGAATAATTGGCGAAGATCTTTGGTTTTACTTTGGCGAAATTTGAAGGAAGCGCCACGATTGCTACAACCCTTATAATAAAGCAGAAAGTTGGAAAATCTTTCAGTAAATACTACGGTGGCGCCAATACTAGTGTGATTATAGGCTAAAACGCACCTAATGTCGGTATACGGGTCATTGTAATAAGCGACCTAAGTTTTACTTTTAGTATTTTCTGTAAGCTGAACCTAGTCGACTTGAAACTACTAATTCTGGTGTCTTCCCCCTAATCTTTCTTTACACGACAGATGTAATATGATTTCAACAGTTTCACTTAATCCAGCAGCGCAGTTTGACCTCAAACATATTTTTAAAAAATAAAGATAGTTTCTCAATGAGTTACATAACTGGTACTTAGAGAATTCTTTTGTGATTTGACGTCTATCAAAAAACGTGTTATTTTATTGAATAGACTGAGCAGCGATAAAAAGCGAACTGTCTAAATTGCCCTTTTCAATTCTAACTCATAATTAGAAATGTTTCAACTCGATTTAATATTTTTTTTTATTTAAGTACTTAATACGTTTCTATATAAAAAGCTTCAATAGGATATATTTTAAGGATATGGTTTGTTCCGTTTATGTGTTAAATAAATGCGAATTGTTCATTGTTTTATTTCGTAACTTTAAGCGTAATATCATGGATTACATATTCTTTGTTATTCTATTAAAAATATTTTGAGCTTAAATATTATTTGTCTTAAGTACATGCTAGAAATTGTAAGCACATTACATGAGGATTGAACTATAAAATATGCTTTATCTACTTCCTCCAGTGTCCTATATCTCTGTGTAAAAATATTTTAAATAAGAATTCTAGGGGAAATATTCAAAATTAGTATAAGAAAATTTAGTATAGATAATTTAAAATATAAAGAAATATTAGATTTGTGTACTTTTAATTTAATATTTTGTTTCAGTTTTCAATACGATAAGTACACATTGTTTTAAAAATCATTACAAAAAGTTCAATGACTGTTTGACAAAATAACTATTTTTCTTTTAACTCCTGTTCGAATGAAATACACGCGTTTCACATGAGCGTAAATAACTGTAAAAAGATAAAAAATATATATTTAAGAGATAATTTATGTTACTTATAATTATTTACTATCGTAAATAGCTTTACAGTTATTCATAAAAAGCACAATATTGATAAATTTATAAGCTCAGATACATTAAAAAAAAGATAATCGTTTAATTTTATGTAAAGGGATGTGTGGTGATGCATGCGCATTTTATTATTATTATTATTGTTATTATTATTATTATTTTTATTATCTAGTAATGCGGCAGCTTAACTCGGCAGAATAATAAACTATATTTATGTTCATTGCTTTTTATAAATAAGGATTGAAACTTTATATCTCTAATTTCTAAACATACTTCAAACAGTTATGTGATATATACATTATGTATGTAGGTGATCTCTGAACAAAAGCTTCCAAGTAATTTAGGAAAAATATCTAAAATTTTTAAATATTTAACTTTTATGACATAATCAAATTAGTAATGTAACATAGTTGATAGAACTCTAAATTTAAAGGTTCTATTTTTATGAATTTAAAGTTATTTACATGTTATTAACTTATACAAAAGCATGCAATTAACAAGTCTTATTTTTCATTCCCACACTATTATTCCTATCACTCGCAATATGTGTTTATACAAAAATAATGTTGACTACTGGGTCTTGGATAAAAATCCGTAACTTAATAATATATCTTTGTAAAGAACTTATAACACCACATTTTTCCATGTTAACTTAAGATTCTGTATATATTTATTGTTTCCTATCATAAATCTATAAAGCCTGGCTAAATATACGTTGGAGTAGTCAAAACGTAAATTCTTTTAAAGCAGAAAAATATAGCAAGTAATCAATCTGCAAAGTTGAGGACTGAAAAAAGATGATGGAAATTAGTAGCACTTAAATTATTAATTATGTATAATAGTAAATCAGAAACAGGCTGCGACTTATTAAATCCCACTATTCCCTGCCGACCAAACGGTATAGTGGTTAGCGTGCTGGCTTCTAGACCGCGAGGTTGCGGGTTCGAGTCCCGTGTTAGGCATGGGTGTTTGTAAATGTATGTTGGCTTGTCTAATGACGAATGTTTCGGCGCATTATAGCGTGCTCGTGTTGCTGACGGCGCCAGATAATCTGAATTACAACCAACCCACTATTCCCTTTATTCAACTTATTAGCCATGTCATATTTTAAAATATTTATAAATACAAACATTAGAGAACCAATTCCTCTCTAATATAACTAACAGAAAGCATTGCTTCTAATTGTCCTCCAGAGCTTTCAAACTAAACTTAATACTTTCAATTAATATTTGTTTAAAAAATCTCCTTCTCTCCCCTCTCTCCGTAATCAACGTAAAACTCACCAATTTTCTTTCTCTCGCTTACACATGCACACATAGAAAGCAACGCAAAAAATCACCAGTTGTCCACTCAAAGCTTTTCAATTAAAATAAATATTTTCACAGTTATAGTTGCAATAAATTGCTCCTCTCCTTATTCAAAGCAAAACTCATCATTTTTCTTTCCCTCGCTCGCACCTACACGAATAAAAAAAATAACGTAAAAATCACTATTTTTCCATAAAAACTCAAAGCTTTTCAATTAAACTTAATATTTTCACAGAACTCCCTGCAATAAACATATCCGTCAAAATAAATATTATCAAGAAATTATTTTATTGGACTCTCTAAAACAATTGAATGATTTGTAAAAATATGATATTAAAATAATAACAACAAACATTTTTCATTATATGGTATTTAATCACTTCAGGATGTACTTCTGAAGTGATAAAAGTGCAACAACGTCTCGCATGCACCAGCGCTAGCAGTTATCACCGTCCATTTCCAACTCATGGAAACGAACTCGAGAACAATTATGATCTTCCTTAATTTAACCAAACATCCATTATAATATCCTCCGCTGGTAATGTCTTTCCATTTCCATCCACGAGTCACAATCCGGGAATACCAGTATCGCAATGTGAAATATTAAAGAGCGTCGAATTGAATTTGCGGGAAAATTGCTTTCTAATCGCCTTTCCTGAAGCATATATTTAGCTTCTCCAGTAAATAGCGCCGATTATTGAAAGATGTCACGTCATTTTATAGTCAGAAAAACACATTCGGGGATTGTAATTGAAGGCGATGCAACATTAGAATGATAGGGTCAAGATACCTCTCTCCGAAAGAAGGATTCAAAGACGATTTGGGGAATGCAGGATTGAATCTATCGCTGCATCCATAAGCACGCTATTCAAATCGGTTAAGCGATATATCGCAAACCAAAGCCGATCTGTTTTAGTGTTATTAGAAAACGGCGCCGCGCGTTCAGCATAAATTCTTAAACCTTCAATCGCACACTGGGTGCGTTTGGTATGACGTTCCATGCCAATATAATTTTTCTTTCTTTACCCAATTCCCTCGATAGCCGTTACATTTCGAGAAATACAGAGAAGGTCATAAAACCAGCCATAAAAGTCGCCACGTTTGAAAAGAATATTGCCAAAATCTCGAATTTCCGGCTGCATCTAGGTAAATAACGCGCCGGGGAGGGGCCCATCTGAAAATTCTAAAATTATAGATGAAAAAGTGGTATTATAGAATGGAAGTCCTGTTTTGAGAATATCAAATCAAGAAAAGAACTTCAATAGGATACTGTTATGGCATCGATGCTATTGTGGAGGAGGCTATGCCACGCTTGTAAGCAGCGTTATTGTCATAGGCAAACACAGACGTGACCACAAATCGAGTCTGATTGAATACGATTTTATGTTCCCTGGTGGCCATTACGAATCCGGTTTTAGAAGATCTTGACGAAGATTGGAGTAGCCGATGGGAACGGTTTATTTGAGAAGAGAGTGGCAAAAAAATAAATTGGGATTCAAAGGAAAGTACCGAGTTGGAAATAAATAAATTCAAGTGAGATTGACACTTAATGGTCATAAAATGATTGAGAGCTGTGGTCTTCTATCGGAGAATGGGGTGGCTATATATAATCTGTGTCGTAAAGCAGATTTTTTATATATGCTGGAACGCCAAGTGCATGAATTCATCATTAGGGTTATGTTATTTTTTATTGATAGTTTGAATCGCATTTAAAGACAAAAGCAATTTTTAAAAATGTGAAAACGCAGAGTACGCTACAAAAATTTATTAATGGATATTTATCGTAAAAATAACTCGGTAAAAGACATTTCGTAAGTTAAAATAAAATTAGTTTGGTTACATTTTTTACTAAAATTACCTCTAGAATGAGAGCTTTGATTTATATTTAAATGTATGTACTTGAAAAGTTAAATAGATAGATAGTTGTATTTTTAATAGGTTTCTAAGAAATGAGATAAATAAATTAAAATTAAAAGGTATAATTCATCAAACTTATCTTAGAAATGAATAATAACATTATGTTAGAAAAGTACAGTAATCCTTTCGCTTTTAAATGGGATAGTCACAGATGTGTGCAGAAATGTGTCGAGTTTATTTCAAGCTTGGGAAAACGTTGTTGGTTTAATTAACCAATTTAATGTGCTTGTTTAAATAGCAAGTTATGTTTTAAGGAAGTTCAACGTCTTTCTAATTAGTTCAATCAACAATAAGTGTTTGTATTAAATTAGTTTCTAATTATGCTGAAACAAATTGTTGACATTCATTAGCATTTTTTTTTTTTTTTTTTTTTTTTTTTTTAAAACTAATGGAAGAAAGCCGTCCTTTTGGTTAATGTCAGTGCCTGATGATAAAATCAGAAATCAAATAATAGAAATCATAAAAAAAAATAAAAAAAAATAACATAACATCGAAATTATTCGTTGATTATACTTTATCACTTTTTTTAAAAATATAATTTTATTTATATTTAATTAAAATTGGAAAAAGTATGAATGACATTTTTTTATATAAAAAGAGAGGTTCCAAAATTATTTAGTCACGTATACCTAATTAAATTTCAACTTTCAAAAAGATGTAAACCAAAAGAAGCTGTAAAACAAATTTCTATTCAGAATGACCTGAAATTTAACCTGAATATATTCAAAGAAGGAGGAAATTATATGGCATAAGTAAATCATAGTTCGAAATGGTTTTTTTTATGCTATACAATTACCCGTTTCTTTACGTATACTCAGGTTATTCTGACAAAAAGTTTTTGTTTTTTTTCAAAGTTTAACTTTTATTATAATTACCCTGTGTATCACTTTTTCTTTTCATACTAAAATACTAATTTTGAAGATTTTAAAAACTAGTTGAAAGACTACTTATTTTACTATATGAAGTAGAAATTATATGCCATACATGTAATGTATACACATAAGAAAATACAGAAAACTGAAAAATAATAAATTTTCAAGCTAAGAAAACACACCTCATATTTCATCGATTGATACCAGTAAAATTCATTGATACCCCTCCCCCCCCCTTCCATATTATTCACTGTGTGAAAATAAGTGTTAAACAAATTGAGAATAACCCAATCATTTATGAAACATAATACTAATTAAATATGAATTTTAATGAGTCATATTTAAAACGTATACTAGGTCTTGTCAACTCAAAGTGCTATAGTAGACCTTATCCGCGATATGAACACTAACATTGCTTCCCCTCTATCCATATCAAACATTGGTACAGTACCCAAAAAATAAAAAAACAGAACGATGGCTATGTCTTCGGTTCTAATTATCGTAGAACCTTACGGTTTGCACCAAAATGTTTTGCTTGCGATTTTCTATATATCTGATGCAATTTTTTTTCTTGAGGGACCGTATACTAAGTAAAAGTAACGCTATCTTCGAAAATTTCAATACGAACCCTTATTTTTTATCATTTCATTCGATTCAGAATACATCATTTACCCTTAATACCAAATTTCGTTGCATTATGTTGAAAAACACGTCACTTATGAGCGAACATATTTCGACGATTTTTTGACCGATCTTCAGGGAGAATTTCCATAAAACGAAAGGTATTTTTAAGGTTCTTCACAGCGGGAGAAATCGAACGGTTAATGTGGCGCGTTTCACGAAGATTAAAAAATACAAGTGTGAGTCTAAAATTGCATAGAAAGTATTTGGATTTATAGTGTCATGTTTAAGATTAATACAAAAATAGCAAGTAAATGCAAAAGTAACATAATTTATTTACAACATTAAAGATGTGCATTCTTCACACGAAATAAATAAAATATCGAAAACTGTAATTGCAGCAATATAACGAATACTACTGATAATTAGAAAATTAATAAATATTAAATGTAGGCATTAGTAAACAGTATTTAGCAAAGCATGAATATTTTACAGAAATATTTCACTATAAACACAAATGTAACTAGATCGTTGAAATTATTTATAAAATGAAAAAGTCACATGATTCAGTAAAATTTTTAAAGGATAACTTATTGAAATTGCTTAAAAAATGTTGTTTTAAATAAATGGAATTTAAGAAAGCAAATTAAAAAAAATAAAAAATTATAGTTTACAGAAAAAATAATTAATAATTTAAAAAACTAAAAAACACGCTTTAATAGAAAATCAAACTAAAAAGTAGAAAATAATCAATAGATTAAAAAACTAAGAAACACGCTTTAATAGAAAAGTGAACTAAAAAGTTGAAGATAATTTTAAATAAGTTTGAAATAAGAATAGAGTGATTAACAAGAAATATTTATTTTATCGTAAAAAAGCGTGGGGTGCTTTTTAAGATATTTTCATAATGGCTCTACTTTTACCAATATCTGTCATTAAATATTTACAAAAATTGACATCAAGCACCCCACGCTTTTTTACGATAAAATAAATATTTCTTGTTAATCACTCTATTCTTATTTCAAACTTATTTAAAATTATCTTCTACTTTTTAGTTAACTTTCCTATTAAAGCGTGTTTCTTAGTTTTTAAACTATTGGTTATACCATAATTGAACGTTATGCGATTTTCCACACCTCTAGTTTACCTTGAATTAATCTTTGATAGTTTTCAAAAGTCGTCTACTATACGGTCCCTTAAAGTGAGCGTTTTACATTTTCTCTAAAAAATCAAGAACTAATAGTCAAAATGGAAAGAAAAAAATTATGGGGGGTTTTAGACCATGGTAAATCTAATGAAAGCAAAAAAAATATATGTTTCTATTCAAAAAAAAAATTTAATTGCTTTATTAATTAATAATTAATTATTAAAAAAGAAATTGATTCAAAAGCTGATTGCTATTTATGTTTGGCCATTTACAAACTACCTTTTGAAAAAAAAAATTACTGAAATCTATTAATTATTTAAGTATTTATGGCCAAAAAACCAACTTTTTTTTTTAACATTAATTTATCATTTTCTTTTTATCATTTAAATTACAAACCATTCATTGGAAAATTACGAATTTTTGTATTTCGCATTCTTTTTTAATGCTGAATCCAAATATGGAATAATATTATGAGGTTGCTATTGAACTTTTTAAAGTTTGATTCTGTTTTAATATGTATATGACCCCTCATGATAAAAAAAAACTACATACAATTATTAAAAACCTTCCACGATTTACAATGGTACCTTTTGTTTGTTATTTCAACAATTAGAACAAAAGATATAGCCATCGTTCTGGTTTTTTTTTTGGGGGGGGGGGGGTACTGTACCAGTCCATCAATCCTTTCTTATATGCACATATGGCCAGGTCTCGTTCTTGGACAAGTTGATACCAATCCGAATTTTAAACAAAGAACGTTTCAAGAGCCTGAGTTCTGAGCCTGTGAGTCCAGACTTGGTAGATGAGCGCGTCTGATATCTGTGGTAATTGAATCATTATCTGGCGACATATATTATTCACTGCGTGAAAATAAGTGTCCATATTATTATTGAGTGAAATGTGAAATTAAGTGTTAAACAAATTGGGAATAAAGCAATCATTTATTAAACATAATACTAATTAATGTGTGAATTTTAATGAGTCTTATATTTAAAATGTACACTAGGTCTTGTCAACTCAAAGTGCTATAGTAGACCATGTCCGCGATATGAACACTAACATTGCTTCCCCTCTATCCATATCAAACTTTGGTACCAGTCCATCAATCCTTTCTTATATTCACATATGCCCACGTCTCGTTCTGGGACAAGTTGATACCAATCCGAATATTAAACAAAGCACGTTTCAAGAGCCTGAAGGATGAGGCCTGTGAGTCCAGACTTGGTAGATGAGCGCGTCTGATATCTGTGATAATTGAATCATTATCTGGCGTCTGAGTGGTTCCCAGTGATGCAAACGTGATGGCGAGGCGGATACCTTTACGTGCGGATTGCAGCTGAAACTGGAATGGATTAGCCAACCAAAGAACATGCCAAGTTACATGGAAGGAGGTTCCAGTAAGGCGAGTCTTCAATAAATTAAACGTTAGACAATCAGTTTTAAATTGTATTGGAACGTGTAAACAGTTTATGAAGCTTGTAAATAACTTTTTTTTGAACTTGAAATTTAAATTGTAGATACACTGGGTGTTAATTTTATTGTAAATAACTTTTTCGTATTTACAATAGTTGAAGATCATGAAGGAAGATAGGTTTAAATCCATTTTTTCTTTTTTTGGAAAATAGAGCTAACATTGCTAGTTTTTACACATTAGCAGAACTAACCGATGCAGGGGCGTACTGGGACATAAAATCGGCCCTGTGATTTTAGATTCATACCGGCCCGAATTTTCGATATAATCAATAATCAAATTTTAATAATCATTGTTATTATTAAAATGATTCCGATATCTAACTAAATATTTATATTTAATATTTAATTTCAATAATTAAATGGGTTCTTAATTTTAATAACTGAATTGTTTAATAATAAATTTAATTAAGTTAACTTAGCATCTTTGTTTAGTGTAGATTATCGTATCTAATTACCAATTACATTATTAGATATTAAAACATAAACACTTATTAAGCGTTTAATATTTTTAGCTTCTTAATTGTGTGACTTATAATTTGCTTATTATGACCTGAAAACTTCCAGTTTGGCTTTATGTACGAACCATACCAATTTAGAAAATGAAAATGACCTCGCAACAAAATAATGGTCACTTTCTTTTTTGTATCAATTTTTTTCGGCTCTTGTTCTAGTTAGACCCCAATCAAACAAGTCTTCACCAGGAGTGAGGGATAGTGAGAATGATTGAAATTTGAATGCATTGAAAGAAAAAAAAAACACCTTTCGTGTTGTACCGACCCATATCTTACTGATTCTGACCGGTCCGGTGATTTTGCACCGGACAAGCCTATGGCCAGTACGCCCCTGAACCGATGGTAAGCCACCCAAGAAGAAGAACGATGCATTTCAATAATAATTCCCAGATAAAACTACACATTTTAATTTTCTTATTTGTTTTCAAATATTTAAATTACGTTTCTTCAAACCATACTTTACACTAGTCTTCAATTTGTAAACAACCTTTTGAACATGTATCATAACTCATAAAAAACTTTATAATTCAAAAATATGTCTTTTACTCATATCATATAACCTACAAATTTTTTTTTCTTAACAGCATATTTTACATTAAAATAACGTATCTACAATGTTTAGAAAACGTTTCAATTTAACTACAGTTGCTAATTATCTCTCATTAGATTGGAAAATCACAGTATATTAGTACTTTGATTAGTAATTAAAAACTTTCAATTTAGTAAAGAATTTTACCATAAAGCCACTTTCAATTTTAATACTATATACCCTACTCTTAAAAAGATTCAGGTTTGGTATTTGGTCATTAAAAGACCGATGCATATTTTTATTTTTTGAAAATAAATTTGAGACCTACGTTTATGCTGCAATCATACATACAAAGGTTAATTTAATTATTTTGTTGTACGTCGATAAACCGTCTCTGTCTAAAAAAAGTTATTTGAATTCCATCTATTTGCAATTGAAGCAGTTTGAACCAACCAGTCTATGATTATAATATTAAGAAACGTTTTCTTATGTAAATTAAACTAGTGGTTATTTGAGTGTTTTCCTGTAGCACATCATATAAAAATACTGAAAAGTAGGTTCTTGCGTATAAAATGTAATTAAGTTTATTAGAACTGTATTAAATCAGATAAATAACACTAAGAAAACTAATAAAGGCAGAGGTAAAATGTTTTCTTAGGCTTATGCAATTTTTTCCATTTTTTATTTATTTTGATCTGAAAAGTGATCCTGCATTTTTAATAACAAAATAAACATTTTTAAATAAATCCATTCAATATTTGTATTGTATTAGTCTAACTTTAAACATAAATAAACAGTTAACAGTTTTTCAACGAACACGCATGCTTAACTACATTTTTTTAAAAAAAATTCTAAGGAGTTACGTTACATCATTATTTCTAAATAATCTGAAAAAATAGTACATTAAATATGAAATTTGTACACTCCTCGTTAATAAAATAAAACATAAATAAATAAAAGAAAGAATTACAAATGGTGAAATTTTAATGAAACCTGTATTACTTAGCATTACATCATCGAAATTGAGTTTTACATTTAACACAATTAAAGGCAAACCCCCTACCGACTCTTTCGTCTTAAAAGATATGGCTTTTGTAGACAGTTATTCAATTACATTTAGTCTCCCTTTTGACGTCCCGCGTTACGGGCTGTTGAGAGGGGAACGGAGGAAAAAGAAGGATACATTTCATAATGAAAGGGGACGTCAACAAATTACGAAAAAAACCCTACAACTCATATTTTTTAATAAAACGGCATTAAATTAGTGTTTCTGATGTTCCTGATACCAAGATAAGTAACCACTTGAGTAACACATCGTATAAAGTCTTGATTGGATCGCTGCAACATCTCATTTTAAAAACGAGTATACACGACGTTGATTGTGACAGATAGCCTTATTTTATTATTGAAGTACTTAGATTTATTTTCTAGTTTTCTTTCATGCAAGACGTAATTTGGTGTTCGTTTCTCTTAGTAAAGCTTTCTGCAAATCGTTCCAGTCTTTAGGGGATTTTGTACCCCTTGATTTCACCAAATATTATAAAAATATAAATTTTCTATTTTTTGCATGTTTATAATTTTAAGAAGAAAAAGAAGGATACATTTCATAATGAAAGGGGACGTCAACAAATTACGAAAAAAACCTACAACTCATATTTTTTTAATAAAACGGCATTAAATTAGTGTTTCTGATGTTCCTGATAACAGGATAAGTAACCTCTTGACACCTCATCGTATAAAGTCTTGATTGGATCGCTGCAACATCTCATTTTAAAAACGAGTATACACGACGTTGATTGTGACAGATAGCCTTATTTTATTATTGAAGTAGTACTTAGATTTATTTTCAAGTTTTCTTTCATTCAAGACGTAATTTGGTGTTCGTTTCTCTTAGTAAAGCTTTCTACAAATCGTTCCAGTCTTAAGGGGATTTGGTACCCCTTGATTTCACCAAATATTATAAAATTATAAATTTTCTATTTTTTGCATGTTTATAATTTTTGAAACCTTCTCTTTATTCTCGCAAAATTTTGAGACGATTCAATACCTGCCACTGCATAAAAATTATATTTTTATGGAGAATTCAGCATAGCTGCAATTGCTCCTTCATTGTTTCGAATGTATTTTTCTCAGTTCGTGTGTTTTGGAATACCCACCTTACTTACAATACTAAAAATCCCGCAAATATAAATTAAATGACTTGAGGTTTTTTGTGTTATTCTGAAAATCTATTTGGCAAAAACAGGCATGGGTTTTTGAATAAAATATAACTTTTTTTTACAAATTTAAATGCTGAAAAATATCCTTTTTTTTACGATTTTTTACCTAACGGTACAGTATTTATTGTTTTTCTCCAAAACTATTTAACTTATTCAAAAACCGTCGCCTAAAAGTTTAGAGTACATTACTAGGAGCATTTTTTTTTTTTTTTAAATCAGGTAAAATTATTCAAAAATGAAAAAGAAGATAAGATTTGAAAATTTAAGAATTAAAAAAATAATTAATAGTTTAAAAAACTAAAAAAATACGCTTTTATAGAAAAGTGAACTAAAAAGTAGAAAATAATTTTAAATAAGTTTGAAATAAGAATAGAGTGATTAACAAGAAATATTTATTTTATCGTAAAAAAGCGTGGGGTACTTGATGTCAATTGTTGAAAATATCTTAAAAAGCACCCCACGCTTTTTTACGATAAAATAAATATTTCTTGTTAATCATTCTATTCTTATTTCAAACTTATTTAAAATTATTTTCTACTTTTTAGTTCACTTTTCTATAAAAGCGTATTTTTTTAGTTTTTTAAACTATTAATTATTTTCTACTTTTTAGTTTGGTTTTCTATTAAAGCGTGTTTTTATTAGTTTTTAAACTATTAATTATTTTTTCTGTAAACTATAATTTTTTTTTTAGTTAGTGTACAAAACTCTCCAGTTGTTTCTGCCAATAGTCACATGCTTGTCTCAAATTTAAGTCATGCGTATGCCTTAGTACACACCGTATTACTTGGCACAAAACACTACCATGTCTCTGAATATGAAAAATCACTAATCCTGAAGATCCTGGTAAGGATAATGCGACTAAAAAAACACGCTTTGTATAACTGTCGTTCAAACGACAAATCTTTCAAACGGCATACCAGGGTTCGATTCCGGAGAAGGTTGGTTGGTAGGAATTTAACCGCGCAAGGGCAACACGAGTTCATCCTTGTGATAAAGCGACAAACTTATTGAATTATTGAATTGTCATCGGTCCTTAATAAGTATGCCAAATTTCGAGTTAATCCGACGTTTTGAAGGGGGTCAAAATCATGTTCAAAGATTCCGTTACATACATACATCTGAAGCTAATAAAAGCGTATTAAAAAAAGATTAAAATTTCGACCACTATGTGAAGTTTCTTATTAAAAATATTTAGTTTTTGCCTAGTAATACTTTCAAATATGTAACATTTATGATTTGAAAGGCTTAAATTAAAAAAAAAAAAATTCTTAAGGGTACCAAGTCACCTTAAATATCTTAATTATGTTGAAACGGTGTTTCTACTCACTATAGCTCGCCTTTGAAAATGAAACAATTCGGCACAGCAAAGCGAAAGATCAGATCATTTGTACATGCTTGTCGTTACTTAACTGAAACCCTGCCTGAAAAGAATATCAGCAACCAAAAGAGATATGAAAGTGTAGAAGTTAATGTTTAGACAATTGATCCCACCCCCTCTAGTGCATATTGTCATATATGCTTCATAACTTGGGAATAAAACTTTAGAAATAATTCTTATATTTTATTGCAATTTGAAATTGGAATTAATAATATTAGTCATATTAATATTGTTTACACTAAAAAAAATATTTCTATTCGTACACTTTTTGTAATAAACCAGTTACATGACTGCTAGTTGCATTAAAAAAAAAATCATGCACTAAGGGTTACATGTGTTTAGTGGCTGAGAGAATTTAAAATAAGAAACCTACATTAAAAAAAAAATGTAGCGTATACTTTAAGAAATTGAGTAGTTAGGTAATGGAATGGATTAATCCATATTCGCATTTGGATTTTTGTTGTTCAGAAAACTGAATTCGTATCACTTCAAAATGCGTCACTTTTAAAAGAATAGAAATGCATAATCTGATCGATAATGTATTTATTGTGAATATAGATAGTTGAATGACTTTGTAAAGATGACATTTTGCGAAATGAAATTCGAAATATGCTTTAATAAAAAAAAAATTCCACTTTATTTTTGATTGTAATAAAAAAAGTTTTTTTTTTTTTTTTTTTTTTTTTTTTATAAACTTCAGAAACTTTTAAAACAATAAAAAGTTTTAAAAGGAGCACCCATCAGTAAACTTATTCTTGGCAAACAAAATAAAACGTACTGTGTGTCTGTCAGGAGAATAGCTCCCGTCAGATAGTCTGGATGGGGGCGTTCTCTATCGAAACAAGGCTCATTGATTTAGAATCGGGGTGGTGCATGCTGAAAATTTGCATCCTAGTAGGTAACTATACGGCAAAGTTAGATGTATTTCTCTTAGAATCTTCCGTAAAAATTTGACTAGTCTTGTTTCCGAGGTAACAGACAACGCTAGACAAAGTGGTGAGTTCTATTTTTGTTATGAACAGATAATGAGATTGATTTCCAATGACGTCTTTGAATTGTTTAATTTTTACAATTTTTTTTTTTTTGTAAATACTTCAATACCTAATTTGTTTCAATAAGGAATTTAATATAAAATACACATAGTTGTCTTTGTATGAAGTTTATTATGGTTTTTTTAATAATTTTATTAAGTTGAAATCTGCATATGTAGAAAGAAAGAGATTATTGATTTTAAAGTAGAGGAATTTGTACATAAATTCGTTAAATGAATAAGAATTAAATGATTGATAAATTATATAAAAATTTGATGGTAATCAACTTACATAAAAATTATTTTTTAAGTGTTCGTTTACTTAAATAATTAAACATCATGAAAACATGCTATCTATATTTTCCTCGATCTTCTTTTCAAAAGATTATTGGATTTCTGGCGCAGAACTTTTTCATTTCTAAATCCAATTATTAAATTCCTGACTCTTCCAATTTAGAGTACAGCAAGTTCCCCAAATATCATCTTTCTTAAAATCTTTAAAATCTTGAATAAAAAAATATACATTATTCAGGGAGGGAGTAAAATTCCACTCATTTTCGGAACTCATTTCCCTGATAAATCGTCTGATAAATCTTGTCCTCTATGTATGAGTGAAAAGTGGATACCTGAAAAAGAAGAGCAACTCCCAAATAATATTTCAAATGCAAGCAGATCTCTTTTAGCAATGCTACTTAGAACTAAAATACTAAACTCGGATAAATTGTATTCCGTTTCCATTTGACTAAGTGAATCATGATAGAAACAGAAAAGGAAGAATTTTTTTTTTTTATGCTGGTAAAAACCAAAGAACTTATTTCCTGTGTATTGTGGTACTGTATTTTTAAGAAGTTTTATCCTGTTTACTTAAATTATATTCTTGTTCACTTAAAAACCGTTCGCCTTTTTATTTCTACTTGCACTCAACTTTTCCAGGATTTTTGAAAGTGTTGGGAACTTTATTTTAGTTGTAATTTATTTAAAAACTGGAGTTCCTTTTTAGTGTTTTTTCGTAGAAAAATATAGTAGCCAAAGTTGAGTCATTTTACCTTGTGAAACTTTTAGCTTATCCTTGATACTGATAATTAAAGGGTTCCCTAAAATCATCATTTTTTTATTAAAATTAGTAAACCATTCGTAAGCTTTAATATTTTTTTTTTATCTTATAACAACGCATGGTGCTTTATGAGCACATTAACTCTTTCATATTACGTTCTACATATTTTATTATCACGTTTCATAATTGCCCATTAATGCCTGCAATATTTTTTCATTAATGCTTACAATATTTTTTATTATTGTTCACAATATTTTTTTATGTTTACGATATTTTTATTAATGCTTGCAATACATTTTTATAATTGCTAACAATACTCTTTTATTAACGTTTGCAATATTTTTACTAATGTTCGTAATATTTTTAAATCACGTTTGAAAATTCAAATATCAGCTAATTTGGTAAATTCAATTCTAAGACCAGTTAATTCGGCAAATTCATTTCTTTATTTTTTTTTTCAAAAAATAACTAAAAAAAAAAAAAAACTAAAATTTGGAACTAGATAATATCTACATGTGTTTTTATAGGAGTACTCTACTATAATTTATTTAGCTCTAAAACATTCAAAATTTTAAGCAATTCATACTTGCAGTTGTAAAATATTTGCATCCCAAGTGCTAAAATTTCCTATAGCCACAAAGATGCGTTCTCGGTTTTAATTTGCCTTAACCAATTAATTTATTGGAAAGGGTGATTTATAGTGTATGCAATGTACCCACAACCGAAAATATTATTTGAAAATTTTGTTCAATTTTATATTCTTAAGATAAACCTTTCAACAAATTATAGTATATAGTTAATATTTTATTTTAATTTATAATAAAACAATGAAGTATTTTTTCAGTTGGTCTATAAATATATACCTGGATCTGGGAGATGAAAGAAAAGATGCTCTCTGATTTCTATATTTTGTAAATACTTCTTTGTTTTTGTTGCTTCTTCTTTGTTTGTCTTATGTTTCTGAAAGTATTGCAGAAATCAATTCAGGATTCATGACGCCTTTTCAATTTGATGGAAAATAGATGTATTCCCAACCTTACTTCAAAAGAACAATGAACTAAGAAAGGAAATTCCATGAAATACACCTAAAAAGGAAAACATAGTTTTAGGCAAAATATACCTTTCATTATTTAGTGAAACATTTCTGGTAATTTTTACCATAAGATATACTAATGCTTTCTAAAAACAGATTCCAAGCTTACAATTCGTTTAAAGGTGATGGATGAGTACAAAATCGGTATAGGTCGTGAGTGATAACTAACTGCTAATACCAAGCAAAAACTATCCTAATTCTTTTTTAATTGGAGCCATCATTGACAAGGTACTTACGTCGTTTTCAATAATGGTATAGCTGGTTTGAATTTGCGGGAAAAAAATAGAAATCATTCAAGTTAAGTGATGTTTGTACAACTTCACAGTTGGGTTGCAAAACTCACGATTTACTTTAATAAGTATAATATTGGGAAATAAGATTTGAATGAAAGTAAAAGAACATAGAGAAGACATAATAGTCAAAATATGCAGTGGTTGCTGATGTATTTGGTACACAATATTGAGATGTTTCTCGCAATCTATATGAATTATTTCTATCTATAAATAAAAAGAACTTATTTCTTTTACGCGAAAATATTTTTACGGTGGTCTAGAAAAGGCGTCTTGAAACCTGAATTGATTTCTGCAATGCATTCAGGAACATACCATTTTCAAACAAAGAAATAGTCGGATGCAATTACAAAATATAGAAATCAGAGCGCATCTTTTCTTTCATCTCCCAGATCCAAGAATATATTTATAGATCTACTGAAAAAATACTTCATCATTTTACTATAAATTAAAATAAAAAATTAACTACAAATAATTTGTTGAAAGGTTTATCTTAAGAATATAAAATTGAAAAAAATTTCAAATAATATTTCCGGTTGGTAGGTACATTGCGTACACTATAAATCACCAGTATTTCCCTTTCCAATTAATCAATTGGTTAAGGCAAATTAAAACCGAGAACGAAACTTTGCGACTATAGCAAATTTTAGCACATGTGATGCAATTTGAGCATTAGAATTGCTATTCTAATGCTATTTGAACATTTGTAATTTTATCTTGATTCTATTTGAGTACATACATATAACCGAATCAAGTAGAAACTTTAGTAATTGTAACACAATCAGGCTACAATATGAATACTTGCAATACTATCACGCAGGGGCGTACTGGCCATAGGATTGTCCGGTGCACTTACCAAGCCTGTCAGTGTCTGTAAAAAGAGGTGGTTCTGTTACGAATTTTTTTTTTCCGACATAAATAATTTGCTTCCTTGACGTTTATTTAAAAAGCCCAATGCATTCAAATCCCAATCACTTAATTTTAACTATTTTGCGTATTACTTTAATTTTAGATTACATTGCATTTGGAAAATAGATGCACTTAGATTTATATTATATAGTAGTTCGATTTTTTTTACTTATTTCATAACTTTAAAGGTTAAATATTTGTATTATTATTTCGGATTCATTTTCTAATAAACATACTGCTTATATATCTGGACATTCTTTATTTTGCAATTTAAATTTCATCGTTTTAGTTTTTGCAACAAACTATCAATGGTTTATGGAAACCATGTTTACTCAAAGAAGATAGACAGAGAAAATTTGTTTAATTTAAACTCATTTAAAAAAAAAAAATCGATTATTAAAATTAATTAATAAATAAATAAATAAATAAATAAATAAATAAATAAAACATTTTAATTATTGAAATAAATAAATAAATAAATAAATAAATAAATAAATAAATAAATAAAACATTTTAATTATTGAAATAAATAAATAAATAAATAAATAAATAAATAAATAAAACATTTTAATTATTGAAATAAATAAATAAATAAATAAATAAATAAATAAATAAATAAATAAATAAATAAATAAATAAATAAATAAAACTTTTTAATTATTGAAATTAATAAATAAATTTTTTAATTATTTAAATTAATGAATAATTTTTTTATTTATTACCCTAATAGCACACATCCTCCCAGGGAGGTCCCTGGGAAGTGATTCGTAGTCCCGGGGATGACTGGGGACTTCCTAGGGACCTCCTGGGAGGATGTGTGCTATTAGGGTAAAATTAATAAATAAAATTTTTAATTATTAAAATTAATAACTAAAATTTTAATTATTAAAATTAATAACTAAAATTTGCAGTTATTAAAATTAATCAATAAAACATTTTACTTGTTAAAATGTATAAATAAAACTTTTTTTAAAATTTAATTTTAAAATATAAATATTTTAAAAATACATTAATTATTAAAACTATTTAATTATTAAAACAAAACTAATTACTGAAACAAATTTTATTAACAATAATTATTAAAATTTAATTCATGATTATACTGTAATTTTGCGCCGGATTAAATCAAAAGTCACCGGGTCGATTTTATGTATCAGTACACCCCCGCTTTCACGACTAATTCAGTATTTCCTTCTCAAAATATGCAATGACAACTAATCAAGCAACCAGAACTGTTTTTTAAACACAGAGTTCCTTGTTTTACGCTATCTAAACTGTTTGAAGTCAATTATATCAAAAGTAATTTTCAAAAAGGAACTTTCTTTCAAGAAACTCATGCTAAACATAAGATGCCAGTTAGTGAAATATAGGTGTATCGTTACACTGTAACTGTGTCGAAAGTCTCATTTACTTTGCGCGTAATTTGCATTCTCTCGGGATTCATTAACCAGCGAGTCAGTCTCTCTAGTGAAAGTAACCGAATTGTTTTTTTCAACTCGAGGTTCATTGATTAATGTTATCTAAACTGTTTTAAACAATCGTTTTAAAAGTAATCTAACCAAAACAGTAGCGACTTTGTTTAGATATTTTATTTTTTAACTATGTATCTGACAGGAAATAATATTAGTATAAATTTTCATTTTCCAGTACTTTGAAATGGTTTTATAATTTGTTATTTATATAATAGTAATGTCTACCAGGAAGTATATATTTTAGGCAATAATTGCAATTTTGCATAAATAGGGAGAGTAGGGTGGAATGAGACACTTTTTACAAAAGTATTTCTAATAAATTATTTTCTGTTGATACAACATTGAAATTTTTAGAATAACATCTTGAAACATTTTAACACACTAAAAAATATAAATATGATGGTAATTATTTTTATATTATTTTAAGGGAGTATGGGACGCAGAATTTTCAAAATTCTCAACAAAAAAAAACATTATTGTAAAAAAATAATACGAATATTTTTAAATAAAATGGCACCAAAATTGTGCTTCTATCATTAGCAGAACACTTGAAATATTTGAGTGTTTGTTACATGACAAAATGTATATCAGACATGCTATCTTGAAACTTTGAAAATGTATTTCGCGGTGATGGCTTTTTGTCTCTTTTTTGAGTTTAAATTGATATAATTTAAAAGCTACTTGTAATAAATCTATGAAACTTTCCACAGTTATTTTTTATATATATTTCTTTAATTTATCTCCAGGAATTACTTTTTTTTATTTAACTTTTTTTTTTTTTAATTTGTGGCTTTTACTATGTTACTATGGATTTTAAAGTTTTTGCACAAAATATTTTTTTAAATTTTTTTAAATTACTTTATTGAAAAATCACGAAGACAAATTTTTATAGGAATGATAAGAAGTAATTTTATGCAAAAATGAAGTGATTTCTTAGAAATATCAAATTTAGGAAATATCAAAATAAGTTTTTTAATTTAAAAAAAAAGCATTTTTTAAATTTGAAAATTTAAAATAGTTTTTTTAAGTTTCAAGGCATCATACATTACTGCATAAAAAATTTCAGAAAAATAATTCTAAAAATAAAGATTTTGGAATTTTGGGTTCAGACCCCCTTAATAAGCAAGTTAAAAGAGTAAGACAAATCTACCCTACCTCCCTAATGTGAGTGAGGGATGGGATGTGTATGTGTAAGTTAAAATACATGCATAATTTTCAAAAATATTATGAATAAAGGACATAAATAGTTTTCACGTTTGTATGTCAGGTTTATTGTATATTTTTGAACTTTTATTTTATCTAACATCATTTCAAGTTATAAAAATAAATTGTCTTATTTGTTACACAATTAAAAAGTTTTTCCCCATGGTATCTCCAGCAAAATAATTATCCCTGTACAAACTAAAACATTTGCATAGTAAGCATAGTTATTTGGCTAAAGTTATCATAGGGGGGACGGGACATGTTCCATGCCTCCCTCAGTCTTGGTGTCCCATCCCTCCCTACACTCAACATTTCAATAAAATAACTTATTATTAAAAACATTATGGTTTTAGATTTAACTTAGTCGCTAATTCATAAAAGTTATATTACTAGGTCTGCAAAACATTAAAAACATTATGTTAGGATTAATGATAGGTATTGAAAACTTATATTGAAAATATAGAAAGGTACTTACTTTTAGTGTTGCAAAATAGCTTTTATGTTACAGAACCTCATAAAAACCTGTAACTAAAATGATTCCTAGCTAGAAGTATGGAGCTATGGTTACTTCACCTGGTGGAAGAATCAGAAATAAATAAATAAATAAATAAATAAATAAATAAATAAATAAATAAATAAATAAATAAATAAATAAATAAATAAATAAATAAATAAATAAATAAATAAATAAATAAATAAATAAATAAATAAATAAATAAATAAATAAATAAATAAATAAATAAATAAATAAATAAATAAATATGGTTTTAGATTTAACTTAGCCGCTAATTCATAAAAGTTATATTACTAGGTCTACAAAACATTAAAAACATTATGTTAGGATTAATGATAGGTATTGAAAACTTATATTGAAAATATAGAAAGGTACTTACTTTTAGTGTTGCAAAATAGCTTTTATGTTACAGAACCTCATAAAAACCTGTAACTAAAATGATTCCTAGCTAGAATTATGGAGCTATGGTTACTTCACCTGGTGGAAGAATCAGAAATAAATAAATAAATAAATAAATAAATAAATAAATAAATAAATAAATAAATAAATAAATAAATAAATAAATAAATAAATAAATAAATAAATAAATAAATAAATAAATAAATAAATAAATAAATAAATAAATAAATAAATAAATAAATAAATAAATAAATAAATAAATAAATAATTAAATAAATATGGTTTTAGATTTAACTTAGCCGCTAATTCATAAAAGTTATATTACTAGGTCTACAAAACATTAAAAACATTATGTTAGGATTAATGATAGGTATTGAAAACTTATATTGAAAATATAGAAAGGTACTTACTTTTAGTGTTGCAAAATAGCTTTTATGTTACAGAACCTCATAAAAACCTGTAATTAAAATGATTCCTAGCTAGAATTATGGAGCTATGGTTACTTCACCTGGTGGAAGAATCAGAAATAAATAAATAAATAAATAAATAAATAAATAAATAAATAAATAAATAAATAAATAAATAAATAAACAAATAAATAAATAAATAAATAAATAAATAAATAAATAAATAAATAAATAAATAAATAAATAAATAAATAAATAAATAAATAAATATGGTTTTAGATTTAACTTAGCCGCTAATTCATAAAAGTTATATTACTAGGTCTACAAAACATTAAAAACATTATGTTAGGATTAATGATAGGTATTGAAAACTTATATTGAAAATATAGAAAGGTACTTACTTTTAGTGTTGCAAAATAGCTTTTATGTTACAGAACCTCATAAAAACCTGTAACTAAAATGATTCCTAGCTAGAAGTATGGAGCTATGGTTACTTCACCTGGTGGAAGAATCAGAAATAAATAAATAAATAAATAAATAAATAAATAAATAAATAAATAAATAAATAAATAAATAAATAAATAAATAAATAAATAAATAAATAAATAAATAAATAAATAAATAAATAAATAAATAAATAAATAAATAAATAAATAAATAAATAAATAAATAAATAAATAAATAAATAAATAAATAAATAAATAAATAAATATTTAGAAATTCAATAACTTCCTAACTCTCCCACCGTCTCATCCCTTCCTACACTCCACTATGTCTTCTAGAAATAATACAAGAATCTTGAAGTAGGGTTATAGGGAGTAAAAAAAACTCCCCCTCTGAGAAATGAAAAACTATTGAGGTGTTTAGTGTGTCACTATGTAGTGTTGGGTGGCTTAGTCAGACTTCTAAATCAAGAAATATTAACACTGCGATTTCAAACATGCTCTTTGTCGTTTCCACTAGTTTAAAGAAACGTTATCCGATTTTTTTTTTAAAAACATTTTACGGAATAATTGATGTACCATGAATAATGGATATTGAAATATTAATTTGGAATTGGATAGTGTATATATAAAAGTCAGAAAAATTACAATTCTAATTGTTGTTTCACATGAAATTTCAGAAAATTCAATAACTTTGAGCGAGAAACTAAAAGAATAATTTTTATTTTACTGGAAACAATGATCTGAATAGATTAGAAGTAAAATTATTGGCTAATATTCGTAATTTTCAAACTGGAGGGACACAAATTAGTTTGGTGCTATACGTACAATGGACTATTCTGTATTGAGCGTAGTTATAAAGCTTTACACAGCTTCATCGAGTGTGCATTGCCCAACTAATAATTAAATATTGGGTAGCTATCATACATTTTAAATTAGATGGACACAAATTAATTAGGTATCGGAGTTTCGATTAAGCTGTATAGTGTTATATAACTACACATAATTAACTATTATTTATTATTCGTAGTTGTAAAGCTTTATTCAGTTGCATTGTGTAGCTATTGCCGAACTAAGTTCTGCCCACCCTGCATTTGAACGTACTACTAAAAATTAGAGATTATACAATTAGTATACTACTTGATTATAGGATTTGTCACTAAACTACGTTCATATAATTTTTATAATTTATTGATTCTCATACATATAACCATCAATATAATCTTCATTGTATTCATCATATAATAAAATATATCAATGTATTAAATCAACTATTCAAAATTTTTTTTCATTAAATGCCCGTATGATACTCCCTTATTATAAAGTTTTTTCTTATTAAATAACTATAACTGATTTGGTATCTTAAAATTCCAATAAGTATGTAAAAATCATGTTTATGACTACGAAAATTAAAATCACACAAAATAAAAAAAAATGAAGCTTGGCGATAATTTTCATCCTTCATTTGAATAAAGTTTATTTTTAAGCTAAAACTTTTGTGCTGTACAATGTTTCGTTTAAATTAAAATTAATAAGGATTACATTTATTGATTTGTAACTAATGCAGTCAATTACTTAAATTTCTTAGAAACTATTTAAACATCGATCAGTTTATTTGAGGGCCTTTAAGTAAAATCTTATTTCTACAATGTAAATTAATGAGTGATGGATGTTCAACAAACTTGTTCAATTTTAAATTTTATTATCACACAATCAGGGATAAATTAATTAAATCAAATTTATTTTTCTGAAATAAGTCAATAACAATGTATTCACTATTATTTTAGCAATACGTTTAACTATTACCTTTAATATCATATGATCTATCATAAAATGTTTATTTAAAAAGGATTTGTAAACAATTCACATCACTAATAGTAACTCAAAAGTCGGATCTTATTACGCATTGCAAGTGCGTGATGTATATTTCAGTACCTTAAATTCTGCTACAAGTGGCACAGTTCTATCGATACTATGTTCACGTAGGGCAATTTTTGTCACATTGTGTACCCTTTCTCTATCACATGAATAGCTCTCGCCATGATATCTAGAATTGTCTGTTGCCATCGAAACAAGACTAGCCCCATTTCTCACGGGGGACTCCAGGAGCGAGATATCTAAATATGTCGTCTTGTAACCATTTTGACTCCAATACATGCATGCGCACCCAAATATAAATCGACGGTTCTTGTTTTTATAGCGACAGTCACCGACCGAACTATCTGGCAGGCTATCCTGTTAGATAGGCTGTATGCAGCTTTATTTTTCTCAAAATATTTAAATACATATTATTCCGTTGACATTTCTGTTACTAATATTAATCTAATGTATCAAATTCATTATGCAATTTTATTTATCTCAAAATATTTAAATACATATGATTGCATTGACTTTTTTGTTATCATTATTAATCTAATGCATCGAATTCAGCAAATTAAAAAAGCCAATAGAGTTTTAGGATTTATCAATAAAGCTATCTTAACTAAGGTTGATCAAGTCCTCATCAGGTGTATGTTGTGCAAATCTGGTCAATAACTTTGAAAAAATTGATTTGTTGAGAGAAAGAGCTTAAAGGTTAATTTAAAATATAATGAATATTTTGAATTCATTATATTTATAAAATAATGAATATAATGAATATTTAAATTATTCATAAATAAAATATAATGAATTTAAAATATAATGAATATTTAAAATATAATGAATATTAAAATATAATGAATATAACATATTAGAATATTATCTATGGATTTCGATTGGTAAACTTCAAATCTATTCAAAGATGATTTGTGTGTGTGATTGGTTTATTTAATTTAAGCAAAGAAGATGACCGATGATTAATTTATTTTTCTACATAGAGAAGAGTGTTATTTAATTTAATGAAGCTTGTGAGATTAGGCGACATGAATGTATATCTAATAGACAGGAGGAGGAGGGGGTCCTTAAAGTGACAAGGAACCTCTCAGGTATTGTTATGCATTGTTTAGACTTTGAAGTCAAACTGAACTGAATTGAAGGAGTTTCGTTTTAATTAAAGTTATTGCAAAACATGGGGTGTTGTGAGGTGTTAGAGCTCTTGAGCCAGTAATATATTTCAGCCCTTTGAAACCTAATGTCGAGTGGTTCATGTCAAAGCTAATATTCTCAGATTATAACAGAAACGTTGAAATTGCATTCAACTCGTATGAAAACAATTAAAATCATAAGAAGCAATGTTTCTTCTATTATCACTAATAATTATTTGGAAATAAAGATTTTAATCTTTTTTTTTTTTTTGTGGGGGGGAGGGGTAAAATCGTTTATGCAGGATATATTCAACTTTAACTTTCAACAGCTTAATTAAACATCAATATACAAAAACTTGGCAATAACCAAACCAGACCAGGAATAAATCAAAACAGGACTAATTTTTAAAAATTGAATCATGAGAATCATTGGATACTTTAGAAATTTTTAAGATTTTAGCATTCTATTTATTCTATTTGAAATTCAAAAAACTAATTGCAGGACAACAAAGCAATGTTCAGTGTAAGCCAACTAAGTTAACAAGTTTCATTTATATGCAAAGTATCCACGTGACTTCCAAAAGTATACTTATACATGCATAAGATAATGATTGATATAATTGCATGCTTTATGACAACCTTATTTTCTATGTTAACAGGCGTCAAACAGCCGAGGAGCGCGAAGCGGAGCGACAAGCCGCCAATCGTCTGATGATGTCTCTCCACGCTGAAGTGGTGAGCAAGTCCATGTACGAGCCCACAAGAGACCCTCTGTGCTTGAGCAACGCATCCCTACACGCTCTCCAAAACCTACAGCCCTGGTCGGCCGAAACTTCAGCTGCAGCCCATGCAGCGGCAGCTGCAGCCGCATCCCACCACCATCAACAAACGGACAGGCCACCGTACCTACAGCCGCCAACATCGCTCACGGCACCAATTTGTTGAAGTCCCAAACACGGTGGGACTTATCTATCGATCGAAGTCCCAACTTCGGGGATGATTGGCAGGCAGTTGGAGTTTCGACCGGCGTTGCTGAATAGGATTGCAGGAATGTTTGTTGGCGCACTGATTGTATAGGAGTTGGACTTGGACGGACCATGGATGGTTGGAAAGTTGTTGGCTCATGTGCAAATATTACATCACGTGAAAAGATACAATTACAGTATTGATGGTAATTTTTTCATCGTTGATTTCAATATTAGTTTTCTTTCCGAGTGTTGGAGTTATGTATCGTATTTATTGCAGGAATTTTACTATTGGCTCATGTGCAAATACTGCTTAGATGCAAGTTATGAAAAGATTTTGCTTATTTAAAGTTTTGTTGTTTGATAACATTTGAAAATGCCACAAATGAAAAGATATAAATCAAAAGAAAAACTCATTTCTTGTCGTTGCCTAAATAATGTTCACTTATAAACTTTTAATCGATGGTTTAGTATGAGAAAAAACTGTAGAGAAAATCCAAATTATAGTTCGTTTTGCTTGATTTACCTGTTGTCAGGGGATATTAAAAATAATTCTATCCGGTATAAGACATTTTTTGTTATGTAAACTGCTTGAGGAAAGTTTAAAAAGAATAGTTCAAGAACTATCGCTTCTAGTTGGATGTTTATTCATATTCCAGACATTTTATAAACCACCATCAGTGAACTATTGATTGCAAGGTAAGTCATTGATTAACTATTGAACGAAAGAGTGACGGGAAGGTACCTCTAACTCTCACACGGTAAGACTTTTTGAAATAAAGACATTGAGGCTACACTACAAGTGTTGGCTACCATGAAAACTTTAACGAGTGATCACACAGTTTTGCAGTGAAGTTGAAGACTTTTGGACACGTTCTCTTGCAAACCAGATACTTTGTGATGCAATGCTAGTTTTCTAACAGTGTCTCATATATTAAATAATATGTAATGCATAAAATAGTTGAACAGAATTATTACTTAAATATTTCAATGAAACATATCAATAATTTACGTATAAACTGTTTAGTGCTACGTCTGAAGATGGCACAATACGTCCTCAAGGTCAATTATAGAAGATATTTCACGTTAAACGATTGGTAGGTTCAAGTAAGCTCAGGAGCATCTGTAATCCTTGTGTTTTAATCTAGCCATACAGAACTATCGTGAGTAGTTACTAGTTAACTACATTCGGTAGCTTGCCAATGAAACGTGGATTGCCAGTATGTATATTATGATTCAGCAAGAAGGAAAAATACATATTTTGAGATGTTAAACATGTTTGTAATTTAAATTTTTTTGACAAAATATTATGTTTCAATGGTGAAAGTCAGTTTTTCCTTATCCTATAGACCTATTGGAATGGAATATACTCACCAAAATATCATTCGAAAACTTAATTTTAACCACTTAACAAATTCGTTTCACTATTCTTTAATTCTAATTCCATGATAATTAAAATCTTTGAATTAAAATAAATAATTTTAAGATTTTGCCATGGTATTTTGACTTAACGACTTTTTAAAGAAATTATTTTTTGTTTTGAAATAAAAATATTACAGCATTTATTTTTAGACTTTAATAGAAACAAGGATATGTTTTACTTCACCTTCAAGTTTTGATGTTTAGCTTCCATTATAACTATTATATATACATGAAAAAAAAATTTAATATTTCAACCGATGATATGCTCTAGAATTTTTTTAATTAGGTCTATAGGGGGGAATGAAATTGACAATCATTATTATATAAGTTTTTTCTTTATTCAGCAGATACAAGGTAAAATCACCATAAGAGACGTAATGAACTTATTAAAAAGTTGAGTCCCCCCCCCCCCCAAATAATGTATTATATTTCAAACATGACGTTGTCCCATGGCATTATATGTTTAGTACAACAAACTTTTAAAAATATTAGTTAACTGATACATGAAGTTTAATTATAAATATTACAAGTTTCTCTTATTGTTAAAGGTAAGTGAAATAGAAAAGACAAATGTTTAACGATATGACCTTCAGGCATTTTCATTAATAGAAAGATAACCTAAGCTTTTAATTTTACGTTTCAACTATCTTAGATTTCTTTCATAAAATATCGTTTTTTAACGAACTTAGGTTAATTTACATTGGTGTAAAGGTGAGTATATCTCTGTAAACAATTAGATATTTCTTAAAAATCATTAAATGATTAATTACGAGCAGTTAATTATCGTAATTCAGTTTTGATAGGTCCTATTTTAAAATATTGCTGTACTCTTTTGATATAAAAAAAATCTACCCAACAATTCTGCCTTTTCAAATAGATTGAAATATTATTTGAATGTATTTTTTAAAGGATTTTTTTTTTATTTTTTAAAATACAATTTATTATTACACGTTATAGAGTTATTTAAATTAAAAAGTTTATTTAACAATCAGATCAAGTAACCACACTACAAGATGGTGAAACATTAGAACAAAAGTTCAGGAGTAAGTTATAAATACATAATAAGTTATATACACATAATCTTAAAGATCCAACCTGACATAGTTAATGAAATATTCTAAAAGTTGTTTTCTATGTATACGCAGTGGATTTTTAAAATAAAGTTTTTTAAAAGAGTGTTGTGGACATTTTTTGACAATGGACTTTATCATCCCACAAATTTTATTAGTGAAAACTTTAATTTCATTAAATTAAAAACTACCAGATTGAATAAAAGTTTAAAATTAAAAAATACCCCTGTTAAAAAAAAAAAAAAAAAAAAAAAAAGATTGCAAAAGCAAAAGTGTAGATTAATCTCAATAACTTAAAATTATGTAAATACAGCATACCTGCATTTACGAATGTTAAAGGATTTAACTTGCTGATGCAATTATTAGTTTACGCTCAATACAGTAAAAATTGAAATTAAAAAACTTGCAAAAGTTACATAATACTCAGTACTAAGGAGAAGAAATAGCAAATATTAGTGCCATAATGTTTAAAAAAAACTTTACCAGTCATTAGATTTTGTGATATAATTTTAACATAAATACTTAGTATCTTTTTAAATATTTTTTGTGATTGTTATAGTTGAATTTTGAAACATTTTGTATATAAATTTATTTCACAAAATTATTACAATTATTTTTTGTTCTTGAATTTTTAGATATTTTCAATAGTTCCTGTAAAAAACTGGAATAGTGTCGATTTAAAAGTAAAAATATATACAAACAAATATATAATTTATTGAATGATCACTTTTTAGTCGAGCTATTATGATATTTTATATTCATGTATAAATGAAGTATGAATAATTAACAAAAAATTACTATGATGCAATCTTTAAAACATAGAAATCATTTTTAATTCGTAATTACATAATAACTATTTTGAAGTCCTTTCTTTCGAAATCATAAATATGATACAATTCTAAAAAATAATTCACGTAAAATTGAAAGTATTTAAAATTTATCATTCAAAATATAATTTTAAATGTTAACTTTTAAGTATTTTAGAAAAGAATATACTTCTTAAATATCTATATATATACACACATATAAATAAAAAAATAAAAAAACGTTTTTAAAAACATTGCACGTTTGTATTGTTCTTAACTTCGAAAAAAAAAACTTATCTTTAGGTTTTTTTTTACCTATTGAGCTATATTTAATAATTATTGAAATAATTAGTCCAATAGGTTTGGTATCAAAATTCAAGTCATTACGCATCATTTTTTACATCTAAATACACTAAATTTCCGTAATTCCGTAAATTGAACACAAATCTTAATTATTAAAGGAACAAAATTTGTGAATCAAATTGATATTTATAAATTCCTAAGTAATAACTAATAATAGTTGGTCTAAAAAGATGGTTTGTTAGTCTTATAATAATCATAGCACGATCCAAAATTACAAATATTTAAATATTTAATTCAGAATAATTTAATTTTCAAGATTATTAAAAAGGAATAAAAATTCTCCCATTGATTACAAAAATTAAAAAGTAAATATATATTTGTAAACTGAAAATAGAATTTGTGAAACATTTTTGTGATAGCACTGGAAAAACATGAAGTCTATGTAAAAAGATTCTGAATAAAAATACTTCAATATAGCCAAATCAAATAAATGTCCTATTTTCAAATTAAGATTTGTTTTGAACTTAAGTCATTTTTCTTGTTGTACATACTCATTGTAAATAACTCATGTTAATGTTTCTAAGTATAAAGAATAAAGCGTCCATACATTGTTATTTGTTTCAGAGATGTGGCATTATGTACATGTAGCATCTTCTATTTCTTGTACATATATAAGTACATGATTTATTTCGGATCATGGACTGTAGAACGAATACATGGATGTCAAATTTGATTGCTAATAAAGTATGATTTGTATTACCTTAATGTGTATTCATTCTCTCTGTCACAATTCTTCTGAAAACACAGAATTTTAAATTAAAATAATACACTGAGTGATGGAAGGAATACACTGAGTGGATTTTATAACCACCGCATCATTATCACGTTGGATTCTTTTCGAACAGTGAGCTCAGTGACACTTTGAGACGATCCTTGATTACGATCTGCAGCAATTTGTTATACTGTTACCGTTATGTTTTCTTTCACAAGTACACACAATCACTTAAAACTCAGTAGCGACCACAATTTGCCCGGTCAAACCTAGAATTTTGTTTGAAATTCGTCTTTAGCCCCCCTTGTTATGACGAACATTTCATAAACGCCATGTCTCCGAGCTCATATCACTATACCACCATTCAAAGTTCATCAAATCACATTTTTATCATTTGTTATTTAAGGGGGTCCGGTACCGAAAATAAAAAAATCTTTATTTATGTACATTTTTATATGAAAAATTTATTTTATGTATGAGATACTATTTATATATCTTTGAGAAAATGTTTTTTTAAATATTGTGTTTGGTTATTTAAAAAAAATTTAAAAACCAAGAAAAATCCATAATAATTAATGTTTGCGTATTTTGATATAAGTCAAGAAAAAATAATTTTTTTTGAAAGTGAAAGCTTTCTGTAATACATAATTATATAAAGAAAATTTTGTCTTAACAGAATTTTGATAGGTGAATTAAAAAAAATTAAAAAAATTCTCAAATTTAAAATATTGAAATTTTTGCTTTTTTTTATATTATCTTTTACGCTAAATGTTATATTTTAAAACAGAATTAAAAAATAAAATTCTGTGAAGACAAAATATTTAAAATTATATAAATTAAATGCTCCAAAAATTTGAATAGCCAATTGTTAATGGTTCTGGAGATATATCGATTTGAATATGCAACATCTGTGAAAAACACTAGTGCTCGAAAAACGCACTTTAAGCAGACGCTTCAAGGTATAACGCCCATTAGTGATGTTTAAATCACAGGTAATTTTGTGGCATTCTAATCACCGGAGGAATAAGATAAAAACATCATTCTCTTCAGGAATGTATGAGCTATTTTTTAAAATCAGAAAAAAAAATCGGATTTTTGAAGAAATTTCGGTACTGGACCCCCTTAAAGCATTATATTGTCTCCGGAACTCAATTTTCTTCTTTTATATTGCCCTAGCCTTTTAGCGTCAGCACTAAGCTCAATAGCTCCTTACTGAAATTAGTTAGATAATCATAATAAAGTGTCATCTCAGTGTATTACTTATCTTGGTAATGATGCATCGCATACGATATATTTTTAAAAGACATTTTTATAAATGACTTTAAGTAACGTTTATGCACAATACATGAAGTATCCTCACTGTTGGGGTATATGATTAATTTAAAATTTTAAGTACAAAAATATTTAAAAAAAATTCATTTTTAAGGATAAATCAGAAAGTATTAAAACGCACACATACATGTATTTTAAAAAACAACCTAGATTCTGAATTCTTTTATTTACGTCAGAAGTATATACGTTTAATTTGATCAAAATTGGAAAGTTTATCAACTTGTAAAACACACATGCTTTCTCCTCAGCCAGCCCATCTTATAATAAAATTCAGCCATCTTCTTTGACTTTTCGGTTTGCTGTATTAATTTTTTTCGAATATTCACTCTTTGATTGAAATCAATAATTAAGAGGGATTTGATTGCAATCAATAATTAAGAGCAGCTTGTCCTTGCTTTTAATGCTTGATATTTTAGCATTTCAGTGTTGCATGTTTAGAAATGAGCACTCCAATACTCCATATTCAAGAATGAGCATTCTTTTATATTTTAATTTAATAGTTTTGTACCGGACCGGCTAATGTTTTGCAGACACTGACCAGCCCGTTGATTACACCGGACAACCCTATGACCAGTACGCTTCTGGTCAACTCATTAAAAGTCAATTTTAAAACAGTTTGGGTCATTTTTGCTCCTACAGATAATTATTCATAATTTCCCATAAAGCACACATCCTCCCAGGGAGGTCCCTAGGATGTCCCCAGTCATCCCCGACACTCTGAATGACTTCCTACGGACCTCCCTGGGATGATGTGGGCTATACGGGTTACTATCATGTCTCTACATTCTATAAGAAATTCGCAATGATGTTTGTTCAATAGTGTTCCGAAACTTAGTCTTCACTCAAAATATATGAAATGAGGAAAAACTGTCGATCCCTATAAGAGATGCATATGTTTGTAACTATCGTCATTAAAAGGAGAACTGTCTTAAATTTAAGGGAAGTTAGTACCCTCTATACCAGTAATGTTAATTTGGCATATTTCATGTACCTTTTTCTCAGAAAGTAATTGACAAAGAAGCCTAATTTTTTTTCAGTGTATTTAGCAGACACTTGTTATTCTGCTGAAGTTAGCTTTTAATTGTAATTCATTTACTGTTTTTTTTTTTTTTTTTTTTTTTTTTTTTAAATGAATTATCGTGAAAGTCACTCAAAATTGTTTAAAAAAAAAGATTTTTATTTTTGCCAAAATAAGTCAAAACAAAAAATATTTTTTAAAATAACAACTAAATCTCACTTCAGTATATACAGATACATAAAAGGGATACGCGATAAAAAATTTAGGAAGATAGTTTGTGCAGTTTCTGAGAAAAAGGTACATGAATAAAGAAAAATCGAGTTTTGAGAAAAACGCTTTTCAAAGAAAACTTTACTTATACAAACAGTTAGCAATACTTCTTGTTGAGGTATTATTACAAATGAGGTATCCTTTTAAAGGGGAGAAATTAAATTTTGATATAAAATAATAAACACAAAATCGATTATTTATAAACTTAAGGGTACCAAATCGCCTTAAGTTCTTTAACTTTTTTTACTCAACTTTTTATTGAATCTCAATTTCTCAACAAAAATAACTATTTTAATAATTGTACTAGTGAGTTCATGCGTATCATGTACTTTTAAGATTTTTAAAAGGAATTACGATTTTGGATTTTCATCTGAATTAAATATTGTATTTTAATGCTGCGAGATATAAGATTCGTTAGGTTTCCTCACTGTGCTTAAATTTCTATTTTTTCTTTTCTATAGTACTGACATCTACTGTATATACTATCACAATTTAACAAAAGATTTTTGATTATTTCTGAATTTTTAAACTTCAACTTTCTGACAAATAAGATAATGTGCAATAAACTGTTCGTCAGAAGTGGAGTTCTCAGCCTTTAAATTGTTATATCATTTATTCATTTTGGTTTTCTATCAAGGTAAAAAAGATGTCAGCAAAAAAAAATCCAGAAATAATGTATAATCAAGACAATTACTTGTATTTAGTTTGTAGATTTCTGCACAGTATATTTTGGGTCAAATTTATTCAACATAAAATTTAACACAGAAATTATTATCAGTTTTCATAAAACTTATACAAATGTTTCTGCTAAGAATGCCAAGGAATTAAATAAGGTGTTTGTACTTAAAAGTTTTAAGGTACTATATTTGCTGCATTCATTTGAATCGAGTTGATGGTCAAGGACATATGGCTAAAAACCAAGTATGGTTCCAGTATATCAAATTTTCCTCTAATAAAATGATGACTTTCAGCACATATATTCCAAAAAATTATTTTTAATTGTGTATTCTTTATATTTCCTTATGTAAACAATTAAAGCATGATTTATGTCAATTTAACATTCGAGCCTCATATATATCCTATAAAAATATATCTAGGCAATTCATCAACTGCACCATTACATAATTATATCATTCCGGAAAATTCCGAAAAACTTTTATAGATTTGATATTATATTACTTGCAATTCTTTGAACTTCAGGGGGAAAGGGGTGTTAATTGCTTTTATATCTGCCTTTTTAAATATAGATCTTGAAGCAAAGCCAAATTTTTTTTCAGTGTATTTAGCAGACTCTTGTTATTCTGCTGAAGTTAGCTTTTAATTGTAATTCATTTACTTTTTTTTTTAAATTGAATTATCGTGAAAGTCACTCAAATTTGTTAATTTTTTTTTTTTTTTTTTTTTGCCAAAATAAGACAAAACAAAAAATATTTTTAAAATAAAAAAAATCTCACTTCAGTATATACAGATACGTAAAAGGAATATGGGGTAAGAAATTTAGGAAGATAGTTTGTGCAGTTTCTGAGAAAAAGGTACATGAATAAAGAAAAATGTAGTTTTGAGAAAAACGCTTTTTAAAGAAAACTTTTATAGATTTAATATTATATTACTTGCAATTCTTTGAACTTCAGGGGGAAAGGGGTGTTAAATGCTTTTATATCTGCCTTTTTAAATATAGATCTTGAAGCAAAGCAAATTTTTTTTTCAGTGTATTTAGCAGACACTTGTTATTCTGCTGAAGTTAGCTTTTAATTGTAATTCATTTACTTTTTTTTTAAAATTGAATTATCGTGAAAGTCACTCAAATTTGTTAATTTTTTTTTTGCCAAAATAAGACAAAACAAAAAATATTTTTAAAATAACAAAAAATATTTTTAAAATAACAAAAAATCTCACTTCAGTATATACAGATACATAAAAGGAATATGGGGTAAGAAATTTAGGAAGATAGTTTGTGCAGTTTCTGAGAAAAAGGTACATGAATAAAGAAAAATGTAGTTTTGAGAAAAACGCTTTTTAAAGAAAACTTTTATAGATTTAATATTATATTACTTGCAATTCTTTGAACTTCAGGGGGGAAGGGGTGTTAAATGCTTTTATATCTGCCTTTTTAAATATAGATCTTGAAGCAAAGCAAATTTTTTTTCAGTGTATTTAGCAGACACTTGTTTTTCTGCTGAAGTTAGCTTTTAATTGTAATTCATTTACTTTTTTTTTAAAATTGAATTATCGTGAAAGTCACTCAAATTTGTTAATTTTTTTTTTGCCAAAATAAGACAAAACAAAAAATATTTTTAAAATAACAAAAAATATTTTTAAAATAACAAAAAATCTCACTTCAGTATATACAGATACATAAAAGGAATATGGGGTAAGAAATTTAGGAAGATAGTTTGTGCAGTTTCTGAGAAAAAGGTACATGAATAAAGAAAAATGTAGTTTTGAGAAAAACGCTTTTTAAAGAAAACTTTTATAGATTTAATATTATATTACTTACAATTTTTTGAACATCTGGGGGAAAGGGGTGTTAATTGCTTTTATATCTGCCTTTTTAAATATAGATCTTGAAGCAAATACCTGTATAACTATCCAAAAACAATTTCCATTTCATTATCCAAAACTTTTATTTCTTAGAAGTCGTATTTTCTTTCCTATGAACAAAAGCATTCTGTAGAAAATAGAGATCTCATAACTACAAAACTTTTGAGACATTTACCATCATTTGGAAAACAACAATATTAATTAAGATTTTGCTAAAGACCATTTTAAGAGCTATTATATAGAGGAATCTCCTAGAACAGCCTGTTATTACAAAGAACATGCAAATAAAAAAAAGTTAGAGCGTTTAGCACTTACATACACAAGACATTCTCATGCCATTAGAGTGATGTCAACACTGTTATTACAGTCATCTCTAAAGAGCGCCCATGAACCTGTTCTTGGACATTTTTTTCTTGACTGGAACTAATGGTTTCAGTAGATATTATTATGTTGGAATAAAGTTGTGGAGCTTATGGTTCAAAGAGTGGATAACGCTGCCATTAGGTGATAAGTGCGGAACCATTAACAGTCCGGATAGAAATAAGTCATTTACAGATCAAAGAATGAGATAAAACCCCTATCTTTCGACAAATTAGGGTGGTTTATATTGTTGTAAAAGCCATTTGGGCTACTGCAAATACTGCGTTTGTCGTATTATGTGCATTTAATAAAGGACTAATGATACGCTGTACAATAAATGTAATATTATGACGGCGAGTACACCAATGAAAGTGCAGTTTCACTCATAACTGCATTTGTCGGAGCTTCAGTAAGAAGATCTAAAATAAGAATAATATATGATATTAAGCTATTAATTGACTGTATTTTTCCAAACTATCTGGTTTAATGCTCATGTTAGAAGTCTAAAAGCTAAAGTTTTTTTGGTGCCGAAGTTTTATAGCTGCCAAGTAGGAAATCCCGCAATATATTTTTAATTTCAGACTCTTACTTATATATAGGGGATTTCCTACCTTTTATATAAGCAGATAGTAATATTAAAGTTCCACTTTTAAAATTCTATTAAACAAAAAGGTACCATTGCTTGAAATGACCTGACACTTGACCTGAATATATACGAAGAAGGGGGGGGGGGGGGGGAGAATAGCATAAGTAAAAACTACTTAGAAGTATTTGTTTTTCTTATGCCATACTATTTTCTCCTTCGAGTAAATTCAGGTCCAATTTCAGGTCATTCTGACCAGCGTTTCTTTTTTACAACTTTTTGGAAGTTGAATAAATATAATCACTCTGTATATTACATGGGTATGTTGACTTGTATATTTAATAAAATGTAATGAATTGTATACTACGTTAAGTATTTTGGATTTGCTTTAATAGATTCTTAACTATTATATTCCAAAAAGTTCAATCGTAGCATATCTTTCTTAAATCAAACAAATGACATTTTTGGCTTTGATATTCCATGGATATGCTTAACTTGTCATCCAATGCTACTTCTGCGTGAGTATAATGAATAGGATATTCTCTGAGACTGTTACATTCAAGTTACGTTGAAAATAATTGAAAAACTATCTTTTCTCTCTCCTGACTTGTTGCTTTCGAGTCCACTTATTATATATAAGGTAAGTGACCCAAATATGGGCACCTCTAAGCATTTTAATTATTCTAATTTTTTTTTTCAGCAGATAAAAATCTGAAAATTGGTCGATGTATTCTCCTTGCAAAAAGTAACAGGAAATAAAATGAAAATTGAGTTGAAAACGTTATATAATTTCAATAATGGACAGTGCCCATGTTGGGAATCTATCCCCATAGTTAAAACCCTTGCACCTAATATAGGCACCCTTCAAAATTATGCACTTTAGTGAAAATAGACTGTCATGGACAAAACTTCAAAATTTATTACAAGGCTATTTGAAAGATAAAAGAATTGGCCTTAATTCTTTTAATAGGGATTAATGATCAAGGCAGGATCTCTTAAATAAAAAGGACACGCTTATGAATCAACTTTATAAGAACAATTTTTGCCACATGCAATATAGCATCGTTTCTTTGCTACGTCGTATTGAATTGCAAAAACGGAAGAATCTTAACACTCCGTTACCTCATTAACATTGCTTTACGGGTATATACTGTCATCTACATTCAAAATTATGAAATATTTTTTTTTTTTTTTTACACAGCCTATATTCGGAGTAATATCCATATTTGAATTACTTACCTTAGGATAAAAATTTCTAATAAACATTATTTATTATACAAATAACAAATAACTTTTCAAATAATATTTCTGGAGGAATAATTCAACTCATCTTATTATGAATTGCTCTTATCAAATTTTTCTCCTGATCTGTTTACTTCACAAATTTCATAGATTACTCAGTCTTTGTAACACTAAAGGATTTTTCTCAATAAAAATATAATCTAATCTCAGTTTGTTTAAGAACATAGTGACCAAACTATTATAAGCCGATTTCAACAAAAATTCAACAGGTTCAAAATGATTGCGCTGCTCAATCGGCTTTATGCAATCTGTCATCACTAACTCAAAATGAAGAATTTTGCGTTGTGTCACTTTTGTAGCAAGAGTGTAGTATGCATGTAAAGCAGCGTCAGCCACTACGCGGCCCCGCGACGGATATTTCTGCGGCCCGCCACTAGTACAGAAGGTATAAAAAAAAATCACAGGATGAACTCTTTTTTTTTTTTACATAATTGTAATTTTCCCGAAATATTATAGTTTGTGTTAAGTATGTAGAATAGAGTTCTCCACTACGTATCCGAAGAAACTATATAAAGAAACTTTCAGAAAGATGGTTTTCATAAGGAGTAAATACAGGAAAAACTGAACTGAATCTCATTTGGACAATTTATTAAGAATGACTGTACAAAAATTCTGCTACAGACATCGACTCTATCACAAAATAAACTGAATGATTTCGACCGCCATCGTCTCACAATTTATATTGACTACATACTAAAGCAGAATAATCTGGAAGTACAGTTTAAATAGTTATATTAAAGTTAGGTCAAGTTTAATTGTCCCGTTGGAACCAAAGACTCACTTCTAAAAAAGACACACTTTCAGAATTTAATTTACTAATAATGAAAATTATTATTTTTAAATTATTAAAAAAAAGAATCAAATATCAATTGCAATTTGATTAAGATTAAAAAATCATTTTTTTTTCTTTCAGTGTTTAGAAATGCTACGCATTGTGAAGTTGATAATAAAAATACATATATTGGTGTATCCGGCCCGCGAAAAGCTCCAACATTAGTCATATGGCCCGCCTCTAAAAGTTAGTGGCGAACGCTGATGTAAAGGATTTATAGTAAACAAAAAGTTTGCTTTTATGGATAATTTTTTTTCACAATGCCAGTTTTGATACTACCCCAAGATGCTGATCAATATTTCTCGACATTAGAAATTCTGATTTGGAACGTTGTAAACTGGCCGTTGTTACAGAAAATGGCCAATCTCATCCAAACTGGATAACATATACTGGAAGTTTTAATCTGTTGACGCACAGTTTTGAAATTGAAATATTTTATTAAAATATTTATAAGAAAGGATGGAGAGTAAAAAAAAAAATGTTATGTGATGTTTTTGCAATGTTTATTTATAAAAAATCGTGGATTTTAGAAAGATGCTCAAATTTGAACCAGAACCACTGTTTTCAATATTTGCCAATAATGTTGTGGTGCCTGGGTAGGTGAATCATACTTATGTTTAAGGTATACAAATATGTTGGAGAATTTATTTTAATTCTTATGCCAGCGTGTCAAATTTTTGTGAGAATTACAAGAGCAAAAAATGTAATGTATTTGCAGTAACAAAAAGAAAAAAAGAAAATATTTATTTAATTAAATTTTAATTCACTAATCAAGGCTTAATTGCAACGATGATAAAATAATACCTAATTAATTTTGAAACAAATTTCTTATTGGAAATTAAAGACAAGGTAATGATACACGGGTCCAAGCAAAATATAATGTATAGCTTAAATATTTTTTAAATTTTAACATTTAACATGAAAAGTACTAGAAAAAATAAAAAATTTCCAAAAATAAAAATATTCTAAAATACATAAAAAAAAATCTATTTTTTACCAAAATTTGTGTAAACAGCTAGGGCCCGTGCTCTGAAATGTTTTCTAAATTATAGAGTTGAAATTTTAAAAATCAGTTAATCAACTCTTAAGATATCACCGTTGGAGTACATTCACTCAACAATGAAAAGCAGTTCTCCAGAAATTGAGTTCAAAGTTTTCGACATTTTCTTTTTTCCAATATGTTTTAAACGTCGACCTTTACGAAATTGCATGTAATTAAAAAAGTATTTTAACTATAAAAAAGTTGTTGGTATAATTTTAAAGAAAATGAATTGAAGAACATTTTAGAATGAAAAAACAAAAATGCCTGTTTGGGTTAATTTTTGTGATTCCCTACGTATATGTATACCTTAAATCATAAGTGAGATAATAGGCGCCCCGCAGGAATATTTGCAAGGGGGTGCAAGACTAGATTTTTTTTCAAAATCATTAATTTTTTTAGAAATGTTAATTAATAATTATGCATTATAAATTATACTATTTGAGAATAGTAAACATACATGGTACATATTTTTGAAAGCGCAACCCTGTTAAAGAGAAAAAATAGTAAAATTATTAAAATATATATTTTTGACGATATTTTTTATCATCCAACTCACGGCATTAAGAGACAGTGTTTAGAATATAGGAATTCAAAGATGCAAAAATACAGAAGAGTAAATTTTTTTTTTTTTATTTCTTCCAAGTTTCGGATTTAATGAAAAAAAATTAAAAATTAAACACGAAGGCAGTATTGGAATATGTTCAAATCAATTCTAAAAATAGATTTCAAGATTGTATATTTGATGGCTTAAAAAACAAAACATTTTCCTAGAGTTTTGAGAACTGCACAGGAAATGATTATGCAATAAAAGAAATAAATACTTTTACACATCAGACTCTAATAATCATAGACAACAAACTCCAGAAAATCGTCACGCAAGTAGCTATAAAAAACTACATAGGAAAGAAACAAAAGACTAAATTAATAGGGGGAAAATGCTCATTGCTCTTTTCATCTTGGAATTTTCATCTTTTCTCTCATTTTTTTTTTAAATTTTCAAGAGCCAGGAGGGTGCAAGAGCACCCTCTTGGGGGCGCCCATGAGTGAGATGTGGAAATAGTTTTTTAGAATTGTATAAGTAATTAAACATCTTAAATTTATTTTGAATTGCATTTAATATCCTTTTATTTATATTCCTCTCGTTAGAATCACCTGATGGTATTTACATACCTCACTTAACAAAGCTATCTTAACCATTTCAATTAAGTTCACGTTTCAAATTCTTAACGCGAGCATTTAATAACTTCTCAGCAGTCATTACAGGAATGCGTTGACCGAACTAATTATCTACTGGAAGATAATTCAATACTCATACACGAGTGAAGTAATTAAATAGTGCTCGGCAAAATGAAAATCTCATTAGTTTGTCTCTCTCCTCAGAGGCAGTTGTTGTCGATGTTACATTAGAGGTCCGGGAATAGGCTGGAATTTGAATGTTCACAAAGGTTAATGCATGCAGTTGCCTGATTAATACTTATAGGTAATTCAACTGGAGAGGTAAATTGCAAATTCTAATCTGGCTCTCGCACTTAGAGAGATTAAGTACAGAAACAAATACCTAGAGTCCGAATTGAATGTGTGCTGCTGTTTAGCCCTTTGACTGACCATTTTACATTTATGGAGATTTGAGTCAGGAGAGGTAAAAGCAAACCGAGTTTACATTATTAATTTATGAGTGGAAACGTTTAACTCAGGATAATTTTATTAATTATTACCAGTATTTTCTCATGCGTTCCTAACATTATCCATAGCTTGTTTATATAATAGTCCTTCTAACTGATTTAATCTCTTAGCTTTTTGTTAGAATATTTGAAATAAAATTAAGCATTTAATTACGAAATAATTAAATTCATTTTATTTTAATAATTATTTTATATTCGTATAGAGTTGCATGGATTAAGAATATAATTTGTGACATTATTTTTGAAAAGCTTGCAGTAATTGTGAAACGTTAAAATATTAATATAAAATTATTTTTTATTGATACAAAAGCTATTTTTTATAAACCTATAAGCACAAAATGTACACCTAATTTTAAGATAATTATGTTACCCAATTGTGAATAAAAATAAAAAAGCCTAACGCAATTTTACTATTTTTTTTAATAAATAGTAAAAATTTACTATTCGATAAAAATACAATTTATTTTGAAAGCATATATACAACATAAAATCCCAACTGAAATATTCGCGCGAAATTACATTAAACGAGACCAAAAGAAATATTTCATTTTACTATAAGTTACAGTAAAAGTTAAAATTAAAATTTCAAATATAATTTTAAGATAGAAGTATTTATAGGCAAATTAATTTGAGATTTCCCCCCAAAATGTTTACACTGAAAATGTCAGTGCATATGTAGTTGAATGTCCTCTAATGTCACCCGAGGCTTGAGTGCTCTTGTATCCCGACTCTGTTTCACTTTTACCATCTCCAAGAAAGACGATTTCAATTTTTATTGCTCTTCCACATTAAGTTCTTCATGCAGAAGACCGTTTGACGAAGCGTGGAGAACCAACCATAATGATGTTTAATTAGAGATTAACAGCCGTCTGCATCTCGGCTATTAAAGAACTGCATTGGTCCGACGATCAAGACACGATTAAAGAGCCTCATGCTGTACTTATTGTCACCGTCATTTGGGGCATAAATTAGCTTCACGATTTAGAATGAAAAAAATATTCGCTTAAGACGTTTATTTCGCTGCGACGCCGACATAAAATAGGTACATTGAGAAAGCCCTGAGGTCATATATGGACCAGTCTTTCTAAGTAATTAAATGATCATTTAATGGAAAAGATTGCCTCGTAAACAGCTTTGGTACACAGATTCCAAATAGATCAGACAAACGAGACTGTCTTGGAATGGAGTCTTCCTGATATGGTAACTTATAAAAGACATGAATATTAACGATACCTAATACCTATTTATCAATGAATGTGGATAAATAGTTTCAGATTTGGAAGATATTGATTCCTTCAGGATACGTTGAAAAACATCGGTATCATCAGCAAACATTTCTAATTGATATTCTGTTTAAAATTAATGTTCAGGACTTATTAATTATCTACAAAAATGAAAATCAGTTATTCAAAGCTATTATATTGGTATTTTTTAATCTACATGTTCCCATAGAAAGCCGAATGTAATTTTTAGGGTGGAAAATCTTGCACATTTCAGGGGTGAACTCCCAAATTCAAAGCGGGCGGCTCCGTGCGTATTGTATTAAGCTATTTCGGCCCCGCCAGACTTTTTGGAACTCTTATTGGTTACACCCTCACTTGTGTCTTAGACCACCCGTGCTCTCAAAGCATATAATATGCATGCTATTGTGCCCCCTGTTTACCCCCTTAGTGAAACATCAATAGATTCTTTCTTAGGAGGTTGTGTGTAGATTTTTTTAATTCAAGCGCGTAGAATCGTATTATTATTATACTAACGCCCTGATCAACTGTCACGAGACCGAAGTATCCAGTACTTAATATCCATATGTCTAGAATAAAAATGTGTAACAATTCACATATTTATACAAAGAAGCAAACCTTATTTGAACGATAAATGTAAAAATACACTTTAACATATAAGAGTGTTCTTTTGAAAATTTGCAAGCGTACATATGCACTTTTCGGCATTGAATAACTATATGTGTGTAAATGTTTAGTTTTAGATTTAAAAGCGTGTGAATTTTTCATGGAATAATTTTTTTTCTTAGAGTGAAAATTCATCCCAGCCTTCTGATTGAATAGATCTAAAGCGCATTTTTAAATCTTTCATTGAGAAACAGTTCTGATAAACACTTTTCGAAAAAATAATTCCTCCACAAAAATACAATAAAATATTACATTTTACATTATAAATCAAACTTTTTAAGCAACAAAGTACTAAATCTTAACGTTATCTGCAAAACTACACATAATAAGGTTGTGAATCAACTATAGAGTGATTTTAATTAAAGTTCAACTTTCAAAAATCTGTAAAGAAAAGTATCCACTCGTCAGAATGACCTGAAATTTAACTCGAAATATTTTTATTTTCTTATGCTACATCATTTCACCCATCATTGCGTATATTCAGTTTAAATCTCAAGTCATTCTGCGCAGAGTTTTTTTTTTTACATCTTTTTGAAAGTTGAACTTTCAATAATTATAATTACTATTGGACACCAAAAAATTTCATTTCATTCGATACAAATCTTGAATATCATTAACAGCAGATTCAGAAATAAAAGAAAGTTACAGAAACTTCCAAAAGCAAATAATTTTACGAGACATACAAACGATCCAGTGCCTTTTTAACACAATTACTTTTGGTTTATCGCTATCCCCAGCTAGGCATATAGCACACCAAAAACGAATAAAGGTGGGAAAGTACACTGGTCCCCGTATGCAACTGCATCAAGGATTGGTGAGACTCTCAACGCCCGATCATTGATTCTGATGGGTTAACTCAATTTAACCCACATGGGGTGGTGTGTAAAAAAGCAATTTATGCGCCAGTTTGCCCCCATAGGCACGTGCCCTACATGCGCGCGTCAAAAAACAACAGGGTTAAGGGATCTTTTTACCTTCACGCCCTGTGCGCGGATTAGGGGGACATGATAAATCGCAATATTATTGAATGATTGTGTAGGTATCAGCTGATAATGGTTGTAACTTCTGTTGAGAGCAGATGGTTGGGTTTGCTTAGCTGGATAGGATTCAATGTGGCATGTTTATTTGCGGATGATTCCACGAGCACTGATTGACATTGGAACCATTTTTAATGGATGGACAAGTTATTAAAAGATATTCAATTTTAATTAATTAATTTATTTTTAATTAAATTAACTTGTTAATCGTAAATTGTAAGCTTGATAAACAGTTTTTTTTTTTTTTTTTTTTTTTTTTTTTAAATGAAAAATATAGAGTATTTTATCTAAGCAGACTTACATTTTATTAGTCGGAGATAAAATGTTCTGCTTTTTTTTTTATATAAAAAAATGCAAGATAGTCAATCTTATGTGCAAGTAATCAAAATCTTTACTAAATCATTTCTTTTTAATTAATTTAACTCAAACAAGTTAATCGTAAAGTATAAATCTAGTAAAAAAATTCCTTTAAAATATAGAGCATTTTATCTATGCAGACTATATTTAATAAATAATTCTTTTTAATTAAATTACCTCAAAGATGTTGGTTGTAAAGTATACGTTTTTTAAAAAAAAAAGTGTTCTATATAAATATCGAGCCTTTTATCTACGTAGACTAACATTATCTTAGATTGCGACAGTAGATAAAATATTCTGCTGTAATTTTAATCGACATCCATATGTTAGTTTAATCGAAAATAAAAGATTTTATTAAAACTTCACGAGCACAGACTGTTATTAAATTCATTTTGAAAAGACATCACTTTTTCTTATTAAATTAACAATGATATTAATTGTAAATAATAAATGTGTTAAAGGAATAAAGTTTTCTATAAAAAGAGCATTTTTATCTATGCCGACTAACATTGTGTTAATCTGCTATTAAAAATATAATGTGCTACTACAATTTTATTAAAAATAAAAAAAAAATTCATTTCTACAAAAACATTAGTTGTACAAGTAATCAGTATCTATGAGTTAATTTAATATATATATATATATATATATATATATATATATATATATATATATATATATATATATATATATATATATATATATATTTAAATTTTAGAGTTGTGCTTGAAGGAATATTCTTGAAAAACATAATAAAACCAGTCAACAACATAATAAACATATATTTTCTTGAATAACATAATAAAAACAGTCAAAAACATAATAAACATATATTTAAGCTCATTTATACAACTTCAAAGTGGTGACCATCCTTATGAGGCGGTGTCAAAAGTAGACAAATTATAAATTTCTCTGGATAAAACATATATTTGACTTACAACTAAGAAACGGTACGAAGTGAAAAAATTGCCACGCAGGCCTATCGGATCAAATGCGTCCACGAAAGGTTGATAACAAGTTTATACAATGAAGAGGAATAAATTGAAAATGTTTGTCTGTGGCAAATGGAATCGCCCTCATGTATCTTTCAATGTTTGTCGACCAGATCTTTATCTGTCTACCATCTGTCTATGACAAGAATAGCTCCCACCAAATTGTCTAGCGTTGTCTGTTTCTATACAAACAAGGCATTCCTATTTTCTATGGGTTATTTCAAGAGAAAGGCATCTACATTTTGTGCATTGTAACCATTTAGGATGATGCCAATTTCCTGAATGCTTCAACTCTCTTCTAAATTGTCGAGTCTTGTTTCCTTAGCGACTGAAAACATACATATTATTAAGCGGGAGCCATTCTCCTAATGGCCATGTAGTAGGTACTTTTCTACAGCATGAAAAAAAATTAGTAAACAAACCTCCAATTATTACGAACTTATGTTCTAGTTTTACATTTCGAATATATATTCAGAGACAACTAGACACACTAGAACCATACAACTACGTCAAACATGTAAATTCTTTTAGATAATAAAATTTCCGTACAAGGATAATAAAATTGGATAGTTCATCCTCAATTTTAAATTTGAATCAAGTGGACTTCAAATTTTAAAATTGAAAACTTGAGGTCGGCTTTCATATGTCAAATTACAATTATAGTATAACCTATAGATAATACTAATGGCCTAATATAATCAAGCAGTTTCTTCCAAAAGTCATCAAAGATTTTGTTGAAAATATATTCCGATTTACAATAAGGATATTATATTAATGGAAAAGCGAATTTTTCAACAAGTAATGACAAATTTAAATACATTTTGAACAGTTTTAATTCTTTGGAGGTAAAAAAAAATGTTTAATATGTTATCCATTAAAACTTCTATGTAAATATGCATGATATTTCAGAAAATAAAATAATTTAACATCATAAATTGACGAATGCTAGTTTCTTTTGCAACTGAAGGAGTCTCCCGGGATTGAACGATAGTAAAAAATACGATTCTTCAAAAATAACTAATGATACTAATGATGTCTTAAATAATGCAAAATGCTTTTATAAAACAATAAAAGTGTTTTAAATGTGATATTATGAGCAAGTTTTAGCTGAATCAAATTAATATTTTTTATTTTTTTATTTTTCAGAATACTTTTTTTTTATTGAAAATAATATTTCAAGTCATTTCGAAAATATTTCCTTCCGAAGACGAAAAAATGTGCAATGCTCACTTAGCTGAATCAACATATAAAGTTCAAATTAATATTTATTACTCTTCATTTAAATAATAAAGAGAAACTCAAGAGCTCTGATTTTTCGGTTTGAAAAATACGCATCTATGAAAATTCAAAAAAGTTTTCACAAAAGGAAATTAAGTGCAAACGCTAGAAGTTGTAAGCCATGCAAGTCAGAAAACAGCGTCATTAAAAATGCATCGCTCTCATCTTTATTTTTTCGCCGAAGAGGAACAATAAAAGCACAAAGCATCAAGGGACCATCATGTTCAAGGGATTTACCAAGTTGCTCTGATCCTTTCTTTAAAAAAAAAAAATCTTACTCTACGCATAAATATCAATTACGGAAAACCTGAATCAACATTTGGAAGAAGATCCGTACTGAGAATAATGAAACAATTTTGAGACGGGCGAATTTAATTCTTCTGTAAATCCTGTTTTGCATCTCATTTTCTGGATTCCGCACAAATTAGGAAGCCCATCCTAATCTCAATTCACTGTAGTCCTATCAGAACAGAGCCGAGATCTTACTCGACAATTACCATAGATATGCAGACTGATGCTTTAAAGAAAGCAATTGGGGCCATCTGTAGGGGATGCATTTGCTATCTTTCATTCAACTAGCTTGGATCTGATTATGGATTCTTTTTCGGGCGGATTTTTTGTTGCGTTACTCGATCCTTCGAATTAACCTTTAAATAATTACATGAAGAAGGATTACCAGAGTTTTTATCGTAGGAAATTCTCCGGAGTCTTGAAGTCCCTTGATTAGACTTTTATTCACTCAAATGAGTTGAACACTAGGGATGATTGGAGATCAACTTGGTCTTGTTGCACCAAATTTTAAAAATTGTAGCATTTTAAGTTCGCACTAATTTGGTTTATTAGGTTTTCCTACGAAAATGCAGGTGATGGAATATTTACATTTTATTGTTTTAAGTGGAATTTGTTTTGGAGTTATTTAAGGCTGAGAATTGTGCCCGGGTCTAGCTTTTTTTGTTTGGTAATATGAGAACAAACGTTCCAAGGAATTGAAAGAGTTGAGTAAATATACGATTCTGAATATTTAGGCTCTCTTTAATAGAAGAGAGAGAAATAAAGAAATCTATGCTATTAATGTGGAGGAAAGACTAGAATACTGACTAAACCAATTAGAAAATATCTTTTGGCATTTAAATAACATATACTTACAGCTATTTATGAGGTTCTTAGGATTAACTGCTTAATAAAATAGTGAATCCCTCATTTTCTTTCACTCATTTCCTTTCCTTTGTTAAATAAATTGAGATCGCAAAATAATTTGGATCAGTTTATAGGCCATGCGTAGAGTTCTGTTTTCAAAATCCTATTGGAGGGAATAGTGAATGTTGGACAACTTTTTGGAGAAGTACAACTAATAATTCAACTTATTTTTCAACTTATAATTCAACGTATTCATTCGTATTCAATTCAACTTATTTTTCAACTTATAATTCAACGTATTCATTCGTATTCAATTCAACTTATTTTTCAACTTATAATTCAACGTATTCATTCGTAGAGTTCTGTTTTCAAAATCCTATTGGAGGGAATGGTGAATGTTGGACAAGTTTTTGGAGAAGTACAACTAATAATTTATTTTTCAATTTTTTCGTTTCTTTTTGATTATATAACATTGATAAGTTTTGAATATTAAGGTTACTAAAGGATTAACTAATACTTTTTAGGCAAGTTTAAATAATAAGATTACGCCGTGCGCAGAGAGCAGTTTTCAAAACCCTATTGGACGGAACGGTGAATGTTGGGCAACTTTTTAGAGTACAGCTAATAATCTATTTTTCAATTTCTTCATTTCTTTTTGATTTTGTATAACACTGACAAGTTTTAAATATTAAGGTTATGAAAGGATTAACTAATAATTTACTAACAAGTTTTAATTATTAAGTTTAGGCCATGCGTAAATTGCAATTTTCAAAACACTATTGGAGGGTGAATGCTGGCCAAATTTTTAGAGAAGTACAACTAATAATTTACTTTTCAATTTCTTCGTTTCTTTTTTGATTTTGAATAACACTAACAAGTTTTGAATATTAAGATTATGAGATTATGAAAGGATTAACATTCATATCTATTATCAGAGGCGTTATTAAAACTTAAATAATATAAAGTAATTGGGGACAACTTATCTAAGCCATAGGGAAACTTAGCCCACACAGTGGGTATATTATCTCATTTTATGTTATAAGTGTTCCAGAAAATTAAAATAAACACATTTCACGAGTAGGTTTTTAAATAAATTCAAAAAGTAACAATAAAAAGTTTTTTTTTTTTTTTTTTTTTTTTGTAAGAGTTACTAATTACTGAAGAGGGATGGTTAGCTGCCCCAGTCTTATAGACCTAATTTTTAATTTTTGGCCACAATATCTACCAAAGTATTGATTTAAAACATACATTTTTACACCAGATAAAACAACAGTAATAAGAGATCATTAACACAATTTGGAAGGAAAATAATTAGTGGTTTATTATTAATTTTTTAAGTTTTTATGAGGCAGCTTAAAAAGTGTTCTTTAACTATAGTAAAACAAACACCCATCAGTTTTTTATTACTATTGTTATATCTTGTGTTAAAAAAATGTTTTAAAGCAATATTTCTGCAGATATTGTTGGTTGGTTGTTTTCAGATTATCTGGCACCGTCAGCAACACGAAGGCTATAATGCGCCGAAACATTCGTCATTAGACAAGTCAACATACATTTACAAACACCCATGCTTAACACGGGACTCGAACCCGCAACCTCGCGGTCTAAAAGCTAGCAAGCTAACCACTATACCGTTTGGTCGGCGCAGGTATTGTGGCAAAAATAACAAAACATAAGTCGATGGTACAGAGATAGGCTGAGTATCCTCTAAATATAAGGTAAAACAAATTGTTAATATAAAGTTCAAGTCTATTCATTTCTACTAAATTTGTCACTACTGTTTAAACACTTGAAAAATCATTACTTTCACTATATGGAAATGATGTCATGAGTTTGCATCCCTTACATTGAATAAATTCCTCACTTAGGTTGCCTTTTATCAAAGGAATTAATACAATATAGACGGAAGACATCCTCAACTTTCTCTTGTGCTTCTAATTTTATTTCTCCCGTTAATATGACATCAATCTTTTGTCGGGTTTAGCTGTTTCATCAAGAATAGATAAGTGAGAATCTAGGCTTACATCTTGAAGCTCTGCATAGTATCGTCCTAATGTTTTAGTGAAACCTTATACAACATCATCCTAATGTTTTATTGAGACCTTACACAGTATCATCGCAATATTTTGAAAAGAATATTGAGCTCCAATGTAGGGAAAAGAATAGTGAGCTGATTCCCCCTGATTGATTTATTATGTCCCCCCCCCCCCTTGAAACACTCTTTCTTTTCCCCTACATTAGCATTATCTCGATTAGTAAGATAAAACTTAGTCTAGATGGGGTTTTTTTTTACTAACATTTTTTCTTTATACTACACCAAAATTGATAAATTATTTACAAATTTAGCCTAACCTCCGCTTCTGATGAATAGTTTATTTACGATTGCACATTGAATTATTTTATCGTAGTTAAAAATAATTTTGGAACTCTATGAGAGGAGACTCTATGTTGAGAGACTCGTGAGTACTTAAAATTCACCAAGTCCCAAAATATGTTGAGAGTATTAAAAATAAGGGATCCGTTTTTTCGGTTCGCTATTATCGCTATTTTTGCGATGTTCATCTATTATCCTTTCGTACTTAAAATTACAATAAATAAATTTATTACTGTTTTTAAGATGTACTTCTCATTTTTTTACAATTCCCTTCGTTATTTGTTGATAAATCGAGCTTAATGTTAAAAATAATATGTGTTTAGTTGGACATGTATGGTAATACATTTATTTAAACGATTTCAAAAGTGTAATTTTGATAGATAAGGTGTCAGATGTATAATTCATAAACTTTAACAAAGATCACTGGAAAATGCCATGTAATAAGTTTCTTCTGTGATAAAATTTCCTCAAAACCTGTCCAATATTCACCCTTAAGAAACTTCAAATAGGCAGGCTGCGTACGGTTCAACAAGTAGTTTAATAAGGTAATAAAGTAAAACTACAAGAGCATATTTAAAGGCAGATTAGGTAACGTACATATTGCTCGAAAATATACACCATCTAGTAATCAACTAAAACAGCGGATAGATAAGGTGTCAGATGTATAATTCATAAACTTTAACAAAGATCACTGGAAAATGCCATGTAATAAATTTCTTCTGTGATAAAATTTCCACAAAACCCTTCCAATATTCACCCTTAAGGAGCCTCAAATATGCAGGCTGAGTACGGTTCAACAAGTAGTTTAATAAGGTAATAAAGTAAAACTACAAGAGCACATTTAAAGGCAGATTAGGTAACGTACATATTGCTCGAAAATATACACCGTCTAGTAATCAACTCAAACAGCGGCCTCGACAAGCCCTTCCAAAATATCGCGTTACATTTAATATCCCTTCTTTTTGAACGCCCATGATTGGAATTGCTCCTCATCGAAAAGAAAATCAGCCTGACGTTAGCTACAAGCCTTGAAGCTTAAGTTAAAAGCCACGTACAAAAGAAAAGAAACGGGACATGTCCCAAACGGGACGGCTATGATCAGCCAATCTCCAGTAAATGCAGGATCCTGCCTCAAAAGCATCGAGCCAACTGTGCTAGAGCAGCGAAGGCATGTGTCTGAGAAATATACTACTGATGAAAAGTGACAGAGGGGATCCCGTACGTTGATAGCACGGCTTCATCACTGCTTGTTCCCTTGGTCGACTTGGCCCCAAATCCCTCATCCAACCTGCTTCGTAAATCCTCCACAGTTCCCTGTCAGTAAGCTAACCGATCTTTGGAAACGCTGGAAAGGGCAGCTACAATCGGAAATGAAGCATGGTTTGGCTGATGTTGGCGAATGGAAAGTCGAACCCACAGAAAATGCATATAATGAAAGAAAAATTGGCAAATAATGCAGATTTGTATTTTATAATAAACTGATAGTTAAATTGGTTTTATATTATGAATTTTGCTCTTAAATAAAATATAATACTTTTTAAATTATATTATTGCTAAAGCTGTAACAGTTCGGAAGTGAAGAAATAAAGTGTCCATTTGATGTACACTACTCTGATTGTAATAAAATTGTAGTGCTGTAATGGAGGTTTTTTCAGTATTTTTTTTCTAATACTAAACATATTACTTTTAATAATTTTTCTTAGCACCAATAAAAATGGATAAATAATTATTAAATTAATCATTTCAAAGACAAAGAAAAACAATAAAAAAAAGCAACTGAAAGCTATGCAAATGCAAGATAACTCTTTATATTTATCTAAAATGACAATAATAAAATACAATTAACGCACTTTTGAGTTTAATTTCTCTGGTTTTCAATACAAATCTAACTTCATAATAAATATAGACTTATAAATTATTCATTACACATTTTTAGACGTACATTTTATACACATACATTATATATTTTTCATTATGATGAAAATTCTAATTTTTTTTTAAATTTTAATTAAAATTGCATAATTTAAAAAACATTAAAGTTGTCTACGTAATAAGGATTATGAGAAAGATCTATAGATCATTAATAGTAGAATATTATGAAAAAAAAAAAAAAAAAAAAAAAAAAAACTTACACCCTTAGAAAATGTTTGTGAATTTCATATAAAAGAGAAATTGTTACAATAAAAGCAAAATTTGAGTAACTATGTAAACTATGTATCTGATTCAAAGTAACTATTATTTGCAACTCCCTAATATATGGCTTAATCAATTCATACTATAAAAAAAAAATTAGGGTTTTTTTGCTATGAAATGTAGAGTTTTTATTTTGATCTTGTACAGAATAATTTGACAACGTTGATAATTACACTAAATAAAAAATTGTATTAATTACATGCAAATAACTGTTAAGCTTTCATTTGATTGTAAATCTTGGAAAAATATTAAAAAAAGTTAAATTAAATTTAGATTAGGAATAAAAAATTTCCAGTTTCTGCATAGTTCGAATCACATTAAAATATGCCATAAAAAGTTTTTAAAAAATACTGTAAAAAATTGAAGGAAAATATTCAACAAAAAATTAAACTTTGCTAACAACTTCATTTTTAAATAAAATAATTTATAAATGTATGTTGTTATCTAATTTATAATGAAAATCAGGGAAAACATTAAACAAATTTACTGTTTTAAAAAATTCGATAATAGTGAAATATTATAAATTAGAATTAAGTAATAAAACAAAAACACAGGAAGATAATTTTTAAGAACTCACTCTAAAACAAAGACGAAGCTTTTCCAATTCTCTTTCCCCGCCAAGCATCTAATAAGATTCAGGCAACCTGGAGACAGAAATTCCTTCTTACCTCTGGAATAGGTAGGATTCGCAATCCCAGGATAAACTCGAAATGATTAAGACGATATTTAATAAGGAAGACAGAACGCCTTCAAGAGAACACTGAGAAAATTAGCTTTTAAGAGAATCTCGCTCTCAAGCTTGGGATCCATAGCGAGAAAGCTTGTTTTGCGAGAAAGCTTGTTTTGCGACAAACTGTCTTTGCGAAGAGTTGTTTCGTTTTCTTTCGAGATTTGAGAGAGAGGGAGAGTTTTTATTTCGGAATTTGCATCCGGCATGTATGGGATGCTTGAAGTGTTTTCCTGGATAGTTGAGAAGTGGAAGCGAAGTAATTGTTTGGCTTTGAATTATTTAAATTGGAATCCGTGTCTGAGCACTGTTTCAGTCATGTTTTTTGGACATTGGAATTTATTCTGTTTTGTTCCGTGACTTTTTGGATGCTGATTCGTTTATCAGTTATTATTTTGAAGAGAAATACTAAAATAGCGTATCTAGTGATAATATCTTTTTTAATTATTTTCTCTCAATATTGTTTATTAAAGATATTTTGAAATTATTTTTTTTTTTTTTAATATAAACAAATTTAAACAAATAGACGGGAAAAATAAAAAAGTGTGGGGGTGGGGGAATGGAAATTAGGACGCCATTTAGAATTACTAAGCCCAAAAGGGTTCAAATATATTGATGAATATATGTAAATCACATATTTTGATATAAAGATAAGTTAAATATATTTTTTGTAAAATATGCATTTGGTTTTTAAATTTACTATTTAAACATGTTAGTGAATCCTAAAATAGATAAAAAAAATATACAAGGCTTCTTGTATTAATTAAAGTTATTGATAAATATGAATATAAAGTATAAAAATTATCTACTTAGCAATCAATATTTGATTCATTGGCAATATACTTATGCGTTGGATTCTCGATGATAAACGATGGAGAAAGATGAAAAATCAGTATGAATATTTATCAAATCGATCTTAAGAAGACGATGAAGATCTAAAGCTGAAATAAGTTAAAGCTGATCATGTAGTATAGTATAATTAAAGAGATTAACTTTCAAATGGTATTACTTCTCCACAAATTTTTTAATTTAAACAAAATTAGATGGGAGGAAAAATTGGAAATTAGGAAATTTTTTAGAATCTCTAAGCCCAAAAGGGTTAAAATATAGGTGAATATATGTAAATCACATATTTTGATATAAGGATAAGTTAAACACATTTTATTGTAAAATATGTGTTTGGTTTTTAGTTTTAGTATTTAAACATGCTAGCGAATCCTAAAATAGATAAAAAAACATGAAAAGTTTTTTGTATTAATTAAAATTATTGGTAAATTTGAATATAAATTATAAAATTTACCTACTTAGCAATCAATATTTGATTCATTGGCAATATACTTATGCGTTGGATTATCGATGATAAACGACGAAAACGACAAAGAAAGATGAAAAAGCAGTATGAATATTCATCAATATTCATAGCTGATAAAAATGAAGATCTAAAGCTGATATAAGCTGTAGCTAACCATATAGTATAGTATAATTAAGGGATTAATTTTCAATTGTGTTACTTTTCCACAAATTTTTTAATCTAAACAAAATTTGATAGGAGGAAAAATTGGAAATTAGGACACTTTTTAGAATCACTAAACCCAAAAGGGTTAAAATATAGGTGAATATATGTAAATCACATATTTTGATATAAGGATAAGTTAAACGCATTTTATTGTAAAATATGTGTTTGGTTTTTAGTTTTAGTATTTAAACATGCTAGCGAATTCTAAAATAGATAAAAAAACATGAAAAGTTTTTTGTATTAATTAAAATTATTGGTAAATTTGAATATAAGTTATAAAATTTACCTACTTAGCAATCAATATTTGATTCATTGGCAATATACTTATGCGTTGAATTCTAAATGATAAACTACGAAAACATATGAAATAGCAGTATGAATATTCATCAATATAATAAGCTGATAAAAATGAAGATCTAATGCTGAAATAAGTTAAAGCTGATCATATAGTGTAGTATAATTAAAGCAATTAATTTACAAATATATTATTTTTCCACACACACTAAAAAAAAAGGGGTGGAAATAAATCATAACTTAGTTAACCCTTTAATTTCTAAAGTTTCAAATTATTAATCTAACGCATATTCATTAAAAAAACCTTATCAATTTTTATAATTCAAGATCAGTCATGTTTGGATTTTGAAGTGAAAATTTATTCTGGCAAATATTTTACAACAAAATGTCTTATTAATGCTATTAGTGGGATACTTTTTTTTTTAAATGTTTTAAAACAATATTTTGGAAAATAATTTAACTGATTGCATTGAATTAAACTGGATAGATGATGATGAAAAAATGGTTGAAAAAATTATAGCTTAGAATGTTTCATAAACATTTACAATTTTGTGTTGTAGATAAAACAATAATTGAGGTTATCGACGAAATGTAAAGGAAATGTAACAAAATGTAAGGGGAAAAAACATTTAAAAAAATCGATTGTTTTTAAATCATTGATAATAGCTCTATAGGCATTTTACTACTATTAGCTTTTAAATATATCTTTTAAATATATATTTCTAAGCAAGATCTTGAAATTCAGCTGCAAAATATACGTTTCATAAACAATTATCTTTAATTGCCATTGAATTCTTATTAAAGTGAGATGTATTACTGTTGATACATAGAGTGATTATATTTAAAGTTAAACTAAAAAAAAAAAAAAAAAAAAAAAAAAACCTTATCAGAATGATTCGAAATTGGACCTGAAAATAGGCGAAAAAGGGAGAAATGGTATGACATACGAAAAATAAAATTTTCTCAAAATAATTTTTTTTATACCATACCATTATCTTCTTCTTTACGTATACTGTAGTCAAATATTAGGTCATTCTGACCCATGATTTTTTTTTTATATATAGTTTTTCGAAAGTTAAACTTTAATTCTAATCACCTGTATGGAGTAAAATTTTTCCTAAGCAGTAAAGTAAAAAATTTAGCGCCAAACTCAGTGGCCTAAAGGATAAATTCTTGATCCCTTAACAAAAAATAGATATTTGATCAAGCCTTGCTTGCGATTACTCGTTAAAGAGTTATTCAAGCTTAAGGCACATTACCAGTCGGCGTACCAATTAAGGCCATCTCTCCTTAGATGGAAGTGACTGGAATCATGTAAGCGTTTCATGTCAATCACTGAAGTAACCAGTTTTCCAGTTGTTAACCGCTCCAGAATCAAACATTTTCTATTTTCTAGCGCTTCAACTAGCATTACCCGAGCTCACATGATCACCGACTAGCGGCGTGATGTTCGTTTAATAGCTGGTTAGTCAAGTTGCTGGCACTGAGTAAACGAAAAGCTGCCATTGCAATAATGCTGGACAGTGACTTTCCAATCAACTTAATAACTGGCATACCAGCCAATGAAAACGTGTTAACATTAGGTTGGCTGGCCTTTACCCGGTCATAAGAACAAACAAAACAAAACTCAATCTAACAACCTTATACAGATCAGTGAGCACTCACTTCTACAGAATCCAAATTTCTCTCCAGTTTTCAACACTTTGTTTGTGCTTTACATAACACTTCCACCTCATTAAAAATCACAGTTTGTGCCCACCTCCCATTTCCTTCTTTTCCATTCACGGATCAAATCCGGCTCAAGCTCACAATCAGCACAAAAATCTATTCATCTTGGAAAACAATGAGCTCAAGTGTGCGCCGATCGGGCTGTTAAAGCGTTGAAATTCTTGACGCCTCCCCACGCCCATTCTCACTCGTTTGTACTCGCCTCGTTAACTCTATACACCTCACACGAAACTTCCAATGAGGATGAGAAAAGTGTACAATTACCTGGCAGGTGGGTTCTCACACTCAAATCAAAGAGATGTTGCATGAGAAGTGTTTTTATTAAAGGAGATACTTTGTTTTATGATGTTTTTTGGATGACTCTCATTGGTTAAAACTAGTTGTTATACAATGGATACGTATAGAATCAGTATACAGTAATTGAGTAGTCCAGTTTAAAATGATTTTGCAAGAAAAGTGTCAGTAACTTTCTACCCGTTACGTTTTTGGCCATTCCTAACTTTAAAGCTCCAGGACTTCAAACGGGATTTTCTTGATCAATATACAGGGTGATCGTAATTAAAATGCAACTTTCAAAAAGCTGCAAAAAAGATCAACTGGTCAGAATGACCTGAAATTTGACCTGAATATACGAGAAGAATGTGGTGATGGAATGGCATAAAAAAAAACTATTTCAAATTATTTTTTTGTTCTCTGCTATAACCTTTCCCCCCGTCTTCGAGTCTATTCAGGTCAAATTTCAGGTCATTCTGGCAAAATCCAAAAAGAAATTGTGGCTAAAACTTAGCTATAATTTTTTGTGCGCACATTTGAAATATTAACAGTGAGTAACTCAATAGCAAATTAATTTAATTTAGAGCTAAACAAATTTTATTTTGAGATGTTTCTTTTGTGTCTATTGCTATTTAAAATAATATTATTGGAAACAATTTGTTTGTACTTTTTATTTAAACTTTATACAAAACTATCTAATTTTTTTTTTATTGTACCAGTTGTTCAAAACTATATATTTTCTAAAAGAGTATTCATTTCTTAATGTTTCTATTCGTTTGGACGTCATTTGATGGGAAAAATTTATTAGTAATGTTTAATAAGTTTTCGAAATTTAAACATTGATATTATGTTCTGAAAAATATTTTATTGGGTATATAGGGTGAGCAATGACTGGCAATAACTTAAAATTAGTTAAGTTATTACGATAATTAAAAAAAAAAATACGGAACTTCTGGAATAATATGAATTAAGATAATATATTATGACCTACGCGAAGTATCAGTTTTGTAATAATTTCAAATAGGGTTGCAAAGCTAATTTTTAAACATTAATGATACCCACGCATTTATTTATTTGATATAATTAAAATGTATTTTATTAAACTTGCAAGTTTGTAACTATATAAATATTGAATTGTACACATAATTTTAGACTGTAAAATTCTATTTTAAAAGAAATATATTTATTTATTTACAAAACAAGTTCACATGATAAATGGTTTAGTAATGGTTAGAAGTAAAAACGAAACATGCTTATTACAATGCTGTGTCACATTAATTTTCATCGTATTTCATACCAAATCAATTATGTGCATCTGCAAGTGTTCCCAAATGAATATAGAGTTATTGAAATAGTATTATGTAAATCTGCAGTATGCCGACTTTCATCATATTTAGTACCAAATTTTAGTTCAAAGTATTTAGTACCATACATTTAAGAGTGACTTCAAATTAATATGAAATGACACGTCAATAGAAAAGTAATGTTGACGTCAAATATAGATTTAGAGGTAGGTGCATGCTGTTTATGTTGATTAAATCTGACTCCAAGTTTGATAACAATGTAAACTCTTTAATAATCCAAACTTAACATCTAAGAATTAAAATAACTTAACAAAATATAATCATAATTATAATCTCGAGATATGAAGCTAACATTGAGAGACTGTCTTCGGCTTTTTATACAACTCCGGAGGGGAGTGGCTTCCTCGACACTGCCCGTCCAGAGTTGAGTGGTATAGATAAGTCACTGTATCTGTTAAATTGCCATACCGCCACATAGACTATGCATATAAATAAATATACAAAAAATCTTCACTCATATAAATTTTAAATAATAAACTATAGTATGGCAGTAATATAGTATGGCAGTGCTATTAATTTTAAATATTGGACACGATAGTTTATCTTGTTGATATTGTTTTTTATAAACACAACTATTTTAAGATTACTCAAATCAAGTTTACCTCGATTGCAAGTTTTGGTATAATATGCCAATAATTTACAAATTAATGCGTTCCAGGTTTAACTCAATATTTTAAGATTGTAATGTTTCTACAAAGTTCATTGCTTTTCTGATAAATCGTTGTATAAAAATTCCTAAATATATTAAAAAAAAAAACCAGTTTGCTGTAGAGAATATTTTAAACTGCAATGATCATACAAAAAAAAAAAGTATAGCTTACATAATTTGGTCACTAATTTTAAACGCTTTATCTCAAATAAACATCACACAGTACAGTGGAATTTTTTTATTTTATCAATTGAATTGTAAAATTTTTAATATTTATTCTTTGAAAATTTCTCAATGCAAAATTATGTAATCGAATATCTAATTATTCATCTCATAAGTTGCAGGATTACTAATAAAGTAGACTAAGAGATGGCGCCACAACACATATATTTTAAACATGACATTTTCTATTTAATTTTTTTGACAGCAGATGGCAGCACTATTTGATTCAAATAATATTTTCGCTATAAAGTACCCCACAGAGAAATAGTATAAAGTCGATTTGAATACGTCATATTCTTACATCTTACCTTTGTTTCATTTCAAGTGGACTAGAAATTGGACACATGAAATAATGTGCACACTTTTAATCTTCTATAATGGGTACCTATAAAAATAATTAATTGTCGGGTTATTAATATGAAGCAATTTTGGTGGATGGCTTAGAAAAGTTAACTTATATCAGTCAATACCTTAAAATCGTAACAAAGAATTATCTTCCAAACTTCATTTTAAATATTTATTCTTTTTAACTCGATGTACATTGTTAGGCCTTGAATTTGTTGTCGGTTTGCTACTTGTATTGAAGGAACCACAATTCTATGAACAGTAAAGATATTTTTAGGAAGAACTGGTATTTTTTTTAATTAGAAATTCAAATAAACTTTTATTTAAAAAAAAAATTTGAGGAAGAACTATTTTTTATTTTTTAAAGAAAGTGTTTTCGTATTTGATTATGAAATTACAATTGTATATGTTAATTGTAATATTATATTTAAATAACTCCTTATAATACGATCAAATGTACTGTTGAATGTACCTTAAATTTTACTTATATTTATTCAAAATAAAACGTTTAGAAATTTAAGGCACATTTTGCTTTGTTTTCATACAGGGGCGTACTGGCCATAGGGTTGCCGATGCAATCACCGAGTCGGTCAGTTTCTGTAAAAGAATCGGCCTGTCCGGTATGAAAGTTTTTTTTTTTTCTCATTATTTCCTTATTTTTTTTTTTAACATAAGTTGTTGCTATCTTTAAATTTTTTGAAAAAAGCTCAATTTTATTCATTCAATTTTACATTTAGAAAATAGACGCACTAAGATTTATATATTATAGTAATACGAGTTTTTACCTACTTCATAACTTTTAAGGTAAAATATATATTATCATTTCGGATGTATTTCTAATAACCTGGATCATTCTTTATTTTAAAATTTAGATTTCTTTTATTTGATTTTTGCTACAAACAATAAATTGTTTATAGAAATAAAGTTCACTCAAAGAAGTTATAAATAGTAGAGACAATTTGATGCAAGTAATCTAATTATTAAAACAATTCAATTATTCAGATTAATAACACTTTAAAATTAATGAAAACTATGAAAAACTAATTATTGAAAATTCTTATTAAATATAAATATTTAAATATTAAAACATACTGATTATTACAATTAATTGTTGAAATTATTTTATTATTAACTATAATTACTAATATTTAAGTAATGATTGTATTGAAAATTTGGGCCGGCATAAATCTAAAATCACTGGGCTGATATTTCGTCCCAGTACGCCCCTGTTTTCATACAACAAAAATTTTCTGCAAGAGAATTTTTAACGAAACTTTTTTTACTTTTCTTAAACTTCTGATTGAATTGATATATATATCCCAGAAATTTAACAATATGAAAGCTTTTTGTGTCCTTGTAAGATGGATCTTGCAAAATGATATAGGAGCGGCTACTAAACACCAGAGATGGCCATATTTTGACATATTTCCACCGTGTCATTAGTTTATTATTTACAACTGAGGGAAACATTCAATTCTTCTCTTAAATGAGAATTAATTTGAAATCAATTCAAAATCAATCAATTTGAAAAAAAAATTATAAATAATTGGCCGGATTTTTTTTTTTATTATTTCTACTCGAGGGGCATGTGACATCATACGACCGGTAATTCGTTACGACGCCAACCAAAATCACGCCGAAATCAGCTCTTTTCACCGCGATTTCACCGAAATTCGATCATTAAGAGCCATTAATAAATAAAAACTGCAATTTTAACTAAGTAAAAATATATTTCAGAATGTCTAAAATCCATTTAGAACGTCTGTTTAATGATTTACTCAATTGAAACTTGATTATTTACAGTTTTATTGCAATACAGTCACAAATTCCCATTGAATCCTGTGCTTTACAAGCCAGCTTTCTACCAACCAAAATGTCTAGGAACCGGTTTTTTTCCCCTCCAGAGTTGCTTTGTTGGTAAACATGGGCATCGCCTATACAGTTACTTTACTGCTAACAGTGATCATTTGTAGATGATCACCAATGGGTACTATGGCAATGGTTGAAAAATTTGAAAAAAATGAAAGCCAATATTCATTTCAGTAGCAATTTAGAATCAAGACTGGTTGTAAACCTAAAATCAATAGATGAAATTTAATTAGTTGAAGTAAGAATAAAATGAAATTTTTTAAATTGTATGAATTATTAGACTTCAAATTTCTACTTGTTTTATTTTTACCATCCAGTGACCAATGATCAATGCAACCGGCTTGTTATTGATAAATGTTAAACCTATAAATTATTTACATTTGTAAATTTTTATAGGTACAGTACGCAAAAAGAAAAAAATTCCGAACGGTGCCTATATCTTCGGTTCTAATTATCGTAGAATCTTGCGGTTTGCACCTTAATGCTTTGTTTACAATTTTTTACATGTCTGGTGCACAATTTTTTTCTTAGGGGGCTGAATACTAAGTAAATTTAACTCTATCTTTGAAAATTTCAATACGTACCTATTTTTTTATGTTTTTATCGATTTAGAATACTTAGTTTACCATAAATACCAAATTTCATTTCATTACGTTGAGAAACACGTCACTTATGAGACGTATTCTATTAAACAGTCCCTTAAAGTGAACTTTTTTTTACATTTTTGCTAAAATATCGAGAACCAAAAGTCAAAATGGAAGGAAAAAAATTCTGGAGGGGTTTTCGACCATGATAATTCTAATGGAAGAAAAAAAATACATGTTGCTATTTAAAAAAATTTGAAACTTGTTTTATTAATTAATAATTAATTATTAAAAATCTGTTTAATACAAAAGTTGCACGTTATTTATGTTTGGCCTTTAATAAACAACCGTTTGAAACAAAAATTGCTAAAATATATTAACTATTTAAGAATTTATGGCTAAAAAAACAAATTATCTTTGTAACATTAATTTGCCATTTTTTATATCAATTAAATTGCTAACCCCTCATCCAAAAATTATGAAATTTGGTATTTAGACGTCTTTTTGGATTCTAAATCTAAACATGGTATAATATTATGGGGTTTCCATTGAACTTTTTAAAATTTGGTTTAGTTTTAATATGTAGATGACTCCTCATGAAAAAAAAAAAAAAAAAAAAAAAAAATATATATATATATATATATATATATATATATATATATATATATATATATATATATATATATATATATATATATATATATATATATATATATATATATATATATATATATATATATATATATATATATATATATATATATATATATGCAATTAATAAAGACCTTCCATGATTTACAACTGTACTTGCCGTTTTAAATTTCATCAATTAGAATACAATATATAATCATCGTTCGGATTTTTTTTGCCTACTATACATAAATATTTTATAGATTGGTAGGTAATTTACAAAAGTGAATAATTTATAGGTTTAACATTTATCAATAACAAGCCGGTTGAATTGATCATCAGCCACTGGACGGCAAGAATAAAACAAGTAGAAATTAAAGTCTTATTTAAAGTCTTATATTTTTTATTTTTTTTACAATAAAGTACTGAAATATACTTATTTTTTAATGCTGTGGTGTTTACTTTAAATAATTAATCTTTAAAGCATGCACCTTTTTTATTTTATTTTTATATAGCATGGTTCCGCCTGCCTATTTCCTGCCACATAATTATCTTAAAAACAATTCATCTGTACAGTAGTTTTAAATCGCAATTACAGTAAAACCCCTATTATCCGAGCCCCGGTTATCCGAGTTTCCGCTTTAACCGAGCCAGATAATATATTTTTTTTTTTTTTTTTTTTTTTTACCCCTGATATTTTCCTTTGTCAAAACTAATACCGAAAAAAATTGGCACTTGATCTCTCAAACACTCAAGAAAACAAAATGTTTACATTCCTTTTCATTGTATGACACTGATCCTCCTATCGCGTCGCTCAAAGTCTTAAGGCTTAAGTAAGAGAACTCTTTAAGCATTACTATATATTTTTAATTGCATGTGATTTACCTATAGTATAACATTTGTACTTGTCAAAACATACATTTAAACCGATACGATTTATTTTATTTTTAATTTTCACTTTAACCGAGTTTTTCGGTTATCCGAGTTGGTCTTGGTCCACAATAATTCGGATAATCAGGACTCTACTGTACTAGAAAAAAATCTTTTAGAAGGTATACTTTGGTTTGAAAATTAATTTTTGATTTTATTGTATTTTTAAATTTTATTGTATAACTTGTCAGTGTTTTATTGAAAGGTGATCCTATCCATAATACCAAACCAACTCGAAACTAATCCAAAAGCAGTGCCAAAATTATCATGAAGCGTCGTGTTTTGAATTATCTTTTGACTTGTCATTTCAAGAATATATACTACATGCTATGAGTATTTTCAACCATAAATTATCAAATTAATATTCCCCTTCCCCGTATCCTTGTTTAAGATATTTATTTATTAGACGTGAACCGGATTACCTTTTAATGGGCCAAATGTTCAAGTTGGTCAACCTGGTGAACCCATAATACATTTAAATTCACTTATTAAGTTCATACAACAACTCTCATTTCATTGTTGTTCGCATAGTGCTCAAAAAAGATTGTTACTCAGATAAATTTTTTTAACAATTAGAAATAGAGCATAGATATAAATTTTAAAAAAAATCTGTGAATAAGAAGGAATCATAGAGCAATGTAATTTCCATTTGTAATCTGTTTTAAAAGTTACAATATTCCAGTTTTTATACAGCACCTGTAAGTGAAAAGGTCATTTACCAAAGAAATTTAGATCTAAAATCCCTCCCTCCACCCCTTAATATTTCCTAAAAAATTAACATTCTATCTTTAAAATTAACCAAACTAGAAAGCATTTAAAATTGATTAGGCAGTATCTTTATTTGTAATTACAAATTCATAAATCACAGATAGCACTGTTATGAAATATGATTTTGAACAGTCAGTTTTAAATGTTTATTTAAAATTTTCTGTTGCATATAAGACTCAGCATCTATTCTCGCATTCTTAAATGGAAGTAATTCCTAATCTTTAGAATATACTAGATATGTAAACTAAACCAGACAACCAGGTTATAGTGCCTAATTTCCCATATCACATAGCTCTTCTAATGTGTTATGCTTTTAATAGTCTATATTTCCGTTAAATTTTAAATATAAAATATAAATATTTTTAAAATAATGTGATTTGAACTCAGGAACATTTTTCTAATTGACCTTTGTCAATTACAGGAACTAAGTAAAAATAAAATTCGGTAACTTTTAAAATAAAGAAGCATGCAAATTATACCTTTTTTATTCCTTGCCTTAGTTTGAGAATCTAAGGTATTCACACCGATACCCTATCTCTATTAGTTAAAGAAACGAATGACGTAACACATTTCTTGGTAAAATCTATAGGTCTCGACAGAAAGACAAATAATATTTAATTATATTAAAAAAATTGTTTGGAAGATGAAACGCTTAATACGAGTAAAACATTTAACAAAAGTACGATAGTTAGCGACGCAGAATTGTTACCTAATGCATGTTCAATCTCTAACATTATATCACAATCCATACTATATAAGAAGCTCGTGACTTATTTGTAACAAAAAGCAACCAGCCAAAGAGATATCAACGTTAAGTTTAGATTAATAGCTTCTTTACTTTTTTTAAAAATTGGGAGGAGTTCCTTAACATCCCCAATCCAGTTGGTGGATGAAAGTAAAATAGATGACGTAAGGATGTTCTGTCATCTCGTTGACGCTTGACCTTATCACATAATCTTTCCTCGACTAGTCATCTTAAACGAACAGATCGCTTTCACTTGCAGAGATCGAAAGCCTCCGAGCAACATATAGTACTTTATCCTTTGTTGCGAAGTGAGTTTACCAATATACGTTTCACAGTATTGAATTCTGTAAGGTGCTAAATTTTTTCAAATTCTTATTGAATTCTTGTTCATTTAGACATTAACTATTGGTGTAACATTTGAAGATCCAGCTGATACTTGCAACCGGTCTTTATGATTGAAGTAGGATATTGATCAGTGTATACGATACATTCTTTTCAACTAATACCTTTTAAGAAATATCGGCAGCAATCAGTATATTAAAAAAAGCATTAGGTAGATGATTAATGATATGATAAATAATATATTAGAATATTCATGTATTTTGTTGCGATGCAGAAAGATTGTTTAAGTTTAATTAAAAGGAATTGCTTATGAGATTGCGTCAATAAAAACATTCCTAACTCTTGCGAAAAATTACGTGTTCTCCAAATTTATTCACCATGCTAGCGAGTCCTCACTCAGCCAGAAGCACAGGAATTTCATTCTCAGTGAAAGAAATTCTCAACTTATCTGATGATCCTAATTTCCTGAACAATCCTTGTCTACACAACATGTTGTGCGATGCTATTCAGATGAACAACGGCAACATCAACTGGGAGCAAGATTGGGATAAGCTGAACAGTAACGAACAGTGGTATGAACAAAATGAACAATGGCTAGAAGAAACTGAACAGGAAAAAGTTCCTCAATTCGCCACTCAATCAACGTCACCATCTTGTTCGTCATCGTCCAACTCTGATTCGTGTTTCCGAAAATTCGACTGTGATGTAGTCGATAACTCCTTTAACAGCAGCATGGAACACTATGCGGAGATCTGCAATGAGCGCTTTCAGGAGTCCAAAGTTTGGAGTGAAAAAAAGAAGGCAGGACAAAGTGATCTGGTTGATTTAAGTAGTGGCGGTTTGCGTACTTCAGAACAAAAGCGTAAGTTAACAATATCTTCTTCAATTCAACTATTTTGTAAATTAATTAATGCGATATACAAGCATTCGGCAAACTGTGGAAGGTAAATTTTGTCGTCCTTTCGGAACATTGCTTCTAACTTATATAATCCAAATTTCAATTAAATTTTAGTATCTAAATTTATTTTTTAATTTTTAATGTATTTTGGAACTTATTTTAAAGTTCGAGTTAAGTTCTATTACTAGAGATGTCATTTTATGGTTTCTTTGTAAAATATTATCTGAAGAAACTAATCTTGAAATTGAAGAAACTAGCGTTTAGATTGAAAAATAACTTGAAGATAGCTTTGAGATTGAAAAAAACAACAGCAATTTTTAAGTTATAAGGCATACTAAAAGGGAAAGATAAAGAAATTAAAATATAAAAAAACATTATGCACACTGCAGAGTAGTTGGTCTTATGCACATTGAACACATGTCGGCCAATTTAAAAAAAATAAAAAAAATAATGACAGTTTTATTATTGAATTTGTCCTATTATTTTCTAATGGAAAAACTTGTTCTAACTTTTGATCTTCCAAAATCACTTTAATACTTTACATTATTGTGAGCTCTAATTATTGTGCCCCAATAAGCAAGAAAGCTTTATCTCTAGTTTTCCTCTTGCCTCTTCTTAGTTCCTTATATTATTATTTAGAGTACCAAAAAACTCAGAAAGGCATCAGTGGACCCATTTAATAGTCTTATCCTATTTATATTATGAAAATATGTGTTTCTCTACACTTTTGTAATTAAACAGCCGACACGTTATTTCAAAATTATATTGGGTAGAGATACTGCGATACAGCCTGTTTAGTTTGAACGACAGCACTATAGCTTAAAATAAAATGTGTTTGTTTTTTTATCTTGAGATGAATGTAGTATATGTATTTCTAATTCTTATACAATTTGTATAAAATGATTCATAAATGAAAGATTCAATTTTTATAAATGAAGAGCTAAATAGCAATATGTGTGTGTTGGGTGGGGTATATTTTGTTGAATTTATTTGAATCTGTCTATAATATTCTAGATTATGTTAACGATGGGAGTTTTAATGTTTTTCATAATACATCACGAAAAATAATTTGAGGGAATCAATTGAAAACTTCTTATTGGCTTCAATTTTATGTAAACTTCAACCAGACCATCAATCATATTTGAAGCTATCCATAGGGTTCTATATTACGTTAGAGATGTGGATTTCAACGGGTTCCATAATTCATAACAGGGAATACTATGAGGAGATTAAATTAAAACATATAAACTCCCAACTATTATGTTAAATACGAGAAATTCAACCGGAAGGAATCTATAATTCCTCACGGGCAGTAATTTGAGATAGTCCTTTGATAACTTCCTATTAGCTATAAACTTGTAAAATTTTTAACCAGACCATCAATTCTAACTGATGATTCGTAATTTTAAGAATTTATGATTTTTTAAATAAACTCCATTTAGACCATTAACCCTAATTAATAATTCCTGATTTTAAGAATTTATAATTTTTTTAATTAATAATTTGTCCATATTTTTAAAGCATTTGGACATGCGTCCCCCTCATTTTCCTACCCAGTGTTGTCAATAGCTACCAATAAAAACTCACTACAGAGTTTGCACTCTACTACCTGAAACTCTGTAAATCTGTCGGAAAAATAAGGAAAAAATAAAATTGTGTGATTAAATTCTGGAATGGATGTTACTTATTAAAATGCATGAAACGTATGTGATTAAATTCTGGAATGGAAATTACATATTAAAAATAACTCATGAGTTTTCAATTACTAGCAATCATAAACTATAACAATTTATCCTACGTTTAAATTGAAATTTTAGAAACTTCCTGGAAAAAAAATATTGTTAGTGTATCTCTTAATACAATTTTCAATATTTTCTGCCCTCTAGTGAATTTTGATGCAACTTATTTTTTCATTGCGACAGGAAAAACATTCAGTGGAAATGTTTCACTATGTTGTTGATCAGTAATTGTAATTGAATCGCAAAAACCGAAAAGGGACCATCTTTGATTTTTTCAAAATCGATCTTTTCTCTTCATAAAAGGTCATAAGGGAAAAGGAGGTTTAGAAATGGTCATAAAAGGTATTTCAGAAGGACATCCTAACTTTGAAACGACATAACTGCGAAACAGTGAGAGACATAAGGAAGAAACAAGTGGTTTATTGGAGAGACAGGGAAGGATTTTTAAATGCATTGGTTTACAAAATTGATTGATGGGAGAAATTTGAGGACGGCTGCATATGGTTTACTGATGAGGCCCATTTTCATTTGTTGAATTTGTCAGTACAAAAAACAAATGAATATGGTGTACCTAAAACCCGTATGTGTCTTGCAAAACCAGTACATTTTGCAAAAGCAATAGAAGAAAGGGAAAATTTATCATTGTATTACATAATGATTATCATTTACCATTTTTAAATTTATCATTGGACCAAACGGAATTTTGGACTAAAGGAACAATTTACCCAGCAAAAAAGCGATCACCACACACACATAGCGTCCAGTTTTTTTTTCTCCAGCAGGTTGCACAGACGAAGAAGAAAATATTCCTGGTGTGGATTTTATTTTTTGTATAACTTTGGTATTTTCTCCGTTTCATTTAAAATGGTATGCAAATACAATCTGGAAGTCCTGTCAATGTTCCAAAACAAGATATCCGGTGCATATATCAAAATGAATTTATATTTTTTTCTTAAAAATTTCCGCTACATCCAAAAGAATATTTTAAAAATATTTATCAATTATTATTACATGCCTATTAATATTATCAATCATTGTTGACTTCCTCTCATCTCTTTACATAGTCTGCTATAATAAAAAAACTTTTAATCGTGGACTTTTTTAAAAATCACTTTCAAATACAGAGTAATTTTTATGAGTTGACCTCATTCTGTTGACGCCGACCAAACGGTATGGTGGTTCGCGTGCTAGCTTCTAGACCTTGAGGTTGCGGGTTCGAGTCCCGTGTTAGGCATGGGTGTTTGTAAATGTATGTTGGCTTGTCTAATGACGAATGTTTCGGCGCATTATAGCCCTCGTGTTGCTGACGGCGCCAGATAATCTGAAAACAACCATTCTGTTGACATTGTCTCCCAATTTGAATTCAAACTTTAAAATCACCCTATAGTTCTTCTACCTTAAGAACGGGTACTCGTAATTTCTATTTAAATTGAAAAATATACTGGTCTGCAAAATTAAAGGATATTTCCGTTTTTCCCTAATAGACACATGAAATTCAAATCAAAGAAACATCTTTATGTAACATAGCGATAAATAAAACAACTCATAAATTAAAATGCAAAGTGTACAGTGGGGGCATATGTAAAAGAATGGAGTACCATTAGTGTTCAGTTGTATAGATGCATCCACAATAAAAAAAATAACGCAACTCATGGAGTTGACTTTTAGTGTGAGATGTGATTTCCCCTGTCATCAGTGTTTACTTGGCACTGTAATCTCATACTTAACATGAGTTTCTTGATGAATTCTAGTGGCTAAATTGCTCGTTTCAATCAAAGAAACAACTTTCAAATCAAAGAAACATTTTTATGTAACATAGCAATAAATAAAACAACTCATAAATTAAAATGCAAAGTGTACAGTGGGGGCATATGTAAAAGAATGGAGTACCATTAGTGTTCAGTTGTATAGATGCATCCACAATAAAAAAAATAACGCAACTCATGGAGTTGACTTTTAGTGTGAGATATGATTTCCCCTGTCATCAGTGTTTACTTGGCACTGTAATATCATACTTAACATGAGTTTCTTGATGAATTCTAGTGGCTAAATTGCTCGTTTCATCTTTTGAACTGTTTGCAAGTGATGGAAAGTTCATAATACATTAAATCTTTCCACAATGCATATCGTAGAAGCGTCCCACACAAGTTTGATGAAATTTGGATTAGAGGAGTGATCTGGTTAACTTATATGGGTGATATTCGTATTTTTAAATCGTTTATCCAGAAAAAAGTGGGATAAAATTTGCCATAAGTATCAATAAACACAATTTAGAAACTGATATTTCCCAATTAATGACTTGTTTAGATCAAACTAACGTAATTACAGTAAAAAAGTGTAGTTCAATTATTTTTTGTGCTCTTGGGACAGATGCAAAACTGAAATGTCCTTCAATTAGAAAATTTATGTTCAGGGATCATACCAAGTATAGTGTAAGGATACTCAAAAATGCAAATGCTTTTTTTAAATTAATACTTAGTTCTTTTATCCAGAAAGAAATAGCTTACTTGATTTCCCAATTATGAAACATTTAACGTTGAAAAGCATATATAAGAAAAAAATAATAATAATCGTACATACAAGCTAATTTGGACTAAAAGCAACCTGAAGAAATAAATGGCTGTTTTACAAAAATTGAGCAGTACATTTACTTGCCTTTGTTGGAATTTCGCCCAATGAACATAGCGAATGCTGTTATGACAAATATTCTGACTAGGGACATTGACAGACATTAACATAAATAGTAAATACACACATATAGTCACTTAAACATTTAACTTATATTTAGAGAAAAGGTTGCATAATTTGCAAGTCTATAAAGTTCATTTATAAAATTCTCAATAAATGAAATATTATTTGTATATTTAATTAATTTAAATCTAATATTGTATAAGAAATACTACTGTAGAAATGGGGCGGCCGGTGTTAGAACTCAGTAAACATGTTAGGACCCTTTTACAAAATATAGTGAAGAACGCTACATTAAAGGGATTCATAGAGCGCTTTTTCATGAGAGAAACGATGAATTCATTTCATTATATTCAGATTTTACAACAATTTGTTGCCATATTTCAGTATTGTAACTAATTTTGCAAATCGGTGTATTTAAAATTCCATGCCTGTCTAACCAATATTCCGCTAGTCTCTTTTTTCTGTCTCTCACTGTTTCGCAGATGTCATTTAAAAGTTAGGGAGTCCTTTCTGAATGACCCTATATATTCCTTTTTGAAAGACCCTATATATTCCTTTCTGAAAGACCCTATATATTCCTTTCTGAAAGACCCTATATATTAATTTCTGAAAGACCCTATATATTCCTTTCTGAAAGATCCTATAAATAGACCGTTGTTTTAATGAGCGGGAAGTTTTTTATCCAAGTTCTGTTTCTTTCAATTAGAAATACTCCTTCACATTAAGAAAAAGTGTCTATAAGTAAAAAAGTATGCCAACTAATTTTAGCTTGAATGCAAAAACATGCAAATGCATGCTAAGAAATATAGAATAATAAAAAATAAGTTTGACATACTAAAACAAGTAAGTACTTGCTTTATACATGAAATCATAGAGGATTATCAGCTTTACATACGAATAGATAAAAAAATGTGTTTCAAAGCAACTTGCGCTAAGAGTTTGAAAAATAACATTTGTTATCATTTTGAGAGAAACTTAGGCAACTTCAATAGTGCAGTCATTAAGGTAGCAGGCTAGGTATCTTGGTTCAAAACCAACTAGGAGTTTGATGTGTTAAACATTCATTTTAAATTGAAAGTGGTTTTTTAACTTAAAATTGAAACATGTGTTTTTAGAGTTTGATAAGCATACAATTTAGTTGAAAAATACGTGTATTTTAGCTATTTCAAATTACACTGTTTTATTAGCTGAACTTAATGTATCAAAATAACTTCTTGAAATTGAGCAAAAGAAGAATATCCGAAATCCTTTTACTTGTTTTATATATTACTCTGGCTAACTTTCTCAATTTCCACGATCATTTCGGGGGGGTATAGACCCTCGTACACATTAACACATGCACTTCCTCTAATCAAGATGAGAAGAAGAAAAATAGAATATACAAAAGTCATCAAATTATTTTAGCTGCAGGCCTGTCTAAATTTTGTACCAACCAGTGTTTTGTGCTTCATACTAAATGAAATACTTAATTTTTTTATACAAAATCTCGAATTGACTGTCTAACAATACCCGTCTCCCTTAATTTCAAGTTTTCAGACAGAAAAAAACAAAGAAGAAGAAAAAAAAAAAAAAAAACAGTTAAGTAAATGATTATGAATAGTTTTCACATTTTTTTCGGTTAATCAAATTATCGTTTAGTTAGATTAAAAGAAATGAAATTAAACATTTAATATTCTCGAGATAGTTTAAATATTGCTACGGTCTAAAAAATAAGCTGTTTATTACCCTAATTTACAAGAGCATACTGGCTTAGTTGACAGTATATTGAACAACTGTTCTAGCCAGTTTTATACTACTAATGGTCAACAGTTTGTCAGATTGGATTCAAATCCTTCTTTTTCAGTGTAACTCTTCCGATATCAAAAGGCATTATCCGAATTTTCAACTTTCAATTAATTTTTGAAATGTTTAAAATTTTGATACCTGAAATCTCCTTTGAAAACCATATTGAGAGACAAGTAAAATATCGGATCTTATCAATAAAGAGTTTAATTGGTTTTTCATCTTAAAACTTTTTAGTGATAGGAACTGATATTTTATTTGTTTCTCCATGTGGTTTTCAAAACATATTTGAAGTTAAAAAATAATATAATCACTGATAAACGAACAGGTTTCCAAATCGTTTCAGTAATGAAAATCATTTCTTTCTGAAATAAACTTGTAACGTAGAACTGCCGGTAAGTTTGATGTTACTTGCCAACAAAAAATTAAAAAAAATCATGAGTGATATCTAACTTGCTCAGCAGTTGAGTACGGAACACTCAAAGTGAGAGTATTCACACTTGACCGTTTTTTATTACTTATCATTTAAAATAATGTCCAACAAACTGATAAGTATCATTTATCCAAACACTATAGATCATTCTTATGAATGAAGACATTTTCAAAAACTTCTTTATTCACAAATATTCTAAGGCACTCCTGTTTACGTTGTGTTATCTAAGTAATCCGATTCCTTTTTAGATGCATTTTTCATCGACTACAGATGACCTTCCGTGACGATATCGCTGTTTAGGATATTTGAGATCTTTTTCTTATCAGCTTTTCGTCATTCCTCTTTTTATTCATTCTGAATTTATTTTTCTTTCAACAATTGAGAAAGAATCAGGTCGTTGTTGATCTTTAGTGGAAGAGCGGTATTTCACCTACAGCAGCGGTTTCCAATCAGTGATCCACCGAACGCTGGTGGTCCTGGAAGAGGTCAAGAGTGGTACTTTGTACGCTCAACAACCTATTTTTATTCACAATGATGGCTAATTAGGTCAGGGCCTACAGCTTAACGTGGATTCCGAACCATAACTAGCATCCATGCCTGATAAGAGTCCTTTGGAATGCGATGCCAGAGCTCTAACCACGCAGCCATCCGGAGGGCCGAGGAGTTATAAAGATTCAAGGTTTAAAAAATTTATCGATGCAATATTTCAAAATAAATCGCATTTGATCGATATCCATAGTGTTTAATTTTTCTCTCTTTGCATTTCTACTTTTTAAATGTTAAACTAAGCGTTTTTTTGCAGGAGCCAATGAGATGCAATGTTTCAAAGTGTATACGTTTTAAAACTTAAACGACATATTTTTTGATGAAGTTACAACATCTGAGGGATGTATGTAGCATTCGTTTAAAAAAAATATCTTTGCATGTAATCGTTTTAAAACTTAAACGACATATTTTTTGATGAAGTTACGACATCTGAGGGATGTATGTAGCATTCGTTTAAAAAAAATATCTTTGCATGTAATCGTTTTAAAACTTAAACGACATATTTTTTGATGAGGTTACGACATCTGAGGGATGTATGTAGCATTCGTTTAAAAAAAAAATCTTTGCATGTAATCGTTTTAAAACTTAAACGACATATTTTTTTATGAGGTTACGACATCTGAGGGATGTATGTAGCATTCGTTTAAAAAAAATATCTTTGCATGTAATCGTTTTAAAACTTAAACGACAAATTTTTTGATGAGGTTACGACATCTGAGGGATGTACGTAGCATTCGTTTAAAAAAATATCTTTGCATGTAATCGTTTTAAAACTTAAACGACGTATTTTTGATGAGGTTATTCAGATGCAACTTTTCGAAACCAACTACATCTGAGGGATATTCAGAGAGTTCGTTTCTATCTTTTTTTTATTTTTTTTTTATTTGCATTTCCACGTTTTCAAACTTAAACAACACATTTGTTGCTTAAGTTAATCAGTTAATATCCAGTTTTATTATTGTTTTCAATATAATCTGATACCCTGGAATGATTTGCATTTTACAAAATTGTACAATAGGAAAATAACATAAATCATCTTTCTCTAAATGATTAAAAATTACATTGGTTTAATCCCAAAAAAGGTTGTAAAATTTTGAAGTTTCATTTCGTCTATTTTAGTGTATTTATTTTGTTCTGCAAAATTATCATATAAATGATAATTTGATAAAATTCATTTGATAGATTTTCAAAAAAATTGCCATGCTTCAATTTTTATATACATCCTCTATTACAAAAGTCAAATTATAAACACATTTAAAAGAAAATCCTCTTTCACTTATCTTAAATTTTAAGAGAAAATAATGAGTTAGAACTTGCAAATTAAATCATAAATTAATCATAGACGTTGAATAATCATCAATTAGAACATGCGGTTTTCTCACAATATACTAAAAATAATATTTTAATACGTCATAACCATAGGAACTGGTGTAAAATATTGAAATTAATGCAAACTACATCAGTTTTCAAAATAGAAGGTAACTTTTTGTCATTTTTTCCCATCAACGTCAAACTTCGAGATATAGAAGTCAGATTTTAAGTATATCTGTATAAATTAAGAATGTTTTTTCCAGTTACCATTGTTTACCACTCTTTCATGAGCAAATATCCTTTTTAGATCATTATGCATAAAAAATTACTTCATGTAGATAAAATATTAGGCATGAATGCAAAAAGCTGTTATTACCAAATTTTTATTTTAAAACTCAATAATGCAACTTCCATTTTTATTTAAATACAATAGAAATATAAACTTTTGAATTTATACGCATTTTCCTGGAACCGTTGCACAAATTTTATATTAATGCATCAAAAAATAAAAACTGCCAAAATATGTATTTGAAAGAAACGCCAGAATTAAAAAAAAAAAAAAAAACGTACTATGTAAATGTGTAAATAAGTATGGTTGAATATTTTTAATTTATTTTCATAAAAACTCGGAAAATTAACTTTTTTCTGAAGAAGTCTTATCAAGAAGCAAATAAATCATTTTATGTTTGACCATCCAGTATTCCAGTAAAAATCATTTGACGTTAAAATAAATCAACCAAGAACTACTACACTGCAATCTTGTTAACGTTACCTATATGCACAGAATTTAGAAAAATAAAATATATACTAGGCAGTTGTTCGTAATACCAGAGAAAATACATAGGGATTACAAGAGAATTCCTTAGTTTATATGTGTATCTATGGTTGAAATTCTTGTATTAATATATACAATGCTTTTTATTTATCTATCATTACTATTTTTCAATTTTTTTTTTATCCTAATTCAATCGCTATCTTTCAATACTGTTATTTTGGTATAATAGTTTTCTTACGCTTATTATTCAATTTCTGTGTTCCCAAATCTTTTCTTCATTTTCAAATTAGAAGTCTGATATTTTTTGTAGATTTGACCAATAACCAGATTTATGTTATGATATACGAAAATATGAATCAAATTTAAATTTTCTTTTTTCATCTGGTTATTAGGTTCTTACACAACTATCACATTATAAAATGAATTAAACGAAGACTTTTTAACCATACGGTTTAGTGGTAAGCACTCTGGCCTTTATAAATCTGTAGGCTATGTATGTTTAACTTAAATCTTGCTCGAAATGGTAATCGAGTACACAAAATGCACTAGTCTTTAATGAAATTTGGTACACAAAATGAACTAGCCTAATGGTAATTAAGTAAGCAAAATAAATTAGCTAACAAAATGTCCTCATTCAACAGAATTTTGACATTCAACTGAGTTTTTATTTTCAACAGATTTAATGTTTCACAACATGATATACACGTCTCTTTTGTGGGACCTTTATGTACCTTAGATGTGAAAGAGTAAGGGATTATAAAATTGGCAAGAATTAAATGTCCTTTTAATTGGGTTTCATTAAACTAAAGGCAATTAAATTCTATATATACTGTCTCATTAATAAAGCCAATTTTTATAGTCAAAGCAATCATTCGTTTATCAATATATATTCACACTAATTCTTTTTGTTTTCAGGAACAAATCCATCCCCAAAGAAAACTACCAAGTTCGACGTCAGTCAACCTGGAAACTTCCGATGCTTAAAAAAACAAAGGCGACCCAGAGTCCTCTTCTCCCAGGAACAGGTGGCCGAGTTGGAACGTCGTTTCCAACAGCAGCGTTATCTGACAGCCACAGAACGGGATGACTTTGCTGACAGCTTGAAGATGACATCAACCCAAGTCAAGATTTGGTTCCAGAACCGGCGATACAAGAACAAAAGGTTAAGGGGTGACAAAGACATTTTAGAGCATCCTGCTTACAAGGCACAGAAGAAAATGCCCCTGTTGAATGGTGAGACAGCAATCATAAGAGATCTTCAAGCCCAGTACGCTGCATTATTCCCTTATAATTCCAGTACTACTCTACAGGATAATTCGCCTCCACACTACCAGTACAATGCACTAAGTGATACAGAAAAATCTTCTACAGTGTTCAGTAACAGTGATATTGATTCTTCTGGTGCAATAAATGGACGTCTTCTTGCAAAAGGCGTGGGAATGATTGAGAGTCCACCCAGTTATGCCTCGACTGTTAAATGTGAATACGAATGAAATGTTTTGGAATGTTTTAAAAAGGCTGGACCTTTGTTACTTGTATGATTAGTATTTTAATTTAGGATTGTTATATTTTTTTTAAATTGTGAAAATGTTTGTTATTTGGAATGTGTTGCTCAGTTTTTCACAAGAAATGTTTGCTACTGTTGTTTTATTTGAATTTAAGAGTTACTAAGTTATAACTGAATTTAAGTTTTGTTTAAACATTTTGAAATTTGCTGCTTTGAATTATTGTTACTAATGTAAGGAAGGTGTGCAGAATGTCACATTTAAAGGTATCGATGTACTACAATATGCCACATTCCAATATGTTGAGAACTTTTGTATATTTTTTCCAATATGCATATTGCATTTAAAGAACATTCGATTTGATTTGACAAAATAAATGAACATATTCAAATGCAAATTTTAGTCTATATGATTATTAGTGTTATACTCTTATCTGTATTTTGCTAAAAATATATTGAAATAGGTAAACTATTTTTACTAATGTACGGAAAAGATATTGATGTATAAGTATGTCACATTACCAGTTGTTAAGAATTTTATTCGTGTAATTGTACGTTGAAAATGTATATTTATTGAGAGGAGTATTTGAGTATAATATGAGAATATATAAATTTTATTAAAAACGGTTTGAAACGAACTGTGGTGAAGAATTGTTACGAAGCATTGTAATGAAGAGATGAATCTGTAGCATGCCTTATTTCAGGATGTTGAAAATTTAAGTACTTATAATGAATATATAGCACAGAATCATATATCCTACACTTTTAAGTTAATTTACAAAAATGAGATGCACAAGATTATTATTCCACAGTATTTTCATATTGCACTTTTATTAAATTATTTTTCATTTTAAGTTTCGTTTTAAAATAACTTATAATTAGCCCTTATCAAAAAAAATAACTTCTGAAAAATTTCTTTTCTAATAACTTAATTGGCTAATTTTCTGTTAATTTCTTTCAAATTTGGTACACAACTAAGCTATAACTGTAAATAATAAATTATGTGTATTCTTATATTTTCGAATTAAACAGTTTCACATTGGAGCATTATACAGAGCCGGGTATTTCGTGCAAAAGCAACTGGTGCATGATTAATTTAAGGATGTTTGTTGATGGGTGCACTTTGTATTGGATAGGGACAGATTTACCCTTACATTTCACCCTTATCGATATCTTCAGCGAATAATGTTTATAGATGTCAAATACTATGTAAACCTTTTTGTACATACCAAACTTCTTTGACATTTGTCTGACAAAGTGATCTGCAAGTTCTTCACAAGTCTGGACAGTCTTCGGTTTTTCAATGGAATGCAGCTCTGCTATTCCATTAACTATTGCAACAGTTTGTACAGCTTCATCTAAGGGAAATGAATTGTGTGAGAATTCGTTTTTCACATTGGATGAAGGAAGTAGATTTTGAGAAAGATTTTCCAGAATACCCATAAGCTTGTTTTTTTCTCGATCGTTAATGCATACATCCGTGTAGGGAAAACAAAACAGGTGGTAATAACGAGAATATATAACAACAAAAGTTGTCTTTAAATCTACCACACAGACTTCTTGCTGCAATAATCAGGCTAGAAAATATTGAAAAATCAGCTTTTAACTTTAAAATTTTTGAATGCTGATTAGCAGGTCTTAAGTTTCGCCTTTTTCATTGGTGCCCAAAACTGTACTGAAGGCTTTGATGGTATTAATTCTTTTGTTGGCACTGTTTGGTTAGTTGATCATTTTAATGCGTTCCTCAATGAATTTGGAAAGAAGACTCTCGCCAATATTAGCAACTGTACACAGTGGCGGCAGGTGCTGGGGGCCAGGGGGGGGGGGTGCGGGCTCCCTCACTTTTTGGGACCCTGGTCCCACTTATATATACTTGATAATGTTGTTCTGGAATTTCTGTAAAATATTTTTAAAATGCAAGACAAATGAAAGCAGTTATTAACCTTATATTATTAACTATTGTGCATGGAGCAATAGCTCTCTTGCCACAAACTCGGGAAAATGTCAATCAACTGCAACCATTTTAATAAAAACACACTCCGTCCATCCCTTCCCTTGAAGACTTCGTCATAATGACCTTGAAGTCTATCCGTGGGGACGCAATTCTGAGGGATAAACGACCCCTTTCTCGGACACCTTGAAAAGAACATAGATTAAAGCTTGTAACCAGGTCCTTCACTTCCTGTGCTTTTGAGGGGGAGGGCGTTCTTTCTCCTACATGGGTATCAATTTACTGTAGTTCTAAAAGAAATGGTCCACTTTGTGTGTTGGGCAAAAGTAGTCGAGCTCGAGCTTGAACTGTCAAAAGAGGTGTTGGAAATTTCTACAGTGCAAGCGTACAAGGAAATGACGGTGAATTAAATTGAGAGAGCCATAGAAAATGGACAGAAAACTACAATTACACGTGGTGAAAAGGGAATGAATTTTTCAACAAAAAATTTGGTAAAATCATTTAATTTTACCATTTATATTTCAAATATAAGCGTAGGCTTTTCTTAATAAGTAAATTTTTAAACAGAATCGTGATTTTTTAAAAATATTTAGAGAAGCATTTTGTCCAGGTAATCCTAGGAATTTCAAAAATCATGAACTGCGAAAAATGCGTTCGAAACATCAAAGGAGCTATTGCAGCAATGCTAAATTCTCCATAAAAATATAGTTTTTCTGCGATTGCAGTTATCGGATCAGCTCTAAAACTTGCCAGAATAAAAGTCTTCAAAGATTATAAAAGCGCAAAAATTAGAAAATTTATATTTTCATTATTTTTTGTGAAAACAAGGGGTACCAAGTCCCCTTAACTGCTCTTATAGCTTTGTTTTATGTGCATTTGAATAACATTTAATTGCATGAAACTCGTGTATTTTGAAATTTTCACTCACTCCACCTTCAAAAAAACCATGTCATTGTTAATTTGGGCCCCCTCACTTTTACTACTCACGAGCCGCCACTGACTGTAAACGTCTTTTTGAACGTCATTGAGAAACGATTTCTGGGGGTAGAATAGCTGATGTGCTATTTCGAATAACCAAACAGAAGAGATCTTGAAAAGGTCGTAACTTATCAGACATTATTCCATGTCGACTAAATTTAGTTTTCGAAGATAGCAATGGCTAGTAGAATCGTAACGTCCACCGTTTTAAGTGGAGAAAGCACATATATATTCAAAACATGCGATTATTTGAAGAGGTCAAAAAGTTTACAAATGCATAAAAAAAAATTTAAATAAAAAGAGACACGAAATCATTGTCACTTCATCGACAACAACTTGATGACGTCACAAATAAAAGAAAGAAATACAACGTCATCAGTAGAATCTCGTTTCAGATCGTGGTTGGTAAAAAAATACTTTTAAGTAAGTAAGTTTAATTTTTTCTGGCAATCCGGATTTAATTTTTTAAACTATATTTGGATTTCAGGTTGTTTCATTTCCTACAAGTTTGCCAACAGAAAACAAGTTCGTAAGTCGCACTGAGAAGCTATTCTTCTGAAAAAAGTACTGCCCACCTGATGGCTGTGTAGTTAACTCTCTGGCTTTGCATGCTAAGGGTGTCGGGTTCGAATCCCTGGTTATGCATGGATGTTTTTTGTGGTTCGGAATCCACGTTAAGTTACAGGTCCCGGCCAAGTTAGCCATTATTTGGCACAAGTGTATATGTCATTGGAGAGCGCACAAACCAACCCACCAACCAACCTGAAAAACGTAATTAAGATCACGATGCAGCGGCCATTTTGAATTTTGTAATTTAACCTCTTCTTCTTATCAAGGACTATGGGGACTAAGGCACCTCTGCTTGAGCATTTTGTACCAACCCCATATCCCGTACAGATCGGTAGTGGGCAGTACTGCACAGGATGTAAGAGCACACTCGCAAGAGGGAGTGCGCAAGTCTACCTATAGCCGCCGAAGAGTTCATTTCTACCTCTTTCGGTAGCTATCCGGTAGATGGCAGTACTACCGACCGTATGTGGAACTTCTTAATTTAGAGGCATCACCAAGCAGAAGATTCCACCAGAAGACTTGGCTTTGCCACCCCCAGAGGTATTGATTTGTATGGGAACTTGGAGGACTTTGCGACCATGACTGATTTAACGTGCTCCAGTCACCATTAGCGAACACGGTGGTCTTTAGTCGGTCCCAGGCCCGAACTCGCAACCTCAGTGCTCGCAACCTTCTAGTTGCGAGAACGATACTCTCCCGACTGGGCTACGCGGCCCTAATTTAACCTAACATACATGTGTTATAAACCACTGGAAAGGAAATTTTATTTCCTACAATTTTTTTAATGGTCAACTGGTTGATAAAATGAGCTGGGAAGCCATTATTCGGCAAAAACGCACGTTAGGTGGTAAGGAGGCGGCCATTTTGGATTTTCGGCTGTAGAGTCGCTCATACCGGGATGCCAGATACCCACCATCGGATTTTATTTTTTACGCATTCATACGAAGCGAATGACACCACCCACATGTTTGCATCATGAAGTATCCCACGGGACCACTTTTTTCGACATTAGAGCCCAGACTATAGGGTCTGAGTGCTATAAGCGACATACGCAACCTCTAATAGACACAGCAATAGCCCAATATAATTAGCTCCATACGATTGTATGCTTCGTTTCGAGTGGCTTTTCTGAGCGACTGAAGCGGTGGCCACTAGAGTGGCTCTGTATAATAAGACTCTTAGTCTTGATAGTCTGTTTAAATTTATTAAGTTTATAATAGTTGTTCTCTATCGCAATAGCTTCTTTGAAAAAATGAATATACAAAGATATGCGACCAAAGATAGTAACGTATTGTGAGCTTATTCTATAAATTTACTATCTCAACTTATGTGTGTAAAAAATAATACAGTGTATCATATATTTGTTGTTGTTGTTTCTAATCTCCCTTTTGTCTGACGAAGTCAGACAATATCAGTGAAGCCATTGACATGAAGAAATCTGACACTAGTTGTGGACAGTTATAAATGTCCTCCCAGTCCAGTCCAAGGCAGTCCAAAATGTGCTGAGGTGATGCCTGTTCTTTTTGGCATTTAGGGCAAAGAGGAAAATTTTTGCTTCCCCGGAATATGTTAGGCCTTTAAGGTGACCACTAGCAAGTCGGGACAGACGGGTATTGGTGTGCCTATCAGCCTGGCAAACTGATTTCTACAAAATGTCTCATATATTCTAAGACGGCAACTCGACAATGGCGAGTAAGTGCCGCCATTTTAAATAAAGCACTTGCCTGACTTTTTAACTGATCTAAGTCAATAAATGGCAAATATGCAACTTGGATTTATTATATTGCAGTTTTAAAATGGAGTTGAATGTTATAAAAGAAGAATGAAGAACTAATGAATGGAGTAAACAATGAAATTAACTTTTTAATACGCATTTTGAATCTATGAAAATAAGTCTACAATTTTTTAAGCATTACATGGATATGTTACTATCAGTCTTCAAAGTCAGTAACATTTTAAATTTTCAAATTTGTAAATATTAATGCAAAAGAAGCAATCTTAAATATTATCATTTATCATCTGTGTCATTTATTCGAAAATCGAAGTTAAAAGATTTTTTAACATGGTTACTCTATGGGAGGGGCTCTATGTAGAAGACGTTTTGTTACTCTATGACAACGAACTCAGTATAGAGGGTACTGTATACACTGGATGCATTGACTCGGCATGGCAATAATCTTCTCTCCACCGACGTACTTTAAAATACAATAAATTAATGTATTACTGTTTAAAAATGTAATTTTACTCTTTAAACAACTCAATTAATTATTTGTTTATAAATCAAACCTAAATAAAAAAAATTTCATTGGATACTCTAAAACAGATGTACAGATACGATTTATCACCCAACGAGCAAACTACATGAGCCGTTCCGTGCCGAGTTCTGCTTACTATATCAAGTTTCGTTATTTCTCCTAGCCATAGAATACAATACCTAACACTGGCGAATGGGTACGGTAGTAATAAAATAACTTAAATGGAAGAATATGCTTGTCCAGAAAATTTATTGAGTAATGGAAAGTATGGATCTTAGCAGTTCTAGTTACCTTTTAATTTTTTTTATGACTTGACAAGGCTTATTTCAAATATTTGTATTTAAAATTGTTTATACAGACTTAAATTCAGAATTATTAGTCTTAATATTAAAATAGATACTGATCCAATGCCTACTTCCAGTATTACAAATATGCTAAACTTTGAGGGAAAATTCATACCCAGTAGTTTATAGTGATCCAATGTCCCTCTTCCTAAATCATTAATACTCTGAACTGCGTAAGAATTGTTCTTAAAACCCTCTGAGCGGCTGTTCTGGATTATCTCGTCTTTTAATCCCCAGTTTTTCCAGCAATACACAACATTTTTAAATTTATAAATAAAATTTAAAATAAAATATTTTTTTAGTATTTTTATTACACTGTTAAAAAATTCAGTTCAACGTTGAACCAAATTTTGGTGCAATTTCATGGCTGGCAGGCAGTTGCACCACTTTTTGGTGCAACTTCCATCAACGAAAAATACTGATGAGGAGGTTACACGAAAATATGGTGCAACCTCGGATCACCGCAACCGTAACTTCGATTGAAATCGACAACAACCGGACAACCGCATCAAGACCGAAAGCAATGTCTAGCACAGAGTATTTAAATCATTAATCGAATATCAAGGTAAGTAAAATGCTTTATTTTACATATATGGTAAATGTTTTTTGCTTACTGTAAATTATTTATCGATGCAGAAACTGATTTGCCCTGTGTTCAGTTATCCTTAAGTGATGTTGACAAATTCGCAGCAATGCATTACCAGTGAAATTACCTTAAAATTTCTGATTTCGCGATGTTTTATCGCACTCTTGCTACAAAAGTGACACAACCCAAAATTCTTTTTTTTTTAAGTTGAAGTGTATACATAATCATAGATTATATGGGCTGGAAGGACGCTTAAGTCTGTTTCAACTTGAATTTAATATGAAAACAATCTTGTGCCATTCAACTAGCTTCAAGTACATGCAGTCTCGGATTTTTTACTCAAAATGATAAATTTTGACTTATGTCATTTTTGTAAAAAGGGTGCAATATATGTATAAATAAAAAATTATTTTATTCAATAATTATCAGCATTATCCTAAAGTTTATAAGCTTTAACTGTTGTATGCAGTTTCAGACCCGAGTCATTTTTCATGAAATGTTTCTACCCTTGAAAGTGAACAATGGTCCCTCCTCATTTCAAATATATAATAGTACTTAAATAATATTTTATTAATTTTCCGTCAACTTTTAATCACGCTTATGGAAGAATGGTTTGAGAGGCCACTCATATGAATTATGTAACAGTTTATGCCACTGCAGTTGAAAGTTTAATCATGCAAAATATTCAAAAGTTCAATTTAATCAATTTCTCGAACAATTCAATGCATTTTCATCTAAACATGTTTTCTGAAAAAGAATGTTAAAGGCCCCTTTCGTTCAAATTATACGTTTTCAATTAATGCTATTTTAAATGTATTTTTTTCACGCGTAGTTTATTGTCTTTTTATATATCCTTTATTTCAATTCTACCTGTATCACTAATAGACGACTGCATGTTGAGGTACATCATCGAACATCATTCTGTATTTTTTATAGAATGCGAAGAAAAGTAAGAAGAATGTAAATCCCCTCGTGCTGTGGCAAAAATGGTCAAAACTGGTCGAAAATTTACATTTAATGACTTGAACTAAATCCGACTGCCAAATATGTCGTAACTTGCTAGTATATATATTAACCCACTTTTTCTTCTGGTCATCCAACGAACTTTGATTTTCAATGAAGAAGGACGCAAATGATTTCTGATTTCTGGGTCAGAAAACTAGCATATTTCAAAAGTGAGCTTAATTGGCAACATCAGTTACGTCATTAGGGACATAATATATATTGTGTACTTGATTCATTTTTAAAAGATACGAGTAAGCCGTCGCCTGATATCTGAACCGTCTGCAGCCTTTAATTGAAAATTAAAGAACTAAGGGTTATAAAATAAAAAAAGAATGCTCATTATTTGGCAATCGGATTTAGTTCAACTCATTCCACGTCGATTTTTGACCAGTTTCGGCCATTTTTGCCACGGCAGACCAGTGGACTCATAATCTAACTTTTCTCCACATTCTGTAAAAAAAATTATAATGATGTCCGATGGAGTACCTTAACATGCAGCCCTCCTTCGGACTATAAGAGTTTAATTGAGAAATAAATTGCATAAATAATAAATCGTCTCGGATAGTTATCGATTAAATAACAAAAAAAATTATTCTGTGTAGAGCGACCAGTGATATTTCAATGAAATTGCAATAAAGTAAACACAATTTTATACGTAATAAAAATAATAATAAACTCGGGACTTAATCAAGCTCTTTTGTATATTTCAGTTTCCCGATGATGATGCTCAGCTCAGCTCACAAATCCATAGGAGTGCGAGGTGGTGGAGATCTCTTCTGATCATCACGTTGCAAGGCATCCCAGATATACTAATATTCCTGCTTGGGGGTTTAGGTGGTCATCGAAGATGTCCAAAGTCAAAAGAGTGTCCCTGGAGCCAGTTTGTAGCTACTCGTGGCATGTGGAGTGTCCCATTGTCCTGCTAGAATTGCCCAAGTCCAGCCGAATGCGCCATGGACATGAATAAGTGCAGGTGATGGGAGAAGATGCTTACATACCTGTCAGAGTCGTTTCTAGACTAATCAGGTGTCACATATCGCTCCAACAGCATATGCCACATATCATCGCAGAGGCTCCACTAAGTTAAACAGTTCCCTGTAGACATGTAGGATCCTTGGATTCATAAGGTTGTCTCCAAACCCTGCTTGTCCATCTGCCCAATACAATTGTAAAGGAGACTCATCAGACCAGGCAACAGTTTCTTGTCATCAACAGTTCAATAGCGATATTGGTGGGCCCAGGCGAATCGTAAATCCTTGTGTCATGTAGTCAACAACGTCATGTGTGGGATTCCGCCTCACATCATTGATGGTTCTTTGAACTGTTTGCACATTGACACTTGTTGATGCCCCAGCATTGAAATTTGTGGCAATTTGTAGAAGTGGTGCACTTCCATCTTGTTTAAGGATTCTCCTTAGTTATTGATGGTCCCTGTCTTTCAAGGTATTTTCCTAACCGCATCGATTTCTCTGAGATTTGATGTTTTACCAGGTAATTGATACACATGGTACAGTTTATTTACCACCTCGAGATACTATGTCCATCTTTCAAGCGCTGACTATAATGCCACGTTCAAAGTCCATTAAATTTTGATAACCTATCATGTAGCAGCAGCAATGGATCTAGGTCAAATGAGTACACAATTGAAGACTATGCTGCACCAGAACGTGGTTCGTATATGATCTGGATAAGTAACCTGATACTCCGTTCAAGAAGACTAGAACTTATTACAAGTTTTATTCTAAAAAAACCTTAAATAATCTAGTACATGTTTTATATTTAATTTATGTATAAACAATGTTTCTACTAGGTCTTGCTCTTTAAGAAATCCTTACTTTTAGTTTTCATTTATAAAAACCTTTAATAATTCTTATTTTTCTCTAATAGTAATTTAAAATTCCAGCTTATTTATTACAGCTAACTAGATTTGACTCATTTTCGATATGTTTGTGGTATTAATGGTTTCAAATGTGTTGTTTATTTTTAAATAAGGTAGTTTATGCTAATTATCATACAAAATCTTGTTCAGGTTTGATTTTTAATACATGTATGCAAGTTAAGGTTAGTTCTTATGAACAATATTAAAGGTGTTTAATAGCTTCTTATTGTATGAAAAGTGTGGGAACCCTGATTAAAAACAATGTTTTTGTGTGCTAAATAAAGTAGACTTTCAAAAGTTTCATTTCTACCCTGCTCGTAATAAACATAAACATGAGCTATCTTTTTCGGTATGTTTGTGGTATTATTGGTTGTCCCTCAACTTTTTTTAATTATTCTTTATTAAGAATTCCCCTATTTCAACATGAAAAACTTGCATTTAGTACAAATAACAGTAAAATGACTTCCTCTGAAGGTGACTTTAAATAATTTTTTTAAAAATATATTCTATTTTAAGCTACATGATACCATTGCATAATGAAAGGTTGCTGTAATATGATAAAAAATATAATCTGCAAAGTAATAAGTTGATTTAGTGCTCAGTTACAGACTTTTAATCAACTAAATGTTTTAAAAAGCCTCTTCAGTACTTTTCCGTTAAAGGAGGCCATTGGCAAAATCCAAGTGTGGTACGGATTCTGCGCCAAGATAATTTTTGCCAATAAATGGCAGCAGCTGCCATTTTTTAATAAGTTAACTGCCTATGATTGCAATGATTTGGCTTGGTTTTACGTAAACAGTTCTTAACGCAGAATCCGTACTGTACTTGGATATTTTTTGCCAATAGCACCCTTTAAGGGAAAAGTACTGTCTCTTCTGTATTAAAAATGTATGTTTATAATATATTACTTTTTTACAAATATATTTAAACAGAATTTGTTTGATAGTATAATTTAGATACACATGTCCAACAGGGCAAAATATAATGGTATTCTGAAGCTGTGGTTGCCTTAACACAAGTTGCGGTGTAGAAAGTGGTATACTAATTTTACCAACCGTATTGTTATTCATAAAATGTTTTGTAATTACATCTGTTCAGTTTGCTTTTTTGTAATGAGCAATTAATAAAATATTTTGATTTTGTATTTTCATTTATAATGTGAAGCTTCTATTTAAATTTGAATATATATATGAAATTGAGGGTGTCATGTGACTAATTTTTATTGCATTTGAGATCTGATTGAATAAGTAAACAATGTTTTCCTGTTCAAATATTCTGTGTGAAATATACAGGGCTATAAAAATAGTTTGCTAAAATATGAGAATTGTTGATCTGATCATAATTTTAATTATTTAAAAGGGTTATTGTTGGTAACAATAAATAAAGGTATTCAGTTTTTAAATAAATAGTAATGCTTATTAGAAATATAATTTTTTTTAATTATATTTTCTACTTAATATGTGGATATTTTATTTGTTGAAAAAAAAAAAATTACTTTAATATTGGTTGTTTCCAAATGGATATATTTTTAATTAATGCATGATTATACTACTTCATTGGCCTAGCTGAAGAACCCATGCAGTTATATCCTCATTGAATGTTGAAATGATAACTATTTTTTATTTATAATACATTAAAATAATTTATATACAAAATATTATTTATAAAACTATATAATATATGAAAAAGTAATAATTTAAAACAAAAAAATTATTTAATACAAACAATATTTAATTTAAAAATATATATTCTATCCACAGCTATAACAAGCAGGGGGGGGGGAGGGAGGGGGGAAAAGCATTATTCAACATTTAATGCACCTTTAAGTTGAGGACAGAAATCATAAATATTGATTCATCCTTAACTTCAAAATGCGGTACAAAAAATATAAAAGGGGGTTTAAACTATCACCATAAAATGGTATAACAAAAACGCAAATATTGGTTCAACGTTTCACCATAAAATGGAGTAGCGAAAACACTAATTTTGGTGCAACCATGCACCATAAAGTGGTGTAGCGAAAACGCGAATTTTGGTGCAACCTATCACCATAATATGGTGTCCGAGGTAGCACCATTATTTCGTGAAACTAAGCACCAAATGTTGGTGGCAGCTAAATGAGCACCAAATTTTGGTGCAGGGTGGAACCAAATTTTTAACAGTGTAGGGTGATATTTAAAACAAAATAAATAAAAAATAATTTAAATTAATTATATATTTGAATAAGAAATATAATTTAAAAATTATTGCAGGGAAAACAACTGTACAATTTCGCCCTTTCCCTGGATGCTTAGTGGGTTTTAATAGTTAAATAAAGAAAAATCCATGAATAAGTAAAACTATCACGACTCTGTATCTACCCCATCTAGAGTAGGGATAGAAAATGTTACAAGTTATAATCATCCAAATTTAATAATGTTATTATTACTAACTTAAATGAGCCGACCAAACGGTATAGTGGTTAGCGTACTAGCCTCTAGACCGCGAGGTTGCGGGTTCGAGTCCCGTGTTGGCATGGGTGTTTGTAAATGTATGTTGGCTTGTCTAATGACGAATGTTTCGGCGCATTATAGCCCTCGTGTTGCTGACGGTGCCAGATAATCTGAAAACAACCAACCAACTAACTTAAATGAATCGAATGATTATTTGTTTCAATGATCGGCATATAAAAAATCCATTGCTATATTTTGTAAGCATATAAATGAGGGCCATTTCTAATTAAATCCCTGAATATCTTTATTTGCCAATATATCATTTATAAACAATTTCTCAATGTCACGATCTTAAAAGCATAATCATTGTGCTCCAATTTTTTTTATTGCCCATAAATAAGGCATTGAAACCAATGTAATTTTAAGAACCTCTTTTCCTCTACAGAAGCATTGTATGCCCCTACCATATAACGATACTGTGGCGCAGTTTCAAAAAAGCCTGTGAGATTACTTTCACACAAGTTTGAAATCTTCTTTTGCGTTTTCTGTTAGTTTAACGAAGTGGAAATACAATTACTGCGATTTTTTAGCCATTCATATAAACAACATAGCTCAATTGAACAGTCATAAATGTAGAATTCAAGAGCCATATTTTTTATTTCAAACGAGCCTGATAAAAAGAAATAGGAAAAGCTTAAATCAAGAAAGTTTGCGAATATTATGAAAAAAGACTCATATCTTTTTATAAGGTACAGTACGCAAAAAAAAAAAAAACAGAACGATGGCTATATCTTCTGTTCTAATTATCGTAGAATCTTACGGTTTACACCAAAATGTTTTGCTTACGATTTTCTATATATCTGATGCAATTTTTTTTCTTGAGGGACCGTTTACTAAGTAAAAGTAAAGCTATCTTCGAAAATTTCAATACGAACCCTTATTTTTTATCATTTCATTCGATTCAGAATACATCATTTACCCTATATACCAAATTTCAATGCATTATGTTGAAAAACACGTCACTTATGAGCGAAAATATTTCGACCATTTTTTGACCGATCTTCAGGGAGAATTTCCATAAAACGAAAGGTATTTTTAAGGTTCTACTTCAAAGCGGGAGAAATCGAATAGTCAATGTAGAGCGTTTCACGAAGATTAAAAAATACAAGTATTAGTCTAAAATTGCATAGAAACTACTTGGATTTATAGTGTCATGTTTAAGATTAATACAAAAATAGCAAGTAAACGCAAAAGTAACATAATTTATTTACAACATTAAAGATGTGCATTCTTCACACGAAATAAATAAAATATCGAAAACTGTAATTGCAGAAATATAACGAATACTACTGATAATTAGAAAATTAATAAATATTAAATGTAGGCATTTGTAAACAGTATTTAGCAAAGCATGAATATTTTACAGAAATATTTCACTATAAACACAAATGTAACTAGATCGTTTAAATTATTTATAAAATGAAAAAGTCACATGATTCAGTAAAATTTTTAAAGGATAACTTATTGAAATTGCTTAAAAAATGTTGTTTTAAATAAATGGAATTTAAGAAAGCAAATTAAAAAAAAAAATGATAGTTTACAGAAAAAATAATTAATAATTTAAAAAACTAAAAAACACGCTTTAATAGAAAATCAAATTAAAAAGTAGAAAATAATCAATAGATAAAAAAAACTAAGAAACATGCTTTAATAGAAAAGTGAACTAAAAAGTAGAAGATAATTTTAAATAAGTTTGAAATAAGAATAGAGTGATTAACAAAAAATATTCATTTTATCGTACAAAAGCGTGGGGTGCTTTTTAAGATATTTTCATAATGGCTCTACTTTTACCAATATCTGTCATTAAATATTTACAAAAATTGACATCAAGCACCCCACGCTTTTTTACGATAAAATAAATATTTCTTGTTAATCACTATTCTTATTTCAAACTTATTTAAAATTATCTTCTACTTTTTAGTTCACTTTCCTATTAAAACGTGTTTCTTAGTTTTTAAACTATCGGTTTTACGATAATTGAACGTTATGCGATTTTCCACACCTCTAGTTTACCTTGAATTAATCTTTGATAGTTTTCAAAAGTCGTCTATTATACGGTCCCTTAAAGTGAGCGTTTTTTACATTTTCTCTAAAAAATCGAGAACTAATAGTCAAAATGGAAAGAAAAAAATTATGGGGGGGTTTTAGACCATGGTAAATCTAATGAAAGCAAAAAAAAATATATGTTTCTATTAAAAAAAAAATTGAATTGCTTTATTAATTAATAATTAATTATTAAAAAAGAAATTGATTCAAAAGCTGATTGCTATTTATGTTTGGCCATTTACAAACTACCTTTTGAAAAAAAAAATTACTGAAATATATTAATTATTTAAGTATTTATGGCCAAAAAACCAACAATTTTATTTAACATTAATTTATCATTTTCGTTTTATCATTTAAATTACAAACCATTCATTAGAAAATTACGAATTTTTGTATTTCGCATTCTTTTTTAATGCTGAATCTAAATATGGAATAATATTATGAGGTTGCTATTGAACTTTTTAAAGTTTGGTTCTGTTTTAATATGTAGATGACCCCTCATGATAAAAAAAACAAACTACATACAATTATTAAAAACCGTTCACGATTTACAACGGTACCTTTTGTTTGTTATTTCAACAATTAGAACAAAAGATATAGCCATCGTTCTGTTTTTTTTTTGGGGGGGGGGGGGTACTGTACAAGATCTTCTAAGCAAATAATAAATGCTAAATGTGTTATTTATAGAAATTTACTACATGGCGTTTAAACTTAACAGGTAAGCAAAAATAACAGTTCTTCGTCAACGAATATAAAATGGTCAAGAACGAAGAATCATAAGCCGAGTGTTCAATACTAGATACTTTGAAATGTGAGTGATTATAGTTTTAAGAACTCTGGTTACATTCAAGTTGGGCTGGAGAACGTTAGAACATTCACGTTGGGCTGGAGTTAATATAAAAGTATAATTTTTTAGACAGATGTACCATTTATTTTTCTTTTACGAAGGCTGTAATATTAAACAAATTTTAAATTGTGTCTTATAATTGAAGATCCTTTTATCAAGTAAAGTATTTCATCAAAACCAGCATAATCGTGGTTTTCTACATATGTGATATATTTTACAAATCTTTCTACCTTTTATTTTAGAAATTTAGAATTAGGGTTGTATTTCAACAGTCTATCTCAAATTTATGTTAAGAAATGTCTTCCATTATTTTTCCTTTTTTGAATTTGGTCAAAGTGGTGACGGCGACACTTGTCAACAGTGACAAAAAAAACAACGTTTCCAGCTGTCAAACTGAATAACCATCCATTTATACATTGGTCATCAAAATTAAAAGATAAGCATTCGAAGACCGTTTTCTGTCATTGTCGGCTCGAAGAAACTGCGAAGCGACTAAGAAGAAATTTGCCGCGTAGCCCAGTCGGGAGAGTATCGTTCTCGCAACTAGAAGGTTGCGAGCCCTGAGGTTGCGAGTTCGGGCCTGGGACCGACTAAAGACCGCCGTGTTCGCTAATGGTGACTGGAGCACGTTAAATCAGTCATGGTCGCAAAGTCCTCCAAGTTCCCATACAAATCAATACCTCTGGGGGTGGCAAAGCCAAGTCTTCTGGTGGAATCTTCTGCTTGGTGATGCCTCTAAATTAAGAAGTTCCACATACGGTCGGTAATACTGTCATCTACCGGATAGCTACCGAAAGAGGTAGAAATGAACTCTTCGGCGGCTATAGGTAGACTTGCGCACTCCCTCTTGCGAGTGTGCTCTTACATCCTGTGCAGTACTGCCCACTACCGATCTGTAAGGGATATGGGGTTGGTACAAAATGCTCAAGCAGAGGTGCCTTAGTCCCCATAGTCCTTGATAAGAAGAAGAAGAAGAAGAAATTTGGCTTTAGACCTTCAGGCTGCCACAGGAACTCGAATTACTCCAGCTAGCAAAGGAGCCTGTTTAAACTGGTGCCGTCATGTTCAATGGAGTCAAGAAGACTGGTCCCGAGTATTACTTACTGACATGTCCAGATATAGTCTGAACCACAGAGGTCTGAATACTGATTCTAGAAGTGTTTTGATCTAAAGAGAGCCAGGAACACTCAACTTCCCTTCCCTTGTCAGTGAAATATTCCGTCTCCGCGGCTTTGATTTAATAGTTTGGGAAGGAATCATGACAACTGACCGCACTGAGTTGCATATCTTTCAAAGAGGTTCTGTAACCACTGTAATTACTCAGAGGTATATGAACGAGGTATTGCAACCTCAAGTTAGACTGTTTAGGGTTGATTTTGTCCCTAAGTTTTTGCTAATGGATTACAATGTTCGGCCACATTGAGCATATGTGGTGTCAGAATATTGCAAACGGAAGATGTCATTCGAATAGATTGGCCAGCGTACTCACACGACTTGAACTCGATTGTGCAGGTATATTATACAAGATGCCTTAGGTAGCCAAATTTTAGCTCGCCAAATTCCTCCCCGGACCTCCTTCCAGGAGTTGAAGTATATATATATACAAGGTCCGGCTATTAATTTCCAGGACTGACGTAACTGTAGGAGAACGAAAAGCCGGAAAATGGCGCTAATGATTGCATATTGAAGAGTGTTTTCTTGCTCATGTGAAGTGCAATCGGCGCCATTCTGAAGTAAGTGGTTCTCGTGGAAAGGCGCATTAAAACGTAGCTCTTAAATTCCTGTTGTCGAAGTGAAAATGGAGCAAAGAATTAACATTAAATTTTGCTTCAAATTGGGTATCCTATCCAGGAACCCAGGGTCAGTATCAGCGTTGTCGATAAGTTCGCCACATGCGTCCAGTCTCAATTGCTTTTGTTCGTCCCTTAAATGGTGATTAACGAATCTGGAACAAATCTTGCGTTTTCCTAGGTATTGCGTCAAAATTCGCCGAACCGTCTCTTTGTCCATGTTCAATTCATTGGCGAGTACTCGAATAGTCAATCGACGATCACATTTCACCATATCGCGAACTTTTTCAATTGCTTCCGGCGTGCGTACGGACTGCGGCCGACCTGTGTGTGGATCATCTTCGACGCTTTCGCACCCGTCCCGAAAGCGTTTAAACCATTTAAATGTTCTTGAGCGGGATAATGCTTCAGTAAACTTGTTTTAACATTTCGTAGGTTCCCGCAGCTATCTTCCCCAATTTGAAGCAAAATTTAATGTTAATTCTTTGCTCTATTTTCACTTCGACAACAGGAATTTAAGAGCTACGTTTTAATGCGCCTTTCCACGAGAATCACTTACTTCAGAATGGCGCCGATTGCACTGCACATGCGCAAGAAAACGCTCTTCAATATGCAATCATTATGCAATCATATATATATATATATATATATATATATATAAGTCATGAGTTGTGTTACCAGCTTACCAGCGCTACCGTATATGGGATTAAAAATTCTAAGGTGCATAATTCATTACACTTGCCCCTCTCGTGTCTGAGAAGCATAAAAGTCACCTAGCATGCAAAAGGTCTTGGGATCGAGTCCTTCCGGTGCTCTACAGCCTTTCTTTTTAAAAATATTTTGTATAGTGAAATCGTGATCGATAATCTCGGGTTAGTTATCGGGCTGCCTAGTGAGAGTTTTCCAGGTTCCCACTCATTTTGAGTCGAAAATGCAGGACAGTGTCCAACTGAAAGACCTCCCATAAAGTATTCGCTCCAACTTGCAGCTTTTGATATCGATGTTTCGTTGCATCAGTAGAGCCTTGTGCATCTTTTACTCAAGAAAATATCAATTGGATAATTTTCTGGAACTGACGCAAGAGAGATAGCGCTTTTTTTGCGACCGGTAAACAGATTATAATTACTAAGTTATGACGCGTTCCATACGTCAGTGGGTTATACATATATATTTGACCTAATATTTAAAATAACTATTTTTCCCCTACAACTTCGCCACCAACTAATATTATACATAAAAAAAGCATATCTACTATTGGGTTGTTCCGAAAGTAATTTCGTTTTTGCCAAACAGAGAACATTTTATAATTTTTCACAATCAACTTCACACTTAAGCCACATAATCATTACATGGGCAATTCTCTGGCGGACGCACGGGAAATTTTTTTTCTACTCGTACACAGAAAAGAATTACAAAATTAAGATGAATCTAATAGTTATATTTTTATTTTATATCATATTACTTTGTCACCAAGAAGAGCTGTATAAAACAAAAGGATAATTGCTAGATTCATAATAATTTTAGAATTCTTATTTGTTTATGATAAGAAAAAAGAGGTAAAATGTTTCGTGCTTACAGCAGAGAATTGCCCAGATATTTTGACGGATGATATAGCAAGATTTGCTTGTGAAAAAGTTCAATTGATTCTGCGAAGTAGTTTTTGGTTGGCACCCTATCAAATAGAGAAAGTGAAAAGCAGCCTTTTCGGTATATTTTACTTTTTTAGTATCGAAAAGTTAAAAATGCTGTTCAAACAAGACAAAAATTATCCGATATGTTTGGAGAAGATGTATTGACAGAACGCCGGCGACAAACTGGTTTGCAAAATTTCGATCAGTCAATTTTGATGTTGAAGATGCATCCTGGAAGGGTTGAAGCTGATAATTCCTATCCCGAATTCCCGAATAATTCCCGAAGCGGCGAATTACAACTCGTGAGATCGATGAGAGATTAAATTTATCGAATTCGACCGTTCATGATAATTTGAAAAGCCTAAATTGAATCACAAAGCTCAACATATGGGTTCCTCATGCTCTTATGGACTGGATAAAAATATGTGCCATCGCGTTGACGTCTGTGATTTGCTTCTCAAACGTCAAGAAAGTGATCGATTTTTGAAGATATCATCAGTGGGGAAAAGAAATGAGTTGTTTACAACAATGCTAAACGCAAAAAATCATGGAGTAAAAAATATGAACCGGCTCAAAGCACTTTGAAAGCCGATATTCATCAAAAGAAGAAAAAAAAGTGATGCTATCTGTTTAGTGGGATTTCCAAGGAATCGTTTTTTTTTTTAGCTTCTACCAGACAACACAACGATCACTTCTGAAATGTACTGTCATCAGCTGGACAAATTGAATGATTCACTGAAAAAGAATAGGCCATAATTGATCATTAGAAAAGGTGCAGTGTTCCATCAGGATAATGCGAGACCTCATACAAGTTTGGTAACTCGCCAAAAGCTTTTACAGCTTTGATGAGGTATAATGCCATGGCCCACCATATTATCCAAGTCTGGCATGGTGGCACGTACTGCTTATTATTATTTGTTCTGGTCTTTAACAAATTTCTTAGACTGTAAAACCTTTACTTCAAATGAGGAGGTCAAAAATTACCTGAATCATTTTTTTTTTGACACAAAGAACACAAATTTTATAAGCGTAGAATCATGCTACTGCCAGAAAGATGGCAAAAAGTATTGGACCAGAATGGACAGTGTATAATTCAATGAAATATTTATTCACTATAAGAAAATAGTCTTTCATTTTCATTAAAAAAAAAAAAAAACACGAAATCAAATTTACTTTCCGAACAACCCAATAAATTCATTATAATTTTATAATTCTAAACTGTTTGCGACTAGAAAAAATAACCAAGATGTCCCGTGCATACGACAAAGTAAAGCACCAAAGCAACCATTCTAGCAGAAAAATATGATATAAAAAAAATTGACAAAGTTTTAAAATTGACAGAATGAATTGTACATATCTTATCAATTTTTTTCAAAATTCAGATAAGTCAATTTATTACAGTTTTGTATAAAATATAAAGTAATTTAGCAGAATTTTATAATATTTATAGATTATGATGTGATCTCACGGCCTTGGTATTATCTGATAGTGTAAAACTAACATCTGACTTATATACACGGTTAGCTCCCTGATTCCAGTTATCACTCAAACGGAAGGGTTAGAAGATCATGGTCATTTTTGACTTGAAGGTTAAATATGAAATAAGTAAACGATGCTAGCTTAAAGCGTAGAGATATTCAACATATCGGAAATCAGTGGTACATGTTCAAATTTGAATGATATGGCTTATCACTGGCTATAAAAAATGAAGATAAATTATATTCAGCTATATAAGCACTTTTCAATTCGTGCAAATTTCAATTTCCTTATTTTGTTTATAAGATGAGCTTTCAAATTCTTCATAAATGCGCAAATAAAGTATATACTAATTTGGGTAAGCTAAGCAGAATTAGGCCGAAACCTAAAACAATTTTTTTGGAAATGTAAATTGCCCGTATTTCATGTTTTGTAGACCTTGTGCAATATTTTCATGAACTGAACACATTTTCTGTCAAAATATATTTTCATTACTTATAAAAATCACACTTAGTATAATAACAGTAAAAGAAGTTAATTAATGAAATTTAATGGAATTCCCAAAATTAATAATTGTGTGCTAATGTGTGAAAATTACTTTCATGGTATTTTCAGTGTCGCCACCTGTTGGAGATACCATGAAATATTTTTTTTTCTTATATAATTAAAATTTTTATCTGCCCTTAAATAAGTACTAAAATGTAGTGCATTACGGTTTTATGTCTTAATTGGAATTTTAAAAAACTTTCGAACTTTAATACACGTCAGAACGTGGGTAATAAAGCTAAATTTTCATACCATCTTCAAAACAATTCTAAAATAGCTAACACTTTCAAACATAAAATTTTGGAGTTATGATTGCGTATTTCATTTTAACATTTATTTTTCCTAAAATAGTTTCAAATATTTTATACACTTTAACAGTAAAATACTTCAATGTCAATCGCAACACCAATAGTATATTGCGTACAACTAGTGTTAAGCTCAAAGAAAACCTAATTATAGAAAGACCGACACTACTGATTGCTTATTGGGATTCCTCAAAATATTCCCAATTTTGTTCAATGTGTTCAAGTAACCCAAAGAAATTATACGTGACTGCTTGGCAGTAAACGTTAAATTTCATAACTTTTTCTGGCTGATCCCTTTCCTTAGCGCTTTTTGTACAACGTCTAGTTCTTTTTTTGGAGACATCAATTCTTTTTTATGCGTTTTATGTTCTAAATTTGTAAGATATGGTCGGTGGATGTTTTAACGTAAATAATCATATCGTCATTTTAAGATTTATGTTTGCAATCCAAATCTTTTTCTTCTCTATCAATTAGAAATCCTCCTTGCCACACCAAGAAAAAAATTTCATAATTAAAAATATGTGTCTACTAGTTAAAAATTGAGTGCAAAATATATACTAAAAATATATACTAAAAAATACATAATAAAAGAAAATAAGTTGGATATATAAAACAAACACTTGCTTATATGCGAAATAGAGGATTACTAGCTTTACAATCCAATGAATATATATATATATATATATATATATATATATATATATATATATATATATATAAAATGTGTTTCAAAACATCTTTCGCTTTAAGATTTAAGAGAAGATTAAGAGAAATTTAAGCAATCGAAGGAGGGGATGTCGTTAAGATTGCAGTTTAGTGATCAGAAGACGCGTGGTTCAAAACCAACCAGATCTTAGAAAACTTAATCTCAAACTAAAAGTGGTTTTCTAACTCAAAGTTGAAACACGTGTTTTCAGAGCTTTGATGAACATGCAATTCAATTGCAAAATAAGAAAAAAAAAATGTTTATTTAATTAAGAGTTAATTAATTTTAAGAAAATTTTTTTTTAATTACAATGTTTCAATATTCAACTTAAAGTATCAAGTAACTTCTTGAAATTGAGCGAAAGATGATTATTTGAAATCCGTTAACCCGTTTTAATTTGTCATTATCCGGGCTAAAATTCCCAACTTCGGGGATCATTTCTGATAGGGTACAGATCCTCCTACAGATTAATTCTTACAAAAGGTATTCCTCTAACCAAGGTGAGAAGAATGAAAAAAAATGGCTTAAATATATTAAGGCGTTTAAGCTGCAAGCCTTGCGAAAATTTTTAAGTATCGGGATCATTTCTGGGTGGTACAGAGCCTCGTACACATCAAATCATGCAAAAGGCACTTCCTCTATTCAAGCTGAGAAAAATAATAAAAAAAATGATAAAAAAATCATTACATAGTTTTGGCTGTAGCCCTGTCTAAAGTTTTGGTCACAACCAGAAGAAGAATCAGAAGAATAAAATTCTGGTGACTTCGGCTATTTTTAAAGAACTTTTTTTACCGTATTCTCTTGTTCCTTGTTAACAATTATGTTGTTATTTTTCGTCTACTCACCCAGTGCAACACGAATGTGAAAAAAATCAAGATTCTAGCTTTAATAGAAGAAACTGAGTTGGGAGGGGTCGAAAATGGGCCCAATCTCGATCAACATAATATACCTTGCATGTCTGCCGCTTTGACAACGGACTTGACGTTGGAACACTGCCGCGTTCCTAGATATATATTGCATCTACTTAATAAGACAGAATCATTAAATTAGTGACTTATGTGGTTTCTGCAATAAACAACTCAAATATTAAAAGCTATAATACTTAAATAGTGTTTAAAGAAAATTAATTTCGGATTTTTAAATAAAATACAAAAGTGTTACAAAAAGGCACAATAAGTCCCTAAACAGTATATTCCCCAGTAGCACATATACGCTGACGAATATCTCTCAACACGGCCAATCCTGATGTGGACCGTTGTAGACAGGTCGTTGCTATGGATCTTGGCCATTCTCACCCTGTGGTGGGTAAAGTTATGAGTTTAAAAATTGAAATATATTTTTATTAAGAAGGGTCAAAGGAGTAAAATTATGTTTTGTGATGGTTTTGACTTATTAGTCTTGGTAGAAATTCATGTATTTTGGAACGATTCGAGTTTCGGTATGAATAAGCCAATCTTCCTAGAATGTGCTTCCAGGGCTATTAGATGATTCTATAATTAACCACGATAATCTAGTTTTTGTAATTTTTTATTACTTTGGTAATGTTTTAGTTTCATTTTTTTATACAATTTTACATTTACATGTAAAGAGCAACATTCAGTGGAGGATCCAGAGGGCAAATTTAGGGGTGGCATTCCGTAAACCTAATAAATATAATATTTATTTCCAACCTGATAAATAGTCCGTGGGAAATACAATTTGACCACATAACATTTTATGCAGGAAAAAATAAGCATATTTTGCGGATTATTTTCATGAGGGTATTTTGCGAAGTAAATGTTGCATATTTGGTTAAATTATCCATTGAAACAAGAACTATAAATTGTTTAAATTATCTATTGAAACAAGAACTATAAATTGTTTAAATTATCTATTGAAACAAGAACTATAAATTGTTTAAATTGTCTATTGAAACAAGAACTAAAAATTGTTTAAATTGTCTATTGAAACAAGAACTATAAATTGTTTAAATTATCTATTGAAACAAGAACTAAAAATTGTTTAAATTATCTATTGAAACAAGAACTATAAATTGTTTAAATTATCCATTGAAACAAGAACTAAAAATTGTTTAAAAATCGATGTTCATCTTTCCCCGGCAACAGTTTTGAGTCCGAGTGGACCCAGCGACAAGACTTTTTGTCTCCTTTCTGCTGCCGTAGTGAACTCACAATGCCTAGTTGGAAACAAAACTGTGTCGCAACTTTTTGCCGATAGTGAACACATGGCTTTAGAATGACGGTGCGTTTATTTACGTTCACCGTATCTTACTCATCTCGAACATAACAAACGCAACAAAAAGAATTTATATCTCCCAAAAAACAAATAGACGTTGTAAAAAAAAACCCGTCAAATAAAATGGTCAGTTAGAAACAATTATGAAATCAAATGTTTGCAACCAAGCGGCCACGTTTAATTTCCTTGGGGTACTTGTACATCAAGCAGAGAGAAAAAAATATTACAAACGATGGCTATATCTTTGGTTCTTATTATCATAGAATCTTGCAGTTTGCACCAAAATGCTTTGTTTATGATTTTCTAGATGTCTGGTGCAATGCATTTTTCTTACGGTGCTGTTTACTAAGTAAATTTAACTCTATCTTTGAAAATTTCAATACGAATCCCTATTTTTTGTGTTTTCATTCGATTTTGAATATTCCGTTTACCCTAATTATCAAATTTCGGTTCATTATGTTAAGAAACACGTCACTTATGAGCGAAAATGTTTTGGCCGATCTTCAGGGCAAATCTCTTTAAAGCGTAGAAGAATCGATTGTTCTTGTGCTTCAAACGTAATCTATTACACGGTCCCATAAAGTAAGCTTTTTTACATTTTTGCTAAAATATTGAGAACCAAAAGTTGAAATGGATTGAAAATAATTCGGGGGGGGGGTTCCGACCCATGATAAATCTAATAAAGGTTAAAAAAAAACATGTTTCTGTATAAAAAAATTTTAAAAACTTCTTAATTAATTATTAATTAATTATTATAACACTCTTTGGTGCAAAAGTTGATTGATATTTATGTTTGGCATTTAACAAACTAATCGTTCGAAACAAAAATTACTCAAATACATTAATTATTTAAGAATGTATGGCCAAAAATGTAATTTTTCTCTTATTATTAATTTACCAATTCTTTGACCTCATTTAAATTTCCAACCACTCATTGGAAAATTATAATAATTGGTATTTCACCGGGTTTTTTTTATGTTAAATCTAAATATGGTATGCCATTGGACTTTTCAAAGTATGTTTCAATTAAAATATGTAGATGACCCCTTATGACAAAATAAATTATCGATAATTATTCAAATCCTTCCACAATTTACAACGGTACTTGACTTTTGTTATTTCATCAAATAGAATAAAAGGTATAGCCATCGTTCGGAATTTTTTTTTTGCGTACTGTACACAATAAACTAAATTAGTATCATTGAGAGAAACCCCATTGGCAATAAGTACTGGGCAGGCTAGATTTTCTATAGAATTAATGTCAATTCAGTGCTGAGCATTTTTCATCGAGGGATTTTTACAACGTCTATTTGTTTTTTGAGACTTACAAACTGTTTTGATCAAAGTTACTTACAGCTGCTGATTTAAAAGCGATATTTTAAAACTCAAACTGAATGAACACATATTCTTTAATACTATTTGTATAAGTGTTGATTGTGTTTTTTGAATACAGAATACAAAATTTATCAATCGTACCTGCCAATATACAGGTGGGGTGGTTTCCAAAATAAAGGAAACACCTGTGTATAAAAGTGACATTTAAGAATGCGCTTCCGTAAGCATTAAAATATGATCCCAGATACTAAGTTTATTTTAAATATAAAAAGTACATATCATGGTACTTATAATGAAGCTTTAGTGAATTTGTATACGTCTTGAATTTCATTCAAAATCCTAAAATGTCATCCCTCACAAACTTTCAAAGAGGACTAATTGTAGGAGCACGACTAGCTGGACTAACTGTAACCGAAACATCCCAACTTTTAGGCGTTTCTAGAGGTACAGTGTCTAAAGTTATGATAGTGTACAAAGAGCGCGGCAAGACAAGCTCGGCAAAGTATACTTTCAAAGAGGACAAATTGTAGGAGCTCGACTAGCTGGAGCAACTGTGACCGAAACATCCCAATTTTTAGGCGTTTCTAGAGGTACAGTGTCTAAAGTTATGACAGTGTACAGAGCGGCAAGACAAGCTCGGCAAAGTATACTTTCAAAGAGGACAAATTGTAGGAGCTCGACTAGCTGGAGCAACTGTGACCGAAACATCCCAACTTTTAGGCGTTTCTACAGGTACAGAGTCTAAAGTTATGACAGTGTACAAACAGCGCGGCAAGACAAGCTCGGCAAACTATACTTTCAAAGAGGACAAATTGTAGGAGCTTGACTAGCTGGAACAACTGTGACCGAAACATCCCAACTTTTAGGCGTTTCTAGAGGTACAGTGTCTAAAATTATGACAGGGTACAAACAGCGCGGCAAGGCAAGCTCGGCAAACTATACTTTCAAAGAGGACAAATTGTAGGAGCTCGACTAGCTGGAGCAACTGTAACCGAAACATTCCAACTTTTAGGCGTTTCTACAGGTACAGTGTCTAAAGTTATGACAGTGTGACAGTGTACAAACAGCGCGGCAAGACAAGCTTGGCAAAGTAAAATAGTAGAAGGAAGGAGAAGCTGAGTAAAAGAGACCGACGGCTTTTGAAGCGGATTATAATGTCAAAAAGAGAAATGAAGAATGGTACAATATTCCTCTAAACGCTATTCAGCACTTGTGTGATTCGATATTCAGGAAAATCCAAGCTGTATAACATGACATAGGCTGTCTTACACCATATCAGTACAGGATTCCTTGAAAATCTACGGCGTTTCCATTATTTTGATAACTACCTGTATTGAAGAAAGTTTATGCATGTTGTAACGTAGTTTTATTGAGTTCTTACAACACCTTTTTCTTATGGTAAAAACTTTGGGAGTTAAAGTTAAGTAATTTTTATACAAGGGACTTCCTATGAAAGAATCCCGCAGCCGTGAGGTAAATGAGTCACTCATTCAACCTTTTTTGACCGGAAGAAACTTCTCCCACGCTGGGTAACAAGAAATGAGTTTATTTTGAATTTATTGGATTAGGACAAGAAAGGGTTGGGAGTTTAACCAATCAAGAAATTTTGGCGGGTTTTGTCTAGTTAAGCTGGAGTAAAATCTACCACATCGCCCCTGGCCAGCAACGATGCTACTTCTCTGAAAATAATCTAAAAAGAGCCTCCAATGACGATGTCCGGTAAGTTCCTTAGTCTCTCTTTTGCGAGTCGCGTTCTCTCCGCCAAACGTAATTATTATAATTAACAAGTTAATTGGTAGGATTAAGAAATGTTTGACTTAAATAGGTTGATAAATGTTAATTGTCTTGGTTATGAATTTTTCGAGAGAATAAACTTCTTTGCTTAAGTATTTATGTCTTTTGTTCAGTTTCCATGGAATTCATGTGATTAGATTTATCGAGCCTACTATACTAGAAGACAGGATGAATTGAGTTCACTAAATAAGCTGTAGGAACCGGTTACCCTATCGTTGTAGAGTATTGAGTGAGCTCAACTCATCCTGTCCTCTAGTATAGGTTATACTAGAGGACATAATGAATTGAGCTCACTAAATACGCTGTAGAAACTGGTTCCCCTATCGTTGTAGAGTATTGAGTGAGCTCAACTCATCCTGTCTTCTAGTATAGGTTATACTAGAGGACATAATGAATTGAGCTCACTGAATACGCTGTAGGAACTAGTTCCCCTATCGTTGTAGAGTATTGAGTGAGCTCAACTCATCCTGTCCTCTAGTATAGGTTATACTAGAGGACATAATGAATTGAGCTCACTGAATACGGTGTAGGAACTGGTTCCCCTATCGTTGTAGAGTATTGAGTGAGCTCAACTCATCCTGTCCTCTAGTATAGGTGAAGAGCCAATATTTTCACGAACCATTATTATTATTTAATTAATTTTCTACCTCCCTCTTTTAGAACAATGTAGTATTTGTAAATCTGACTCTAAAGTGACATTTCACCATTTTAACAAGATGGACACATTGTTTTATACTATTTGAACAGATGTCGACTAAATTTCTTAATTAGATAGACTAATTCAGGAGACTAAGCAGGATCCAAAATTCCATTCGATGTTTCGCAATGCTGTAATCTTCAAAAAGTATTACGGTTGATGTGATATAAAGATATGAATTCAAAATTAACGCTGTCCCGGATGAGTGACAAACTGGCTAGTTTCTGCCGTTCTAAAGTAAATATTTTGCAAGGAAACGATTTAAAAAAAAGAGCTGATGCAATCCAGAAGTTTCGATTTTTATCTCCATCGATAATCTGTCCTTCATCATTAAACTTCTTGTGGTATGAAGGAAAGGCAGTGGATTGCTTACAGCGCAAAAGTATAAGATATGAAAACGGTTCGGGACAGGTCCAGTTACAACTTTTGAAAACACTAAGTTAATAATATAACCCATAAAAACAAAGTTTATGATATAAATCCTAAATAGGCATTGCCAATTTTTATATTCCTTAACACAGAGCCGATTCTGTAAACAGCGTGTGCTTGGTGTTTGCATCTAATTTTAAAGATCAAAAACATTTCTCTCAGCGAAATGTGAGGCAAACTACGTTTGAAAATTTATTTATTAAAATGAACGGGAATTTATGCAATCACTTCCAAATATATTTTATTTATTCTAATTAAAAACAATTTTATTGTTTATTTACTAAAACAATTTTGGCAGAAAATTTAAGAAATTTTTCAAAGTAGTATCAACTGAATTAGAACGCTTCCGACGGACCAATAAGGGCATCTTTCGGCTCAACGATGGGGAGTCTATAGCAACTAAAACTAATTGTTATGGTTTTATTTTTATTTACCCATATGTTGACCTAGGGTAATGTATGGCATTTAGTAACAGACAATTTTAAATGTTTACAATTCAACATGGTTTTGAACGTCCTGAGTTCCAAAATGTGGTCGAGAAAAAATATCTGTGTGTGTCTGTGATCATCATAATTCTGATGATCAGCTTTTGTATACGGGACCTGCAATTAAGGTTTTCGCCAAAAAAGCGCATGCGCATAAGATAAATGAGGTTGAAAAAGTTACGGTAAATGCCAAAAAATGATCTGATGATTTTGATCCAAATCATTGTGTGCTTTTGAAGGTGTTCTAAGCATTCCCATTCTCGAAATTACCGTAAAAATTCGAAAAAGCGTAACAAATTGAAAAACGAATGTCTTTAATACAGTAGTCCCTTCTTGTTTTCTCTAGAGACCGGGCGTCTACTTAAATGGACACACTTTTGAATTCCTTTTACTTTCTCTACTCAAATGGTACCAACTTTATTCCTTGTCCCTTGCATTATTTTAGACCTAGAGAACAGTGGTAACACTGCTACAAATGGTACCAACTTTATTCCTTGTCCCTTGCATTATTTTAGACCTAGAGAACAGTGGTAACACTGCTACAAATGGTACCAACTTTATTCCTTGTCCCTTGCATTATTTTAGACCTAGAGAACAGTGGTAACACTGCTACAAATGGTACCAACTTTATTCCTTGTCCCTTGCATTATTTTAGACCTAGAGAACAGTGGTAACACTGCTACAAATGGTACCAACTTTATTCCTTGTCCCTTGCATTATTTTAGACCTAGAGAACAGTGGTAACACTGCTATATCAGTGTTTACATTATTCTACTGCTTCGTTTATAAATTTTTCATATTTTGAACTAAATACGATTTCTAGTCTATTATTACTATAATTAATTAATCTAAGTTCCTTCTTTTTGTGATTCATCAAGTAATAAGAAGTAAGACTGATCTCAAATGTGATTTTTATATGATATGTCAATTTAAAAAGTCATTCAAATAGATTTGAGTTTTGTGTTGTATATGTACCAAATGTCCATTTAAATGGAAATTTTGTAAATTTTTTGCACAATAACTTTTTTTTTAAGGTCAATTATTTTTATGTTATTTGATCCCCAAAAAAGGGAAAACCACACAAAAAAAAATCTCCTTGCATGCTCTGGTCTCTAGAAGATATATCGCGCTTGTCGGAAGACAAGCAAAATGCTCGATATAAAACCGATTGAGCGATATATCGAGTGATATGATGAAATGCAAAAATGGGAGACATAGCAAAAGCGCGATTTATCCGAATGTGCGATATATTTAGGGGTTACTGTATAAAGTTCTCTTCTCTCGAGCATTGCCCCCATCAACGATTTTTCCTCCTCCATTCCACTTATCCGAAAGAAATAATGTAATAATCATCACCAAAAATATCGCCAATTCGGCGATGTTTTTGTGCCAATGTAATAGTTATCTCCATGAATTACGCCGAAATTGGCAGTTTGGCGTACGTCTTGAGCTTACATAGTATAAGTGAAAGTTGTACGACGTTCGACATCCCTATAGTTTAGATTGGTTTGTTTATCATGAGGAAATTGTGTACTGTTATTGGGGATTGCGAATATACGCTAAGTTTAAAGAGGTTAAAACATTGTGAAGTACGCTATAATGAGTCACAATTTTTGATGATACAATGAACAAAACAAGTTAAAAGAAATATTGTAAAATTAATATAAATATACTATAAAATGAAAACAGTTTTTAAAAATACCAAGAATTCTTTTATAAATAAGAATTAAAGGTCTTTCTTTAAAGAGGTTGTGAATGATATGTATGTTACCATTTTGAAGGTGTTGACAAGTGTATTTTTCTCCGAAACTGAATTATGCTATCTTCGTTATTGTTGATATTTAGATAAAACCATAGTATTTGTTACTTGCAAGTTCGCTTTCAATGCAAGGTTAATAAAAAGAGCATAGCACTTGCTACGATGTTTTTTTTTTAAATGGCATTAACCTGTTATGTTTGTAAAGACAAAGATATACTAACTGAATACTTATGATCATGATAAAATAGTTTATATTAGTCATTAAACGTTGGTGAAAGTGATGAAATTGTTATTCACTTATCCTAAGTCTGTAAATCAATTAAATGTGTAATTACAACGTAAAAATCTGCTTATAATGAATGAATAGATAAGTGAAAATTTGTTTTGTAAATAAAATTTAGTAAAAAAAATTAAGGTGATTTCTTTTAGAACACACAAAAACCTAAAATATGGTAAAATATCAAATGTCAGTTGGAAAGATTAATGGAAAAAGTCTTACCACAATTAAATTAAAACTCAAAATTATTAAATTTCTCCAATCACAACTTTTAAGCTATTGCGTTTAAAATGAAATCCCATTCATCTAAAAAATGCCATTGCTAATTTCTTAACTCAAAAACAAATCTGGTAAACAAATTTTATCATAATTTTAAATGATTGTCGTAATGTAATTTAAATTTTCGCCATAATGTGATGTAATGCCTAAAACTTATTAATAGATTGAAATTAGACAAATCGAATTAGAAATTGTAGATGAGTCTTTTATTCTTTGTTTCGGATTCAATACAATGCAAGATTGAGGTTTATTATAATATTTTTAGGTTGCAATAGTTACTTCAAATTTTGTACTAATATTTATTTGCTACACTCTTTTTCATTAATTATCTTCTTTTCTATTTAAAATTTAGTTAACTTTCATGATTTCACAATTCTTTTAGTTTCATAATTCTTGTTCTCTAATATTATTTTCGTTTTTTTTTTTTTTTTTTTCGTTTTTTTTTTTTTTTCATTTGCATAAATTTTAGGTACGTAGTTATGTCTAACTATGTAATTATTCAGATTTATTTTCTATTTCGGTAAATTATTATATTTGTTTCCACGAAAGAATTACAAATTATTCTACAAAAAAATTATTACTATTCAGCTATCCAACCTGCTCTCATTATTTATTATGATGACTTACAGAATTCAAACTTCTTCATTTTCAATTCAGAAGGAGAAATAAGGACACTAAAATGGATAAAGCAATGTTAACAAGATAGCATACTCAAATATTCTCTGCCTCGCGTTAATGCAGTGCGACAAATATATAATTCCAAACATGTTTAATATTTTATCAATTACATCTACGGAATTATAATCTTCCAACTTATAAAGATTGCAATCATACCGCCTTACTGAACAGGAGAAAAAAGATAACATGGTTTAGTCGTTATAACAAACCACAGAGATATTCTTGTTATAGATATTGAAAATGTCATAGAAATGTATTCAAAAAAGATACTGACGTCTGCAGTTCATATAATATTAAAGTTAATTATAATATTATTCATTTAATGTTATTTTCTTTTTTATATATCCTTCCTTGTCTCTAAAATGACTGTTATATATTAAAGTCTTGATGCTAAATTGGGGTTTAATTGAGACATGGCATCATGAAATATTGTCTGAATACGTGTCTGATCTGAATATTAAAAAAAAAAAAAATTAAAAAAAAATTGACTTTTCTGCCTTTGTTAGAGTTAATTTCTTCAACACATTGGTACCATCATGAAAATATTTTCTGAATACGTGTCTGATCTGAATATTGCAAAAAAGTTATTCAGTGGTCTGCCATTGTTGGAGTTAATTTTTTCAGCACGACTATTGTACCAAACTCATGGAAATATTATTACAAAATAAAAATTGAATGCACACAAATAGTATCACGTAAGCTGTATTGCTATTGCTGCACGTCTAAAAATTCCTTGACCTTCTATCATACAGCTATAATAAAAAATAAGTTATACATCTCAGACAACAAATTGACCATTCACGCCTTGAATATTGTTATCTATTAAAAGGTGAGGGCATACTAATTTGTCCTCATTCACTTATATGTGTCAGTTAAAGTGTGAATGTCAAGCTTTTTGTACTGATAGTATCCTTTTACTTGGAACTCAATACCCTCTGTTGAAAGATGTTTTAGCGGATAAATTTTAACATACTAAGATTATTATTTTTATCAAATGAATCACTTAACGCCTAAATATAGTTTTAAGTTAACTTGTTTATTGCATTTTAACCTTTTACATAGAGATCCTTGCGATAGGCACAGCTGAATCCAGTGTGTCTTTGTGCCTAAAAACTACAGCCAATCAATTAAAATAATATTTCAGCTGATGTTTTACTTGGGAAAACATTGTACAAAAAGTCAAGTAATATAGAAAACAGTCAAAGTCAAGCAAGTCAAAGTCAAGAAAACAGTCAAGTGCAGAAATAGTCAAGTAGTGTAGAATAGTCAAGCAATATAGAAATCCAAATGTTCTTCTTTCCATTATTTTCTATACTAAATTTTTATATGCCAATATATATTTTAAGCTAAACTGAGGGGCAAGTAAAACGTTGGTTTCCATTACTATAGACAGTATTGCCAGACTCCCGCTAGTTGGCCAAGGGGAAAGCACAAATAAACAGGTTTGGCCCAGCTGCTGACAGTAGAAAAAGAGTCGGAATCATCATACCCTCATATCGACTAACTAGCCAAAGCCAACCAGTACTTGATTTTTTTCTTTTTTCGTTTTGTTTTGTTAAACAATCGATGAAGAACTAACCGGAATAGAAACAACCTTGGGTTGAAAGGGTTCAACACAAGCATGTTCTCAATCATCTCAAGTAATGTAGAAATAGTTTCGTTATTTTCGATAAACAGCCATTGCGTTCTAGCTATTTCTTTACTGTAACCTGTGACCCAGATTCTTGAGAATACTATGATTCCGATGTATACAACCTTTTTATCGGTTGAGAAACTGCAAAAAATGCGACATAAAACCGGATTAATCCAATTTACATAACATTTTTGATACTTCTAAATACATTTTCAATGATAGAGCATGATTAGAAGATGTAAGTCATAAATTAACACTGAGTGGGTATTAGAAAGTAAACTATCTTCTTCGTACTTACATTGGAGAATAATCCCTTGTAGGTCATAAAATTCTTATCTGGTAGATGTTAGAGATAAAATTTCTGAATATGATAAGATGGTGTGATATCATGGTTTTTCCACCTTACAACTATGCGAAGTTAAAAAGTTTACTTAACATTTTCTGTATAAATTCTTGAATTGTATTTGAAATTACTTAGTTCGTTCTGACAAGTAATGTGGCACAAGAGAAATAAGAGTTAAATATTTAAACCTCCTTCAATTGATAAATGATAATATGAAATTTAGATTTTTTTTTTTTTTAACTTTGTTTAATAATTACATTTTGAAACGTGATTATCGCAGCTTTGGAAACATCTTCGGAATTTTCCATTTATCTTTTTATGAAACGGACAGATTCCAGGATGATATTATATTTTGATTTAAGTTAGTCGTTGTAAATCAGTTATCTGTAAGATCCCCTCTCCCCAAATAGAACCCTCAGCCAATATAAAAAGTTAGGCAATCATAAATGTTAGCAACCAAGCGGCTGCGATTTATGTTACTTGGACCTCTTTTCCTTGGGTATCTTTTTGCGAATCTTACAATCGATCTCAGTGTAAAGGTGGAGGAATATCTTCCGGGGGGTCTTTTAAGAGGAAACTTCCAGCATTTGTGATTTAATGCATAGACAGCATAGAATTACACATATTGCTTGAATGTACAGAATGCAAAACTCCGGACCCTGGTGAGGATCGATAGAAGACTCTTTTACACGTTATTCCAAATGTATACCTTCCATACAAATCCATACCTTTAAATTATGCAGTCAAATATAATGTATGCATAATTTAACAAATTTGTAATTCGTCCGTAATGGCCCATTGTCCCGTAATGATGTTAGCCCGCAACACAATATAAATCAAAATACACATTTAAATACAATACATTTTTAACATCGGTATTAGTAGAATATTTAACTTAATAGTATTTTAAACTATTATTTTAAACTGAATTCTTTTCATACCCTTGAAAATAACTTGTTTTTTCAAATCAGTTCAACAGATGGCGCTACTAAATTAACAAATATATCCAAATATGATAATTCTGACGAATTTTGATTTATCTTCGAATTTGATTATATTTTCTTCCTTTCTGATATATTTTTTTTATTTATTGAAAACAAATATCCCTACATGAAGATTAGTATTGAAGTTTTCGTTTATGGAGTGCAATACTACTATAATAAATATGACTTTAAAAAAAAAAATACTTGAAGCACTATATACTATAAAATAAATAGGTGTGATTATTTAGTTCAAATAAAACAAATTTGCATTATTTATTTAAAAAAAAAAAATTAAGCATACACTAATTTACAAAATATGTGAAATTGATATTCAATAAAATATGAAAAACAAATTAGTTAATAAGTAGGCAGTATAATAAAGATAAACAATAATAACATAAACAATAAAGTATGTAATAAAAATAAATGTGATGGATTTATGAATATCTTAATGTTGAAAGGTGATTTCTGAATTTTTCCTGAGATTCTTTGTTGGTATAAACATTAAGAAGGAGGCATCGATGGAATAGTAAATCAGCTTGCTGTATCCTTTGTTAGTGGTTTGAAAGTCTTGTAAGCTTTCTATTTGATGTTGGTCTCTATTAGAAGCTGGAATTTTTTTTCTTTCTCCTGTAAAATCTTGAATAGGTCAAAAGCCTATTTTTAACATCAATTTTATCATATTGGAAGCCATAGCGCCAACTACAAAGGGCAAAGGGGGAGTTTGCCCCCGTGCTCCACCAACAGTGGGGGCAACGTATCATTTCGTCTAAAAACTGTACAAATATGTTTTTCAAATATACTTATAATTTCACTTAAATATGTATTTAAATGTTTTTTATATTTGGATTCTTTGCTTAATTTTTGTCTAGTATGTTGTATACAAAATACAAATTTTCAGAAATATCGGAAAATCTTTTTGAATTATTAAAATGTCCTCACATCACTTTTATGCAGTTTCATAAAAATATATATTTTAAAGTATTGTATGATATTAGAAGCTGGAATTTTTTTTTCTTTCTCCTGTAAATTCTTGAATAGGTCAAAAGCCTATTTTTAACATCAATTGAATGATATTGGAAGCCATAGCGCCAACTACAAAGAGCAAAGGGGGAGGTTTGCTCCCGTGCTCCACCAACAGTGGGGGCAACGTATCATTTCGTCTAAAAACTGTACAAATATGTTTTTCAAATATACTTATAATTCCACTTAAATATGTTTTTAAATGCTTTTTTATATTTGGATTCTTTGCTTAATTTTTGTCTAGTATGTTGTATACAAAATACAAATTTTCAGAAATATCGGAAAATCTTTTTGAATTATTAAAATGTCCTCACATCACTTTTATGCAGTTTCATAAAAATATATATTTTAAAGTATTGTATGATATTAGAAGCTGGAATTTTTTTTTTCTTTCTCCTGTAAATTCTTGAATAGGTCAAAAGCCTATTTTTAACATCAATTGAATGATATTGGAAGCCATAGCGCCAACTACAAAGAGCAAAGGGGGAGGTTTGCTCCCGTGCTCCACCAACAGTGGGGGCAACGTATCATTTCGTCTAAAAACTGTACAAATATGTTTTTCAAATATACTTATAATTCCACTTAAATATGTTTTTAAATGCTTTTTTATATTTGGATTCTTTGCTTAATTTTTGTCTAGTATGTTGTATACAAAATACAAATTTTCAGAAATATCGGAAAATCTTTTTGAATTATTAAAATGTCCTCACATCACTTTTATGCAGTTTCATAAAAATATATATTTTAAAGTATTGTATGATATTAGAAGCTGGAATTTTTTTTTTCTTTCTCCTGTAAATTCTTGAATAGGTCAAAAGCCTATTTTTAACATCAATTGAATGATATTGGAAGCCATAGCGCCAACTACAAAGAGCAAAGGGGGAGGTTTGCTCCCGTGCTCCACCAACAGTGGCGGCAACGTATCATTTCGTCTAAAAACTGTACAAATATGTTTTTCAAATATACTTATAATTCCACTTAAATATGTTTTTAAATGCTTTTTTATATTTGGATTCTTTGCTTAATTTTTGTCTAGTATGTTGTATATAAAATACAAATTTTCAGAAATATCGGAAAATCACTTTGAATTATTAAAATGTCCTCACATTACTTTTATGCAGTTTCATAAAAATATATATCTTAAACTATTGTATGATATTAGAATAAGTAATTTTGTAATGATGATAATAACGGTATAGGCTCTTTTTCCATTGATTATTATCCAGAATTGTTAGAATTTGCTTTATCGCTTTTAGTGCTATGTCCTAAAAGTATATCATTTATAATAATAAATGAGATTAAAATAAATTATTTTATAATGATAAATTTACTGGTTAGTGCTCTTATTTTTTCCATAAAATTCTCCTGATCTAATTTTATACAAATAACTTTGCGATATAAGTCATAATCAGTTTGAGAAAAATGTATTGCATGGTTGACTTTGATGATGATTTAAAGTGGTTACAGCCCGAAGGCACAATGTCACTTGTCATAAATGAGCCCGAAGGGCGATCATCGAAATTGTGGAAGTCCTCATTGGCATGAAATGTAGAAATAGGACGGACAGGACAACACAGGTAAAAAGGCAAAAATCCAAAACGCTCTCTGACTTCAGAAGCTGGCTTAACTTGAAAGTATGGATGGTATTCATGGTCATACCATCCATGGTCATACCGCCTCCATACCATGCTTACTGCATGGTATGGAGGCTTATGCTTATGGTATGCTTATTGCATGGTATGGAGGTAAGTTCAATATATTCAGAAGGTAGATCATAAAAAAGTGGTGTCCTTATATCTTGAGCCAATCCCTTTCTCCCTCCTCCACCCCCTCGAGTTTATCCACCAAGTCTCTCCTCCTTTTTATAAGTGAAAAGTTGGCGGCTATGCAGGAAATGTCACAAAAGTGGATACCTGCAGGTAATGTAAAAACGTAGGAAAAAAATTTCAAAATGTAAACTTGCTTAATAGTATATTCATAGCTGTGGTGTTAAATTGGCTACATAATCAAAAATTAAAAGTTATTTCTCAATATTTCTTGCAATTGAATCGATATTATGATAGCCATTATTATAAAGGAATAATTTGGATTTAATACACCTTATTGTGGTTTTAATGATCTAGAATTCTAGATGGTCATGTTCTTGCAATTTGTAAACAACCATTAGGTATGATATCAACACTAATTAAATTCCCCCAAAAAATGAATGTAACCCAAGTTCGGTTTTGTTCTTCAGATTCACGAAAGTTAATAGGACCAAACATGAAGTGTCATCTCGAAGAAATTGGGTTACAAGGGCTGGTTTTAACAATGAAAACTACGTAAGTAATTTTTGTGAATAAATGATAAAGAAATCTGCTTATAGTTTATCTCGATTTTTCAATTTTTTTTAATTTTAATTTAAACCCGTTTATTATATCATTATCAGAACATTTTTAAATATTAAAAATTACTGTACTGCAAATAATGAAATTAGTATTAAAACTATTAAGCTTTTTATTATATACATAAATAATGCATAACTAATATCTGAAAAAAAATTATATGTATGTCTGTGTTAATAATCCAGAATACTAATTTCTTTTTGGAAATTGGGTGTCCATGTTTGTGTACTTGCCATATGTATATAAATAAACAATAAAATATATCATAAAAATTCAATAAAATATTTAATAAATGCTATGTATAAATTAAAAATTCTATAGCTCAATGTTGTAAATTAAAAAAATTAATTAAATATGGATAACAAATTTTAACAAATTTGATGAATAAATGATAAAGCAATCGGCTTATAGTTTATCTCGATTTTTCAATTTTATTTTTTTTAAATTTAAACCCGTTTATTATATCATTATCAGAACATTTTTAAATATTAAAAATTACTGTACAGCAAATAATGAAATTAGTATGGACACTATTAAGCTTTATTTTTTTTATAAATAATGCATAATTAATATCTGAAAAAAAAAAAAAATATTTATGTATGTCTGTGTTAATAATCCAGAATGGTAATTTCTTTTTGGAAATTGGTGTCCATGTTTCTACTACTTACCATATGTACATAAATAAACAATAAAATATATCATAAAAATTCAATAAAATATTTAATAAATGCTAAGTATAAAATAAAAATTATATAGCTCAATGTTGTAAATTAAAAAAATTAATTAAATATGGATAACAAATTTTAACAAATACTAACCAATAATCCACGAAATATATTTACTTAAATTGTAATTTATCTTAAACATTACTCAAAATAAATAATTTACAATTAAAAGTTAAGTTATTGCTACTTAAAATAGTAAATTTAAACAAAATGCTATGTTTCTTGTAAAAATGACACTTTCAAAACATCAAACATAAAAATTGCATAATATTTTTTGAATATCAATACTAAAGATTATTAACCATTATGTTTCGTTAATATTCATGTTCCTATTAAAATCAGTTATCATACAAAAAATATATTAGTTTTAATAATGTAGATGGCAGCACCAAATAATGTGTGGTAAACCTAAGGTCAAAAGAAATAAAAGAAAACTTAATAACCTCCTTCTTTCTCAGATGTATGAATAAAATCTTTAAAATATTTGCTTAAATATTCGGATGCAATTTATTTTCAAACATTTTGCTAAATTTTACAATGTTCTTAAATTATCATAAATCGACGATGATACAGTGTTGTTAAGTGTTAACCAATATTTTCCTGCAAAATGCGATTTTGCGATTGACAGAATAGATAAGTTAGGAGCTTCGCAAGGAAGTCAGGAGAGGAGGAGGTGCGAACAAGCCTGAGGTTCAAAAACATCTGAATCAAATATCAACCAATATGTTAGAAATCTGTTAAAAGAAGAAAAAAAAATAAGGTTTACATTTTTGGAACCTCAGTGTATTTCGAGCAGTTTTTAAACAAATTTAGACGATTTTGTACAGATTTGAATAAATTTCCATGTAGATTTTTGCCAAAACTATCATTTGGCGTGAAAAAAAGAAAAAGAAAAAACTTTAAAAAAGTAATTTATCGGTTTCTTTTCTGACGCTAGCTATACAATTAAAAAAAAAAAAAAAAAAAAAAAACGTAAAAGAAAAAATAACATATGAGTCATATCAATCAGGCGTTTCAACTAAAAAAAAATACATTTATTGATGGACAGTTAAGAAATATATATATTTTTGTCCAAAATGGTCTTCTGAGTCACATAGACCTAAATGTAGAATTTATCAAGTCCAAGAGTGGCCGAAACAACTAATTACTAATTACTAATTACTTTTTGATAAAATCAGAGCATTTGTTACAAGGAATTAAATAATTCAATGACGATTTAACTTTGGAATTTTGAAACTGTAAAGTAATTAATATTGTAGATTCTTCCGATAGATGACGCCACTATATTCTTATAAAACGATTATGAAATAAATTATTAGATGTTCATAGAAAAAAAAAAATTTCTTCAAATATCAAAAATTTTCCCCGCATTATTGTTTTCATATCTGCAACACAATATTACAAACATCTTGGATCAATATTTTGGCAAAATCTTATCTTACAAATAGGAATAATATTGCATTATGTGTATGTGGCAGTAAGACTGACGATTCAAAGAGGGATGTATTTCAATATCCTTTAGATGTTGCTTATAATCACGGCATTTTTTATTTAAGTGACCAGATTAAATTTCATATTTTTTTATATATATTTACTGATTTATTGAACAGGAATTTCGAATCTCACAATTCATGATTTTATAGAAAAGCATATTGCTATTAGTGTTAATTTAAAATTATATTTTTGTAAACCATAATTATAAAAATTATAAAATTATGTTTCTTTGGATTTGTATCAAATTCATATTAACCTCTTCAATTTTATAGTAAGAATCTTATTTTTGTTATTCATTTGAGCATATTCAAAACGCTAAAATAGTTTAAAATAAAATAAATTTTAACTTCAAATAATAAAAACATTTTGCTAGCATAACAAATTGCGTCATTGCTACCCCCCCCCCCCCCTCCTTCTCCCCCCCCCCCTTCTCCTTCTTCCCCACACATGTTATTAAATTTCTATATAACTATTGTTTAATCCTTTTAAAAATATATCATATACAACTGCAGTATTTATAGAAGTATTACATTAAGGATTATATCTCTGAAATAGTGAAGCATTAAATGTCTACAAAAATATCACTCTTCAAAGGTAGATGGCAGCACGGATCTTTATAGTAAGTAAACTATTTTCTTTTGCAAGAAAACTATCAGTGCCCTACGACAATAAGTTAATGAGAAACAAAATACATGGTTAGTTACTGTTTCTTATAAATAATGGCGAATACAGCGAGGGGTGGAGGGGGTAGCCCCGTTATTCAGAGTTAAGGGGATCCGGTTCCGAAAATAAAAAAAACTTTATTTATGTACATTTTTATGTCAAAAATTTATTTTATGTATGAGACACTATTTATATATCTTTGAGAAAATGTTTCTTTAAATATTGTGTTTAGTTATTTAAAAAAAAATTAAAAACCAAGAAAAATCCATAATAATTGATGTTTGCGTATTTTGATATAAGTCAAGAAAAAATATATTTTTTTCAAAGTGAAAGCTTTCTGTAATACATAATTATATAAAGAAAATTTTGTCTTCACAGAATTTTGATAGGTGAATTAAAAAAAATTAAAAAAATTCTCAAAGTTAAAATATTGAAATTTGTGCTTTTTTTTTAGTTATCTTTTACACTAAATGTTATATTTTAAAACAGAATTAAATAAATAAAATTCTGTGAAGACAAAATATTTAAAACTATATAAATTAAATGCTCCAAAAATTTGAATAGCCAATTGTCAATGGTTCTGGAGATATATCGATTTGAATATGCAACATCTATGAAAAACACTAGTGCTCGAAAAACGCACTTTAAGCAGACGCTTCAAGGTGTTACGCCCATTAGTGGTGTTTAAATCACAGGTAATTTTGTGGCGTTCTAATCACCGGAGGAATAAGATAAAAACATCATTCTCTTCAGGAATGTATGAACTATTTTTTTAAATCAGAAAAAAAAAATTGGGATTTTTGAAGAAATTTCGGTACTGGACCCCCTTAAATAGAAAAAATAATAATAATAATAAAGGCTACAAAGAATATTTTATGCGTTGTTTATCATGAGTGTAATAGGCAAAAGTCTATCACTGGTGTCCAAAAGCAACATAATTATATAATTTATTCTCGAAATAAGTGAATGAAATGTGAAAGATATGAATTAAAAATAAAACTAGATTGTTTTTATCGTTCACGTTTTAAAGCGTGCTTCTCTCAGGCTATGGATTTAGTCAATCAAGATTTGACGAATCCGTACTGGACATTCTAAAATTTGGAGATTAAAAAGCCGATGGCAAAGCAAGACAGCAAAGTGCTCTGCAAAATATTCCACACAAATGGTTTAATTCTTGATGATCGTTGAACATGGAAGTAGAAATTTGTTTAATAGTGCACTTCAAGGAAAATATGAGGTTGGTATATGTTTCGGAAGTATGTTTTCGTAAAGAAATTCGTACGACACAAAAGTCTTAGAATTCTTTTTCTATGCATTTTTTGTTTAAAAAGTTGCTTGTTAGATAAAAAAAATAATTATTATAACGTTTTAATAGTTTAGATAAAAACTTGTTCTATTAAATAGATTGGAAATTATTGTTTTGGAATCCCATGGTATAATTGTATAACTTAAAAACAACAAATTGTACCTAAACTATTCAACAGCCCAAAACTAAATTTTTTTCCTCCCCCTCTGTAGCAATGCTCTGGATCCGCCCTTGCTTTTAAAATGTATCTTCATTTCAAAAAAGAAATTCTTATGCAATATCAAATACGTGATAATTTTAAGCTATTATAAAGTTTTATCATTATCAAAAAAATTCTTAAAGTCTTGAATTACTGAAATCTAAGGGTGTGAGCAACATGATTATGTGTATTGATTAAGATCATGTGTATTGATTAAGATCATGTGTATTGATTAAGATCATGTGTATTGATTAAGATCATGTGTATTGATTAAGATCATGTGTATTGATTAAGATCATGTGTATTGATTAAGATCATGTGTATTGAGGATGCAAGCGTGTTAAAGTTTCGTCCAAACCTTTATAATTGTAATTTCTTAATAAAGTGTTCATTAAGATTTGTGCTATAAAAACTTGTTCCATTAAATAGATTGGAAATTATTGTTTTGGAATCCAATGGTATAATTGTATAATTTAAAAACAACAAATATAATTACAAATAAATTGTATCTAAACTATTCAACAGCCCTAAACTAAATTTTTTTCCGCCCCCTCTGTAGCAATGCTCTGGATCCATCACCCTTGCTTATAAAATGTATCTTCGTTTCAAAAGAAGAAATTCTTATACAATATCAAATACGTGATAATATTAAGCTATTATAAAATATTATCATAATAAAAAATTCTATTAAAGTCTTAAATTACTGAAATCTAAAGGTGTGCGCATCATGATTATGTGCATTGATTAAGATCATGTGTATTGATTAAGATCATGTGTATTGAGAATGCAAGCGTGTTAAAGTTTCGTCCAAACCTTTATAATTGTAATTTCTTAATAAAGTGTTCATTAAGATTTGTGCTATAAAAACTTGTTCCATTAAATAGATTGGAAATTATTGTTTTGGAATCCCATGGTATAGTTGTATAACTTAAAAACAACAAATTGTATCTAAACTATTCAACAGCCCAAAACTAAATGTTTTCCCGCCCCCATTTAACAATGCTCTGGATCCGCCCTTGCTTCTAAAATGTATCTTCATTTCAAAGGGAAAAAATTCTTATACAATATCAAATACGTGAAAATTTTAAGCTATTATAAAATATCATTATCAAACATTCTTTTAAAGTCTTGAATTACTGAAATCTAAGGGTGTGCGCAACATGATTATGTGCATTGATTAAGATCATGTGTATTGATTAAGATCATGTGTATTGAGGGTGCAAGCGTGTTAAAGTTTGGTCCAAATCTTTATAATTGTAATTTCTTAATAAAGTGTTCATTAAGATTTGTGCATTCAACTTCATTTTATTGTTGTAAGTTATTCTCCAATTATTGTATTTTTAGTTGGTTGGTTGTATTCAGATTATCTGGCGCCGTCAGCAACACGAGGGCTGTAATACGCCGAAACATTCGTCATTAAACAAGCCAACATAGATTTACAAACACCCATGCCTAACACGGGACTCGAACCCGCAACCTCGCGGTCTAGAAGCTAGCACGCTATTGTATTTTTAGAATGCCCAGGGGCTGCAAATGCATTCCTTTGCATATTTCTGGTGGCGGCCATGTTGAGATTATAATACAAAACTTAGAAATTAAAATATTTAATAGCCACTTATTGAAAAGTTTTTTGTACATACGATATTTAATCTTTATTATTTTTAAATCATTTATATTAACTTCGATTTTGTGTATGTGTGGCTGTGTATATCGATAGCGGGCAAATCTGCGGAGGCCTACGTAACCCCCTTGGCGTCATCCAATCGGTCTGCAACTTGGCAGATAGATAGACAATGCATTCTATCAAATTTTGGGGTTGTAACTGTCACTAAAATGTCGCTTTTACAGAATATAAACAAACCAATTTGCCGTCATCCGATCGTGCTAAAATAGTATTCAACCGACCATTGAAAATACTCTTTCCTGTTGCTAAAAAAAAAAAAAAAAAAAAAAAAAATTGTTTTAATCAGAATAAAAATATATATATATGGATGTGAGTGAATAAATTCACGTTCATTTTTCATGAATAAATTTTGAAACGTAGTTTGCTGCACATTTTTCTGATAGAAATGTTTAGATATTTAAAATTAGATGTAAACACTAAGCACGCTTTGTTACAGAATCGGCGCTTTGGTAATGAATATAAAAATTGGCAATGCATACAAAGGATTTGTATTAAAAACTTTGTTTTTATAAGTTATATTATTAACTTCATGAATTCAGTATTAAAATAAGTTATCTTTTCAGGCTAAATGTTGTTGTTTTTTTACAAGAATATTCCGAATAGGATATTTATAAATCAGAAAATTCTAGCGACATCAGTACTTTAATTCTCATCAATAACCAATTAAAGCCACTTAAAAATATGCAATTCAAATTATCTCAAAGAATTAAAAATAACAAAGGTTCAAATCCAACTCGAGTAGTCATGACGTCAGACAATTTAGGAAAAAATGTGGTATCACCATGTATATAGTCCATTTAAAGAAGCGTACTTTAAAAAAAGGTTTTAATAATATTATTCGACACAATTATTGCCAATGAGGAACTTTCACGTTTTTTGGTCCTATTTTTAAATAAAAGTAGAGAAAAAATCATGAAAAACAATACTCTTCTTTCAAAAATTTGAGCTCGGACAGATAATTAAAAAAAAAATTAATTTTTCACTTTGAGATTTGGCGGGAAAAAGCTATTTTTGCGTGTGATGTCAATGCGCAGAGGATGAACCAGTCTAAAACCTGTTTTAGACGAGGTTCCTCCTCGGATTTTCAATGGAATCTATGAGTAACTACGTCACAGTTTTTAAGCGTTTTTGGTCACGTGACTTTCAAACTCGATTTTTGATTAATTGAAAGCATGAAAGAATAAAGATAAAAAAATAATTGCACTGCTCAAATATATTCGTTGGATAACACTAGAAAATACAAAAAGTATTCATTTTCCTCACTTGTGCAAGTTCCTCATTATTCAACTATGTATTAATACTAATTGAAATGAATTTTTATATTCCGTTTTGTAATTAGTCAAACACCGAATCCTATTACCTTGAAAGCCGTAAGATATGTCTCCCAAACTTTTAATGAAAAGCGTAGCGCATACCTAAATTTTCTCGCTTTCATCGACATAAAATTCCGTTATGTATACCGACATCTAAACGCTTTCGTCGACATCAAATGCGTAGTTCCTAAATTTACATGGTTTCATCGGCATGAAATGCGTAACGTATACCTAAATGTCCCGCTTTCATCGACTTCAATTGTATAACGTATACATAAACTTACAAGCTTTCATCGGCAATGAATGAATATAGCGCAAAGATATAAAAACATGTCATTTGAAATATTCTTTAATTAAGAAAGTTTAGCCAGTTAGTCGATTGCTTGCAAAATGTGCAGTTATTTAAAAGTTGGTAGCATAATCGATGTATGCAGATTACATTTATCAAATCTTATTGTAAGTGCAAAATTCTATTAACAGTAAAAACATAACGATTGTAAGAGATTGATGGGTAAATATCACTCTACTTTTCCATGCTAAAATCTTTCTTGATGGCTAAATTAAACTTGATATAAAATATAAATTACTCAACGGTATATTAGTTTAAATGAAACATAGAACATTGAAATTTTGCCAAATTTTATTACGAAATATAATGGTTAAATTTTGGTGAAACTGATCTTCGCATTATTATTATAAAAGTTACTTTCACCAGTCATCACCGGTCATTTGTAAATCAATTTTTGTTGTGCGTCAAAAAAAAAAAAAAAAAAAAATTTTGTTTTTCATATTAAAAATGTAAGAATAGGATTTGGCTTTAATTAATGTCTTTAGTAATACGAAAGAAAATCTACGCTAGAGAAAATATTATATTTGAAAAACATCAACTTAATTAAATTGATTAAAAATCAGTAATCAAATTCAGCAGAATACGGTATTGAAATTTAAAATGTAAAAGTAGGCATGAAGTGCGAGATTGTCAACGATATTTTAAGCCATTTTGTTGAAGGAAATAACAAAATGAAGAAAAGATGCAATAGTAAGCGGAAATAACAAATTGCAAACAGAAAATATCGAAGATATTGTTTCAATACACAGGGTGATTATAATTAAAGTTCAACTTTTAAAAAATGAAAAAAAAAAGAACCACTGGTCGGAATGACCTGAAATTTGACCTGAAAATACTCGAAGAAAGGGAAAATCGTATGGTATTTGAAAAAAAAAAAGAATTTCAAACTATTATTTTTCTTCCGCCCATGTACCATTTCCTCCTTCTTCGCGTATATTCAGGTGAAACTTGAGGTCATTCTGACCAGTGGCTCTTATACTACTTTCAATTACCCATACGTTTACATAAGGTGATGAAAGTATAGCATTTGGTTAAAAAAAAAAATCGATTTCTTTGCATTTCTCCACGTTTTGGAACATCCTAATTTCAAAAAAATGGTCTAGAAAAAATGTCTGTGTGTACGTGGTCAGCATAACTCCCGAAAAAAGTGACCGGCGATGTTCAAATTTGAAGTGCAGGTTAGTGGTTGCTATGGGATCTACTATTAGGGTTTTCGTCAAAATCGTGCATGCGCATTAGGTTGAAATTTAGAAAAATCATGTTTTTCAGCAATTGCTAAAAAACGACTCAAACGATTTTGATTAAAATGTCTGTGCTAATGCCTCTTAAGATGCTCTGAACTTCTCCACCTCCAAAATTCCCGTAGAAATGCGATATAAGAGTAAAAAGTTGAAAAACAAGAACCTTTAACACATAGCTCTCTGCTCTTGAGCATCGCCCATCAAAAATCGATTTTTTTTTCTGTTTCACGCACGAAGAAGGACAATGTAATGTCTATCGAAAAACATCACCAATTTCGTCATTTTGGCGGTTTTCTACTTTTTTCTGCCCATGTAAAAGTTATTGCCAAAAATGTTGCCAAATCTGCCATTTTTATTTACACGAGTGAAAATAAGAAAACGGTAAATTACACCATATCAAATTTTAATGCAAAGACTAATATTAGACTATAATTGAAAGTTGTGCAATGTTCCATGATCCAAGGTGTGTGTGTGTGTTTTTTTTTGTTGTTTTTTTTTAATGTTTTTTTTTTTTTTTTTTATTTAAAGTTGAACATTAATGATAATCACCCCGTTTATTATACCATAGTTACTATTCATTGTTATAAATGAATATAAAAGTTATGCCAACTATTTGAGTTACTTGAGTTAGTTCAGTTTCATTCTGAATGAGTAGAAATATGTTTAAGTTTAATACTAATATGAATTAAGTTAAGTAGTTTTTAATAAATTTTAAAAAATAAAATTTATTAAAATTTTCTTGAAAAGTATGTCTGCTGCTTCATTTGTCACTTCAGTGATATAAAAAAATATTAAAAAGTTACTGATATTAATTGGAGAAGAGGAATGGCTTCGCACTCATAGATAAGAACAGATCGTAGATAAAACCAGCACAATATTTAATGAGAACGCTTTCAAATAAATCATCTTCATTAACGAGTCTTTATACAATTTGTTTCAACTTCAAAGCTAATGTTCTGGAAGTCTTCTTAAGATTAACGTTTCTGACAAATTCTGCCATAAGGAGAGATAAAGAAGACTTCCGTATGGGGTTGATTTTGAAGGATGGCAAAAGAATACTTGGTTTAAATGTAAAGCTTATATCTTAAAATTGCAGAGTTGTTGACATTGTGTCTGTATACAGAAGGTTCTTTAATTTTTAAACTTAAAATAGAATCGGATGAGAGGGAAAGACTAGGTATTATTGACCTAATGCATTATTTAATAGGGAAAAATTACTATAGTTGACCTAATGCAATATTTAATATTGAAAAATTAGTATAGTTGACCTAATGCAATATTTAATAGGGGGAAAATTAGTATAGTTGACCTAATGCAATATTTAATAGGGAAAAATTAGTATAGTTGACCTAATGCAATATTTAATAGGGAAAAATTAGTATAGTTGACCTAATGCAATATTTAATAGGGAAAAATTAGTATAGTTGACCTAATGCAATATTTAATAGGGAAAAATTAGTATAGGTGACCTAATGCAATATTTAATAGTGAAAAATTAGTATAGTTGACCTAATGCAATATTTAATAGGGAAACATTAGTATAGTTGACCTAATGCAATATTTAATAGTGAAAAATTAGTATAGTTGACCTAATGCATTATTTAATAGGGAAAAATTAGTATAGTTGACCTAATGCAATATTTAATAGGGAAAAATTAGTATAGTTGACCAAATGCAATATTTAATAGGGAAAAATTAGTATAGTTGACCTAATGCAATATTTAATAGGGAAAAATTAGTATAGTTGACCTAATGCAATATTTTCTCAAGATTAACCTATTCAAGATGACTTTGAAATGGATAAACAGTCATTGTTTTTAACTTTTACCTTGTTTATTTAGAACATTTCAGGTATATTTTCAATTTTCCAAACTTTTCAGAAAATAATTTCTATCATTTTTAAAAAACATTAAGTGGAACTACAATCTCAATTAATTAAAGAAAAGAACTAAAATTTCAATTGACAAGTTTTCTTTCGAACCGCCATTAATGGGTTATGCGAAATATTGCTTTAAAGCTTTGCAAAGTTTTGCTTAATATAACAATCGCAAAGTAGATAATTTTTTTGCAATGACAAATGGAATTTTATAATTTAAAAATTATAGATTTTAGCTTTCTTTACCAGGTGTAATGATTATTTGGAAAAATGACAAAGAAATAAAGTTTTAAACTTTAATATTAAAAAATATTGCACTTAATTATCCCTTCAAATTCCGTTTTATTAGTTTTTATGATTGTTATTATACCAGTAACACAAAATTGCAAGTTTTTGGAAGCTATATTTGTCTATGTAGCTGTGAAAGAATAACGATAACTTGAATACAAATAAAAAAGTATTTATTTGTATTAAAGTTATTAATGTCGTATTTACAGAAATGTTTCCTAACCTATTGTACGAGGTGGAATATTAAAACGTATGCCATGCTTGCTTAAAAGTAGTAAAAGTCGATAATCAACCAAAATATTTATAGTTTAATTGTACCTATTAATAAATAAATGAACAATGGCTAACTAGATAACTTTTTACTTCAAGCTCATATCTAAGGTTTGGATTTACACTAAATACCACATAATTATTTTTCTATCAAATCTAATGACCACTTAAATACATCAATTTTACCAAACTGTACACTCGAATGTCGTAGATCTATATCTGTATTTAAATTCTTCTACATTTATTAAATAACAGAATTGATTGTCTTGCAATACTACAACTACTTAATTTATATGCTCCAAAACACGTTACTCGAAATAAAATTTTCTTCAGTAAACCTTTCTGTACAAAAAATTATAATAAGAACTAACCCATTAATCAATTTATTGACTTAGCAAACAAGTTGCCTCCTCATTGTGATATTTTCTTTGATAATTTTTTTAAGCTAAGATGTGATATTATTTCATTATTTTCGTAATTGTCATTAATGTTTTAATCTCTTTGTGTTATTCTGTTTGTTTCCATGTTTCCACGTGTTCTTATCCTGTAATGTAATTAGAATTGGTCTTTCTGTTTGACAGTGTAAATAAATAAATAAATAAATAAATAAGTTTTTATCAGTTTAGTTGCAGGATATTACCAGACAGTTTAATTGTAACTATTTAATTAATAAATTACCAATGGTTAATAAGATAACTTTTTACTTCAAGTTAAATCTATGTTTTCGATTTACTCTAATTCTTAGATGCAAGATACTACCAGGCATTGATTGATCGGTTGTTCGGTCAAATCAATCAATTAATGACCAATGGTTAATTAGATAACTTTTTACATCAAGCTAAAATCTAAGGTTTGGATTTACTCTAAATACCACACAAATACAATAAGCTTTTATTTTAATTCACTTGCAAAATATTACCAGGCATTGTTACTCGAAATGTAGGCACATAATGAAATGAAACTAAATATGCGATTTTAATATTTATTTACATAAAGAAGTTCCTCATTACATTGAGGTTGCCCTAAATACCAAACAGCTTAAATCCTTTGATTAATTTACCAATTTTAGCATCATAATACATTTTTAGTCTTGTAATTCACGAATCCTTTATAGCTAATATCAGTTTATTACAAAAACACGCTTTTATCTAGCTCAAAAAAAAGTCTCCATCGGTGGTCGTAAAATAATAATGCTAATCTCTTCTCCATTAGTGGAAATAGCACAGTCTGTTAAAGTATTACTTAAGAATATAGGAACAAAGAAGTGTAATTGGATAGTTAAAGTAAAAGAAAAAAGTGGTGAAAATGTTTGGAGAATCCTTGTGGGTCGCAATTGTAGGTAATTGGATAAGACTCGTCAAAACGCTAGTAAAGCTTTTATGAGAACTGGTTATGAAGTAAAACGTTGTTTTTAGTTTAAAATGCTTTAAGTATCCTGGCTTAGAAGCGAAGATAAAGCATATAATTGGTAAGTTCTTTAAATTAAACATGATTTTAGGTGTAATAGTATTACAAACAAGTTAATTTCTTTTAAGTTTAATAAGTAATTTTATATGGACTTAATTCATTAAAAAATATCATTTACTAGTTTTTCATTACATAAGATTATCAAAATATAAAATAAATAATGTTTAACTAACAATTAATGTATGGGAAAACTCGAAAGTTTAATTGCATCGGATTTGAAATTACGTACCACACTGAAGGTATACTACGCCACAACTTTGTTACCAAAATCGAGTTTCAAAACAAAACGCCTTACCGAGTTCTGCTACTGTTTTGATTCTGGATTGATAAGAAATTAAAAAAAATTCCGCCAGTCAGCAAAACATAAGACCCGAGAATGGTCTAAATTGAATTCCAAAGTGTTTTTAAGAAGAACTAAGTATTTAGCTAGGACCTATATTTGACCCTACTTCCTATAAACTATTTTGTAAACATAGAGCGAATGTTTGTATCAATCTCATACGTCATAAGTAAATTTTTTTCAGTCACTTTTATATCTCACTTATTCACTTATGCCTTCAAATATTACCATCCAACAACATACAATCTCATAGTTGAAACAGTAGTAATACCTCTTCGAATTCAATGAAAGAAACTCCTATTTTTGCTTATCACAAGTACAACTTGCATTGTTTAGGAAAATCATTTGAATAACCACTCGTTCATTGCAGATATATTTGCAAGTTTTTCCGATCATCTCCAGATATCCACCAATTCTTCCGATCGCATCGCTTACAATAATCTGATGCCGAATTGTCACAGCAATGATTTATTCCCTAACGATTGGTCCTAATTGAGCTGTCGAGAGATTTCGCAGTGACGATAAACGAATCAGACCGCTTCGATTAGATAATTAATGAACTCACAATGGCTAGTATAACAATACAGATCCGCGCGGCTTGCATAATGTATGAGAAAATAGACGAGGCATGCGCTTTGCATGAACTCAGATACGTGAACAGCGTCGTTAGGACACACGACCCCCAGAAGCGATCAAATGAATGGGGGGAGTGAGAACTTTATTATTTGCATACGCCCTTGCGCTGATATAACCAGGGAGTGAAAGGTACTTTGTGGGAAATAGTAGAGTATTGAATGAAGGTGTCAAAGGCACATGACTGCGTGAAATCGGTTTCTATATGTTGGGGTTGGTTGGCTATGTAATTTATGTGCGTTTGTGCAATCGGTGGTGTTGAAACGTTTTACAAAAGATAAATAATGTTTTGATTGATTAGGTTTAAAGGATCAAGTACTAAGCAGTACTTCTACGTAGTAGTTCCGTGAACAAAATATTGTTGTAACGGTTGTACTAGAAATTATTTCGACATTAAAAGTAGATTTCCATCAGAAAGGACCTTCCGATTCCGAAAATGAAATTTAACTCCACTGTTCTTTCAATGAAACGACTGTTGTGAACTCCAATATTATTAATCTCCCTGCGTCCAATATTTTTTTCTTTATGACAAATAGTTAGTATATCTGCGTCTAACAATCATCTATGCACCCAAGAATCATCTCGACGTCCAATAAGCATCTTTTCGTCCAAAAATCATCGTTGCATCCAATAAATCCAATAATCATCTCTATATTCAATAAGTCCAATAATCATCTCTACATCTAATAATCAACTCTACATTCAATAATCCTTTTCACGCCTCTATTAATCATCTCTACATACAGTTATCTTCTTATGTCCAATACCCATCTCTACATGTCACCTCCACTAAGAATCATTTGTACCTTCAATAATATTCTCTTTATAACTCCATTAACTTGAATTGGAATATATAAGCTTTACTTTAATAACCGAGAAAATTTTCTATTTTTGTACAATTATTATTTATTTCAATATATAAATGCATCGTAAGATGATGCAGATTCCATTCTGAAAGTTATAGGCCTTAATTATTAATATTGAACTACTTGGTAGGTAATTCATTAAATTTAATTTACCAAGTATTAATTTTATAATTGAATTTAACAGATGGATCAGTGATATGTTACAATGAATTGTTTATTGTAAAAGTGATAACATCCATTGGTCTACATTTAATTAAAAAAATATTTTTTAAAAATTTAAAAGTTGAAATATTTTTAAATTTTAAATTTAAAAGTTGAAATATTTTTAAATTTTAAATTTAAAAGTTGAAATATTTTTAAATTTTAAATTTAAAAAGTATTCTAAAAAAAATTATGCTAAATGAATTACGTAATTATTTTAATTAATTAAAGAGTAGTAACTTTTACTTGTAAACTATACTCAATATGATGCGACATTATTTAGAGTTAGAATAATTATAAAAACGACATTAAACCACAAATATATATAACTTTAACTTGGTTTTAAAAAGCTATAATTTTTTATTACATTAACTTACAAATGGTGCCAAATTCTCTTAATTTTTAAATACACTGACTTTTCCATGCTAAATGAATTACATCCAAAATTTGTCAAATCAATTACCTAATTTGAAATGGTAACAAAGTTCAATGCCCACTAAGACTTTCCGAAGTATGATTTAATATGGATGGCGAAATAGAAAATCCATTTCAGCAAGATAGAATAGAAGAATAGTTTTCCAGCTTAATATGTAGCTTTTAATTGGAGAGATTTACTTAAAGTTAGGTCATTTTAACGACTATCTTTCAGAGAGTCAATAAAAACAGTTTAATTTTAGAGTCCTCATCCGATCAACATCTCGGACCACCAGTAGCCGATGGAATTTTTTTTCCAGAAGATCCTCCAAGTGGTAAAATTTCTAAGCGCATAATTTATGAGATGCATAAAAATTGTTCTCCAATTGATGCCTCAGCCATTAAAAGCAGGTGGTGCCAATTAGAGATGTGACCTAAACTTGGGACCACTTTTACGGCAAGAGAGCTCTTTTAGTACCTGGGCGGTAAAAGTAAGTACCTTCGAGCCCGCTAAGAAAGCTATTGAACTTGTCATTGGAGGCAATCCCACTGACAAACATGAAATAGGTGATGCTTTGATTAGGGATGAAGGCACATGGTTTAAAAGCCCACCCGTAAAGGAGGCTGAAACTATCACTTTGTAGCTTCTAGTTTCAGTGGAGACTATGAAACTTGTTACATACACAATTAGGTATGACAGGAAGGAATTGTGCATTTTTTAAGAGCAATTTCACTAAGAGTCACCAGTTATTGTTGTCAGGTAGAAAGGTTGTCCTTATTTGAATAAATACAGCTTTGTCTTGAAAATTTTGCAGTAGTACTAGTACTGTAAAATTTTCAAGACAAAGGTGTATTTATTCAAATAAAGACAACCTGATACAATTTCATTGAAACAATTATCTTCTTTGCGAAAACTTAAAAATGTATATCGTGAGTTCCAATTGAAGTTTGATAATTTGCTTAATTGTAACAAGGAAGTTAAATGAATCGGTCTAGTTTGCGTTACTTTGAAAACTCGTATTTATTTCGATTTTTGATAATTGGAAAAAAATATCCAGCTTATGAATGAACTATATGAAAGTAAATTTTTTTTTCTATTAAAAATTTTTAAAAAAATATATATTTTTATACATATTTTGTCAATACTTAAATGTATATTTCTTTTGGGAAAAAAATCAGTATTTTTCAGTTGAGTTCAGAGGAAATAATTGACATCTTAGTGTACTGTACCATTACATTTACTTTTTCACAAATATAAAGACACTTATTTCTGACTAGGACAGCCAGTATATCAAAGCAAAAAATGTATTTTGGTTAATAACAAAGAAATTAACAACTTTTACATAAATTCATAGAGGAAAACTTACAGTGAAAGAAAGGAGGTGCTTATAAGGAAAGCATTCCACATAGTTTAAATATTTTTTTATGATAGATATTGTTTAAATAAACAATAATTTCAATAAATGGTTGTCAGAATAACTGCTTAGTGAACAAAAATCGTTTCATAACGTATTTCAATCACTATTCAAGGCAATACATTGGAAATTATTACTTATATTATGACGGTTATTGCAATTTAAACTTTCCACATTTTAGTTATTATCCACAGTGTTTTCAAGTGGCACATGCATACATGGTCTTTCAGAAAGGATTCCCTAACATTTAAATAACGTAACTGAGAAACAGTGAAAAAACAGAAAGAACAAAAAGAAAAGACAAATGGTATGTTGGATACACAGATACGGAATTTTGAATACACTGGCTTGCAAAATTAGTTACGATATTGAAATATCACAACAAATTGTTGAAAATCTGAATATAGATTTATGAGTTTATCGTATCCCTCTTGAAAAAGTGCTCTATGATACCTTTATTATATAGTGCAGCCAAAATGGTCACTTTTATAATCAATTACACATATTTTGTTTACACAGGTAAATGAAAGTGTAGCATTCGGTAAAAAAAAATAAAAATCTTTTTTTTTTTTTTTTTTTTTTTTTTTTTTTTTTTTTTGCATTCCACCACGTTTTGGTGCATTCTGATTTAAAAAAAGTCGTATAGAAAGAATGTCTGCGTGGATGTCTGTGGTCAGCATAACTCCTGAACAAACTGACCTACGATGTTCAAATTTAGTGCGAGGGTTAGTGGTGGTTTTAGGACCTACCATTAAGGTTTTCGTCAAAATCGCTCATGCGCCTAATGTGGAAATCATGCAAAAATCATGTTTTTCAGCAATTAAACAAAACGGCTCTAATGATTTTGATTAAAATATCTGTGCTAATGCCTCTTAAAGTGATCTAGTCCTACCCACCTTCGAAATTCCCCTAGAAATGTGATAAAAGTGTAAAAAGTTGAAAAACGAGTGCTTTAGCACAGAGCTCTCTACCCTTGAGCATTGCCCATCAATGATTAGTTTTCTTTTGTTTCACGCACAAGAAAGAAAAATATAATGTCTATCGAATAACATCACCAATTTCGCTATCTTGGCATACTTTTTTTTTGCCCATTTAAAAATTATTGTCAAAAATATCGCCAAACTGGCCACTTTTAGTTAAATTATTGAAAATATGAAAACGCTAAATAACACCATAAATGTTAATGCAATGACCAATATTATAGTGTAATTAAAGGTTGTACGATGTTCCACATCCCTAGTTCAGAATGCAGTTGTTTTGCAAGATACACGGAAGGGTTTTCAGTACCCATTGATCACCACTTTTGTTTATTGACAAATCCATCTAAATGAAAAGATACCTCATCGGTAAACCTTATGCAGTCCTCATTAAATTTACTCCCTTCAATAAATTTTGCAAGCCACTGTATTTAAAATTCTATACCTATCTAACAAACACACCACTTGTCTCTTTCACTGTTCTGCAGTTATGCGATTTCAAAGTTAGGTATTTCTTTCTTAAAGAACCTGCATTTGTTCATTATAAGTATATTTTATCAACTTTAAAGAAACTCAACTTGCAATTGACAAGTCAATGGTCGGTGAATGCCATTTCTCTCAGATAAATTGCTTGTAAACACTACAGCTCAACAAGTGTTTAGATAGTCCACTATTAGCCTGAGGGCATTTGATCCGCGCCTCCCAGTCACAAGGAAAAGGTGCAAAGGGCGTTTACCAGCGGGTGGGCGCTCATAGATTTCCGAAGGATAAAGACATTCTGTGGGGATGTATGTTATCCCATTTTATTTTTATCTCTTACGGTTGCTGATAGGGTAAGAAAAAGCTTGTCGACAGTTGTGTTAGTGAGGATGAAAATAAGTACCTTGCTTATCTACTCTTTGTTTTGATTTGCTTGGAGAGGATTCATAACACAAAGCATCTGAAGAATTTGTGTCCTATCTTGCAATGCGTTATGCCGAGATGCTTAATATGGAGCGGGGCCTGCATAGATAACAAGATTGTTAATATCTTGACCAGTGTAATAAAATACACGATTGTTTTCGAGATGGATTTGGGAGTTATTTGAGTATTTGGAATCGTTGATCCTGCCTTAACGCATGGTGTAATTCGAAAGCTACAAATACAAGACTGCACTGGAGTAGTTGCTAGTATGTAGTTCGGAAAATTACCAATTGGGGTATCTGATGCGATTTGTCTGTCTTATATATGCTTACTATGGAACGAGACCTGCATAGATAACAAGATTGTTAATATCTTGATCAGTATAATAAAATACGCGATTCTTTTCAAGATGAACTTGGGAATTATTTGGGTATTTGGAATAGTTGATCCTGTGTTAACGCATGGTGTAATTAGAAAGCGACAAGTACTGCACTGGAGTGGTTGTTAGTATGCATTTCAGAAAATTACCAATTGGGGTATCTGATGCGATTTGTCTGTCTTATATATGCTTAATATGGAACGGGACTTGCATAGATAACAAGATTGTTAATATGTTGACCAGTGTAATAAAATACGCGATTGTTTTCAAGATGGACTTGGGAGTTATTTGGGTATTTGGAATCTTTGATTCTATATCAACGCATGGTGTAATTTGAAAGCTGCAAATACTGCACTGGAGTGGTTGCTAGCATGCATTTCGGAAAATTAGCAATTGGGCTATCTGATGCAATTTGTCTGTCAAGCCTATTGTAGCTTGCGGTTAACTTTTAAAGAAATGGCTTCCGCTACTTATGCATTTCTAACAAGTGATTAAACTTAAATGTTAAAAAAAGTTAAAGTTGATAAAAGGTTCCCCCGATTTACAAAAAATTTAGTTGGTATATTCATTTTAACTTAGTGTTATATCCTGGAAATTTCATGTAAATTGTACAAGTTCCTTCAAATTATCATGATACTCTTTTAGAGGGTATCACGCTTTGATACTTATTAAGTAATATCCATTTATTAATTTTATTATCCTTGTTTATGTTATAGTTGCCCTCTGATTCCGAATAAGTTTTTTATCGTAGAAGCTGTCCTGCTCAATTAAGATCCAAGTTTTGATACAAGAATGTGTCAGTAGAAACAGATTACTTAAAATGGTTTTGTTTTAAAAAAAGATATTTACAAATAATTACAAAAGAATTTGGGTTGAGGACTCATTTCAAATAAGATAAAAACTCTTTTGTAGTTTCCAACTACGCTAAAATCATAATTTTTTCGCATTTCATAATTTCATAAAAAATCATAATTTTTTCGTCTTAATGCAGCAAATATTTATTTTCATGTTACCACAATTGTGCTCTAAATCTTATCTTTATTAATTAATAATTGTATTGAATTTATGTTAAAAAAACGATGTTACAAAAATTCATTTCAATAGAATTCAACCGATTTTGTGAACTTAAATCATGTTTACTGAAAAATGTGTTTCTTTACTAATTTAATATAACATACCTGATAACTCAAAAAGTAATTAAAATCTAACTAGAGAATTTTCTAAGTATGGTTATAAGGTAAGTGTTATCTAGGAAATGGAGCAAAACTATTGCACTTAAATATATTTGATTAAAATTTCAAGTATTTATATCGGAAAACGACTGATTGGGAATGCATAAAAAGCCTATAACACTCATAATTGGTCACATCTCTTCAAGGCTGTTGAATAGGGTTAGATTCTGATCCATTGCTTAGAAAATAAACCAAAAAATAAATAGCAAGATGGAAAAAAGTGTTTGTTTTTTTATTTATGAGGTTTACAATAAACTCAAAATTTTACTCAAGTTTCCTGATTAATTTTAAATTTTTAAAAAATATTCATTTTTAGTATTTTAAATCTTTGTAATAGTTAAAAAAAAATCATAAAAAATGACTATAATAATGCAAAATCATAATGAAATTTTATTGTTTTCATGAATATTTCTAATGATTATTTTAGCATAAATTTGTTTTTTTTGGACAATTTTTATAAGTTGTTTCAGGGTAGCCAGGAAAATATTTAGGGAGGGGATATGAAATCAAATTTTGTAACAATGTAAAATTCAATTTTAAAATTCTTTCCCCCTCATTTGTTCAACTTCAAAAATTAATGTACAACTACAATTTGGATGTTTTAAACAATTAAAAAAATAAGAATATGTATATAAAGCATTTGTTACATAAGAAAAGATTAAAGCATTGGAAAACAAACAGGATAACTTTTTTGAGACATCAAGGATTGAATAAGAGAAATTCTGTTCCACTATGCAGAATGACATTTGAACGTGACCATCCTCCATAATCGTCGTCATGTCTAATCATTCTTAAAAATAATGGAAGGGCTTCTGTGCCTTAGAATCAAATTTGTTACAAGATATAGGTCGGAACTTTGTTGTTTGCTCGTTTGTCAACATTAGGGAATGGTTGCAAGTTCAGCATTGGCATAGTGATATAGACTTTCAATGAGGATATAAAAAGACATGTTAGCACAAAATATGTTAATTGAATTAATGTAAAATTAGATATTTGCATAAATACGTAGCTTAGGACTGAGCCTGCGTTTTATATGCAATAAATGATTTGCTTTCATTCAATTACTTTTATCAAACTCTCACGATTGTTGAAAAGGAATATCGTCTTAAGTTACTTCTAAATCCATTTCTTCAGCAAACTATCATCGTATCACTTCCCTAATAGCACACATCCTCCCAGGGAGGTCCCTAGGAAGTTCCCAGTCATCCCCGGGACTACGAATGACTTCCCAGGGACCTCCCTGGGAGGATGTGTGCTATTAGGGTTGTAGCATTAAACTCCATGAGCATAGTCATACAATAAAAAAATATCAATGTGTAAAATTCATACTGAGTCTATGAGATATGATTCATATAGACTAATAAGATCAACTTATAATTTCGAGAGGGGATATATCCCCTTATGGTGTTTCCCTCTGGCTAGGCGCCTATACATTGAGACAAGCTTACTTGAGCTCATTGATACGCTACAACGATGTATGAACCGGTTTACTAGGCCTTGATTGGCTGATTAGAACGATGTGTGGCAGCTTCGTTAAAAACCCTTATTGTATCAGTGGTCACAAAAGTAAAATATTAATTAAAATTTAAACTTAAAAGCACTTATTTTCTTTTTGTTATCAACTTATATTTAAGTTTTAATCCAAAACTATGTGTGCAGATTGTCAATATTATAATAAAAGTTGTGATTTGTCCGGAACTATATCTTGTACGCTGAAGGATCCATCCTACAGCGTATTCAATAGGGTCTAATAGGCCTATCCGCGAGCATAATTTGTTTTGATTTCGTAAACAATAACAAAGTAACAACAAAATACCCAAAATCACTTCAATCTAAAAAAACATAACTCGTCAGTAACGTTCACAAGTAATATCACATCCACAAGAAATAAACCGGCGAAACAAAATATGACAGTGTCGACTCTTAAAGCTTTAAATTAAAATAAAAGTTGTGATTTGTCCGGAACTATATCTTGTACGCGGAAGGATCCATCCTACAGCGTATTCAATAGGGTCTAATAGGCTTATCCGCTAGCATAATTTGTTTTAATTTCGTAAACAATAACAAAGTAACAATAAAACACCCAAAATCACTTCAATCTAAAAAGATATAACTCGTCAGTAACGTTCACAAGTAATATCACATCCACAAGAAATAAACCGGCGAAACAAAATATGACAGTGTCGACTCTTAAAGCTTTAAATTAAAATAAAAGTTGTGATTTGTCCGGAACTATATCTTGTACGCGGAAGGATCCATCCTACAGCGTATTCAATAGGGTCTAATAGGCTTATCCGCTAGCATAATTTGTTTTAATTTCGTAAACAATAACAAAGTAACAATAAAACACCCAAAATCACTTCAATCTAAAAAGATATAACTCGTCAGTAACGTTCACAAGTAATATCACATCCACAAGAAATAAACCGGCGAAACAAAATATGACAGTGTCGAGTCTTAAAGCTTTAAATCGTCTTTCACTGACATGCTCAATCGGGTGCGAACCATCCCTAAAAAAAGAAAGATGCACCAAACCCCATTGTAGACCAAACATATCTCGGAAGTGAGCTCTTATTAGGGGTGAAAAACGGTACTCTTCAGCGAATTGGCCCCCGTAATGAGGTAGTGACCTAGACGACAGGAAGGTTATCTGACAAGTGGCGTCAGGCCTTTTCCAATGGGTCTCGTCTCTTTATTTTCTAATAGGGACAGCATTTTACTAGAAATGATTTTCACTTCATTCAGGCACAAAGTTGATAGGCTTTGGTTTAGTCAGGCCTTTTGCATTGAGTTTCGTCCCTTTTTTTCTAATTGACATTTTACAAGAAATGGTGTTCACTTGAAATGCAATAGGCAGTTTACTAGAAATGATGTTCACTTGATGCACTAGGTTGATGGATTTTGGCTTAATCAGGCTTTTCCAGTGGGTCTCGTCTCGAATTTTATAACAGGGACAGCATTTTACAAGAAATGATTTTCACTTCATTCAGGCACTAAGTTGATGGGTTTTTGTTTAGTCAGGCCTTTTGCACTGAGTATCGTCCCTTTTTTTCTAATTGACATTTTACAAGAAATGATGTTCACTTGAAATGTAATAGGAATTTTACTGAAAATGATGTTCACTTTATGCACTAGGCTGATGAAATTTGGCTTAATCAGGCTTTTCCAGTGGGCCTCGTCTCGTATTTTATAACAGGGACAGCATTTTACTAGGAATAATGTTCACTTCATCCAGGCACTAGGTTGATAGATTTTGGCGTAGTCAGACATTTGTCAGTGGGTCTCGTCTCTTGTTTTCTAATTGAAAGGATATAATGGTTTTGATTTTATTCATGCACTAGGCTGATGGATTTTGGTTTAGAAATGCAATTACTCTCTGGTTAAAGGAGTTCTCTGTTTTAAAAAAGTGACATCAACTATCCCAAAACCCATTTCTACACACGTTTCTATTACTATACATCAGATCCAGTTACCAAGCAAGTAAAATTTGGCCACATTTAGTAACTGAGTTAAGACTCTCGAAATAAAGAACCTGTTAAGGTTGGTAATACGGTAACAAAAATCGTGCCATTTTGAAATGTTTTTTAATAAACAAAAATATAAAAATTTTATAAATTCAGAAATAAAACTTGTTACCGATTATTCAAATTCTTACCCGATATTTCTATCTACTATCAAGATATTAACTTTCCACAGCGTTATAATATAAAAGTACTCTTACGTTAGCCATTTCCGTACTACCTTTTATTTTACACACATCATATATGTTTGCAGCATTTGTACTTTAGTCTGGGAATATTGAACCAACTTGCGGATGGACAAAGCCTCTGTATAAGATTTTCTCACGGCACAAGGGAAATGTGAACATTAAAATTGGATTTTAAATTGTAATAGGATGTGGTTAAATATGTCGATGTGTAAATATCAAGTCAACCTCTAGCAGAGCTTAAACATTTATTCAAAACTATAGAACTTTTTGATAAAATTTAGCAAAAGCAAAGCAGCTGATATTTATTCTTTTCCCATAATGAATAAAAAATTTAAATTCGAAAATAATTATGATTTTCTATTTTTTCCCAACAGATGGCACCACGGATATTTCACAAATGAATAATAAACTCATTCCTAGTTTTATCAATAATCACAGTTTATGTTTCTATTAATTTTCAATGATCAACTTTTATTATTGTTATTTAATAAGACAATGGTACGGATATGATATGAGAGGTTACAGCTCAAATGTCGGCACCTCGTCATCTAACCAAGTCCAATAATACGAGGCGTCATTACAGATATTTCAGTAGTCACAATCCAACTTCTTTTCACCAAAACACTACTTCCATTCCTCTTTTGTCCCTGCTAGACAAACGACGACATTCAAGTAAACTTACAAACTCTTCCACCTACAAACAAACAATCTCAAGAAGACAAAAGCAACTTTTAGGCAATAGAATCGGTCTATTCCCAAACCCATTTGTCATCCAATTCCCATTGCAGTCATCTTTCCCACAGATACTACAAGAGTGCCTCATTATCCCTAGTCTCTTGTGTTAAGGGTTCGAGCCTGTCACTCACCTATTTTGATCTGTGAGCATATTAGTGGTCTGAAGGAGGTTCTGACCCGGCTTCCTGAGACCCGGGGCTAATTAGTTGGGTAAACATCTCCATTCCACATCGTTAGCTTACTGCCACCCCGAGCTTTTTTTAGGTCAACAGAGGGTCATGAAAGGGAATTTCTGTAGAGATTAGTCATTGTTTGGGCTCATTTGTAAGAGTAGACAGCTAAAACAATGCTTAGTTCCTTAGCTCCTTTTAGAAAACATTTGCATCTAGTATAAATCATAGCTGCAATAAGTATACAAACTGAAGGCAACAATCTAATAAATATATAACCCTTTCGGTCCTGATGGGCATATACGTCCCGAAGATTAGACTATATTCCCTAATGGGTAAATAAAGCCCTCTTTTACATAAATATAATAAAAAATAAATAAAAAAACACTGGAATTATTAAGTTTATGTAAAAGATGGCTTTTTTTTACCCATTAGGGAATACAGTCTAATCTTCGGGACGTATATGCCCATCAGGACCGAAAGGGTCATATATTAAGATTGTTGCCTTCAGATTGTATACTTATTGCCATATAGCAAATGCAATAAGTATACGAACTGAAGGCAACAATCTAATAAATACATAACCCTTTCGGTCCTGATGGGCATATACATCCCGAAGATTATACTGTATTCCCTAATGGGTAAATAAAGTCCTCTTTTACATAAATTTAATAATTTCAGTGTTTTTTTTTTTTTTTTTTTTTTTTTGTTTTTTTTAAAGGAATTGAGGACTGATGATATATAACATAAAAAAGCTTTTAAAATAAATCTTTTATAGGCTTTGCCAATTTTTATATTCAATAGAAAAGCGCCGTGCGTGTGCTTGGTATCTAATTTTAAACATTAAAGACATCTCTATCAGCAAATAATCCGGTAAACTACTTTTCAAAATTTATTCATTAAAAATGGATTCGAATTTATGCACTCATATCCAAATATCTTTTATTTATTCTGATAAAAACAATTTATTTTATTATTTATTTATTAAAATAATTTTGGCAACAGGAAACAGTTTCTTCAATGATCAGTTAAAATTTAAGTAGTGGAAAAGAACACTTTTGAATACTGTTTAAACGATTCTATTTTTGTAAGTTTATCACAAGAATAACTCCCTCCACGATTTCTAGCGTTGTTTGTTGCCATGGGAACAATACTAGTTCTATTTTCCACAAAGGATTGCAGGAGAAAGACATCTACATTTTCTATATGGTAACTTTTATTGGACGCACATTTCCTGCTTGAATCACCTCCATTCTAAGTCGACGAATCTTGTTTCAATAGTTAGCACCGCCACCCAGATCATCTGGCGGGAGCTATTCTCCTGACAGACAGACAGTACTTAAAAAAACTATTACCATTATTACAAAAACTCCGTAAGTGGTGAAAATTACTTTGTGCGTTGAAAAATATAGTTTTTTTTTCACAAGTTTCCAACAAGAACATATGTTAATTCCAAATCACGTCAATTTGTAAATAGGAAAATTCCAGCACTATTTCTTGCAAAAAAAGGAAAATGCAACCCTCTTACTTTAAAATGACAGGTACTGTTGCTTTGTAACTCATGCTACTCTAAAATGAAATGTAAATTAACTTCAAAACAAATGTTTTTCTACAAAATATATTGTTAAAATGACGAAAAGAAATTTGGATTATTATTATTTTAATATAAATTTTCATTACTCTTAAAGTGAAATTCTCTGTTTAAATAAAACAAGTACGATGAACATCAATTATGTGGTCCATTAGCAGTAAAATTTTGTTGCACCTGTCCACTATACAGGATGATAATAATTACAGTTTAAAGTTTAAAAAAAAAAAAAAAAAAAAAAAAAAAAAAAAAAAAAAAAAAAAAAACACTGGTCAGAATGTGACTTGAAATTTGAAATTAATTTCCACGAAAAAGGGCGAACGGAATGACAAAAGGAAAAAAAAAATCTAACTGTTTTCTTATGCAATACCATTTCCCCCTTCCTCATGTATATTCAGGTCAAATTTCAAGTCTCATTTTTACCAGTTTTTTTTTTTTGTCCTACAACTTTATGAAAGTTGAACTTTAATTATATATAATCACCCTGCAAAATGTAAACTTCAAAAGGAAAAAAAACGAGTTTCGTGAATCTACTGTTCTATCTTTGTAAATATTTACAATTTCGAACGATTGCAAACAGTTTATAAATATTCTTAATTATAACGACGAAAATAAGCCATGCGATAAAACACGTAGTATTTTTTAGTATGCAAAAAAAATTCCTAGTGCTTCATACTTTTTGTTATTATTTTAATGGTTATTTAATTATGACTGGTTAGGATTTTGTACCCGACATGCACATTTCAATATTTCTAAGAATCGTACATAAAGTCTTCTATTAATAGTTAGAAATCAACCCCACACCCACTAATTTTTCCCATGTACGTCAACCCACCGTTAATAGCACATGTCCCCTCGTTGCCATAATTGTGCGCATATTGCATTACGTCCAAACGGATGGTGGAGGCATAATAAAACATAACGGGGGAGCTATTACACATCCATCTGATTAAGTACCTAAACCCTGCTAACTGCTTCCGAAGCAAAAACATGAAACAGAAAAATGGAATCTGAGCCCAAGTAGAGCGGAACTTGCTGATAGACATAGAGGAAGTAGTAGACGTTTATGAGTGAAGGGGGGACTCCTCAAAACACCCCTACATGCTTCTGTAGACCCTTCAGCGTGTCTATTACCCCTGTCAAAACGAACGTATCTCCAGCCCCCTTTAAAAACCCTTAACAAAAACAACACTTCATCGTTGACTGCGACGTCTTCAGATAGGGTTTGCTTCACACTTCTCAATGCTATACGTATATACTGAAACAGATGCTCAGAGAATGCACGGCATGCCGGAGAGTGTTTTGGGAAACATTGCAAAACGGATCTGTCCCGCTATTTGATGGTATTTATGTTATGGAGGCATAAGTCGGCAGTTCATAAATTTTCCTAGTTTTGGCACGCCCTTTTTGTCAGCTCTTTTTTTTTTCAAGGTGATTTTCGTGTTTCACTAATAGCTTGGTGGAGGTAGTTAGTGTAAGACCCCATCTGGGCGCAATTGTGGAACAAAATGTCAGGGATGTAGGTAGTTGGCTGGAGGCCGATTGGGGATTAGAAAATGCGTGGATTTTCAAATTGCCTCTATACAATCCAATCGCTTAGAATAGAGATATTCAAGGAATGTTTCATCTAAATAGTATTCATGATGAGACCCATAACCGACGGTTGGTTGCTATTACCTTCAGTACCCTGTGTTAAGGATGAAGGTTTTCTGTTGGGGTTGAAGCTGATAAACATTATCTAAATAAAACTTGATCTTGATATACTGATGATTAAATTTGATCTAAGGGGACATTGCTTTCGTTATCATTAGAATATAATTTTCATAAAAAGGCATGTGACATATTCAGAGATTAAGACAGGATTTATTTAGGTGGAAATTCTGTCATGAAATATGTCATTCATTTGCTAGTATTGTACATGATACCTGATTGTAATTTCCTATTCATAATATCATCTGAAGTATTGCTTCAAAACGTTTGAAAGGACGGGAAATAATGTGTATTATAAGTTAAAAATTCTAGTAATTTTTTCAAAAATGTATAGCTTTACTTATTGAAGAAAACTGACATTTCATTTAAATATGGACTTAGATTAATGGGATGCGGAAATACACATACAAGAAATATCTAGAAACAAGTTAAAAAATTATGAAATTTATTTTTCCGTATGTGAATATTTGAATATAATCAATTATTTTTAATAATTATTATTTCAGACATTTAAAATACCGAAAAAGCTAAGAATTTTAATTATGAGATAGCTCTATCGAATAAATACGGGTGAACTTGTTTGTCCTAAAATTCCTTTTTAAAAAAAACTATGAGTAACTTACATCAAGTACACATTTTAAAATAAAACTTTCAAAAAAGTTTTTTTCAAACATCTTTATTTATGAAAAGTTAAGACGGATAATACTTAGCTTGATTTATAGGATATCTAATGCTATATCTAAGTAATAGGATGAAGAATTATTTCAAGAATAATATTCTTTCAGCCATGAGATTATAATAAAGAATGTGTATTCTATTGTACATTAAAAGAGTAAAAGCTTTTCCGAACATCGTGTGTATTTTGAACAATGTTTGTAAAAATAGCACGGTTTTTAAAACAGACTTAATGAGATATCAATATTTTTCTATAGAGGAAATGGAGCACAGCTGAACTAAAAATGTGTGTTTGAAGTGCCTTATAATGAGGGACATGTCAATTAAAAATAAACTTTACGGGTTACCATTAATAAAATTTTCTTTTTAGTTGCAAATCAGCATTAGCAAATAAAAAGTTTTTGGCATTTTAGTTTAACTGTACTGCTAACCAAGAAGCCAATACATTTATCAAAATATCATTAAAATAAAGGTATTGCATTCTTTTTGTTAGAATACAAATTTGTGATGAAGTTTTTAAGATCCAATTATTGATCTATACACATACTAAGTCATAAACAATTATCAAAGTGATATTACATTTGCAGTAAAAAGTATTCAGATTAATGGTAAAATACTTTTGAAGATTACCCCTCTTCATATAAATAAAAATACCATTAATATAAAGGTATTAAATTGCACTTGTATTAGAAGATATACTAAAAGAAACTTCTGTTTACTCTTGGACAACTGAATATTTTCATAGAGATAATTTGTCTAAATGTCTGTTTGTACTTGTCTACAAAACGAACTACAATATTAACACCCACGCATTTTTTTTATTTGATACTTTCCCGTGCATTTAAATTTAGCCAATTATTCACCCACTTAACTTTTTCCGTCTTAATCATTTAAAGGTGTGACCCAGCCAGCAAATGCCCAATTTGCATGCTCCCATAAGTAAGAAGCGATACCCCCAATTAACCCAACCGCGTTTGTATTATCAGAGCGGCGTAAGCAAACAAACGGTCTTTAGAAGCCGAAGAGGACAGCAGCTTTCATCACCAATCCGTCAATTACGGCAACAGACTTGTCCAATCCATGGGCCTAATCACCCACGAATGTAAACACAAAGATTCATAAACAGGCGAAAGTGCGTCTTGTTGCAGAGGATCACGTAGACATGCCATTTGGATGAACTATAATTGGGCGGGAATGATGCAATTTGCTTGTTCTACGATATGAGTAGAAAATATTGATGAGTTAGCCAACTTCTTCTTGACAACTCAACTATATCTTCTATTCTAATTCATAAATGTTTAACTGCATTTATGGAAATTTTATTAATATGACTACGGGGTGTCCCAAAATGGACTGACACATTTGAAAAAGGAATTTAAAAATAAACGGATCACAATAGAAATGTATAATTTGCTATATTTTACTTGAAAACTAGACAATTTTATCTCACAAATTTTCAAAAATAGTTACAAAGTTAATCATCAGATGGCGCTGTTGATTGAAAAAACTAAAAAAAAATGCTCTAAACATGTCCAACAAGTAACAAGAAATGATGTTTTCAAAATAACCATCTTTTCCAGTAACAACATGAAGCAATTTGAATATCGTTTTGCAATTTTTGCAGCATGTTCGGATTAATTTTTTCAATATTTTTTATTCAGCATCGCCTTCTGTAGGTGAACTTTGGACATATTTTTGACAATTTATGTATAAAAATTCCGATATTTTATTACTGAGAGATAAAAGATTCCTTAAGTTTCCTTAATGTTCTTAAAATGCAATTTTCTATAGTGCTGTCACAAACTTTATATTATCATAACTTCCCACATTTTTTTTGACAATTTCTGATTTTTTTTTTTTTTTGTAACTTTATTTTTCAAACAATTTACACAATGTGCAAATATAAATGAACTATTCGTTGGAAGTGGAAATCTTAAGCTTTAAATTGATGTATAATTTTTCCATTTTGGTTGTGTATAAAAGGAAATAAAGATACCCTAAAAAAAAATTATATACACACTTAACAATTTTCGGAAAGGAAAACACTGATAGCTTATTCCTTAGACAATAGTTAATAATTTTGCTGACCAATCTTTTGTTACGTCATACTTCTTATTTTCAAAAAAGTGATGTAATTTTTATATTATTTTGAAAATAGCAAATCATATTTTACTGCCTGAAACTTTCAGGAAACTAGCTCTCACCTCTAATGGTCTAGCCGCCAAAGGAAGAAAAAAAAAGCCTCGTATATGTCGGAGAAGGGTGGCCCAGGCTGAAGATTGTATAAGTAAGTATCTTTCTCCTGATATCCATCGTAGAAAATGAGACTAGTCCTGTTTCCATGGTAACAGGCAACGCTAGATAAGCTGGGGGGAGCTATTCTTGTGATAGATAGACAATAGTTGTCCAAGTAATAAATATGTAATTTTCAAAACTTTCAGTTTCAGTATATAAAAAAACTTTAACAGTCGCAGCTTCAGAATGTCTAGTACCTTATTTTTTACATCTTGTACACTTTTGAAAGAAAAAATGGTATTCTAATTTCATTCCGATACATATCAAAGATGATTTATTCTTATTAGAGGAGTTCCTCAACTCTGCTTTCTAAAAATCGTTTTTTTTTTTTTTTTTTTTTTTTTTGTATTATTAGCATTTGTAAATTATCAAGAATCATCAAAATTCAAGACATAAAAATTCAAGAATTCATAAAAAAACCCACATATTTTATAGTTAAATTTTTTATACACAATACTTCCTGATGTTTGATACAATCGCGTAAAAACAATTAAAAATGAACATGAAACAGTTTTTGTGAAACAGAGGTAATACTTTTAGGGGTGAATTTATTTAATTTTAGTGCAAACACATGGCTTCAAGTATTCCGAAATAATGTTCAAGAGGTTATTAATAAAGATCGAATACTAATGTTTATTTAGATGTATAATTTATCTTTTGTTATATATAGGCCATAAATATAATAAAATCTTCTTTTAGGAATTTCGTATGGCTAAACTTTGTAACGTTAAAAGAGATTATAATATTGTATATTAAAGCATGCAGACTAAATTAAATTGAGCAACTTTTTTAAAAAACAAATTATTCTCCACTAAACTTTGTAGCGTTAAAATCTCTTAAAATTATATCTTCCTAAAGACATTAAGAAGCGGAAATCACCATCAACTACTTTTTAAATTTTGGTTTTTAACCATTCCACAGAGCAAAAAAAAAAAAGTATCATGAACTAAACCATTAAAAATGATTGTCAAACTTCCTGTCTAACCAAACACCCTTCCTGGTAATGTGTACATAACTTATTTTAACTGTCTAACCACATGTTTTTAACATCCTCGATTAAAATGCAAACTAATTGTTCTCTTTCAGTTCCACCGCCATTATTTTTTTTACTCCTCCAACCAGCCTCAATATTTATTTAAAACTTCTTCCTCATAAAAATCTCACAACGCAGTCTTGTTAATCTTTCCCGATTCCAGCAACCGACGCAATTAGTTTGAAAAACACAGTTGTCTCAAACTGGGATAGATACGTATACGTTCATCGTAGATTTCCACGAACGTTCGTCTACGGATGCATGTTTTCTGATGCAGAAGTCTTCAAGTCCCTATCGCAGTCCCTACTTCTTATGGAATGTTTATGTCGGAAATAAATAACACATCTCGTTGAGTCTTGGGGTATATTGGCCATTTCCTAAGTTTAGCTGCGTCAAATAGACATACATCTGTTGACTGTAAATCTACTCGCGAAAAATGTTCTGGAGCTATTAGGAAACCAAGTTAGACAGTTGCTAATGTTTCGAAGCGGTGTTTTAGACATGTGGCTAAAATGTTTTGATCTTTTTCTAAAAGGTATATTTAAAATGATGAATAGATACCGCTTTTGTAAAAATGCGGCATTCGAGTGTCGGGATATGCGATGAAGAATATGGCTTTTTTAAACCCTCGTGCCAATTTTTGTGGTAAGGATATTGTTAGCGTGTTTTGTTGGGGGACATTTTTTTAAATATTTTTCAAGATGCGTGTTTGGGTAGAAAAAATCATGCAATATAATTGCATTTACGATTTTCGTTGTATTTTTTAGATTGAATATAAACATTGCTTTAACTATAAGTTATTTTCATCTGCAAAACGAAATGTTTTTAGTGTTTATTTTTTTACAAATATGCATGAAGTTAAGACGGATAATACTTAGCTTGATTTATAGGATATCTAATGCTATATCTAAGTAATAGGATGAAGAATTATTTCAAGAATAATATTCTTTCAGCCATGAGATTATAATAAAGAATGTGTATTCTATTGTACATTAAAAGAGTAAAAGCTTTTCCGAACATCGTGTGTATTTTGAACAATGTTTGTAAAAATAGCACGGTTTTTAAAACAGACTTAATGAGATATCAATATTTTTCTATAAGGTTGAAAAAATTAAATAAAAAAAAGAATAACAGTTTTGAAATCTGTAATTTTTCAAAAAATTACTGTCAAATTAAGTCGGCTATTTTCAAATGTTACGGTATTTATATGTTTCATATGCGTCAGTGCGTATTAATCCTAAAAAATAAAAACCCACTGAAAGAAATTGTGGGACAAAATAAAATTTTACGCAGTCGTAGGAACAATCAAAAACATTGCGCCACATTACTGGTTAGAATTAATAATAATTAAATTTTTTATAAATAAAAGAAAAAATATGCAAATACTTGTTCAATGTTGTTTACTTTTTCCAATTGTACTTTAAACGTTTAATTCAATTAAGAGCCTCCTTTTAACGTGCAGTCATATCACTGATAATTATTGAAATTATTTTGATGAGTAAATAAAATGATAAAAATGAAAACAAAATAGTTTATCAAGATAAAACATTTTTGCTATTACCATTCCAGATTTACATTTCAATTTCTTGCAAGTACAAATTTTTTATAATCTTAAACAATTGGACATATATTTATTCGCTATCGATAACTATCTTATTGCCATTTCTCAGCCTACTAGGTCTCCAAGAAAAGTTATTAACGAAAATAAACAACAAAAACGTAGATTTCAAACACTTCAGATCATTATGCTAATTTCAACATCAATCGTTTTAATCTATTTGATCTACCCGCTTTAAAAAAAAACGAGCTTATCAATTATACGAGTTTCAGCGCTTATCCGCAGCTATCGCCCCCTTAATAAATAAATTTAAAAGTCCCGCTTTGCGATAAGGTTTTTGCGCGTGAATAAGCTCAATCGTTTCCAATTGCTTTCTCAAGTTGTATTTTTTGTTTTCCTTTCTTTCTATTCCATGGTCGAGGAACGAACTTGCAGCAGGTCATTCATCACTTCAAACTGACTCGCGTTTTAATGTAATTCTTTCTTTGGAAAGGAAAACAGAGCGATCTCTTAAAGAAGGGGCCATCTACAAATAAGATAATTTTTTCAACAGGGTAGCCTTAATCAAACTCTTATCGTTTAGAACCCGTCTCAAGACTGTTTTAACATGATAATAATAATAATAATAATAATAATAATAATAATAATAATAATAATAATAATAATAATAATAATAATAATAATAATAATAATAATAATAATAATAATAATAATAATAATAATAGTAATAGTAATAGTAATAGTAATAGTAATAATAATAATAATAATAATAATAATAATAATAATAATAATAATAATAATAATAATAATAATAATAATAATAATAATAATAATAATAATAATAGTAATAGTAATAGTAATAGTAATAATAATAATAATAATAATAATAATAATAATAATAATAATAATAATAATAATAATAATAATAATAATAATAATAATAATAATAATAATAATAATAATAATAATAATAATAAATTTGCTGTACCTACTACAGTATGATTATAATTAAAGTTCAACTTTCAAAAAGCTGTAAAAAAGAAATGTGAGAAAAACTTGAAATTTGATCTGAATACGAAAAAAAAACTATTTTGAATTTTTTTTCCCCCCAACTTTTGTAGTTCTAATTACTAATATCATGTGAATAGTTGTAGGATACAGTCAACTAAGCAATTCGCTCGTCATATACAGTGGTATATTATGACATTATAGACATCACTAACTGAAGACTATAAGACTAACTTCTCTATAACTATATAAAACTAACATCTTTCTAATGACTAACATCTACACATGACATTTCTAAGACTAACATCATATAAGACTAACATCACTATAAGAAGGAAATCTGTCATTCCAACTGCCACATATGCTAGAAAAAATTATTAATTTGAATTAATACCAAATTATCATCATTTTCTCTGTAAACCTAATTAAAGCTCTATACACATTAGATAGTAAAATACTTTTGTTAAATTTTTATTTTTAAAATGGTGGTTATATTTCTTAATTAAATGTTAATTAACAGTTGTACATTGATATTTTCGTTTGAATCAGTAATTTAAAGTCTATATTACCCTTGTATTAATTGTTTTGTGAATTTTCCAGCTTATATTTGTTTTTAATTTTCAAAAGCTAGGGGAGAGTGTCTGTGACATTGCCACAATGTCACAGAAAATATCAGCAAGTAACTATTGCATGAAAAATAAATATCGCCTAGTGGATATATTTAGAAGTACTTCCAATTCTAATTTTGTGGTTGTAACTAATCCCTTTAGAATTTTTTATATGATACGATAGAATTTCATAACTTGTGTCAATTTATTGCAGAAAAATTTGATATCAAATAATGTGTCGCAGATGGTACCAAAACCAAAAAGTTGCAATACAAAGAGCAACCAATGAACATCACCTTATGCTGATTAAATTTCGAGGTAGCCACAATTGCAGTTTGGTTAAAAATTTATACCAATCTCCAGCATAAAAAATTTGAGATCGAAAACCTTGTCACATGAGATATCAAAACCAAAAAAGCTCTCGAGTGTCACCATCACATCGTAACGAATTCGTCTCATCAAACAACCAAGCAAAACCCTTGACGAATCGACAGTTGACCCCAGATCACCACAGTAAAGCCCCCTTCATAATTTAAACTCACTAAACAGAGAATGAAGACCCAAAGTGGGTGGTGGAAATCCCCCTTCCCCTAAATGGGTGAGGGCATGAGTGAAAAAAAGAAAAGCACAGAAAACCATTGACTTAACGATCATTAACTGAACAGTGGGCCGTTTTCCAGTCGCCTTTGCCGAGACAGTCATCAGATAAGGGAGCTACAAAGCGTGAAAAATGAAAATTGCTTTTTCCGAGGGTTTGAATGCTTTTCTCCCCCATTCATCGGGTTGCTACCACCTTTGGCTTATTCGAACTGAAAACTAAACCCACTCTTTTCTTTTACTCAGTTTTTAGTTACTGGGTTTTTATTATTTTGGGTGCTCTTGCCTTTCTGGCTTTGTAGGTTTCGACTCCCGGTGAATCTCTACTCTTCGGCAATCAAGGGGTTGGGTGGATATTGCTCTGGAGTATTTTAAGGTAACAATTTACTGGGTATCATAATTAAAATTCAATCTTTAAAAAGCTGTAAAAAGAGAACATCTCTTTCGAATTACCTAAAATTTGATCTGAAAATACTCGAAGAAAGATGAAATGATATGGCATACAAAAAAGTTCAAAATAGTTTTTTTTTTTTTAAGTCATATCATTTCCCTTTTTTTTTGTGTATATTCAGGTCAAATTTCAGGTCATTCTCAACGGTGTTTTTTTTTCCTTCTTCTTTAAAGCTTCTGGAAAGTTGAACATTATTTATAATCATATTGAATGCTTTTCTCCCCCATTCATCGGGTTGCTACCACCTTTGGCTTATTCGAACTGAAAACTAAACCCACTCTTTTCTTTTACTCAGTTTTTAGGTACTGGGTTTTTATTATTTTGGGTGCTCTTGCCTTTCTAGCTTTGTAGTTTTCGACTCCCGGTGAATCTCTACTCTTCGGCAATCAAGGGGTTGGGTGGATATTGCTCTGGAGTATTTTAAGGTAACAGTTTACTGGGTATTATAATTAAAGTTCAATCTTTAAAAAGCTGTAAAAAGAGAACATCTCTTTCGAATTACCTAAAATTTGATCTGAAAATACTCGAAGAAAGATGAAATGATATGGCATACAAAAAAGTTCAAAATAGTTTTTTTTTTTTTTTTTTAAAGTCATATCATTTCCCTTTTTTTCGTATATATTCAGGTCAAATTTCAGGTCATTCTCAACGGTGTTTTTTTTTTTTTTTTTTTTTTTTCTTCTTCTTCTTTAAAGCTTCTGGAAAGTTGAACATTATTTATAATCATATTGTACACAATGTAATATTTTTTTTATTTTTTTTTTATTTTTGATTGAACACGACATAGTTTTTTTCGCATTTCACAAGCATTAGAAAACTAACTACCTAAAATATTCTTCAATTTATGATATTCGAAATTTAATTACCTAACTAAAGGCTAATGGGCATTAGTTGTAACTCAGTGTGTAATTCATTTGGAATTTTAATTTTAATGGCATATGATACACATTAACTTATTTCAGGAAATCGATTAGAATTGTAAACATAGCTGAAGTAGCTATTTTTTCATTGAATACTATTTTCAAATACTACACCCATTTTATATAAAACAAAGCAAAAATAAGGACATTTCAAAATTAATCAAAAAATCAATTATTGCCCAGATGCATTTGATCCTAGTAGGTTCTCTATACCTGCATTTGAAATTGAACTAATTTTTTAAATTGATTCAAATTGAAGTTATTTCTGGTTAAAAAGTTTTACACTGGAAAAAACAAGTTCCTCTTGAACAGTTTGTGCTGTTTATCTTTTAAACCTTTGAATATTTGCAAAATTTAACGTAATTTAAGAAGTATTTTGAATACCATAAAGACAGTTATACCATTTCATATAATTACCGAATTCGAGAATATTTTAGAAAAAGCACAAATTTCTTTTTAATAAATTTCGCAATTTCATTCAACACGTTTAAGATACAATCACTCAAAAAACACGTTTTTTAGTACTTTGTCAAAAAAAAAAGTGTTTTTTGGTGACGAATTTCACATTCTTTTTTATTTATATTTTATTCACTATGTTTGAAATGTAACTTTTTATATTGTTTAAATTCATTCACCTGCTGACATTTGTTTGTAAAAGAATATAAATTAAAAATATTTATAGAAAATGTATGAAAGGATAAGGTGAGATTAATAATATATATATATATATATATATATATATATATATATATATATATATATATATATATATATATATATATATATATTTTTTTTGCTGGTAGCTCTTGATGTACAAGTGGTAAAATACCCGAACTCTACCTACATTTTTGTTTCTGAATGTATCAGAATAAATCTGTTTGATATTATACATGCAGGATGATTCAAAATGATTACCTCAATTACAAATATCTCTAATTATTTAATGAACTGTAATACGAAGATGAGATTTACAAAGATTAGTAGAAGTTCAGAGTTTCGCTCGACCCGGTTTAATGAAATTTGACTTCTTAAAGTTGGATTCAGTTTTACAGTACGTATATGATCCTTGAAGATCAAAATAAAATATTTACATATATAAAAAACATTTTTATGAATTAAAATGACATATTTTATTTTTTGTGTTGAGTTCATTATAATATACACTACAGTCAGAATTTAGATTTTTTGGCTACTAAAAAATGTGGTGTTATCGATAAACACTCACATCAATGCTTTAGTGTTGAGTGCAAATATTATAGAAAACGAGTTCGATACATAATTGATGTAATTTCTTTAAGGTAATATTAAATTATTTGTGAACATAACAGAGGCTTACAAAATAATTGATACCTCTAAAATAATGGCATTGTAAAAATAAACCGATCAGGTGGAATAATTGGTCGTATAAAGTTAAGAAATCTTAGAGATTTTAAAACTGGTTAATCATGATGAATTTCACTTTGATTGCTGTGAAAAATCATGTAGCTTTTTAAGTACTGCATATGCAAAAAATGAAAAACGTGCATTGTGCATTGATGTGTTAAAATATTTTAGAGAATGAATTAATTATAGTATTGGTAAAAATTCTTAAAGGCCACATCAAATAAACTATTAATACTAATCAAAACCTAGCCTGAAACAATTTACACTAACAAAAGTAAATTCACAATATTTTATTTATAATGCAGGAAGATTTTAATTAAAGATCAACTTTTAAAAAGATGTAAGAAAGAAATAATAGACAAAATGACTTGAAATTTGATCTGAATATACGCTATTTGAATATACGCGAAGAAAGGGAAATGGTATGGCATAGGAAAAAATTATTTCTAACTATGAAACTTAACTATAAAAAACTTATTTTTACTGCATTATAACTATATAATATTTCAACTGTTTAATAGTTAGAAAAAAAACTATTAACTATTTGTGCTTCTTATGCCACACTGCACCGTTTCCCCCTTATTAACGTATATTCAAATCAAATTTCAGGTCTGACAGAGATTCTTACTTACAGCTTTTTGAAAATTGATTTTTAATTATAATCACCTGTATATAAAAGACAAAATGACTCGAAATTTGATCTGAATGTACTCGAAGAAAGGGAAATGGTATGGCATAGGAAAAAATTATTTCTAACTATGAAACTTAACTATAGAAAATTTATTTCTACTGCTTTATAACCATATAATATTTCAACTATTTAATAGTAAGAAAAAAACCTTTTCACTATTTGTGCTTCTTATGCCCTACTGCCCCGTTTCCCCCTTAATAAAGTATATTCAAGTCAAATTTCAAGTCTGACCAGTGGTTCTTTCTTACAGCTTTTGAAAATTGATCTTTAATTATAATCACCTATATATAAATGACTGTTAAATAAAGAGAGGTAGAGGTAAAAAAAAAATGTACAAGCTTCACCATTAAATTTTTAAAGTGAACATTTGAAATTTTTCCAGTAAAAGCATTTCTGTCTTAATATATAAATTTCAGAAATTTTGCAACGTACACTGTTAAAAATCTTGTTCCACCTTGCACCAAAAATTGGTTCCCATTTAGCTGCAACGAACATTTGGTGCTTTGTTTCACGATTTAATGGCGCTTACGGTCTGAGGTAGCACTATTTAATCGTGAAACTAAGCACCAAATGTTGGTTGCAGCTAAATGGGAACCAATTTTTGGTGCAAGTTGGAACAAAATTTTTTACTATGTAGGTGGATTTACCGCAATGCAGATTTGGCATTAAGCAAAATATAATTTCTCATTCAAAATATTAATAAGATTAAATTATAGAAAAATAGAAATGACAATCATGGACCTCAATTATGAAAAGATAAACTCTCTTTATTCAATATGAAACTGAAATTGGTGGGTAGCGTATAAATCGAGTTACCGAAATTGATAAAATGTCTTATCAAAATAATTACATCTACTCTTTCCACTCTGAAGCCCTTTTAGTATTATCTCTGAGCGTGTTTACAAATTTTCTTTCCTTGATCTACCGCACATTACACTTTGCACGTTTTAATAGCACGGCTTATCGGTATAAAGAGCGGGCTATCGCCGTGCTGTCAAAATACAATTACCGCGGGAACCAGACGTATTTATCGTTAAAATATGAATTCCCAAGATCATATCGAAACAGTCTAATGAATTTTTTTGTCTAATTTAAGTGCCTTTTACATAACAGTCTCAAATTAAACCTCGTTATAAAGATCAAGTACTAAAAAAGATTAAAGTAAATATTTTAAAGATAAAAAATATTTCATGATTGTGAACATACTTATACTACATGGTGTGCTACAGTAAACTAGGGGTGTGGAACATCGCACAACTTTCAATTACACTATAATACTGACTTACATTTGTCTCATTTACCGTTTTTATATTTTCATCATTCATTTAGAAAAAATTGCCAGTACACTGTTAAAAAAAATTGTCCACCATGCACCAAAATTTGGTTCCCATTTAGCTGCCACCAGCATTTGGTGCTTAGTATAGCGATTTAATGGTGCTTACGGTCCGAGGTTGCACCATTAAATCGTGAAACTAAGCACCAAGTGTTGGTGGCAGCTAAATGGGAACCAATTTTTGGTGCAAGGTGGAACAAAATTTTTAACAGTGTAGGTGATACTTTTTGCGATAATTCTTATACGGGTCTTTAAAATATATATATATATATATATATATATATATATATATATATATATATATATATATATATATATATATATATATATATATATATATATATATATATATATATATATATATATATATATATATATATGATTTTAGCGATATACTTTCAATAATTTTCATATTATCCTTCCTTATAAGTGAAGCTGAGGAGAGACGAAAAAACGATCGTTGATGAGGTAAGCTCAAGGAAAGAGAACTCTGTATTAAAGCTATTCGTTTTTCAACTTTTTACTCCATTAAAGCATTTTTACGGGAATTTTGTCGGTGGGGATGTTAAGAACACCTTAAAAGGCATTACCACAGCGATTTTGATCAAAATCGTTATGGCTGTTTTTAGCAATCATTGAAAAACATGATTTTATTTCAAAGGCAGCTACCTTATGTTCATGCGCGATTTTTACGAAAACTTTAATGGTAGGACTCATGGTCAACACTCACCCACACACCAAATTTGAACATTCTAGATTAATTTGTTCGAAAGTTATACAGCCCCCGTCACACAGACAGAAATTTTTCTAGACAACTTTTCTGAATCAGGATGTTCCAAAACGTAAAGAAATGCAAAAAAACACGATATTTTTTTTGGACCGAATGCTATACTTTCATTACCCTATGTATACATTTAGGTAATTGAAAATAAAAACGACTAAGATAATAAATGCTTAAAAAACAAAATCGTATAAAAGAGTGTTATATATTTCAAAGCAAAGATTAATGTCAGATATGTCGAAGAAAAAAATATACAGGTGGTTATAATTAAAGTTCAGTTTTCAAAAAGCTATAAGAACCTTTTTCAGAATGACCTGAAATTTTACTTGAATATACAAAAAGGGGGAAATGGTATGGCAAACTATTATTTCAAACTACTTTTTTTTTATGTTGTACAGTTTCCCGCTTCTTCGCGTATACTATATCCAGGTTAAATTTTAGGTCATTCTGAACAGTGGTTTTTTTCTTGCAGTTTTTTGAAAGTTGAACTTTAATTCTAATCCTCTGTACATTCGTGAGAATTAGAAAATACGAAGAATTACCATTTCAAACAAGATTAGTTTTAAGAAAACTTATTTTATTGTCTATGGACTACACTGTTAAAAATTTGGATCCACCTTGCACCAAAAATTGGTTCCCATTCAGCTGCAACCAACATTTGTTGCTTAGTTTCACGATTTAATGGTGCTACCTAGGACAGTAAGCACCATTAAATCGTGAAATTAAGCACCAAATGTTGGTTGCAGCTAAACAGAAACCAATTTTTGGTGCAAGGTGGAAATTTTTTTTGAACAGTGTACTTTACACAGAAAGAAAATAATCTACTTAAGAATAGCATCGTGCTTACCTGCTTTTTTTAAAGCTGTTAATATGATTTACTAGTCTAAGAAAAAAATCTAGTTAAATTATAATTTTATATCCAAATACGCTATTAACTTAAAATGAACAATATCTTTTCAATACTGGTTAATTCTCAAGTTAATTCTGTTATAATATTTAATTTGATTGAACGTTTCAACCAGCAATAGAAAAGTGACATCCTCTATCACTAAGAAAACAATAAATTACAATTATTGTCCTAACAACCAGAGAAAGGGAAGTGTCACCTTAAAAAATCTATACAACTCCTTTCCTCCACAGAGCTTGCAAAATCAGAAAGCTTTTCTAAAAGATATTGCTATTGATAGCGCATCTATCCAGCGCAAATTGTAACAAATGTGCCGGCTAAATTGAAGCCTCAAAGCAAGCGAGAAATTATCTGTTGCAAAGCTATATTTCTTACTGTGATTCCGATTAAACAAATGACATTTGACACGCACAGCTTCAGCTACACAAGGACTTGAACTTGAAGCCAAAGAGATTTATTACGGTCGGGTTTCTTTTACTATATTTGTCAATTTATAGCGGATGCAAAGGGAAAAAAAATACTTTCCCTCTTGGAGTATTGGTGAATTGTTAATGCCATTTTATGAATTGTTGCATCCGTAAGAGATTACAGTGAAGAATGTCTCAATGATGGACTGCTTAAATTCCGGATCAGGAATTTAAGATTGAATATCTTTTGTTGGTAAAAAATATTTTACGAAAAAAGTGTCAAGACAATCTTTCAGCTGAAAATGTCCAACTACACGTTTATAATTTTTATTATTTAAGAAGTGGTGTAAAAATGGTCAAAGAGTAGAATATGGAAGTTCCTTACACAAACTCAGTGTATTATTTGATTAGTTTGTAACTTCAATTGGAGTATATGCAGCTTATTCAAATAATACACTGTCATATTAATCAAATAATACACTGGCATATTAATCAAATAATACACTGGCATATTAATCAAATAATACACTGGCATATTAATCAAATAATGCACTGAAATTTGTGTAAAGAATTTATATATTGTACTCTAGCCATTTTTCAGACCTTAAATAATAAAAATCATGAAGTTGTAGAGGCGCATTTTCAGATGAAGGATTGTCTTGCCACTTTAAAAAAAAAAAAAAAAATACCAGCAAAGGATAGAGATTAACTCTCTAATGCATAGTGTAGCATATATGCTAAATAATTTGGAAGTAAACTTTGAGTAAAAACTAATATGCTTTATTGTAACTTGAAATTGCATTTAATTATACCAACCATACTAACCTAAAAAAGTATTTTCTTAGAATACTTTTTCTAATACACACCAGCTACATGACCGCTAGTTGCACCATAAAGAAAAAAATCATACACTAGAGAGTTAAGTTTTAATATCAGTACTCTACTAAGACAAACTGCATCTTTTGGGAAATGTAAAAATAGAACATTAGTATCTTAATTGTTATTTGGAAAACATTTTGCAAAGACAAAAAAGTGCAGTAAGAACATATGGGGTAAATGAGCGGACAATGGCTAATAAGACAACTCTTTCAAAAATGAAGAGATTTTTCTCATATCTCCATCAATATCTATCAATAACTCTTCCACTTTTTGAAAGTCTGACGATGTTTTTAATTATTGCTTTTATGTTTACGACTATCTTAAAATCATGCATTTTTTATAAGAAACAGTGACAGAATTTTATTCTTTAAACAAAATTAAGGGGTTTTAAAGGCGAAGAGCCAATTTTAAAATAACGCTTAATTTCGTTACTTTTCTTCATGATAATCTTCTTGTAAAAATCATATTTTCCAGTATTGAGAAAATATAAAATATTTAGTTATTTAAAATAGCGTTTCCCTAGGGGGTCCGGCACATGAAAAATTTTCAGATCATTGATTTCGAGTTTAATACTGTTTATTAAGATATAAATTTATGTCTTTAAAATGATGCCACATTTGTAATTATATCTTATTTCAAAGTATTTTTAATAATTTTTTGAAGTGAACAAAATGTAGGTATTTAATGCATGTTTCTTAACTTCAAAGCCGAATTTCTCAAAATGCCATTTTTTCATGTTTGGGGGCACATAGCTTAAAATCTATATGACATAAATGCTTGAAATTTTTTTGACATGTTTCTCTAATGTATTTAAGTACTTTAACACGAGGAATTATTGATAAGTAGCATACTATTTAAAAAAAAAAATTAGTCTAAAATTTTATAATTTTTCTTAAACATATTTTTAGAAAATCATAATTATTTTAATTTAAAAAAAAAAAAAAATCTCGTGTTAAAGTATTCAAAAGTATCCAAATATTATACTGCGAAAGTTTCATAATGATTGAAGAATCGGTTATTAAATTAGATGCCCCCAAAGTTGTTGAATTTAACATGGGCTCCTATGGAGGTGCCGGACCCCCTTAACTTGTAAACTATCCAAATGTGGAGAAACACTTGTACAAAGGTTATTCCAGTCAACCTTCTGTCTACAAAAAACAAATGCTACAAGCATAACTACGAAAAAAAAAAATAATAATAATAATAATAATAATACTTAGACGAAACTACAAATTCTACAGACACACGCGATATTGCAAATAAAATAGGCTCCTCGAAATGAATTCATTGACCAAAATTCAACCGTTTGTCATTAAACTAATTTTATTATCCGTCATCAACCTTAACAAAGGAAGATTAATATCACCAAATTGTGCAGACTTGGTATCATGATCGGATATAACATAACAGAAAAATGCGAAAAAGTGGATATTTAGTGGCAGGGACAGTCAAAATACAATTTGTTTAAGTTCGAGTTATCATATTTAATCAAAAATCCAATTCTTTAACCTTTCTCTATCACAGAAATTAGATTCTACTACAGGGGCCCTATCAAATTTGAATATCATACTAAGGCAAGACATGAATCAAATGAGGAGGTTAAAATCTGAGAGGTGTAAGTCAATTAATATTAATTTTGCGAGACAAAACTATAAACCAAACCATCTGCTTAGTTTTCATGACTATGTTGTGGCAGCCTTGTGGCGAACAATTGAGGTTGTGGTTGGTTGGTTGTTTTCAGATTATCTGGCGCCGTCAGCAACACGAGGGCTATAATGCGCCGAAACATTCGTCATTTGACAAGCCAACATACATTTACAAACACCTATGCCTTACACGGGACTCGAACCCGAAACCTCGCGGTCTAGATGCTAGCACGCTAACCACTATACCGTTTGATCGGCCAATTGAGGTTGTGACTTATTTTACTATTTCTATCAACAGTTTAGCTCTTCTATTCGTCTAGATTTAAGCCAGAATGAGGTACTTGGGGGGCACAAGTGAGAAAAATGAATATTTTTTGTATTTTCTAGTGTTATCCAACGAATAAATTTGAGCAGTGCAATAATTTTTTATCTTTACGCTTTCAATTAATAAAAAAATCGAGTTTGAAATTAGCTGAAATCAGAGCAAAAGTCATGTGACCAAAAATGCATTAAAAAACCGTGACGTAGTTACTCATAGATACCGTCGAAAATCCGAGGAAGAACCTCACTCCCTCCTCGTCTAAAACAGGTTTTAGACTGGTTCATCATCTGCACATTGATGTCACACGCAAAAGTAGCTTTTTCTCGTCAAATTGCAAAGTGGAAAACTAAATATTTTTTTTAACTATCTATCCGATCTCAAATTTTTGAAAGAATGGTATTGTTTTTCATGGTTTTTTCTCTACTTTTATTTAAAAATAAAACCAAAATGCGTGAAAATTCCTCATTGTTGAAACACCTATGGCGTTCTGACTTAAAACCCCTCAAATGTACTATACCCAAATTTCCCTCTTATAACTTCAATTGGGTACAGTGTTTACCGAGTGGTACTTATTTACATGAACTAGAGGGTTCTTTTAACATATCTTCTCAATCTATACTCCGAGTAAATGGCAGTCGATTTTCACTTTGTTCATAGGGGTGCCCCAGCGAGGAAGGTGTGAAAGGTTAGCTAGATTATCGGTAGCCACTTAATTGAGTTGCTGTCCCAAATCATGATACCGACCCTTTCTATTCATGTGGAAATAGGCTTTGCTACCCCCCTCCCCCTTTTCCCAGACACGCTTTTTGTTGACGCTACCCTCCTTCCCTCTTTCATTTTAGTTGGGTACATAATAACGGCAGTGTATTTGGAAAAATGGAAGATTACTATTAACTGACATTACTTTTAGTAAGTAATCTTTTTGTATGACAAAACTAATATGGATACTATTAAATTGTTTTGGAATTCCCATAGATTGGAATTAGTTTAAATTTCCAATTGCTCTTTTTTATTATTATTATTATTATTATTATTATTATTATTATTATTATTATTATTATTATTATTATTATTATTATTATTATTATTATTATTATTATTATTATTATTATTATTATTATTATTATTATTATTATTATTATTATTATTATTATTATTATTATTATTATTATTATTATTATTATTATTATTATTATTATTATTATCATTGTTATTATTATTATTATTATTAGTTCGAACAATTATCAGTTCTATATTACAAAAAATTAAAGGTTTTGCCATACTACTTCTCATCTCCTCTCTATATCTTTGCCTACTTTTTCTCTCAATTGTATTCACATTTATGATTCGGGCAAGCAATAATATTTTATTTATTTGATGCTCAATCAGATTTTTATAAATAATTTCTACCAATTTAACTAATTAGTTCTAAGTTCTATAACTGTTTTCTATTTCTTCGCAATTTTTTTTTTCATATCACAAGATCTACAAGAGAAATATACACTGAAACATTGTAATATATGGACGGTTGAAGTTCTATATTAACTATTTCGATAACAACTTATTAATAATTTACCAACTGAGTCATTGAATAACTTTAGTTCAAATTATATCGTGAGTTGGAAATGAATGAACTTGAAAAGTAGTATAAACCTAATTATATCCCATATTATACACAAACAGGTATTTTATATTATATAACAGGTCTTGTATCATACAAACGGGCATGTCAGATTTTTAGTTTATTTGCCCAGATAACAACCGTCTTCAGATACAAATATTAATGAGAAAGTGCTTAAAATCATAAATAATTTAAATCTAATTGGGTTTCAATTTACCATTTTAGTTTTCGCTAGGTATCATTGGTATTACTTTTATATACATTAGTGTACGCTTATAAATATATTTCTATGAAAGTTTCTTAAGCTTAATTTGGAAACAACATCTAACAATATGGTTTTAAAAATATTTCGATGAAGAAAATTTGAGTTAAACTTCAGATTATTATAAGGAAAGTTTGAAACAAAACTAAAAATAGAAAAAATAAAGGGAAAAAAAGGCACTCTATCATTTTTCTTTTTTCTGCCTTAAAATAAAGTTTCAGACATTTTTTATTTTCAAACAAGTTTTTAAGCTTGCTTAAATTATAATATAAATGTAATTATAAACGTATAAACATAAGTGTATAATTTATATATAAATCTTAATAATTATAAATGTATAAAAAGGCTGTAAAACAGATTCCAGCTTTTCTATTACACTAACTCCAATTATTATTATTATTATTATTTTTTTTTTACCACTTTACTCAATTTCTCAATTTTGCTACCCACTTTAACCAAATTTTTAAATATTACACTTAAACATCTATTAGGCAAAACAAGGTATGGGTATTTAAAAATTTTTATATTGTTTAATGGTCAATCTTTTCATACATGTGGAATTTATTTTTCCACTGAAATGATTCTAACTTATTAAACTTCCGATTCCATAAATAATAGAATATATATCTGTTGGCATTTAGAAAAAACATTTAAAAATTTTTGAATAAAAAGTTGATAGTATAAATTTCCTTATTTTTTTTTTAAGAAATTAAAATTTCATTTTACAATTTTTTTTCTGTAACATTTAGCCAGAAAACTAGAAATACTTCTAAATATGTGAAAAAATACTTGAATGCTAAAATTGAATATTTTAAACTATATTGAAAGTTTTATGATTTAGTTTGTACTTATTTTGAGTGAAAATTTTTGTAATTTTTTTGCGTGAAAATTTTACAGATTACAAGAACTTCATAATTTTTTCTGCAAATCTTAATTTTAAGCTAGAAATTTTTCAAAATACATAAAACATTATTTTAAAGCCAACATTAAAAAGCAGGTTAAAAATATTTATTGTTTTATGATTGAGATTTTGAAGAATAAAGTTTGCCTTACTTTCTGAGTAACTAAGCAACATTTAAAAAAAAAAAAAAATTAAAAATAGTAGAATAAAATAATTTTTGTTTACTTAATATACATTTTCCTTAATATAGACTACACAAGTTATTTCTATTTCAGCCTCCATAGAAACAGCACCAATTTCCTAATGTGTTCTAGAATATCTCCCTACTCCAATCAGCAAACACGTCATGACTACTTGTTACTTCTTCCAAAGTGGTCTCCTGTAAAAAAAATGTCGTCTGATTAGGAAGATCTCCCACTTTGAAACGCATTTAGCCACCCCAATTTGATTTCTAACGACGCCTCAACTAGAAACCCAACACAAAATACAATAAAAAACGATTGAAAGAAACCTCAAGTGCGAAGCGGCCTTCCATCAAGCCATTTGCTTTTCCATTTAGACTTGCCTTCTGTCAAGATACTGAGTCCAAAGATAACTTGGGAGTTGTCGACCCCTAATTGTTCGTCTACATGGACTGAAGCCTGTTGATTTGTAGAATGACAAGTCTTACCACTTAGTAGTAAATAGGAAGGCCCACCACACTTTTCCGTATCAATTTGCTAGCTTCCCTATTTCGTATCAGGCTATCTGTTAGATAATTAAGTTGAAGGTTTTTCGCGACTTTGGCGGTAAGTTCGTTAGCAAAAAGTTTTAAAAGAAAGTTAAAGTAAGTTTCAAATTCGAGTTTATATTGTTGTTTTATATGGCAAATATCTAAGAGTATTTTAGGAATTGAAATGGTATAAACTATGCTTTGTACAATTTGTAAACGATATTCCTATTCAAAATAATAAGTGTGTATAATTTAAGAGTTTCTTGGCCTGCTTAGTTGATTTATTGTAGAACAAACCATTGTTGAGGCATAGGAAATTCAATCTACAAACATTACCAAAACATACGTGCTTTTATTGAAAAAGTTTGTTTGCAGGAGAAAAAATCGTGAAGTGGCTACAAATAAAAATATCCCAGAGCAAATATATCAGAGTACTTATTAAGAGATACAAAGAGTATGATCATTTGATCAGGCTTTGTAGAATATATGCAAGATGTTCCTGCTCTAAATAATAAGTATTTGCAAGTTTCCTGGCCTGCTTAAATGGTGTTGTGGAATTGTTGAAACATAGGAAATTCAATTTACAAACATTATCAAAACATGTACTTTTATTCAAAAAATTTGTTTGCATAAAAAAAGGTGATGAACAATGAGTACGAATAAAAACGTCTCGGGACAAATGTCTCAGAGAATTTCAAAGATAGAAAGGGTATAACCATGCCTTGTACAATATGTGCAAGATGTTTCTATTCAAAATTATAAGTATAAGTATTCAGATGGAAAGTATTTCCTGGCTTGCTTAAATGATGTTGTGTAAGAACCCCCCCCATTGCAGAGACAGAGGAAATTCAATGTATAAACTTTTCCTTCTTTTATTAAGAAAGTTTTCGTAAGGTTTGCCCTTTATAGGAAAAAAATATAGTGAAATAATTATTGTGTGCACAAATAGAAACCATGTATTATAGATTGAGTGATAAAATAAAAATGTGCAAATAGAAAGAATTGTTTTTGAGATATAAATGCTTAAAAAGTTATGAAAATTATTATTCGAAAAAATTTTACCTTTTGATATGAAATTTATTTAAATAAAATAAATGCATTAATTCTTATTTATCATATACAAAAAATTGTGCCTACAATACAACTCTGTCATTTTTAATTGGTAACTATTATTTTTGAAATTTTTAGATTGATTGAAGTATATTTTAAGCGTTAAAGATTGGGGAAGTATTCTTAACGCTAAAAAATGTACTAAAAATCTATCTAAATAATATTAACAAGACATTTCTTATAAAAATGGTTCCAAAATGTTGTTCACTCAATTCGGCGCACTTCTTTTGCGTACATTTTGCATTTAAAAAATTAAACATTATAAAAAACATTTAACCCAAATACTTCAACACAAAATAAACACTGTTTTTTTTCCAATGTCTAAAAAACACTATTTACTATCCAACATTTCTTCCTGCAAGAATTGGACAGGAATCCACGTAAAAATAACCATTTGTAGTCGCGAAGGGACTCTTGGGTTACCTAATTCATCTTATTGACGTGCGTAAAAAGTTAAAAATGAGTTTGGCTAATACAACTTTCAAACAGTCGAACAGGTGGCTTGTAGACAAAAAGCTTAATCAGCCACCACACAAACGGAAGGTGGCCAACAAATGAGTTCTTCGCTTTGACTTGTTTGAATGACCTCTTGGCATCTCATTCAATGGCTGTCTCAGAAAACCAAAGCAATTCCACTCCAAAATGAACTATAGGAAAAGAACTCATTGGAAGATAAAACGGCTTTCAAGCACACCTCACGATTTTTCTCAAAGTAGTTAGATGTATTTTGTTATTGTCCAAAGGTACTTTTTAAAACATATTTAAGAATTCCAGTCAGCGCTAAAATTTAAGGATTATCAATTTTTTGCAAGCAACTTTTCAGTGAAGCTAATGAAATTCATATTAAAAGCATATTTATTTATTACATCGATAAATTAGACAACACAAGCGCAACATGAAATGCATAGTGAACCATGGGTGTATATATAAAATAATGTAGTACCATTAGTTCAGTTGTATATATGTATCCATATTAGAAATCACACAACTCAAAGAGTTGACCTCCTTCTGTCATCAGCTCTGAGAGATAAATTGCTGATCCCACCTTTAGAGAGGTTTTTAAATGATGTAAATTTGAGTGACTTTTTCAGCAAATTAAATCTTTCCACAAGGCGTTACCCCGGAGTGTACAACGTAACATGAAGTTCATAGAAACGTAACAAACGTAATATGAATTGTATAGAGAACTGTGGGTGTGTATATAAAATAATATAGTACCATTAGTGCAGTTGTACTTATGTATCCATATTAGAAATCACACAGTTGACTAATATTAGGATATATGATCTCTCATGCCGCTTTGCCTGTATACTCATATTTAACAAGGGGTTTTTTACGAGCTCGGAGGGTTAAATTGCTCGTAATAACTATAAACAGGTTTTTATATTATGCAAAGTTGATTTACTTTTTCCACAAATTAAATCTTTTCACAGGGCGTCACACCGAAGCGTACAGCACACGGTAGATAACATTTGGAACAAAGTGGTCTGGCGTACGTATTTGAGTGATGTTCATATTATTTAATAGTTTAACTAATGCAACAGTTTGGTAAAATATGTCATGAATAAGTGATAGAATATACAAAAAAAAAGCACAACCCCCCCCCCCCCTGATTATTCTTAAATTTTTACCATGAGGGTATGTGGAAAGATCTTAGGAAAAGTAGAAAAAAGAAAAAAAGGTAAACAGCGATTTTAAAATCACGAAATTCAAATATGATTGTGTTATAGATTCATAGAAGGGGAGTGTTAACACTTTTCTTGATTTATTTTGTGTGGATATTTTTTTGCACAGAAATTTGTAGCATACTGAAAAAGTTTAGGCGCTAAGAGGAGAGTAACAGTTCAATTTCATAAAAAAGTGGACTAAAGTTACTTTTTCTCTGGTCTCTTCAAATAGAATTATAAAGTTAAACTTTATTAATCGTATTCATTTTCATTAAATAACTCATGCAATATTCATAACTCATCTGACATCCATATGCTTAAAACTGCAAAATTATATCGATATGTTTAATACTGATATATAAAATTAGAAAAAGTAATTTATATCATAATCTATTTTTTTTGTGCGTGTGTGTATGTAGGCATGGTTTTTAAATTATCTCATATGGTTCATTTTAGGTAAATGTTCTGTGGTCGTGATATATGTATCTTTAACATGCTAGATGACAATAATTCCCTTTCAAGTCTGTGACTAAAGCGATATATTTATATTCAAATACATTGAAGTAATATTCCACGCAAAAATTAACCTTAGAATATGTATTAATCTTTAACCAAAAATATCTATTCAAAATCACCACCTCATATCTTTATATATCCTTAATTTACCAAAACTAATATCAAGTAGACCTTGAATTTAAATCTAATTTCATTCTTTTCACACCAAATGTTTCTCATTAAATAAAAATACACTAATATTCATTTCCAAATGTGTTTTGAAACCATATCTGGAAACTACTTCAACTTGTCAGCATTAATGTCCATCCATTATGCTTTAAAGCTAAGATATGAAATAAAAAAGAAGCGTATTAGACCAATATGTTTGCTAGATAAGAATATCCCTCTTTGACCTAAGCGGTTGAAAAACATAGAAGTCCTATCTCACAGCTATAATGAACACTTACATGGTTTATTTTCTTCTTTAAAAGCACACAACGTGGTTGGTGTTCGACCACTTTCAAGCTCTTTATTTTATTTTGAAACTTTTCTTTTAGGAAATGCTTCCTTCTAGGAGAAGCTGTTTCAAGTTAACTTCGTGGTGGGGCTGAGATAAATAGTACTACTGTGGTTTAGAGGAAAACATGTGATTCTTTAATTCAGGCTAATCTACAGTGGGGTTGAGTTAGTGAATTATAACTAAGTGTAATTGCAATGGAGTTATTACTTTGAGTTGAGAAGTGTTCTCTTAAAGTTATAATTTCCCCAAAAGTAACTAGTTTCAAAAGATGAAATTATGTTACAAGGAAGTAAATTTACATGCCACTCATATTTCAGACAATGAGTGCCGATGGATAATGTGATCATATAAAGTGGGAATGTTCAGTAACTTTCCTTAGATGGTAATATTTACAAATAATATTACAATATATATACTGCAGTCGTACTACCACATTATAGTTTGGCTCTATTTAGTTAGAGAGGGGGGAAATACAGGTCAACCGATTTGGAACTGTTGCTGAAAGTAGGAAAAGGCAGAGATCGTCGCACCCACAAATCAACCAGATAGCCAAACAATATACGCGAAGTTTGCGTCCATACAAACCAGATCCATTAGCATAAAATTAACGACTTTCTCCCATTTGAGAAGCAAATGCAAGGGAAATTTCCCTTGGAAGCCAGATGACATTCCTTCATTCAGACAAATATTAATCTAATAATGTTCCGGTGCAGGAGGACTAATAACTAATAAACGTGATTCGGAAAATTTCTCTACTGTAGGCAATTATCTCGTTTCCATGGTATTTCCGATTAGAGAGGCCCACCCTGTCCTTTGTTTGAGTAGTTAGAGTTTTAGCTTCACATGTCAAAAGGTGTCGGTTTCAAATCCTTGTTTTGGTTCATTGTGATTTGGAATTCACGTTAATTTACGGCCTGATTAGTTGTTCTTGTGCACAAAAATTGGTAGTTGAACGTACAAGCAATCAACAGAATAAAGAGGCATTTATTATAGAAATTTTATCTTTTTATTGTTAAAATGGTCGGATTCGGAAAATTTCTCTACAGTAGGCAATTATCTCGTTTCCATGGTATTCTGTCATTTGTTTGAGTAATTAGAGTTTTAGCTTCACATGTCAAAAGGAGTCGGTTTCAAATCCTTGTTAAGTTCATTGTGATTTGGAATTCACGTTAGTTTACGGCCTGATTAGCTGTTCTTGTGCACAAAAATTGGTAGTTGAACGTACAATGCAATCAACAGAATAAAGAGGCATTTATTATAGAAATTTTATCTTTTTATTGTTAAAATGTTTATCAAATTCCAAACTTAAGAAAAAATGTGCACATCAAAACTATAGCCGCCAGATTTACGTCCAAAGGCAGAATGCTCATCTAGTATGCAAGAGGTATCGGAGATAAAACCTCAATGGCGCTCTTCAGTCTCTCTTTTAAAAGTGAGTAGACAACGCAATAGACAGGGCAGTGTTAGTATTAGTCTTGTGTCGGCTATCCGGCTGCTTGGTGAGAGTATCCTTTTATAAGACCTCCGGGAAGGTGTTTTTTCCTTCACTTAGATCTTGATCTAAGTTGTGAAGGTATAGCCTTCGGACCCTCTCCGTATCAGTTTAGCTCTTGAGCTAAAGCACTCTCCCAAATAATGATAATTTTACCTATAACAAATAAATAAAATTATCCTTATTTGCTACGCATGTTTAAGTTGGTAATATTTTTTGTACGTGTCCAAGTTAACAGTATTTTCAAACAAATATTACCAGATTAGATTATGTGTGTGTTGCATTGGATAGCTAAGTTTGACCGGTCTTTCCAAAATGGATTTGTCCCATTTTAAAGGCAGCCTCTTTATGTACACGTTATTAACTATTGAAAAAAGATACAGTACCATTTTCACAACTATAAGACTGTATGGAAATCTTAAATATTGAAATTAAAAAGGCATTGAAAATATATACCATACAAATTTTCGATGGTGATTTGCTAGTTAAGCTAAAGTAAACCACTTCAAAAGATAATTCCATCATAAATGTCTACATAAAAAAGCTCAAAGATTTGCACAAAACAAAATTAAATGCCATGCCCTACCCTCCTTCGTCCTATTGAATTTTAATGTAATTCACAGTTCCTATGACATTTTTTTCATTCCACCTAAGTTTATGAAAGGTTCGTCAATCCATAATCAATAATATCTACAGATATTGTAATATAATTTCCCCAAGCTACAACATATCACAATTCATATTCAATATATCAATTAAAATTATTCCAGAGTATAAGGCCTCTTTCATAGGAAGCGATTTAGTTGATTCAACTAAGTTGCTTGGTAAACTCTCAACAAGTTGTCTTGGTACTTTCACACGAGACAACTTTCTGGAATCAACTTCTTTTCCCAACGTGAGGTCAGTACGATGTTGAGTCAACTAGTTAGGATGAGAACGTTAGTGGCACTTGTGCCTGCAAAGAAACCGCCTGGCCGGACGAGTTGACTGCGTGTGAAAGAGTTCAGGCGATTCCCTATCATTTCCTATATGATTACACTCCTAATCACCCGCCAGATAAACTAGTTGAATCAACTAGTCACCTCGTGTGAAAGAGGCTTAAGTAAAAAATTTATATTATGAAAAGTAATAATTTTTAGTTGAAACTTAAGTAGGCTAAAAATTAAAAAGTGTTTTTATGAGAGATAATCTGAATTTGCAATGATTAAGTTTTATTTAACAACATTGTTTTTGTTCTCTAAAATTTAGAATGATTACGATTAATTAATTTGATATGAAGGCCCTTATAATCCCTCCACCCACATTATTTCATCCAAGAAAATTCACTCATTTCTAATTTCGTGTTATAAAAACAATCATTCAACTTTTATCACTCAGTGGCACTAGCAGTAAAGTACAAGACCATAATACCCAATCATAATTCCTACGAAACAAACCTAATAGCATGATCTCTAAAATATTGTCATTCTTCTTGGGGCTGTTCAAATATTACGTAAGAACCTAGGAGGGGGGGGGAGGGGTTAGCGATTTGCTTAATTTTGCTGACAAGGGGGGGGGGGTATGAGTGATGCTTACTTAAGCATTTAATAATCCCTTTATTTCTAAAAAAAAATTGAAACTTACAAAAAATTTCACTTTAGACTTAATTGATTATGAAAATTACATTTATGTGCCATTAAAATTGTGATAAACTTAAGATTTAAAATTTTTTTTTTTTTTTTTTTTCCTTTTAAGGCGAGTTAAAGTTCATTATTTGCATTCAATCCTAACTTTTTTTTAGATTATTAACGTTACAAAAAAAAAAAAAAGATCAGGAGCAGGGGGGCGGGGGGTTAAAGTATGCTTACGTAATTATAGAGGGGGGTTTGCAATTTGCTTATTTTTGCTGACAAGGGGGAGAGGGGGGGGGTCAAAAATTACCAAAAGCATGCTTACGTAATATTTGAACGATCCCCTTCTTGTGAATGAGAATTTGATATGAAGATTCTAAGAATCCCAACCTTCAGATAGCTGCATCCGAGAAAACTAATTCACTTCTATTTTAATGTTATAAAAAATAATTAATCAATTGCGATAGTACTAAAAATTATAAAATCCCAATAGTAGTATAAATATAGTAGCATAGAAAGTATAAAATCGTAAAATGCCCAATCCCTACAAAACGAAATTACTAGAATGATGTATTTAAATACTGGTATTATTCTACATATGAGTTAAAACTTAACATGAAGATTCTAAGGATTCCAACACCCACATACTTTCATACGGGAAAACTCATTCACTTCTATTTTATTATTATAAAAAAAACCATTCACTCAATGGCAATAGATGCAAAATATTAAAGTATAAAATCCCTATATTTAATCCCAATCCCTATGACACAAATTTACCAGAATAATCTTTAAATATTGTTATTAATCTGCATGTGAATGAAATTTGGCATGAAGAACTTAAGCGTCCCAATCCTCACACAGTCTCGTTCGAGGAAACACAGTCACTACTTTTTTAAAGTTATAAATCACATATTCGACATTTATCCCTCAATGGTAACAGCAATAAAGTATAAAACCCCAGAGTTCAATCCCAATCCCTATGAAACAAACTTACCAGCATGATCTCTTTAAATATTGTCATTATTCTATATGTGAAAAAAAAACAAAAAAAAACTAAGCTTTTTACTAGGGTGCATGAACAGAAAAGTTGTTTCTAACCTCGATGGTAAAGTCGTCAAATCAAAGGGCACCCATAAAAAATATTTACGCTCATGTGGTGGTCTTGATCACTAAAATTTTCACACAAAAAGAAACGAGTCAGAAAAAAAAGGTCTTAAAATAGGTTTTCTAATAAACTGCTCGTTGCTGTGGACTCCTAAATGCGAATATTACTATTTTAGTGCGGTTTGAGGGATCAGGTACCAAGTGAAAAACATTATTAGCTGATATCTTTTAGTAGCACCTTTCTAGTAACATTTACCCATAAAAGCAACATTTTTATTTTAAAAACTTTATATAGATCGCCGAATTTTATTACGCAATTCCAACTTATTAAGCAATTTTGAGCTCAGATTGAGCTTTTATAATGTTTAACCACTACAAAAAAAAAAAAAAAAAAAAAAAAAAGATTCTGTACCATTAACTAACTTTTCTATTTTGCTTGCAAAACTTGATAGAATACATTGTCATCAACATCGAGCCTATCAGCCAAGTTCCAGTTAAATTGGATGGCGGCAAGTGGGTTAATTAGTCCAACGGAGGAACAATATAAACGTCCGTAAATGTGACCTTTTATTGACAGACTGGCATCGACAACGAGTCCATCTGGCAAGCTACAGCTCGGTTGGAAGAAGGCAAGAGGGTCAATTATACTCACACGCATGAATACTATCCCCCCCCCCCCCCCCTACTCTCTTTGAGGATTTGCTCACCACAAATAAACACACAATCCAAATCGAAGCTTATAAGTGAGATTTTAAAATGTACTCCTTAAGGTATGCATATAAAATTTACTCCATCCGTTAATATGACGTTGTATTGTAATTATTTAACAAAAGTGTTACTAAAATGGCCTGTTGAATTCATGGTTTAAACTTTGACCTGAGAAGATTTACTCTTAAATGGACAAAATATCATTGACGGAATTCGACATGGATTAAAATATTGCATTAAGATTTTTCCTTGATTTCCGAAATTAATTTTTATAATAAAAATGTTCTTTAAATGCAAAATCATGCGTTTTGTTTCAGAATTGTTAAACATACGCATTTCGATGGTTGAACGTTTGTCTTTAATAATTGAGTATTTGCATATTGATGAATTATCAACAAATAAATAAAAACTAGCTTTTTAAGTAAAATGAATTGCGCTTCAGAACTGTTTAAAAAAATCGAACTCTTTTAAAGCATATACATAATAAATGTTTACAAAACAGTACCTGATATATCCCAAGCAGTCTTAATGTACTATAAATACAACATTACGATTTTATAAATTTAAATTTAACATTTATTCAAAGGAAAAGGACGTTAGATTTAAATTTTCATACATTTTAGTTTCACATTCAAAATTGCAACAGAATCGCTTTTAGTTTGCCAGACTTACTTTCGACACATAATCCCGTCCAACCAAATTTTTATTTTCTTTCAAATAATAAAACAGCCAAATAATCTCCCTAAAATATGGGCAATAAAAGAAAACACATTAAAATGAAACGGTATATTCACATTCATACAATTTAGGGAGCTGCCCTTCAATTCAAAGCGGAACTATCTCCCCAATATCCTCAATCTTAAGCTTCATTTATAGGTACGATTGAGGATTGCTTTTCTTAAAGCTAACGAGACCCGACGATTGTTAAAATTAAGATTAGCTGTCCAAAGAGTAGTAAAACTGAATCATATATTTGGGCGGTGAGTATAGCTAAGAAAATATTATAGTGCGTTACTACAGCACATGCATTTGCATTGCATCGGCACGAGAGAATATAAGTAAAAGTTTAACATGTTTTTTGACGTTAAAGAAGAAATATTGTATTAAATGTCTGTTTTTCTCACACCTCTAAGAAGCTCAGAATATAAATGGTAGGTAAGCAAGGGAATAAAGTTATAAAAAAAAATTGGTCATAAAATACTAACGTTTCAGTCTTGTTTAGTATTCTACTAAATCTTTCCGGCTGTAAAGTAATTTATTATGCGTTTAATATCCTTCGTTTGTTTCTTGATTTGGGATTGAGGTGTGTGTAACTGCGAGAAATACGGATATGAATTTGATTTTTTTCATGTATTAAATTAATATATCAATTTGATACTATATTGGTTTTTGGACTAAAATAGTGCTTTTTAATTACCTCAACGATTACTGATTAACTAAAAGGATTTTATATAATATTTCAGGAAGGTATTTTTTGCAACGATCTCTCCTTTTCCATCGATAAAAAAACGAAACTGATAAATCATATACTAATTTAAAAGCTCAGTTTTGTTTCATTGATAAATAATAATGAATAATGAAGAACAGTTGATAAATGATATACTAATTTGAAAGCTAAAATCTCGGATTCTGACGATTGAAAATCGAAGTTAAGGAGAGTTGATACCCCTTGTTTTCACAAAAAATAATAGCATGATAAATTTTCTATTTTTGAGTGTTTATAGTCTTTGAAATCTTCTCCTTATTCTGGCAATTTTTTCAGAAGATGCGATAACTGCAATTGCTGAAAAACTATATTTTTATGAAGAATTTAGCAATAGCTCTTTTCAAGTTTCGAACGCGTTTTTCTCAGTTCGTGATTTTTGAAATTCCCACCTTACTCAAAATGCTAAAACTTCAGCAAATATCAAGGAAATACCTTGAAATTTTTATTGTGTCACACTTATTATCTATTTGACTAAATAGGTATGGATTTTTTAATAAAATAATTTATTTTTTTACAAATTTAAATCTTGAAAAATACCTATTTTGTACGCTTTTTTTACATGAAGGTACAGTAATTATCGTTTTCCTTGAAAACTATTTTACTTATTCTAAATTTGATGCCTAAACAGTTAGAGTATATTACAAGGGCCATTTTCTTTAAAAGAATCAGGAAAAAATATTGAAAAATGAAAAAGAAAATAGAATTTGAAATGAAATAAATTTAAAAACAAAATTAAAATTTAGAGCACTGTGAGGACTTTTTTAAAATAAAATTTGGTTTTTACTTACTAATAATTCTTCATATATAAAAAAATTATAATTTTAAAGATTTAAATAAAAAAAAAAAAGTTTGAAGGGTACAGTCCCCTGAGAAATAAATAAGAAAAAATAGTAAAAAAAAAGTATGGAAAGTTGTGATAATACAGATGGCGGCTTTATAGAAAAGAAAAAATAGAAATTGAAGTACGTTGAGGAAGCCTAAGGGATCTTATATCTCTCAGAACTAGAATACAATATCCTATACTCTGATAAACTTACAAAAAAGTTTTTTTTTTTTTTTTTTTTTTTTTTTTTTAAGCAATCTTAAATGTGCAGGACATACACGGGTCCACTAATGTAATAATTGTTATTTCTAAGTTATTTAAAGCTTATGGTACAGAAGAAATTTGATTAATTGATGGTTAAAATGAAAACTATTAAAAATATTGATTGCAATTGAGTTAAAGTGTTAAATGAAAACTTTAAAATACAGGTATATTTTCGTTCAACACTTAAAGATAAATTTTTTAGTAGAAATTAATTATTTTTATTTAAAATGTTTTGGTTCATTGATAGTTTTAGAGTTATTTGACTTAAAAGAAAATCTGCAATTATTCTTCTTTTTTTAAACTTAGTTAGATGACGAGATGCCACTCTTCATATTCACGCCTCACCTACGAGAGAACATTGAGGCCTAAACGGATTTAAAGTAAGCAGCCTAAAATCTACGCGCCAGTGTTATGGCAATGAGATGGTTGAATCCCACTATCTTCCGGTTCATGAGACCAAAGCAGAATAATACCAGAAGGGGGAAATTAATTTAAAATCTAGTATTCAACCTTTGCATTTCAAATATTTAGAAATGATTAAATTATTGGGATCAAATATTAGCATCGGATCTCAGTTGCATTATTTTTCAATTTATAACAATAAACAGTATATAATATACTGCTATATAATCGGCTTTGTGTGAAAAGGGAATTAAGATTTTGGAAATTTTGTTGGAAAGAAAGGACAAAATCTTTTCTTTTTTAAAGTTACAATTGATCAATGAAATAAATTTGATTTAAGTAAATGATAAGCAAAAGCACTAAGTTTATGTTGAGTTATCAATTGAGAAGGTTTCCTACTAACTTGGACAAATGGAAGTTAGCACCTTGTTACTATTCTACTATAACACTACTTATGTACTTCATTACATGACAAAAATCTAACGTGTGTACCTATACACAGTAAAAAAAAAGTAATTTTCTAAGAGTATGATTACAAAAGATGGTTAACATTGACTATTTCTTATTCGCCTATATATACATAGACGCAGACAGGATTTTTTGCAGCTGCAGGGGCCTGTCCCTATATTCTAACCAATATTATACTTAATTTTCCTGTGAATTTTACCACTTTTCTGTACTTTATTTTTAATTATTAAGGGGAAGGGGGTCGAGTGCAAATCTTTTACTTATACCCTGGCGTCGATTATATTTAATATTCAACTTTCAAAAAGCTGTGAAAAAGAACTATTGGTGAGAGAAACCCGATTATACATAAAAAAGGGAGAAATAGTATGATAGATATAAGAGAAAAACTATTTTTTTTTTTTAATGGCAAGTCATTTTGTCCCATCTTTGCGTTTATGCAGATTGAATTTTATGTCTTTCTGACTGGTGGTTCTTTTTTATAGCTTTTTGAAAGTTGAACTTTAATTTTAATCACCCTGTATATAAAAACCAAACAATAACCAGTTGTAAAGTTCCTTATTATCTCTAATTTGGTAGCAGGAATTTAACATTCATGATTAGGACCGGAAATAATTTAATCTGGATAAAAATCTTTGCTCACACGGAACAGGCTCCGACTCATCCACTTTTCTAGTTCCACTTGACCAGAACTGACTGGCAAATCGTCACACTAATTTTCCTCTCTCTTTTATAGCACCTTTCCTTCCCACACAAGAACACATTCCTTTTTTACCAGAGCCCTCAACTAAAACATCCGTCACAAAATGAACCTAAAGAACAATATGAACATAAAAAGACTGTTAAAAAACTACTCCCGAAGATTTCTCTGATGACCAAAGATAGCAACTATTGCTAGTGGAAATAAAGTGTTAATTTTACGGTTCATGTCGCGAAGCCGATGATTTACGCGAGTTTGCTCAATAAACCCTCAATTCGGATAGCAATAAAGAAATATTTTATTGTTGCCCGTTTTTTATTAGCAGACATCGTGGAGCGAATGTTAAACGAGATGTCTTCAGACTGAATACTGATTGTGTCATGAGCTGTAGCCGATGATTCCTAATTGATGGCGAACGGGTAGCAGCCAATGGGCTGGCGCCGTTTGTTCTCGAGTTACGGACGGAATCCGTTTCCAAATGTGACAGATAATTTGCTCGATTACACTGAAGTAGATAAATGAAGGGTATAGTCATTAGTATTCGTGTAATGAGGAACTTGGATTACGGAGCAGTCATGCGGCAGATTACAATGAATGCCTTATTAACACGTTCAACTTTGCTAATTGGAATTAGAAGTGAGACGCGATGTAATATATATAAAATACAATTTTAGTGTTTTAGTAATTATTATTCAAACGATGAATTTTTTTCCAAACGCTTTTATTTTTAGTCACCACTAAATAGTTCAAACTCGTTCACATTTAATGAACTTAAGGGGGTCCAGTACCGAAATTTTTTCAAAAATCCCAATTTTTTTTTTTCTGATTCAAAAATATAGTTCATACATTCCTGAAAAGAAAAATGTTTTTATCTTATTCCTCCGGTGATTAGAACGCCACAAAATTACCTGTTATTTAAACATCACTAATGGGCGTAACACCTTAAAGCGTCTGCTTAAAGTGAGTTTTTCTAGCACTAGTGTTTTTCACAGATGTTGCATATTCAAATCGATATATCTCCAGAACCATTAATAATTGGCTATTCAAATTTTTGAAGCATTTAATTTATATAGTTTTAAATACTTTGTCTTCACAGAATTTTATTTTTTTAATTCTGTTTTAAAATATAACATTTAGCGTAAAAGATAACATAAAAAAAAGCAAAAATTTCAATATTTTAACTTTGAGAATTTTTTTAATTTTTTTAAATTCACCTATCAAAATTCTGTGATGACAAAATTTTCTTTATATAATTATGTATTACAGAAAGCTTTCACTTTGAAAAAAAATTTATTTTTTCTTGACTTATATCAAAGTACGCAAACATCAATTATTATGGATTTTTCTTGGTTTTTAAATTTTTTTTAAATAACTAAACGCAATATTAAAAAAAAAAAACATTTTCTCAAAGATATATAAATAGTATCTCATACATAAAATAAATTTTTGACATAAAAATGTACATAAATTTCATGTGTTTTCAAATGTACATTTTTTTATTTTTCTGTACAGGACTCCCTTAAGGAGATTCGTTCGGCCATATATCACTAATGTTAAAAGGCCAATTTTCTATGTACCTTTTCTAAATAACTATCAAACGGATAATTTTGAAATTTTTCCTGAATATTATTTTAACCTTCTTTTTTAATCTGAGGATAGCATTAAGAGAATATGTTTACTTGGTTTTATTAAAAAACAATCTCAAATGATAAAACACCAAAAATCTCTGAGAATCGCATTTTTTTAAAGACAAATAATTAAAAATAATAATAATAATAATCAACGTTTTTTTAAAAACGGTCACTTCAGATTAAAATTTGATACATGGAAAATATTGGATAAAAATTTCATAAAGAAGCTAGTACCCGTTTTTTCAAAAAGGTTTAAAGAAGTTTGAAGATAGACATTTTGAGATAAATGCATTTTTATGCGAAATTGTAGCATGGCAAACGTGAGTTTACGTATTTTAAAACTAACTTTTTTCCGGAACTAGAAGGAGTACAGGACAAAACTATATCTTAAAAGAAGCAGAATAGTTTGAAATGTAAAGATATGCAAAAATCACTAAATCCAAAATTTTGAAATTTTTAACCTACTGAACCCCCTTAATAGTTTTAAATAGTTCAAATTCGTTCACATTTAATGAACTTAATAATTTTAAAATTCTATATACGTGCACAAAATATTTTCCTATTTTCAATTAGTGATTTTAAAATTAAATATTCAGTAAAAATAATATCTTGTAGTAATGAACTCGCATTTAGTTTTATAGGTTTAAGTCATGTGGCATGTACCCTTTATTTTATGTTAAATATTGTGTGAAAGTTAAGTCTTGTATTAACTGATAAACTCAAAGTTAGTGTAATAACTAAACTCATATAATACTTATTAAATTCAACTTAAGGCAATGGTCCTACTTTTTATGTGCCGACCAAACGGTATAGTGGTTAGCGTGCTAGCTTCTAGACCGTGAGGATGCGGGTTCGAGTCCCGTGTTAGGCATGGGTGTTTGTAAATGCATGTTGGTTTCTCTAATGACGAACGTTTCGGCGCATTATAGCCCTCGTGTTGCTGACGGCGCCAGATAATCTGAAAACAACCAACCAACCTACTTTTTATGTTTAATAAAACGTTTATTCAGATAGTGAAGTCATCTATTGATCTTTTACAAATAAAAATTGTGGGCTGGCAGTGACCTGGCGGGTTAAAGCAACGAGCTCACGAGCGGTAAATTGTGGGTTCGGTCCTGGCTTCACCGAATATTGATGTGTCCGATAGTAGGAGAGGATGCACGTTAAATAAGTGGTGGCCTCAATTACCTCACCTTGGTGTGGCGGAGTTGGAGAGAGAGGTTGAGATAAGGTTTCGACCTTGTAATCTTATCGTAGTTCGAAACTACGATGAGAATTTGGCTGTGATAAGCTCCTCACAGTGGCAGAAAAAACATACCAGCACCGTACAAATAAAACTAAATAAAAATTTAGCACATTTGCATCAGTTTCTTCTATTCTTAGATATTTAAGTGGATAAATATAGCTTTCTCTTAAACCAGTTCAGTCTTCCATATTTTTATTTAAAAAAAAAATATCCCAACGATGGCTATATCTTGTATTCTAATTGATGAAAAAAGTAAAGTACCGTTGTACATTGTGGAAGGTCTTTATTAATTGTATGTATGTATATATATACAATTAAATATATATACATACATACATTGTACATTGTGGAAGGTCTTTATTAATTGTATGTATGTATATATATACAATTAAATATATATACATACATACATTGTACATTGTGGAAGGTCTTTATTAATTGTATGTATGTATATATATACAATTAAATATATATACATACATACATTGTACATTGTGGAAGGTCTTTATTAATTGTATGTATGTATATATATATATACATACATACAATTAATAAAGACCTTCCACAATGTACAACGGTACTTTACTTTTTTCATCAATTAGAACACAAGATATAACCATCGTTGGGATATTTTTTTTTTAATTTTTTTTTTTTAAATAAAAATATGGAAGACTGAACTGGTTTATGAGAAAGCTATATTTATCCACTTAAATATCTAAGAATAGAAGAAACTGATGCAAATGTGCTAAATTTTTATAATTTAACAAACTATATATAAAAAAATATATATATATATATATTATCATGAGGGGTCATTTACATATTAAAACTAAACCAAACTTTAAAAAGTTCAAATATTATACCATATTTAGATTTAGAATCCAAAAATACGTCTAATTACCGAATACCGTAACTTTCCAAGGAGTGGTTAGTAATTTAAACGATGTCAAAAAAATGATAAATTAATAATAAAAAGAAAATGTGTTTTTTTGACCATAAATTCTTCTATAGTTAATATATTTTAGCAATTTTTATTTCAAAGGATAGTTTGTTTAAGTCCAAGCATAAATAACATGGAACTTTTGTATTAAACAGTTTTTTAATAATTAATTATTAATTAATAAAACAAGTTTTAAATTTTTTTAAATAGAAACATAATTTTGTTTTTCTTCCATTAGAATTATCCTGGTCGAATACCCCTCCAGAATTTTTTTCTTTTCATTTTGACTTTTGGTTCTCGATATTTTAGCAAAAATGTAAAAAAATCTCCCTTTAAGGGACCGCGTAATAGGTTACGTCTTGAAGCATGCAAAACGTTCGATTCAGCCCGCTATAAAGAAATTTGCCATCAAGATCGGCCAAAACACTTTTGCTCATAAGTGATGTGTTTCTCAAGATAATGAACTGTAGTTTGGTATTTAGGGTAAACCAGGTATTCTAAATCGAATGAAGCGTACAAAATAGGGGTTCGTATTGAAAATTTTAAAGATAGAATTAAATTTACTTAGTATACAGCCCGCTAAGAAAAAGAATTGGCATTAGACGTATAGAAAATCACAAACAAAACATTTTGGTGCAAATCGCAAAATTCTATGATAATTAGAACCGAAGATATAGCCATAGTTCGAATTTTTATTTTGCGTACTGTACAATAAAAAAAAAAGCTACATATAATAAGGTATGCGTACCTGTAATCATGTATTACTTCTAAGTACTCTAAAACAGAAATAAGTTTGATTAATGGGTATAAGGGACTGATTTTTATTCTAAGGTTTTTACATTTTGAAACAGTCGACATTATCATTTTTGAAATACTATATTGATACTTGATTGATACCCAAATATTTGGACTATTTCTGATTTTTTAACTTCGATTTTCAAGCAAATAACAATTGAAAAGAAATACGATTCTGAATTGTACATATTTTTAATTCATTAATTTTAAATATACTCTAAATCTTCGTTGATTGAATATCAACGAAGATTTAGAGTATATTTAAAATTAATGAATTAAAAATATGTATAATGAAGAATCGTATTTCTTTTCAATTGTTATTTGCTTGAAAATCGAAGTTAAAAATTCAGAAATAGTCCAAATATTTGGGTAGTTGTTATAGTATACAGTAGATGGATATTTAGAAAACAGAAAATTACAATTTAAGCACGTTAAGGAAACTACACGAATCTTATATATCTCATCAATAGAATGCAATATCGTATTCTAATGAGCTTCCAAATATAAAATTCATCCAAGCAATCCTAAATACGCTCACGGTGCACGGACACGCTAGTACATTTAAATATTCTCACCCGATTTATAAACATTTTAAAGCGAAAATTGTGGTAAAATTTATATAATAAATTCATTCTTTAAAAACAGTTCATTTTGGGTATATGAAACTTACTCAAATCATCCAATTAGTTTCCAAACTTTTAAACTTTTTATGTTTCGTACAGACAGTCAGTCAGACAGACAGACAGACATGGGTGGAGGCATATAACATCTTAATATTTGCCTCACGGCAATGATCAAGATAACGCGTCCATAATTGAAGTAGAAGATTTTGACCATTAATTATGATTGTCACAGTCCGGAGCATTCGTTTTCAATTTGTTTCTGAGTAGTCGGTGAAAAATTATGTCAGGGACTACTTACCTGCCGTACACTGTTGGGGTCACAGACCCCCAGCGGCGGACAATGAATCACTTGGAACTCGGCGATAACAGAGTTATTTGGTTTCTTTCTTGACAAAACAATCACTTAGACTAGTCAAGAAAGAACCATTGAATGGCTTTTAAAGAAGTGAAACGAATACTCTATGGAATTGTAAGACCACCCAATTTTATATTTGATCGCCCATTGTATAGGTCTGAAGATTTATTTTATGAAGTTCATCAATTAAGAAAAGTATATCAGGCTATATAATGGCAAGTAATTCAGGGCCTGATTTAGAAAACTGATTACTATGGGCAAAACAGAGTAGACTTGGGCCATTTGAAAACTGAATGAGAAATTGCCATTAATATTTAAATAACACCAGCATTAACGATAGTTGGTGTTATTTAAATATTAATGGTAATTTGGATTAATGTCAAGATACTAATATTTATTAAATTAACCTTTTATATAATTATATAATCTTATATATAATTATATAATCTTATATAATCTTATATATAATTATATAATCTTATATATAATTATATAATCTTATATATAATTATATGATCTTATATATAATTATATAATCTTATATATAATGAAATAATCTTATATATAATTAAATAATCTTATATATAATTATATAATCTTGTATATAATTATATAATCTTATATATAATTATATAATCTTATATATAATTAAATAATCTTATCTATAATTATATAATCTTATATATAATTTTAAATTCATCCCAAGATATTAATATTTTTAATAACTAACAAGTTAAATATATTTTACGGCATTAGACTAGAGCATTGAGCAGATATTGATAGTTTCACAATAATTCAAAAAATTTAATTTTTTGGACAGCCGAAATTCGGGAGCGTTAGACAAGGGCCTTGGGGACCTTATCGGAAATAAGGCTCTGAAGTAATTAAAGGGTCTACAGTGTTATTATTTGACAGTGGACAGATTCTGGTAAAATCATATTATATTCTTTCCAGTTTCTGCATAACAATTTTTGCATAACTCCTCTTAAGCTCAATTATCCTCTCCTGAACTACTATTCTTTCAAGATTATTAAATAAATAAGAAAATTATGATAAAGATGAGGAAATTTTCACAATAGTGTAGACTAAACATTTCATAGCTTCATATTATGTGGATTGGTGAACATTTTTGAGAACGTCGTGGTTTAGTGAACAAAAGAAATTAGAAGCGAATTGCAATAGTGTAGACTAAACGTTTCATAGATTCATGTTATGTGAACTGGTGAACACTTTTGAGAACGTCGTGGTTTAATGTACAAAAAAAATTAGAAGCGTATTGCAATAGCGTAGATTAAACGTTTCATAGATTCCTTTTATGTGAACTTTTGGATAAAATACTATTAATAGAAATTTTCAGAATAGGAAAATGCTTTTTCTTATCACTGAATTCGAATGAGTTAATTAATATTAATTCATGAAAAATATCTGTGTAATCTGTGTGAAAATATCATAAAAAATATATGTGTATCCCGAAAGCCACTTATAAATAAAAGTTATTAAAATTGTGTTGTAATAATTGTATAGCGTTTTTTAATTTAATTAACAGTATCACATACCTAAGCTGTCTGAATATCTATGATTGTTAAATATCTTATTAAATATGCATTCTCACATTTTCAGTTATAAGCGTTGATGACGGTACTTATTACATTACATAAAATAATGCAAATTAGTATAACAAGTGATTTATTTCAATTTACTTATTGAGACAAGAGAACTTTTAGAACAACTACCATCCCAGCACAAATCAGCATTCAGATTAAATTAAATTTTTAATTAGAGAAGCACCTCACACTGGAGCTTTTTAGCAAAACGTTTGTCAGGTTGTACCCAAATACTACCATAAAATTAAAGAAAAAAATAAACATGTCTAATAATTAAGTCGAAGTCTCTTGAAAAATACCAATCAAAGCAAATTACCGAAGTTATAGAAAAATCAAAATATAACTTGATACAGTCCGATAAATCAATGAAATTTCCTTCTTAAAGGCGTAGTCGGGAGTAGGGGGGGGAGGGGATTATAATAGGGGAAAAAATCGGAAATATTTTTTCTTGGGGGGGGGGGGACTATCTGCCCCAAAAGCCACTAGATCTACTCGCTTTGAAAACAGAGACTGCAGAATGCTCGATACCCGGAACTTCTGCATCTCAATCATAAGTGTGATTTGAAATTTAGGAAAATACTATGTTAACATATGCCCTTACTCAATTAAGTCTAAAAGTAAATATATCAACAATATTATTTCCCAAATATCGACTTCGAATAAAAAACTAGGGGTGTGGAACATCACACAGCTTTCAATTATACTATAATACTGACGTGGATTTTGTCCTTTACCGTTTTTATATTTTCATCATTCATTTAGTGAAAATGGCCAGTTTGTGGATATTTTTTGCCATAATTCTTGTATGGGTCTTCAAAAAAGAAAAAAGAAAGAAAAAAAAATTGCTTTTGGTGATATACTTTTCAATAATCCCTGTATTATCCTTTCTTATTAGTGAAACATGGGAGGAAAAAAAAAACCGATCGTTGATGAGGCATGCTGAAGGAAAGAAAACTCTGTGTTAAAAGCATTCGTATTTCTATTTTTTTTAGCCATTAAAGCATTTTTACGGGAATTTTGGAGGTGGGGATGTTTAGAACACAATAGGAGGTATTACCACGATTTTGAGCAAAATAATTAGAGCCGTTTTTTAGAAATTACTGAAAAACATGATTTTTTCAATGTCAGCTATCTTATGTGCATGCGTGATTTTGACGAAAACCTTAATGATAGGTCCTTGGGTCATCACCAACCTGCACACCGAATTTGAACATCGTAGGTCAATTTGTTCGGGAGGTATGCTGACCACGTACGCACAGACAGACATTTTTTCAATGTCACTTTTTTGAAATAAGGATGTTCCAAAACGTAGAGGAATGCAAAAAGGTCGAATTTTGTTTTTGGACGGAATACTATACTTTCATTACTCTATGTATAGGTATGGGTAATTGAAAGTAAAAAAAAAAAAAAAAAAAAAACAGTTTCATCAGTTTATTGAAGAAATCTACATTTCAGAATTTATTAAAACGGTACCATTTAATTTCATTTTATTTAAATATATCACCGGAAAAAAAAATTAGTGATACAAAAATAAAAGGTAGGAATCATTTTCCTATATGAAACTGTACTTTATATATCTTTGATTAAAAAGCTTAAAAATACTTTCAAATGGGAGCCTTGATTTGCCAATTTACCCCATATGCAGTTTTGCCAGAGTATTTTTAATACCATGCTGTTGTTTTTTCCACCCCAATATTTTGTAGAGTACCTTTCTAAGTGCTTTTTAAAGCGTATGAAGTCTTAATATTTGAAGTACTTAGCAATTATGGAAAAATGGCTGCAAATACAGATTATTTTGCAACTAATAAAAATAGTCAACCAATTCAATTCACGAACTAAATCAGCCAATTTCATTCACCAAAGAAACATGATTAGAAATATATTTTTAGTATTTGTTTTCTCCCAAAAAGTGATTAAAAATTGGAGTTCTAAAACTTAGTTCTCATTTGAATGTTATTAAATTTTTAAAAACTAACTTTTCGAGAAATTGCATGAAAATTAAAAATAAATAAATTAATGTCAGGCGTTTTGGAATAGCAAATTTAAGATGGTAAAACCCCATTATGTTGTTTTCGCATCTAAACTCTCCATAATTTTACGCCTGAGGTTGGATACTAAATTATGACTAATTCTCATAAAAATATTTATTATTATTTCTAAAGCAAAAGTACTTAAACTAAACATTTGGAATTCATAAAAATATGCGTGATGATATCTAAATCAAAGATACTCAAATTAAACATTTCGAATTGCTAAAAATGCATAATTGTTTCTAAATCCACAACCTAATAATTAAATATTTCGAATTCTCATGATTGTTTCTAAAGTTACAACACGAAAATTAAACAATTCGGTTTCACAATAGTATGATGCATGATTGTTTCTAAAGCAAATGCACACAAATTAAACATTTCAAGTTCATAAAAATATGCATAATTGTTTCTAATGCAAAAACATGCTTTTAAGCTTCTAGAATAATGACGTCTTTTTTAAACGTCAGGTATTGTCCACATTCAAATTTCTAAATCATTTGGTTAAATTGATCAACAATCAATCGTAAGTAAATAATTCAACCTTATTATTTTTAAACACAAGTTCACAAAAATATTCCTTTTTTTTCTTCTCTCTTTTTTATTTTGCTCTATGCTAAATACTCCGACCAAACGGTATAGTGGTTAGCGTGCTAGCTTCTAGATCGCGAGGTTGCGGGTTCGAGTCCCATGTTAGGCATGGGTGTTTGTAAATGTATGTTGGCTTGTCTAATGACGAATGTTTCAACGCATTATAGCCCTCGTGTTGCTAACGGCACCAGATAATCTGAAAAAAAAAATGAAACAATCTATGCTAAATACGCCGAAGTAATCTAACTAACATCACGATTTTCACATCATGTGAAGCCGACCAAACGGTAAAGTGGTTAGCATATTAGCTTCTAGACCGTGAGGTTGCAGGTTCGAGTCCCGTGTAAGGCATGGGTGTTTGTAAATGTATGTTGGCTTGTCAAATGACGAATGTTTCGGCGCATTATAGCCCTCGTGTTGCTGACTGCGCCAGATAATAAGAAAACTATCAACCACATCATGTGAATTTTGCACATATACTTGGGAAATATGAACATTCAGTAAAGCAGACTCAATTTCTGAAGGAAATGCAATAGATATATCATCCGAATTCAATAAATCAATCTATGTTATAAGAATCGACTACAAATAAATACATGCTTGGAAATGTTACGTTTCGCAATTCAATAAACTTGGACATCAAAAATAGGTATTTAAAATAGCCATAATTTTATTTTTAAACGAAATTTCTTTTTTAAAAAAGATAAAGGAGCAGGTAAATGGAACATTTCTGAAACATTAATTTTAAAATCTATTGAAATTAATTTTCAGAGGGTTCATACTAATACCACTTATTTGTCTTAAAATAAGTGTCTTTCTTATGGTTTTGCTCAAGAAATTTAATGCTTTGCATAAAGTAAAGTGAAATATTACTACGCAAATTTCATTAGAGAAATTCTAAACAACTCAGAAAGAAATAATGTTTCTTCTTAGTAGAAAAATTAGATATGACTATGTTAATCGATTGACTACCACGTTGTTATGAATTTCATTTCACAAACCTTTAGTTTAAAAGATACCGATACGATTTGTTTTATTTTAAACTCGACCTGTATTTCTACACAGACATTTAAGTACATTATATCAGAATGAATGCTTTGCAAAATTATTCTAAAATTATAACTTAATCTAAAAATTAATAATTGAAGTATCTATGCAAATTAAAATAAAATTAAAATATATCGCTATAAGTCATAATATAATTACACGGCCATACGTCTCGTTGGATCACAAATATTGTGCTGAGTAAGTCACACAGGAAATAAGTTCAAGGTAATATTTTTTCACAAGAAAAAACATAACTATAAGCCATATTGTATTTTTTTTATTCTATTGATATTATTTTCTCATAATCTAAATAGTATGTCCACAAAGTTTTATAAAGAATTGTTGATTTTTGCATACTCCAGATCTGTCCAAAACGCCGTCTAATAAAAGCACATTTATAATGGTCGAACATTAATGAGATACTCTCCCAGAAATATCAATGTTTTAGCCCTCGTGTAGCTCTTGCGTCAGAAAACCCATCAATTTTTAAAAGGCATAGCAACATTTTATAAATGCGTTCTCTTAATGAAATAAACAATTTTAGTGTAACTATATCATGCGTTGGTTGTATTGAGAACTTTCTGGCGCTAATCTGCTCTGCGTCGAAACATCGTCAGATCAAGATCTGTATGAGGGATGCCTTCCGGGAAGGATTTCAAAGGGAACCAACAGAGCATTTGCATCTCGAATGGAAGAAAATCTGCAAAACTCCATCTCGAAAACCAAAAAGAGACTATCATCACCACCATGCCTACTCACTTTGAAAAGATAGACTGCAGAGCACCGGCGAGGCTCGAACTCAACTCCTTTTGCATTCTAAGGGACCCGACTCGGTTCCTGCTTCTCGGACGTGAGTCCGATCTAGTCTAGTCATTATAAGGAAAATCACAAATTTAGTATTCTGATTGAAGTTTAGAGATTAGAATTTTAATTGGGTGGGCTTAATTTTTAATGGAACTATTTTCAAGAAATTATTAATGTACATACTAACTACCAATACCATAGATGGTGAAAATATGTATCTTATATATATGTATCTGAATTATATGTATATGTATATGAAAATATGTATCTGATACATACATATCTCACAACGTGCTGAAATATTAGAGAATAGAATTTTAATTGGGTAGGCTTAATTTATAATGGAACTATTTTCAAGAAATTATTAATGTACATACTAACTACCAATACCATAGATGGTGAAAATATGTATCTTATATATATGTATCTGAATTATATGTATATGTATATGAAAATATGTATCTGATACATACATATCTCACAACGTGCTGAAATATTAGAGAATAGAATTTTAATTGGGTAGGCTTAATTTATAATGGAACTATTTTCAAGAAATTATTAATGTACATACTAACTACCAATACCATAGATGGTGAAAATATGTATCTTATATATATGTATCTGAATTATATGTATATGTATATAAAAATATGTATCTGATACATACATATCTCACAACGTGCTGAAATATTAGAGAATAGAATTTTAATTGGGTAGGCTTAATTTATAATGGAACTATTTTCAAGAAATTATTAATGTACATACTAACTACCAATACCATAGATGGTGAAAATATGTATCTTATATATATGTATCTGAATTATATGTATATGTATATGAAAATATGTATCTGATACATACATATCTCACAACGTGCTGAAATATTAGAGAATAGAATTTTAATTGGGTAGGCTTAATTTATAATGGAACTATTTTCAAGAAATTATTAATGTACATACTAACTACCAATACCATAAATGGTGAAAATATGTGACTTATCTGCTTTACTATTAACATATATGTGATTATAAATTTCGGCTTAGCGCAAAAAAATTAACAGAAAATACGAAAACATATTTTTGTATAACTGAATTATTTTTTTAGACTAACCATGGAGTGAATAAAAATAAGTTTATATTAGGCGACTTAATTCAAGCAATCAGTTGCATATGTAAGTATCAACAGATTTAAATTTGAGGCTGAAAATCAACAAAATCCTACGACGCAATTCGAAGATGAAAAAATCGTTTTCTAGAAAAATACATCCCCCATAAAAACGCAAAAAAATCAACTATGAAACAATCTTTCACCGTTCCTAATCCGGGTATAACAAAACACAACCATAAATAATCGAGATAAACCATCTTATCTCAACCATTGAATTCAATCACCCAATAACAGCCGGCGCAAATGCCCCACTCTTTTCTATCATTTTCCGCATTTACAGCCTTGTAAAAGATCAAGAGAGGCAGCGAAAGGGGCGGAAATAACACGGCTGACAATCACCCAATAGAAGGCGGTGTTACAGCACTAAACCACGCCTATCGTAGGAGGTCCCGAACTTGTTACGTTACTGGGTTCAAGGCGGGTTTCTCCCTAGCAATTAATTAGAGATCATTTGCAAAGAGCAGCCTACTCAGATAGCGGGCTACAGAGACTTGATGAACACTTCTGCCGCCGCTAGGGAACCGGGAAACAAGTGGGGATTTTTCTCCGTAGCGCTTCGTGTTTTGATTGCGGCGATCGCGTTTTCGTTCTAGTAAGTTTTGTGTGTTACTGAATACAAGTGAGTCAACGTTGAACTTTTTAAACTCTGAAAGATTGTTTGGAGGTTAATTTTTTTAAATGTGGAGAACAAATTTAGGACATTTAGTTTCCCCGTTGTGCTGAAAATCAATGTTATTTCCATGCATGAAACTTCTTTGAATGTGTTCAAGATTTTTTTGAAAAAATTACAACTGTGTCATCAAAGTGTTGACTCTCGGACTATGCATTCAACTATAGCTTAAAGCTACATTGTTCAAAATAGCAAAACTGCACATCGGAAAACAAACTTAATATCATGTATTCAATTATATTCCAATCCAAAAGTTTCTAACCAGCACTACTTCTCAAGCCGTCAAAAAATGGAATCAGAAACAAACCTAGACAGCTCCAGAAGTCCAAGTCCGGAGGAGGAAAAGTCATCTGAAGAAATCTCCACCAAACTCCTCAAAGCTGTCAACCTCAAGACCACGAAAGACCATCCCAAGAGCGATCTCTCCCCAGAGACCACCAAAAGACAGACTCCAGAGCTTATCTCCACTTTCTCAGTCGCTTCCCTTTTAGCTGGTACAAAATCGAACTCTCCAAGACCTACCCTATGGTCTCCATCCGACTTTTACATTCACGATCCCAATCCTCACTTCCAAACCCGGCTCGAGTCCAGCCTCAGTCCTGGTTTGAAGGATCCCGTGGGCATCTCTGGACCAGAGTTATACTTGATGGATAGAATCTTGGAAGGACATGGACCTCATGGTTACTTGGGACATAGAATTCCTCATCCCATGCCGGGTGTGTGGACTAGTGGAAGAGGACACGTGTCAGGACAAAGGGCCATGGGCCCCCCACAGGGTGTGGGAAGTCAATGGGCAGCTGCTATCTCGTTGCAAGCAGGGAATACTCAAGGTATGTGCTTTTTTTAAATAAAAATACGAGATATATTTCAGCTGTGTGTATTTACAAAATTTTCAATTTTGTATCTATTCTCTTAAAACGTTTTAAACAAGAACTAATAAAGACCTTTATAGCACCCACTTCAAATTATGAAACCCAGTTTTTCAATATATAGAACAAATTATGAGCTGATGCTGCATTGTTTATCTAATGGATTTTTTTTTTGCTTGTAAATATACAATTTGAAGATGTTTAAATTTTTGTTTATGATTAAAGCTATGTTAAAATTAATTCCGAATTGTCATCTAAGAATATAGAATGCAATTTTTTTGTAACATGCAACTATTTACTTTTGTACTTGGTAAATATCCACTTGGTACCTACTTCGAAATTATGCTTATTAGAATAAATTTTTAAATATAATAAAAAATTAGTACTTCATGTTATAATAAATCATTGGGATTTTGAATTATAGAGAAAAATCGTCCTTAAAAATTTACATTCAGGCCAATGAAATGTAAGTATTTAATAAACTTATATAAAAAAAAAATTGTATCAGCGAATCTCATTCGCATGTATTTCGAAATTACCTAATTATAATTATAAGAAATGATTACCACATAATAATATAATTTTGCAATAAATAATTGTAAACTAACGTTTTAGCAGTTTTCTTATATATTTATGATTAAGCTAACTTCACATTACAAGTACTTTTCATTAAAAGTGCCTTTTTAACTTTTCACCTTAAGTACTTTTTTATATAAAAATTCCAGTAATTATTTTCGCTAGCAATCTAAAAGAAGAACGCTATTATTGAATATCCTTAGATACACATAAAACACTTTCAATAATATTCAACTGTGTTATCCACATTTACTTTATAAATATATAGTAGATGATCATATTAAATATTTTCTTGCGTAAGTGCTATCCGAGTTTTATACTGTTCATGAATTGACTAGTCAACTGAGAAAAGTACGCATGTATAGAAGATAATCGTATATTAGTTGGGAAAATGAACCTTATGAATTTGACCACCATATAAATTTTTTTTTATCCCTGGTGGGTAATTTTACTGTGTATCCCTGGTGGGTAATTTTACTGTGTCATAGGGTATGCCAAATTTGGTAAAGATGTGTTAATTGGTAAATAAAGTCTTCATAGAATGAGTCTACATACATATAGGGTTTGATTTTTGCATATATATTAAAATTAGCTTTAAAAAAAGCCTCTTATTTTCCTGGTTTTATCAACTTTACTTGACATTTTGTTGTATTAAAGAAATCCACATTGTTTCTATTTTTCATACGATAGTGAAAATAGCATTTTTTCTAGTTTTTATACGAAAATAAAATTAACAAAACTTCTAATTTTTTACGATAATGAAGTTAAAACTGCTTCTAATTTTGGTACAATTATGAAATTAGCATTACTTCACCTTTTTATACGGTAACAAAATCAGCATTGTTTCTACTTTTTAAACCGTAGTAAAATTTCAATTCCTGAAAACAAACTTATATTACATATTTAATTTTAGAATATATAATTATAGTTTACGATAAAAAATTACCTTTAAAAGTAACTCGCTCCTAAGATTGCAATAAAACAACCTAATTGAAATAAAGGAACCAAAACATTTTTATTTAGCAAAAAACAATTCACTATACAACCAGTAAAGTAAAAAAATATACATCTCTGGCCTCAAACATGTGGCAGCTTGAATTAAAAAGATACAGAGAGATTAAGATTTGTAAAGTTTTATAATTCGAGTATTTCACTCATATTCATGTATTCATATTATTCATACATATTTAAATTTTTGTTCCTGTCTCTCTTTGCACCTTCGCTTTATATATTGTATCATATTACTTTTAAATATTGCAACTGAAACAATTCAAGGTGTTCAAAAGCATTGCACTAATTGTCCGTATTTTTTCCCTTTTTTTTTCCCTCGACAACAATAAAACATTAGTACGAACCATGTCAGGATAAAAAATTAAAATCTGGTTGGTTGGTTGGTTGGTTTATACACTCAACGACCTATTTTATGCACAATGACGGCTAATCTCATCGGGACCTACAGCTTAACGTGGATTCTGAACCACAACGAACATCTATGCCTAATACGGTATTCGAACTCGGCACCTTTGGTATGCGTGGCCAGAGCGCTAACCACACAGCCATCAGATGGGCTAAAAAATCAATATCGATATTTTTAGTTAAATTTTGCTTGGTTTGTGCATTCGACGCCCTATTTGTGCGGACAATAAGAACTAATCAGGCCGGGACTTACAGCGCAACCTGGATTCCGAACTACAATAAACTTCCATGCCTAACATAGGATTCGAATCCAAAATCTTTAGCATGCGAGGCCAGAGCACTAACCACATAGCCATCAGATGGGCAGTAATTTTTTTAAAATGGAAGCTTATTGGTAAATAAGAAATTGCAACAAATGGTCCAACAATAAACATTTTACTTAAGTGGTAATAAAAGTAGATTTTTGTTCTTCTTCTCTGAAACAATCCAAAATTAAACGTTTCTTTTGGACGAATATTTGGTTGGTTGTTTTCAGATTATCTGGCGCCGTCAGCAACACGAGGGCTAGAATGCTCCGAAACATTCGTCATTTGACAAGCCAACATACATTTACAAACACCCATTGCCTTATACGAGACTCGAACCCGCAACCTCTCGGTCTAGAGGCTAGCACGCTAACCACTATACTGTTTGATCGGCGAACGAATATTTAAAATTTAGTATTAGTATTCTTCAATCAGCAACACATAGGGACAGTCTGTATAAGATAAAGACCTCCTATTTATGAATCTTGTTCTGTTTGAATTGATAGAGTTAGAACATAATTTTTTCTAAACAAGAAAAAAAATCTTTACAAATGTTCACAAAATTATATTGTTAAACGTTATTTGCGCAAGAGTTAACATTTAAAATTACGCAAAAAAAATAAATTATTACACTATAATATTTATATTATTTACACTAAATTCTAAAGTTTCACGTACCCCATTTCTATTTTTTAATAACTTGAATTTGTAAGAAAAAATTTAAAGTGTATAGTTTGAAATGTAATTTAAAATGTATAGCAGTGGATTTAATAACAGTGGCATACGAGCAATGTGTTTTTAGTACTACACATTTACACCCCACTTAAATATTAAGGTCAGTTTAAGTTTTTTATAATTTAAATTTAATTTTACCTCATTTGAGTATCGGTAAACGTTATTTCTATAAAATGCAAATTGGAGAGCCAGAACAGACAAACTTTGAAACATTCTATTTTGATAGTAGTTTTTAAAAATCACATGATCAAAACTTTTAATGCATAATTGAATAAGTTTAAGGGGGTCCGGTACCGAAAATAAAAAAAACTTTATTTATGTACATTTTTATGTCAAAAATTTATTTTATGTATGAGATACTATTTATATATCTTTGAGAAAATGTTTTTTTAAATATTGTGTTTAGTTATTTAAAAAAAATTTAAAAACCAAGAAAAATCCATAATATTTGATGTTTGCGTATTTTGATATAAGTCAAGTGAAAGCTTTCTGTAATACATAATTATATAAAGAAAATTTTGTCTTCACAGAATTTTAATAGGGGAATTAAAACAAATTAAAAAAATTCTCAAAGTTAAAATATTGAAATTTTTGCTTTTTTTTTATGTTATCTTTTACGCTAAATGTTATATTTTAAAACAGAATTACAAAAAAAAAAAAAATTCTGTGAAGCAAAATATTCAAAACTATATAAATTAAATGCTCCAAAAATTTGAATAGCCAAATGTTAATGGTTCTGGAGATATATCGATTTGAATATGCAACATCTGTGAAAAACACTAGTGCTCGAAAAACGCCCTTTAAGCAGACGCTTCAATGTGTTACGCCCATTAGTGATGTTTAAATCACAGGTAATTTTGTGGCGTTCTAATCACCGGAGGAATAAGATAAAAACATCATTCCCTTCAAGAATGTATGAACTATTTTTTAAATTCAGAAAAAAAAATTGGTATTTTTGAAGAAATTTTGGTACTGGACCCCCTTAAGAAGCAATACGAAACCAACTTTTGATTTGACTTGTATCAAAAGGAATTGTTAATGTATAAATGACTAAGTCAAGAATTAACACAAACTGGTTAAGTATAATATATCTGCACATTACATTGATGAAAAAGTTTCTTGTTTGTAGCATAAACAATTACATCTAAATATAACTTTTAATTAGATTTATGTTGAAAGAGATTATTTAAATAGCAAAGAGATATCCTGTTTTATTAAAAAAGTTTAATTGTTTTTGGGTTACAAATGAGTTATATAACTGCAAAGTAGACATTTCAAAAAAACTTGAGAGGAAATTTGTTGCGATACAAAAATAGTGTTAACATTACTTCTCTCTGAAACATCTATTGTGATAATATAGTTAAATTTAGTGTAATTTGAGGTGAATAATTTCAGTTCATTTGATAGCTGGGCAAGATTTTGATTTCCAAATTGCTTTTTTTAACAGCTCAATTTGGATTTGTCTAATTTTCAGTACTCAGGTTTTGAGTCAAATTATAGAGATAGGATAAATTTTATTCTTATAATTTCTACAAAGGTGACGAAATTTGGATTAAGAGAGTGGTCCGACTAACGTATAGGAGGGATATTCACATTTTTAATCATTTAACCAAAGTAATGCAATAAAAAAGTAAGCAATATTATTTTAAAATATATCATAAATGTTAATAAACACGAATTCAAAGTCAATATTTCATTACTATAGATTTGCATAGAGCTAGAAACGTAGTATCGGCAGGGCCTGATTTACCATTAGGCCCACTAGGCCCGGGCCTAGGGGCCCCCAAATATGGGGGCCTCCAAATTTTGAAAGTTTTCTGAAAATTTTAAATATAATGGTCTTTTTATGGGAAGTACTAAACAAAAATAATAAAAAAATTTTAGTTACACATCCGCAAATTCTATATTTTTTATAGTCGTAGAGAGTTAAGTTAGATAAAGGAAATTAAGATCATACCAATTATAACAAAAAAAAAATCGTGTGAAAGTAGACTATGAGTTTTAATTGTAAAAAGCTAGTCTTAACGAATGTAGCTTGATCTGGTGATATTGTGGAGTAAGGAAATAAATATTTGCTATTGGGGGCCCCTCTCTGAATGTTGGGCCTACAGTAAAAAAAATTCTAAATCGGGCCCTGAAGTATCTATAAACGTTTTGTACGATCTATGGAGAGCTCAGTACAGCAATCCAACAAATTGCATACTAAGACCAAAACTCTCTTTACTTTCAAATAGATTACTAAAAGAAACGTATCCAGTCTTATAAGTAATATTGGACATAAGATAATCCCAGCAAAATGCGAACATGATATTAAGTTGTAATTATCACTGCGATTTTTTTAAAGTATGATTATATCTTAATATTGGTATTAGTTATTTTACAGTAAATGTGGGGTACAATCTGTGTAACACAGCTCATGATAGTAAAAAAAATATGTATATTTGTTAAGGGTAAGGGGGTATTCTACCATCTAAACTTTTTTTTTATTATTGTATATTTAAATAAAAAAATAGATATCCTTTATTTGAATTCATATGAAAGAACAATATTTCACATAAAAAAATTAAATTCTTTTTCATTTTTTAAAAAATTTAAAAATTTCACATTTTTTAAATTGCTAAGGCCTTTTTAAATACTAAAACTTTTCCCCACGATTTTCTCTGAAAAATTCTTTAAACTATATTATATAAGAAATGGCATTAAAATATGGAATACTCGTAGTAATTAATTATAATATAAATGTTTATTCATAACAAAAACAAATTTTTTAAATCTGCAATAATTTTACTTTAGTGCCAAAAAAATTAAAACTACAACATATTTTGTTAATTAGAATGTGAATTTATAAAATAGACATATTATACAACATGCTCTAAAAATTTAAGACCTCTTCATTTATCAGAAAACAAGCCTAAGAGTTTCAAAAAACTTAATATCAACAAAAAGCAAACAGTGAGAAATATCGATTTGAAGTTTTAATTTCTTAAGGAGATCATCCTATCATTGACTATAAAATATCATATAACTCATTCATTAACACAGATACACAATTTTGCATGCGTATTTAAATGATTCTAAAATATAATTATAGCAAATAAAAAAATTGGAAAATTGTGCAATTTTTAGGGCAGAGTGTCCCCTTAAAATAAGGATCTACACTATATAAATTAGGTTCTTACGCCTATTCTGAGCTCTTTCTCCCCATCAACACCATACGTGGTAAAAAAACACACTACTTTTTCTAATTTCTTAAGAAGATCATCCTATCATCGACCATAAAATGTCATATAACTCATTCATTAACACAGATACACAATTTTGCATGCGTATTTAAATAATTCCAAAATATAATTATAGCAAATAAAAAAATTGGAAAATTGTGCAATTTTTAGGGCAGAGTGTCCCCTTAAAATAAGGATCTACACTATATAAATTAGGTTCTTACGCCCATTCTGAGCCCTTCTCCCCATCAACACCATACGTGGTAAAAAAAACACTACTTTTTCTAACGCCTTCAAGAACTATGCCCCTCTTCTTTCTCACCCCCTACTTTTTTCTTCCAATCTGTCCTCGCCCTCTTCACTATGAAAGATGTTGAAACTTTTTTATATCATTTCCAGATCTAACTCTGGAATAGTTTTTTTCTTATAATTACCCACTATAGATATACAACTTAATTCTCCAATCCAAGGCATCAATTCCATCGAAAATATCTATTACATGAGTAAAAACTGTAATAATATAACCTATAAAAACAAAGTTATTAATATAAATCATTTATAAATATTGCCAATTTTTATATTATTGACATAGCGCCGATTCTGTAAACAGCGTGTGCTTGGTGTTTGCATCTAATTTTAAATATCAAAAACATTTCTATCAGCAAAATGTGTGGTAAACTACGTTTTAAAATTTATTTTTAAAATGAACGGGAATTCATGCACTCACATCCAAATATACTTTATTAATTCGGATTAAAACAATTTTATCATTTATTTATTAAAAACATTTTAGAAACATTAAAGAGTTCCTTCAATGGTAGATTAAATGTAATTTTATCGCGATTGGATGATGGCAAGCTGGTTTATTAGTATTCCGTAAAAGCGACCTTTTAGTTACAACCCCAAAAATTGATAGAATACATTTTCATTGACATCGAATCTATCTGCCGAATTTCATCTCGAGTGGATGACGGCAAGGATATTAATTAGGTCTCCGTAGATTTGCCCGTCATCGACTTGCACACCACAGCCAACCACACACACACAATCAAAGTTAATATAAAAGATTTAAAAAACAACTTAATTTTCAAAGACTAATGCGAGAATAAAATTTATTGAATTTAAAAGAACTTGAATTTTTTTGCAGAATATTGCAGTTTTATCCACTAACACAACAATTCTGAAAATTTAAGGGGATTTGGTACCTCTTGTTTTCACAAGAAATAATAAAAAAAATTATTATTTTTTTTTGCATGTTTATAATCTTTGAAACCTTTTCCTTATTCTGCAAGTTTTTGATCTGATCCAATAACTGCAATTGCAGAAAAACTATATTTTTATGGAGAATTTAGCATTGCTGCAATAGCTCCTTTGGTGTTTCTAACGCATTTTTCTCAGTTCGTGATTTTTGAAATTCCCACCTTACTCAAAATGCTAAAACTTCAGCAAATATGAATGAAATGCCTTGCAATTTTTTTGCGTCATTCTAAAGATCTATTCGACAAAAATAGGCATGGATTTTTGAATAAAATATAAACTTTTTTTTTACCAATTTAAATATTGAAAAATATCCTTTTTTTACGCTTTTTTTTATCTATAGGTAGAGTAATTATCGTTTTTCTCGAAAACTATTTTACTTATTCTAAATCCGATGCCTATAAAGTTAGAGTATATTACTAGGACATTTTTTTAAAAAAAAAATTAGGTAAAAATATTGAAAAATGAAAAAGAAGATAAACTTTGAAATTTGAAATTTAATTTTTTTTTTTTTAAATTTTGAAAATTAAGAGCACTATTTGAGATCTTTTTTAATAAAACTTAGTTTTTACTTAGTAATACTTCCAATATGTAAAAATAAGAATTTTAAAGGCTTAAATAAAAAAAAAGTTTGAAGGGTACCAAGTCCCCTTAAAATCACGTCATAAGCAAATTACTCGTTCATCAACTTTGCGAGCTTGAATATGATGAATATAGATACCATTCTCAAAAGAGATTGATACTATAGAAGGTGTAAACTTGTACCATATTTGCAGAGTAGTGCAATTTTATCCATTACTGATAAATTTTTATAAAGTTTAATACCACGTCATAAACAAGTTACACCTGTCATCAACTTCGCGAGCTTAAATATGACGGAATGATGAATAGTGGAGTCACTTTCATAACAAAGTCCATTGATGCTGAAGAAGGTGTGAACATCTATTAGGTGACAATTACACGAACGCGCTTCCACTTCGCAATGATCAATGAAGGGGGACACGCAATTATTGCTACTGAACCCTTTTGAGGGGAACCCAGGTTCCCTCTCCCCCCTTAATTTATACGTTATTCTTAACACTAGAAAGACGGGAGCTTAGTATATACCTATATTGCCTGAAAGCAGTCAAAATGACTGCATTGTGAAAAAATAACTAATGCGCAAAGAAATTTGTTTAACAGTAATTTTTAATATATTTTATATCACTTATAGTCATATAACAAGTTATTAATAAGTATTAGCAATAAAAAAATGTATTTCAGTTCGAAAAAAATAATTTATACATTATCTGGACATTTTAGCCGTATCGATTACAGTATGAGATCATACACTCAGTGATCCTCCTTCCCATCTGAATTACGTTACAGCGCTTTCAAAGGGAACAAAGCGCGTGGCCAGTCCTAGCATAAAGATTCGAATAACAAGTACGAATAACAATAACAATAACTTTAGTTATTGAACAACTGCAACTTATCAAGTATATGTCGAAATCGACAATTTATCATGAACTTGTATGTTATCATGTTATTCCAATCCAGAGCCGAACTGGTCTTTTCCAAGCAGTCAAAATGACTGCTTTTCGGCAATATAGGTATAACACACATATACATACCGGAAGTGAAGGAGGAGGGGGGGGGGGCAACAAAAATGATTAATTAACCCATTTATATGTTGTAGAAAAAGTCACAAAATTATAAGAAGCTGTGTCATTATTTAAATAATTATTTTTTTAATTGAAATTCAAAAGCAGTCAAAATGACTTGCTTAGGCAATCTAGTGTTAAAAAGCCAAAACGCAACCAGTCAGAACTAAAACAATATTGAATAATATCAATAAGACTCTCAAAGATGTTTTGAATTTAATTAAGTAAAATTATGAACTTAAATTATTAAATTCTACATTTCCGTACCCTAGAGGTACAGGATGCTATTTTCAATTTTGCTTGGTTGTATCAATAAATTTTCTGACTCATAACTTACAAAAGAGGTATGCTACCCGAAATCACCGTTAATTCAACTTCTGGACTACTGAAACAAAACTGTGTGTGAAAAAAAGACTACTTTCAGAGTGGTCTTAGCCATAAAAACTATCCCATTTGAGTTTCGAATGGGAGAAAACACGGAAAACTCAGAGAAAGTAACGCGACAACTAATTCGAGACAATCAATCGAAAATGTCAGAATAATTTTTCCTTTTAAAAAGCACAAGAATGTCAGGAGGATTTTGATCCCAAGACTTCTTAGGCTAGACTTTTGTCTATAGGACGCGAGTTGGGCTTCATCACCAATTTTTCCAATTTCGCAGAAACAAATAACTCTCCTGTGAAACTATAAAAGAAATCGGGATGAAGCCCAACTTGCTTCCTATAGACAAAAGTCTTGTGATCAAGCATTCCTGACTCTCTTTTGCTTATTAATAACCATATTTGTTCTTTCTCTAAGTTAACAACATTTATATATAATTTTCTTATTATAACTACTTTTTAAAAATGAGTATCTTTTATATAAAGTTACCCCTAGAAAAATATGAAATGTACATAAGATTGTCTGTCAGCTTAACATAAAATCTAAAAACTAGCCTTTACCATAGGGATACAAATTCGGAACAAAATGCAATTATTTAAGGAAAAAAATTTAATAATTGAATTTAAGGAAAAAAATTTAATAATTGAATTTAAGGAAAAAAAATTAATAATTGAATTTAAGGAAAAAAATTTAATAATTGAATTTAAGGAAAAAAATTTAATAATTGAAAGCCAAATGAACAAAATAGAATCTGATGTTACGTCTAGTAAGGTTAGGAAATAACTTTCATGTTAGGTCTATGCCAACCTGATGGCTGTCGAGTTAGCGCTCTGGCCTCGCGTGCCAAAAGTGCCGGGCTCGAATCCTGGGATAGGCATGGATGTTCGTTGTATTCGGAATCCACGTTAAGCTGTAGGTCCCGGCCTGATTAGCAGTTATTTTGCACAAAAATAGGTCGTTGAGCGTACAAACTAGACCATGTTAGGTCTATGCTGATACCCCATAGGCATAAAATGAGAGCTTGGTCGATCTGCTCGAACTATATTTTTGCCTTCGTAGTGCATATCTTCATAGTATAGCATTTATTACTACAGCTGAGTAAGTGGCGTTTAAAAGAGCATTTAAAACAATTTTAGTCTGTTTTAGAAATTTGTCAGTTCAAGTGAAAAATGCTAAACTTAATTATCATTTTAGATTTAATTAACGTTTTGTTGTACAACCAAAGACTCCATTGAACACTAAGAGCATACAAGTATCATGAACTAGACTATTTACAAAACGATTACGCCACTACAGACCAAACACAATTATAAAACTTACATAAATTTATCGACAAAAACACGCGCAAATATGTTATCACGTTATCTTTTTTAATGACTAAACTTTTTGTGTACGAAAGGTTATGCAAACATGTAGCATATGGCGCAAAAGTTGTTTTATTCTTATTTAAAATATCCAAAGGTGCTGATTATGTCACTTTTTCTTTCAGACGAAATTTGGGACAAGAAAGATAATAATATTTACTTGCTTGTTTTGTATTGAACTAGGTCTTTATTAAACTTTCTTTACTAACAGAACCTACACTAAAAATCTATGTCCAAGTTCATGTTTAACTAAGAGCATATGTGGTTTACTAATAACTAACTTCCATTGAATCTAAGAGCTAGAAACTAAATTTATTATAATATATAAAACAAATTATGGAAGTAAACGATTTCAGTGTTAAAGAGTTGATGATATTATGTAGGTTTTCATGAAAATGAAACGATACTATTGATGAATTTACCTTTTTGCAGAGAATATTATTAAAAAATTCAAAACGTCATAATTATCTTTAATCAAATGTATATAAGTACAGAAGCTTAGTTTCTATTTAGTGTTCTTAAATTGCCATTAAATATTTATTGAGGAAATTAGAGCTGAATCTATACGTTATTTTTTAAAATATTTAATCAATAAAACATTTGTTGAACATTAGTTCACCTGGTTAATAAGCTTTTTTAAAAATCAGAATTTTTTTATTTTTTTTTTAGATCAAGAACTTAATTTATCAAGTATTGATACTTGATCATTTTATACTAAGTATTAAGAAAAACAAAATTATTAAAATTTGTAATTCTTCTAACATTGTTTCTTATTCTTATAAAAGAACACTTTGGATCTAGATTTATTTATACTAGTAGAATGCAACATGACGTTGACTAAAGTATTCTTAAATGTCTAAGTTACTCTTTTATGATATTTTTTTTTATATTTATAAACAAAAATATTTTTACCGATGCGCTTGTTTTGATGGATGCTTGTTCCAGTGGAGAAATAATGTTTTTAATCAAACTTTATAACTAAAACATTTCACATTTTTATATTATTCTGTTTCTCAAAGAAACTCTTTTTTTTCTAAAATATGATATTCATTTTGCTACGTGGGTTATATCAAACTCCATATAATGGTTTAAAAAAGTACAGAATGTTTATAATTAAAGTTTTCCTGTTTCAAGTCATCTGGAGTCTGTAGAAATCAACAAAAGAATAAGTGTTCATACATATCTAAGTCTGGGTTCGTTTTCCTAGTATTCATAGTTATTAAAATTCTATTTTAAGCCATCTGAAGCCTATAATAGTCAACATTATCATCATAAAATTAACTTAGAGTAGTTCCGAGATCTTATGGATATGAATTGTAAAAAAAGAAGAAGAAACAATAGTTACATGCTTGGTAACCATAAAAACGGTAATAATATTTACTTGCTTGTTTTGTATTGAACTAGGTCTTTATTAAACTTTCTTTACTAACTGAACCTATACTAAAAATCCATTGTCCAAGTTCATTTTAAACTAAGAGTGTATGTGGTTTACTAATAACTAGTAACTTCCATTGAATCTAAGAGTTAGAAACTAAATTTATTATAATATTTAAAACAAATTATTGAAGTAAACGATTTTAGTGTTAAAGAGTTGATGATATTATGTAGGTTTTCATGAAAATGAAACGATATTATTGATGAATTTACATTTTTGCAGAGAATATTATTAAAAAATTCAAAACGTCATAATTATCTTTAATCAAATGTATAGAAGTACAAAAACTTAAATTTTCTATTTAGTGTTCTTAAATTGCCATTAAATATTTATTGGGGATATTAGAGCTGAATCTATACGTTATTTTTTTTAAATATTTAATATAATAGTCAACATTATCATCATAAAATTAACTAAGAGTAGTTCCTACATCTTATGGATATGAATTGTAAAAAAAGAAGAAAAAACAATAGTTACATGCTTGGTAACCATGATGTAGATCTTTAAAGACTTATAAAGAAGCTAATTTTATAAACCAGAACCTTATCGGAAAACGTGTAAATGAAGTTCTGACTAAAAATAAAATCCTTAAGTTTTGAATTACTGTCCTATAATTGTAGTCTTGGATTGGTTGGTTGTTTTCAGATTATCTGGCGCCGTCAGCAACACGAGGGCTATAATGCGCCGAAACATTCGTCATTAGACAAGCCAACATACATTTACAAACACCCATGCCTAACACGGGACTCGAACCCGCAACCTCGCGGTCTAGAAGCTAGCACGCTAACCACTATACCGTTTGGTCGGCTGTAGTCTTGGAAGCACCGTTTTCATAACCTTAAAGTACTTATAATTTGTATTATTACTTTTTTGCATACTTTTATTTTTAGATATTATTTTAACATTATCTCAATAATACAAATACAAAATGTTATGAAATCCCGTTGAGTACTATAGCCCTCGACGCTCGAAGAGAACTTTATAAAAGTATTGATTTTTTATTTTTATTTTTAATAATTACGAAAACTTATCATACAGAGAGATATTGCATACATTACAAAATGTTGAAAAAATATTGAATACTAAAAGGTCAAGTAAGCTCGAAACAGGAGAACTTTAATATTTACGAACACCTTAAACACAAATTTTAATACTTATGAAAACATAACCTATAAGGAAAGATTGTGTACATTACAAAATGTTATTAAGTTCTGTTCATTACTACAGGCTACAAAAGGATTGAAACAGGAGAACATTAATAATTATGAACACCTTGAACAAAAGCATTAGTAATTAAGAACGCAACCTACGGCAAAAGATTTCATACACTATACGAATATTATTAAAATCTGTTCAGCTCCAGGCAGCTCGCAACAAGAGAACTTTAATAATTATGAACATCCTCAATACAATCATTAATCATTATGAACAAATATCTTGCAGTGAAATACTGCATACATTACAAAATGTTATTAAGTTCTGTTCATTACTACAGGCTACAAAAGGATTGAAACAGGAGAACATTAATAATTATGAACATCTCGAACACAAAAATAAAAATGCATAATTTTGAATACATATTCTAAATTGAAAGATTGCATACATTACAAAGCATTATCTTACGACCAATTCTAACTGCAGACAACTTGAAACAGGAAGATTTTAATAATTATGTACACACAGAATACAAATTTTAATAAATATGAACACATATTTTACATTACAAAATGGCGCGAAGAATGGGGAATATATAGAAAAGGATGGTGTAAAATCTCAAAAATGTTCAGGAGCTTAAAGAAAATATATCTTGATTATCCAAATGAAGAAATACATTCTGAAATCCTTTGTTACTGTTTACATACCGAGTGTTCAAAAATCATGTAATTTTGGAAGTCACCTTAATTTCACCTTAAATTTCAATCAATAAAATTTTCATTTTGACAGATGTTTTTAAAGAAGTATTGTGTTAGTAGTAGACATGATGGGTATATTTTGAAGTTTTGAAAAATGCGTTTTTTTTTCTCACAACACTTATAATTCAACACTTTTGTATATCTATACTGTTAAAAATTTTGTTCCACCTTGCACCAAAAATTGTTTCCCATTTAGCTGCAACCAACATTTGGTGCTTAGTTTCAAGATTTAATGGTGCTACCTCGGACCGCAAGCACCATTAAATCGTGAAACTATGCACCAAATGTTGGTTGCAGCTAAATGGGAACAAATTTTTGATGCAATGTGGAACAAAATTTGTATAGTGTAGGCAAAGCTTTATTTTTCAGGTAATATAGGTTCTACATTTCTTAATATGGGTCTCATGATACTCTTTACATTACACTGCCCACATGATGGCTATGGGGTTAGCATTCTGGCTTTGCATGCCTAAGGTGCGGGGTTCGAATCTCGATGTCCGTTATGATTCGGAATCAACGTTAAGCTGTAGGTCCCGCCTCCAGCCTGATTAGCCGTTACTGTGCATACAAATAGGTCGTTGAGCGTACAAACCAATCAACCAACTAACTGTACATAATACTCTTCTACATGATACTATTTTTAATGTATATTCTTGTTCCCCAAAAATATAAGAGATAAATTTTATTTGAATAATGAATATTTCTTGTAATCGTAAAAATGGCATTTATTTTCCATAAATTGGTTACTTTTCTGATAACGGATAAATTCTAGTATTTTGAATAGGAATCAAAATATGTCACAATTGATGGTTGCAATTCAATCATTAGTACATTCTTCATAAAAACTTTTCTGTGTTCATTGATTGCGGAAGTTCTTAACCTATACTAATTAAAATGTTAAAAACATTTTGTTGATTTATATTATATAACATTGCTTTAAAAACTAAAATTAAAGGTAAAAAAGCAAATTTCATTCAAAATTTATTTTGTTAGACAGCCAAAGTACTCTGAATTCCTATTTTTAAATATAATTTATTAACCTCTTTCAAAACTTAACATTCGTTTTATAAACTTATTTTAAAGCATCGATAGAATGCTCCCAAAATGTATTCACAGACTGTTTTGCTCTCTCAAAATGAATAAAATACATTAAATTACAGAAAGAAAATATAATTGAAATTTCTTAATGATGACTTTAAAGACAAAACAGTAGGATTATAACTTGACCTATTGAAATGCTTTAAAATATATTCACAAACTGTTTTGCTCTAGTGCTTTAATTTTCTAGAATGTCTATATATACCCAGGTAATTTCTATACTCAAGCTAGATATATCTAAGACTCAAACACTAGAATTTGCACAAATATATTGAAGAAACCATTACACGTACTAAAATTATTCAATATATTTTAGTATAGAATTTTTATCTGTAGTTACACAATACGCAGTCTTTTATTTTAGAAGTAAACATTATTTTACTGCAGGTTAGACTAATATAAAAACTATTTCGATCAATACTTTCAAGCTATATAATTGGATTGTCCTAGGTTTCATGCTTTTTAAGTAGGACACATCAATTTAAAAATTTGGTGAAAGCAAGGACCAGACTAGGATCTATCCCGAGACAATTCACTTACTGTACTAAGCTGAAACTCTAGGTTTTAAGACAAAGGCGCCCCCTCATGCTTGAAAGGAAGTTTTAAATTTTTGAAAGAGTGATCATAAAAACTAATTAAAGTATCGGTAATTTAAAGCTGATTTTTAATTTGTAATAAAAATCCTATCAGTATCATAACAATTAATTTCAATAATACGAAATAAAATAATTAACAAACATACTGGAAGTTTATTTTGTATGGGATATACTTTCAAACAGTAGCATTATACAATCTAATATTTAACTTAAGTAAAAATGCATTAATCATTCACATTGAGAAGTCACTTTTTGACCATCCCGTTGCTATGGCGTTGGGCCACCTCTTGCTTTTAACCCTTTCAGTCCTAATTATTTATTTTTCATTTTAAAAATCTGAAATTTATAAAATATACTCATTTGGTATCCAGAATAACAGGGTTAAAAGCAATTTTTTTTTGTTTAATTTTTTAATTAAAATTAAAAATGATTCCAAATGGCATCATTGGGCATTAGGTATAGGACAAGTCTAAAGCTATTTCGCTTCGGGATTTCTAAATAAATCAAATAAAATTTGAAATCTTCTATTAAGTCGTAAATATATCTTAACTTAGTGAACACTGCTAGTAAAAAATAGCAATAACGTGGTAGTAACAGTTCGAATCTAAAATAAATAATATAGCCGGGAAAAGGTGTTGAGTGGTACTTAACTCCCACTGATGCCAAATGGAATCATCACTTTTCAATCGTTGCAAATGTTAAAATTTTAAAATATTTATTCGTTAAAAATTGTTAATATACAATTTTTAAATATTAAAGAAAATAATACGAACGTATTTAAAAGAGTTATTTAATTTAAATTACTTAAAAAATGAAATTAATTTCGGCATCTTTTTCGGAATTGAGAAAACATAAAAAAGTCTCATTTCATTCAGCAACAGAACCCGTGCAGCCATATATTGGTGAAAAAGAAAAATATATTTGGGCAGAGAATAGTTTGATGATATAGTTTTGTAAAATAGTTTTGTAAAAACGTTGATTCGAATTCACTGGGAGTATTAGGTGAGGAGAAAAAAAATTGTAAATGTTGTGATTCCAATTGGCATCACTGGGAGTGAAAGGGTTAATACAGTGTTGATTTTTCTCGAACACTGCACTCAGATATACTTTGATATGATCCTTGATTGATACTGTTACCAGCTATTGCACTGTTACCAGTCGATTCTCCATTCCACTTGATCATTCATCAGTTGGTGACAGCCATAATTTATACAATCGAACCAAGTCTTATGTCTAACATCCCATTCTTGATACATTTTCATTACAGCAGCTCACAAACATTTTACAAATGCAGCAGTTTCGCCAGAGCTCGCTTGATGACACCGAACTCTTAAAATCATTCCACATTCCGTCAAATCTCTCCCCCCCCCCCCATATATTTAGAAAAGATTCACCTACACTCTAAAAACTGTAAGCTTTTAATAATAAAGTACACTCTCAGTGATAGTTACATGGTTAAATTTGTGAACAATAATTATTCACTAAAACTTTAAAAATCAATTAATGCCTATAAAACTATTTCTTTCTAAATGAGTTATTTTGAATATAAATTCAAGAATTGGAAGGAAAAAAAAATGAGAAACACTAAAATCTGTAGATTAAAACACAAACTTTTGATGATGATCCTAATTCTGAATATTTTTATTACAAGTATACATCAAACTATAAATCTACGTTCACAAATACAAACTTTCAATAATGATATTAATTCTAAATACTTTCGTTACACTCCTACGCTGAATGACAAATCGACACTCACAAACACGAACTTTTAATGATGATCCTAATTCTAAACATTTTTGTTGCAGATGCATGCCATACGACAAATCTACGTTCACAAACACACACTTTTAGTAATGTTCCTAATTCTAAATATTTTCGTTACAGGTCTATGCCAAACAACAAAAATACGCTCACAAACACACGCTTTTAATGATTATCCTAATTCCAAATATTTTAGTTACATATCCACGTCAGACGAATGAGACAGGACAAAAAAAAAAACCTCTCCATTAGAGTTAACAGTTCCAAACACGCAATTAGATAAAACATAGGAGTAAAAAAGTTTATGTGGTCAGATTCCTTCCCGTGGTTTCAATTTATGCGCACTAAAATTCCAGCTTCATTTAATGGAAGCTGAGTACTCAGATGGGAACCGAGGCTGAAAAGGGTTGGAACCGGATAGGTGCAACTAGCTATAAACATTTAATGGTCGTTGCGTTGATGAAATCGGCATAAAAATATATCCCACGTTGCTGAATATGAACCCAACTGTAATTACTTCATTGTATCACACTAGAGATTTCTCTTATAAAAGTTACGTGCTAATTAAATTATATTCTGTGAGTTGATTGTTTGGTGGTTGAAAACGCATGAGCTACAGAAGACTGGGCCGAATGAATAAATTAAAGTAAATAACTTTGGAAAGACCTTTTAAAAGGGACTGCTATGCATTTGCTTTTCAACTTTCAGGAAACCTAGAAAACTCCCACTAAGCATCCAGACAATCGACAAGAGGGTAATTGTGACCATCTCCATTGTATCTGTTCAATTTTGGAACTGTATAAACATGGGACCATTCTATTTTTGAGCCTTGAGTACAGAAATCTCATTGATTAGTTTATAGTAATTTACTGTCTAAAATATCTGTTTTTGAATTAAATAACAAATGAAAATAGATACAAGATTTAAAGACACTCAAAGTAAAAACATTGAAACAAAATGCATAAGATAAATTTATATGGAATCAAAAGTTGATGGCATACTTAGATGCGTCGTATTTTGAAATAGCTCTTTCATAAATACTATTTTCCACAAACGCTGGTTGATAGTTTTGGTTAAATTTTCTCACTGATCTGATAACTATAAGTCTGATCACTCATTTTAGTTGAGAGTGAGCTTTTTACAAAAGTGGAGATTGCGAGTGTTTGTCAAAGGCTATCAGTTGAATACAATCTAATACGAGGTGATGAATAACAACTAAACCAGGTTGCATCATTTACAATGAATCACACATTGAGTTCGACAAAAAAAATGCATCACTTTATTATAATAATTTCTGAATAACTTCTTTAAAGATGTCAGGATCGAATCCTGGGTTAGCATGGATGTTCGTTGTGGTAAGGAATTCACTTTAAGCTGTAGGTACTGGCCGGATTAGACTCTATTGTGCACAAAAATAGGTCGTCGAGCTTACGAAACCAATCAAACAACCAACCTGAAATAGCTCATTTGATATGATTGAAATGAGTAAAATCATGTATGAAACTAAAGAAATATCAGGGTTTTTTTTTACAATAACTTTTCTGTGAACAATATTAGACACATGAAAATTCTATCAGAGACATCTTTGTATAACATAACGATAAATTAAACAACGCGGTCACACAATGAATTACAATGAGGTATATGCGAAAGCATAGCGTATCATTATGCCTCTTACCAACAATCAAATTCAAATAGAATACATGCTTTCTTCTAATATATAAGGGTTTACATTAGAATGCATTCTCAACCTTAACAAAAGGATATTTTGATTTTTTTTATGAGACATAGTAGCCAAATTGTCCGTTCCACCGTTAGAGTTATATTACATTGAGGGGCATATCCCAATGCATTTAATTTTACCACAAGCATGTCTTGAAATTGGATAAGAGCATTTACCTAAAGCACGTATAAGAGAGGAGTTCAAATTTCTTAATAATTAATTTAAATTAAGTGATAAAATATGCATAAATGTCAGTAAACATAAGCTCTAAGTAATAATAGCATTATAGACTTTCATGGAGCTAGAAAGCGTAATTACAGAAACAATTTCCAGTTTAAATGTTTCATCCACTCAGTATGACAACCCAACTTGCTGCATTTCAAAACCAAAACACTTTTACCTCCAAAAGTTAATAATTACTACTAGGTATCATGTTCCCAACTTCCTGAAGATCATTTGACGTCCAATATTACTCATAAGGCTGGGTAAGTTTCTTTCAGTAAAGTGTATCTGGAGTAGAGAGAGTTTTGGTCTTGGAATGTAATTTGTTGGATTGCTGTACTGAACTTTCTATAGACCGTACGAGATGCTCGCTGATATTACGTTTCCTTGCTCTATACACGTTTATAATGATGAAATATTGGTTTTGATTTCTTGTTTATTGACGACTGTAACATATTTTGTAACAATATTGCTGACTTTTATTGAATTACTTTATTAAAATGATTAAAAATATGAATATCCCTTCTATACGTATCCCGTATCACTCTCCCGATATCAACAATGTGTGTGGTACTTCGAAGGGATACTTAGTGACAAGATTCAATGCAATGAAAACTATCAATCACTTGAAAACATTTCTAAATGTTAGATGGATGATTTGGACAACAGATCTCATAAAGAATCCCATATGTTAAGTATAAGAATTCAGAGCAAAGAAATGAACTGTCAGTTGTTGAAATACACATGAAATTTACCCTGAATTTGCGTGAAGAGGGAAATGGTATTGCATAAGAAAAAAAATATTTCAAAATAGTTTTTATTTATGCCATACCGTTTTATTCTTCTTTGCTTATATTCATATCATATTTCAGGTCATTCTGACCAGTGTTCTTTTTTTTACAGCTTTTTGAAAATTGAATAATAATTATAATTACCATGCATCGTCATTCTTCCTGGTACACTTTGTATTCCATTTAGAAACTGTATTTTTTCATTTATCATAATAATACGTAAAGATATCTCCTTAATGTAATTTTACTGTGTCAAAGCTGCTTTAATCTCCAATGAAACTATTAGCGAAAATTGCATTGATATTCCTTTAACTATGTATACCGATCTAAATTGGAAACAAATTGAGAAGCAAAAATAACCAAGTAAGGTTTTCCTGTAACGCATTTATTCCAGCTGGTTTACATGTAAGCAAAATCTACATAAAATAATAGGTTATGACACTCCAATAAGAAACTTCAAACTTCTTAGGAGATATTTTTATTGTTTTGATAAAAATAAAACCCATTTGCTCAGCTAACACCCTCACGAATAACAACTCGATTTGCTCAACTAACGAGCCATTAAACAAAGGCACTCTTCAATGCACACCATAAAAAATGTAAGCTTGGACTTGCATTCAAAACTAATTTCCGCTGCCGATGTGAACCTCTCACGTCAGCTGCAGTGATGACTTAATAGCCATCAACACAAGGCAGGTGCTAAATAAAGTCATAAATGCGGCTCTTTTTGCACATTCTGGGAATCAATATTGCCAATGACTGAGTTGATATAGTTGTTTCCTACGTATTCAGAATTACTCAAGAGGTTGCAATTTCTTGAGTGCAGTGACAAAATTATAAGGTACTTGGCAGTAGTACGGTCACTCTCATTTCAAACTAAAATTGCAGAGGTTCGCTTTCAATTAGTTTCCGTAAGCAATATTTCTCAAGAAGCCGCGAATTCTAGAATTCTGTGACAAAATGATTGGGTATCTAAAAATGACATAGTCACACGCATTTCAAACTAAAATTGCAGAGGTTGTAATCGCTTTTTATTAGTTTCCGTATGCAGTATTTCTTAAGAAGCCGCGAATTCTAGAATTTTGTGACAAAATGATTGGGTATCTAAAAATAACATAGTCACACGCATTTCAAACTAAAATTGCAGAGGTTGTAATCGCTTTCTATTAGTTTCCGTAGGCAATATTTCTCAAGAAGCCGCGAATTCTAGAATTCTGTGACAAAATGATTTGGTATCTAAAAATGACACAGTCACACGCATTTCAAACTAAAATTGCAGAGGTTGTAATCGCTTTTTATTAGTTTCCGTATGCAATATTTCTTAAGAAGCCGCGAATTCTAGAATTCTGTGACAAAATGATTGGGTATCTAAAAATGACATAGTCACACGCATTTCAAACTAAAATTGCAGAGGTTGTAATCGCTTTTTATTAGTTTCCGTAGGCAATATTTCTTAATAAGCCGTGAATTCTAGAATTCTGTGACAAAATGATTGGGTATCTAAAAATGACATAGTCACACGCATTTTAAACTAAAATTGCAGAGGTTATAGTTGCTTTCTATAAGTTTTCGTAATCAATATTTCTCAAGAGGTTTTGAATTCTAGAATTCTGTGACAAAAATATTATCAGGTGGGTAATAGTTCGATATATAATTTTTAACATTCAATAACAATAGTAGATTTCATTTGAAATTCTCTCTTTCAAATTTTAATCTTCGTAAAACCTCGATTTTTGATGTTAATATGAAGACTATTCATCAATTTTTCTATTCTTCACAATAAATTCATTTATACTACATTTTACAACACTACATAAAAAAGACAACTTCATTATTTTAAGGAACAGAACTGTATAGTTTTAAAATAAATTGAAATGTAAATAAAATAATTTGAAAACTAAACTTTAAGCATATTGACCACGAATCAAACAGTCACACATTTTAAACCATCACTTAAATTCCAAAAATAGCTGTTCGAAATTGATTGCATTATTCTTATCATAAATTAAGAATTTTAAAATGTAAAACATATTTCATTTATTATTATATCCTCGAAAAAAGAAGGTAAGCAAAGTATGTTGAACACTAAAATTTTACTGTAGGTATTATAAATGAACTCTTGTTTTAATTATATACTTTAAAATTATAACTGAGGTTTCAAAATTTTGGGCAATTTCTCATTTATTTGCTTCAACATTGAAGAATCACAACCCAACTTAATACGCTATATAGAGAAATGAATAAAATCATACCCAGAAACATTAACAATAATTTGTTTATGTAGTTTTATATTAATATTTAGGAAAACGACGTAAAATTTAAACATGTAAATTGCGTTTGGTGTAAATATTGTGACTAATGAAAAATGTTCTGAAAGAAATGTTCTTTTAAGGGGGTCCGGCACCTCCATAGGAGCCCATGTTAAATTCAATAACTTTGGAGGCATCTCATTTAATAACCTATTCTTCAATCATTATGAAGCTTTCACAGTATAATATTTAGATACTTTTGAATACTTTAACACGAGGGTTTTGTTATTTTTTAAAAATTAAAATAATTATGATTTTCTAAAAATATGTTTACGAAATTTTTTAAAATTTAAGACTATTTTTTTTAATAAAAAGTATGCTTCTTAACAATAATTCCTCGTGTTAAAGTACTTAAATATATTAGAGAAATATGTAAAAAAAATGTCAAGAATTTATGTCATGTAGATTTTAAGCTATGTCCCCCCAAACATGAAAAAATGGCATTTTGAGAAATTCGACTTTGAAGTTAAAAAACATGCTTCAAATACCTACATTTTGTTTACTTCAAAAAATTATTAAAAATACTTTGAAATCAGATATAATTACAAATTTGGCATCATTTTAAAGAGAAAAATGTATATTTTGATAAACAGTAATAAACTCGAAATTAATAATCTGAAAAATTTTCATGTGCCGGACCCCCTTAAGTTACTTTAATGTCAGTGCGTAAAAAAAGCAAATTTTATATCTACTTAAAAATTAATAGACCACAAAAATAAATAAATAAATAAATAAGTAAGTAAGTAAGTAAGTAAGTAAGTAAGTAAGTAAGTAAGTAAGTAAGTAAGTAAGTAAGTAAGTAAGTAAGTAAGTAAGTAAGTAAGTAAGTAAATAAATAAATAAATAAATAAATAAATAAATAAATAAATAAATAAATAAATAAATAAATAAATAAATAAATAAATAAATAAATAAATAAATAAATAAATAAATAAATAAATAAATAAATGAATGAATGAATGAATGAATGAATGAATGAATGAATGAATGAATAAATAAATAAATAAATAAATAAATAAATAAATAAATAAATAAATAAATAAATAAATAAATAAATAAATAACTTTTACAAACTAACTTAATTTGAGTCCACCGACATCAAAAATTGCATTGTGCCAATCATTGTTACTAAAAGACAGTTTCTATATTCTTTTCCATTGCCATCCCTCAGGTCCAAGCTTGCTACAATTTAGCTACACTTAGAAACTGAATGAACTGGATGGTGATACATGCTAACAAAAACCTCCCAATTTAGAGTTTTAATAACAAAATGTACCCAAGTTGGCAAATTTGGCAACAAACTCTCCAAGACAATTTATCAAAATATATCCTATCTCTACTTCTAATGCGCTATCTCTATTTGGAACCATGATCTGAGCTCCAATGAGAAGGAACTCCTATGTAGAGGGTATTTTGGTACTCTACGAAACAGGAATATATGTAGAAGGTACTTTAGGTAGAAGATGCGTCGAATTGGCCCGTAAATGATCCTCTGTTAGCTCATCGTACTTTAAAGTACAATAAATAAATGTATTACACGGTTTTAAAAATAAAATTATTAGCTTCAAACGATTCGAATCCAGCATCTTTGGCATGCGAGACCAAAACACTAACCATATGTGTTAAGGGTTAATTTAAATGTACATTAAGAGGTATTGCAAGATTGGTCCATATTGCAAGATTGGTGTTTCATTTTTTCGGCTTTAATATCTTCTAAAGAATTGCTTTAAAACATAAATGTTTTTATATCAGGAATAGACACAGTAATAAAAACTCATTAAAAAATTTAATGTTTAAATAATTAGTGTTTTATATTATTAATATTTATTATAACTTATAATCCTTTTTATGAAAACATTTTAAAGCGCATTATAAAACACTTACTTACTTTACCTTCAAAAGTTGCTACTTATCCATTATTAATGTTTTATACCTGTTATAAAAATTCTTTTGTTTTAGAGTAATACTTCGACTGTTATTTTTGTCAAATACACGAAGCAGCAATAACAGGCTGACGATCTCTTTTAAGATACTTTATAAAGAAAGTCACATAATTATAGATTTTAAACGTCATCTGATATTGATGAATTGATTTCTTGATCACCAAATCGTTATCTTGAACTGGCATTTACCATTAAATATCATGTTCCCACCTCTCTACAGATCCTCTGATGTCCAATATTACTCATGAGACTGAAAAAACTATTTTCAGTAAACAGTATCTAATGTTAAAAAGATTTGGTCTTTGAGTGCAATATGTTGAATTTGTTTTTAATAAGCTCCCCAAGAGCGCAAAAGATAATTAAATTTGACTTTTTCACTGTAATTATGTTAACTTGATCTAGAGAAGTCTTTAATGGTGAAATATCGGTTTCTAAATCACGTTTATTGATACTTATGGCAAATTTTATTCCGTTTTTGCCTTGGATAAATGATTAAAAATATGAATATCGCCCCTATAAGTAAGCCCGACCACTCGTCTAATCAGGCATGTGTTGGATGCTTCTATGATATGCACCGTGCAGTGGTTTAATGTATTAGGAATTTCCATCACTTCCAAACAGTTCAAAAGGTGGGGTGAGCAATTTAGCCACTAGAATTTCTCAAGAAAATCCTGTTAAGTATGAGAATACAGTGCCAAGTAAACACTGATGACAGGGGAGATCATATCTCACACTAATAGTCAACTCTATGAGTTGCGTGATTTTGATTGTAAATGCATCGGTACAACTGCACATTAATGGTACTCCATTCTTATGCCCCCACTGTACACTTGGCATTTCAATTTGCGACTGAGTTGTTTTACTTATAGATATGTTACATAAAGATGTATCTTTCATGTGAATTTCATTTATTTTTGTTGCTCCCTTGAGAAGTTATTAGGGAAAAACTGATTTACCCTTAATTTATGGACATGAGTGTATAAAAAAATGCTATATTGATTTTTATCTTCCTTTTCGCAGGAATATTTTTCTGTTTTTAGAGGATAATTTTTTAATATATGTTTTCTTGGCAAAGTGCCTAATTTTTTTTCTTTGTCAACTGTGAAACAATAATCAGAAAGCAATATTTTGCATTGATTTGATGTTTTACATGGTTATTTAATGGCTGGTTGGTTGTTTTCAGATTATCTGGCACCGTCATCAACACGAGGGCTATAATGCACCGAAACATTCGTCATTAGACAAGCCAACATACATTTACAAACACCCATGCCTAATACGGGACTCGAACCCGCAACCTCGAGGTCTAGAAGCTAGCACGCTAACCACTATACCGTTTGGTCGGGGTTATTTAATGGTGATATTTCGGTCTAAAGTGAAGAATTAGTTAATCCTAAATAGTTAAATTTCTTTTTAAGCGGAGATAGAAGGAAAACAGATCGGATATTCTCAAAGTAGACATCTGAATAAAAAATATATATAAAAAAAGTATCAGTGGACATGTGTTTTTCATACATATCTACAAGTTTTTTTTGTTGTTTTTTTTCAATCTTAATGACATTTTGTACACTTGACCTTAGAAATAAACGGAAGGTCACTGCTTACATGAGATTTAAAAAAAAAAAAAAAAAAAAAAAAAAACTTTTCATTTTCATCTTCCATCCCTAAAGGGATGTGATATCATAACTTGATATCTACTGAACCAATTTGGACCAGATTTTTTTTAGGTATCTTGACTAATCCAAACGATAGGGAAAACAATTGTATTAGATTTTTTAGTCGTTAAATTATGGTTTGAAGGTGAAAGGGGGTAAGCGCTTAGTTTCCATTCAACCAAACCAATTTGAACCGATTTGTATCCAACAATAGCAACTTTATAAGCACGGGAAACGCCGGGCCTTTAAGCTGGTTGGTTGGCCTTTCAGCTAGTTGGTTGGTTTGTATGCTCAACGACCTATTTTTGTGCATAATAACGCCTAATATGGTTGGAACCTGCAGCTTAACGTTGATTCCGAACCATAACGAACATCCATGGATAACCCAGGAGTCAAACTTGGCATATTTCACATGCGAGGCTAAATCACATACCTATAGAGATGGGCCCTTCAGCTAGTATTTAATAATGTGTGCTTGAGTTTTTTTGGGATTGTAAAAGTTTTTGTCCAAACAAGATAAAATACACTCATAATTTGAATAAAATATTTATATTTACAACTCAAGATTTGAAAGTTTATGAAAATATAATGTTGTGCAATATTACTCTGACAAATTTTACGATTGCCTGAAATTTTTTGAACCATCGCAAAATTAGTCTTAAATGTTTAATAAATTTTAATTCAACAAATAAAAAGTAATGGGAGCAATAAGATTGGGATGTTTTGAATACTCGAACTCCAAAACTTCATTTAGCTTGCTAAAGGTGCCGGGTTTTTATCCTGGATTCGGCATGGATCTTCTTTGTGATTCAGAATTCACATTAAGCACACATAGTAGATCCCTACCAAATTAGCAATTATTGTGCACAAAAATAGTAGATTTTTGAGTAAACCAACCAAAAATTAATTTTAAGGTCTTTATTCGATGAGTCACCACAAAGAACTAACATTTGAAAAACAAAAAAGAAAAACTACCATCTTCTCAAAATCTGACCTTTTTTTCCCAACTAGATTTGTAATTGGTACCCACTGCGTGTGGGGTCAAATATTATATCACTCGTTTGGAAGGAGACATTGCAAACTCGCAAAACTATTTGGGGTAGATGAAGTTACGTCTCAAATGAGAGGAAACCCGGAAAACTGCCGTCAAACATCATGATTAGCTAAGAATGCAACTTGTCTAAAATAGCTATCACTCCTAGTGATCTTTGAAAGAATTGGTAAGAAAGTCCATTTCTTCCAACCATCAGTCATTTTCAAAGGCGACCCTAGGTTCATTTTTCAGGGGGGGTGGGGGCATTTTAAACTTTAAGTTCGTAAAATGTATGCACTATGTAACCTAATTGTAATAAACTAACTGCTGATTAAATGCTTGATTGCAATGATAAGTGTAGAATTTTCTAAATTAGTAATTTTCATTTGATGCAGAATTAAAAAAGTTAATTTAAGCTTGAATTGCTCTCCTGAAAAATAAGAAAAAGTGAAACAAAGAAATTTCAAAAAATAAAAATAGTTAATAATTGTTTTACAGTCACACTTCTTTATTCTTTGAAAGCCTAAAGAACAAAATCCAATTTCCTCTGCTTTGTTTTGGCAAATCTGTCTATGACACAGCTCACATCAATGTTTATGTCTCTGTGAGTATGCAACAAGCAAAATCCTGCTAACCTTTCTTCCCCCATTCTAGCTCTTAGCCACGTTTTCAAGCGTCGAAGGGTAGAGAAACTTCTTTCAGCAGAGGCAACGCTAACTGGTAGTGTTGCCAAAATTTTAAGTAACGCGTAAATAGTAGGATATACATCTTTGTCACAAGCTCTCATTGCATCTATGGCAGAAGTGGGGAGCTTTTCTTATCTTTTCCATTTCTCTCTCCATAGTGCTAGCTCACTCTCAATCAGAATAACACTCATTTGTGTCAGTCCTAAAATTGGTATGAACTTCTTTAATAAGTTTTGAAGCTCGTTGCTTTCTGATTCTGTTGGCTTTTCCATATCGGGGATTGGAATCAGTAATCGAAGGCCAAAACAATCCAAATTTTCTTTTGGAAATCTTCCTATTAGGTCTTCAATTACATTATCCAATAAAGGTATGTAAACCGAGATTCTAAAATACTCTTCTGGTATTTGAGTATTGTAGTTCTCACGGTGTTTTTGAAGTCTGGCTAGGCGTGAAAGATTCACATCAATTTCAAGCTCCGAACATACATCTTCAACCTCATTGAATAGAATAGAAAAAGATTCCACGCAGTCTTGGCGCTTCTTCTGCAAAACCGAAATTGTATCTTCAACAATGGACGCAGCTTTTCGCAAATCGAGATCAGGAGCCTGAAGTTTTCTGCTTAGTGGTAGAGTTTGCTTCAAGACATCAATTAAAGGTACTAAAGCTGAAACAAACTGGACACTGCAAAGTGAGCATAGAAGAGAAGATGCATTAGAGACAGTGGTTAGGTCCGACCAGTTTGAAATCGATTCAAGCGCTTCAATTATGTAAGGTAGAGCTTCGCGGAATTGAATAACACCATCATGCCTTTCAACCCAGCACCCACTAGTCCAGACATCACGTGTGGAAAAATAATTACCCTCGGTGCCATGGTTGCTTAGAAGAGTATGGCAGGGTTTTTTCTGAGGGGAGCTATAATTCTTTGTACTGTAAAGAAAAAAATTACGTTAATGAAATTGTGCTTAAAAATCTGTATTTTCACCGTTTTTTAAACTGGAGATTCTCAAAGAATTTTGGAATATTCGAAAGGGCTAGGGAGGAAGAGGGAACCCTTCAAGAGGGAACCCTTCATTCCCCCCATGCCCCCCCCCCCCCTTGAAGCCGCCAATGGTCATTTTCTTGTGTTACTAATTATTTCTCAGGGTGATCTTTATAAAGAGCCATTTGGATAATGAAGCGATCAAGCGATCTTCAAAAAATTTTAAATCTACAATTCATATTATGAAGAAATAAAAACATTTTTGAAATTTCATCCCTAGATTAAAATGTGACACTTTAAGAGACAATGTCAGTCTTTTCCTTCCTCATAGACCTAATGTTTTATTTTTTCAGTCACAATATTTGCCGGGGTATAGCTTCGAGGCATAACATCAGTAGTGAAAGTTCATTAAAAAATTGAAAGCAAACTAACTAGTGTTTTTAAATCTTTTATTTTCACATTGATTTGGTGCGTATGTGGGTGTGTGTATGTGTATGTCGATGGTGGACAAATCTACGGAAGCGTAATTAACCACTTTGCCGTCATTCAATCGGGCTGAAACTTGGCCGATGGATTCGATGCCGATGACAGTGCATTCTATCAAATTTTGGGGCTGTAACTGCCAGTAAAAGGTCACTTTTACGGAATACTAATAAACAAACTTGCTGCAATTCAATTGCACTAAAAGAGCATTTAACAAACCATTGAAGAAAGTATTTTCTGTTGCCAACTTTTTTTAATAAATAAATAATAAATTGTTTTAATGAGAATAAATTAAAGATATTTTGATATGAGTGCATAAATTCCCGTTTATTTTTAATACAAATTTTGAAAGGTAGTTTGTCTCACATTTTGCTGATAGAAATGTTTTTGATATTTAAAATTAGATGCAAACACCAAGCACAGGCTGTTTACAGAATCGGTGCGCTGTTAATGAATATAAAAATTGGCAATGCATATAATAAAAACTTTGTTTATATGGATTATGTTATTTATTATTATTAATGTTTTAAGTAATTATAAGCTAATTTATCAAAATTTTTTAAATGTAATAATAATTATAAATTCACTAGTTATTTTGCCTTCACATTTCTTTAATGATCTTTTATTACTGATGTTATACCAGTTGTAAAAATTCGTATGCTTCAAAGCAATACTCTGGCAGATATTGATGCCAAAAAATAAAGCATCAGATATATGAAGCAGGGATAGATTGGTATTTCCTATGGGCTTGAAAAACTAAACCTTACTCAACTATAGGCTATAGCCTGAATCATTGCTACAGCCTGATCCTTTTCAGAAAATATGTAAATACATTTTTACATCAAAAGAATATCAAAATTTTTTCACGATTTGTCCTAAAATTGTTGTATTTTGTCATTTGCAAAATTTGAAATTTTATAATTTTATCTATTTTTTTTTCTTTAGTTTTAGAGATAATTTTCTCATTATCTTTAGCTAAACAGGTTGATTATAATTAAAGTTTAACCTTCACAAAGCTGTAAAAAAGAACCACTGGTCCGAATGACCTGAAATTTGACCACAAATAGGGCTTTGTCCTGACTTAAGAAGAAGAAAAAATAGTTCGAAATAGATTTTTTTCTAATGCCATACCATTTCCCCCTTCTTCGTGTAAATTAAAGTCAAATTTCAGGACATTCTGATCATTCGTTTTTTTTGACAAATTTTTGAAAGTTGAACTTAAAATTATAATCACCCTTTATTTAAAAAAAAAAAATATTAACTGTTGATTACCACAAGATCAAGACAGCTTTAAAAACAACTATAATTATGTACAACTTTACTTTGCACACGTAGTGGGCTACGAACAGAATATAATCTATAATAATTGTTCACATTACTAAAGAGGTAAAGAAATTAAAGCAAATGTTTAATGTTGAATTTTTATTGATTTTTTTATTGAAAAAAAAAGCAATGGACAAAAACAGCCATAAAATATGCACTATCCCTTAATTATTTATAAATACTCATTTCATTTGTTGGATTAAATATTTTATATATTATTTCTGCACCGTATTCTTTGGTGACGATCTCTTTTTTTCCCCTTTGTAAATATTAATATTAATTTATACATTAATTTATGTTAATTTATATTTTGTAATATTAATTTAATTATTTTAAATGTCAGGGCTAAGGCCTCAGTTTCTGACTAATAGTTTATTTACAGTTATACATTGCTTAATTTTTTGAAAATCGAAGTTAAAAAAATTATAAATATTCAAAAATGTTTGGAAGTTGTGATATTATTCTACAGTAAATAGCCACACTATAAAAATAAGAAAATTGCAATTTAAGCTAGTTCAGGAAACCGAAGGCATCTTAATCTTCAACAATATTATACAATATATTAATCTGATGAACTTCCAAATAAGTAATTGCGCAAATCAAACTTCCTAGTCTGAGCAAGGGACCACTTGTAATCATTTAAAAGCAGACGCCTTAAGACAATTCTTCTCAACTTTTCAAAACATAAGATATCTAATCCAAGATGGATCACAGAACATCTTTGATTGTATCACTCCACCTACGTTTAAAAGAAGAATGAAGCATTCAGAAATTAAAATTGCTTTTGTAAGAAAAAAACAGATTTAATCAGTAACAATGACAACTCTCTATTTGCAAGTGTGAATATTTCGATTAACCCTTTAAAGCGTAATTTTTTTTTCCGCTTGAGAAACGAAAGATGGGTACGAGTAATTGGAGGCGAAAAGTGGAACAACATTTTAAATACAAGGGTGGTTACAATTTTCTCATCAAACGCACCGTAGATTTTTTTTTTAAGTAAGCATCTTAATCTCAAGTTGAATCTACAAACTGGTTGGTTCGTCATGTATGGTTTGGTTTTCTGTTATATTTAATCAATAACGTTCTACATTGAAGAATTTTCGATCAACCACACTGTTAAAAATTATGTTCCACCTTGCACAAATAATTGGTTCCCATTTAGAACATTTATGACTTAGTTTCCTGATTTAAGGGGCCGACCAAACGGTATAGTGGTTAGCGTGCTAGCTTCTAAACCGTGAGGTTGCGGGTTCGAGTCCCGTGTTAGGCATGGATGTTTGTAAATGTATGTTGGCTTGTCTAATGACGAATGTTTCGGCGCATTATAGCCCTCGTGTTGCTGACGGCGCCAGATAATCTGAAAACAACCAACCAACCTGATTTAAGGGTGCTTACTGTCCGAGGTAACACCATTATATCGTGAAACTAAGCAAAAATTTTTGGTTGCAGCTAAGAAGGAATCAATTTTTGGTGCAAGATGGAACAAAATTTTTAACAGTGCACTTAATGGCTAAATAGTCTTTAAATATAAAAGACAAAGGTTTGCTTTATTGTCTGACTGACTCCTCCTACCCAAATAGAAACAACTCTGAAATTCAGTACAAATGTCAATAAGAACAAACATAGAAAAAGTAAGCTATTCTAATTTTGATTAACCATTTTTAAAGGGTCTAAAAGGCGTCAAACGTTCCACATGAAGAATATTAAAGCTAATATATTTCAGAGTTAGATTCTCGTGATTGCTGATATTGGTTTATAAAAGAGTACTTACAATTAATAGGAGAGAACTAGAGGTATTTCTTAATAAAGCGTTTGCGTTTTCAAAGAAATTTTGAATATAAGAGATGAGTGCAAACAAAGATATAAGATTAGAACTTGGATATTCGTTGTAAAGTTTCCACGTCAAGTTCACAAACTTGGATTCTAATTTTTGGTAAAAAATACAATTAATTATTATTTTGTCGAATTCATACCCACATCTAACCATTTTGCTTTTGGGTAATATTGCACTATGATAAACTCAAAATCCTTTTCAGAATTTTTACAAATTTATTTCACCAAGTTTTTAATAACACTTAGTTTCTGACATAACTGTAGAAAATTAAGCAGTTTAAAATGTTCAATTTTATATGTCTTAAGAGGATCTGGGGCTCAAAATTTTTAAAATTCTCAAAAAAAAAAAAAAAAAAAAAAAATATATATATATATATATATATATATATATATATATATATATATATATATATATATATATATATATATATATATATATATATATATATATATATATATATATATATATATATATATATATATATATATATATATATATATATATATATATATATATATATATATATATATATATATATATATATATATTATTGTAAAAAATAATACAAATATTTTTAAATAAAACGGCATAAACATTTTGATTCTATCATTAGTAGACTTGAAATATTTAAGTTTTTTATTACATAACAACTGTATCTCAGCCATGCTATCTTAAAACTTTCTAACTGTTTTTCTCGGTGATGGCTTTTTGTCCCTTTTTTGAGTTTAAATTGATATAACTTCAAAACAACTTGTTATAAATCTATGAAACTTTCCACAATTGCTTTTCATATATATTTCTTTAATTTGTCTTCAGGAATTATGTTTTTTTATTTAACTTTTTTTTAAAGTTTTTGGAGCTTAGCTTACTATGGATTTTATACAGTTTTTGCACAAAGTATTTAAATTTTTTTTTTTAATTACTTTATTAAAAAATCATGATGGCAATTTTTTATATGAATTTAAAGAAGACATTTTATACAAAAATGGAAGGATTTAAAAAAAAAAGTTTTTTAGCTACATCAAATTTAGAAAATATAAAATTTTGAAGTTTTTTTAATTTAAAAAAAAAATATTTTTTAAATTTGAAAATTTAAAGTAGTTTTTTAAGTTTCATAGCATCATACCTTACTGCAAAAAAAATTTCAGAAAAATTATTCTAAAAATAAAGATTTTAGAACTTTGAGTTCCAGACCCCCTTAATTTTATTTATCTTCTAAATTAAATATTTTTTATATATTAGTGTCAAAAGATGTAGTTTTAAAGTTATCATGCTTTAAAATATTATAGTTATGAAATATGGACATTTCATTTGCAACAATACAAATCTAGGTGAGAGAGTATATTAATTGTCATTTGGGAAAAAAAAAAAGCTAACGCAGGTAAATTATCAACATAATTTTTTTTTCCAGTTTTGTTATTTGAATTTGACATTAATATTTTTAATTTTTTTAAATTAAAATTTATAAGTTAAAAAGTAACTTAATTAGGAAACCATATCTCCAAATTATAAATTTTATCATGTTCATCAATCTTTCTGACATATACAAAGATTCTTTTTAATGTAAGCTGCGATTGATAAAATTATAAAATCAAAAAGTACTAATAAAAGAGCCATTGGTCATAATAACCTGAAATTTGACCTGAATACACTCGAAGGAGGAAATAGTATGGTATACGAGAAGAAATATCGAATTATTGTTTTCTTGTGCCGTTCCATTTCCCCCCTTTTCGCGTATATTTGTTCAAATTGCTGGTCATTCTGATCAGTGGTTCTTTTTTTACAGATTTTTAAAAGTTGAACTTTAATTATAATAGCCTGCAGATTAGTGTGACTGAATAGAACAGATATATATGTCCATGTTAATTAAAACATTTTATCTTGAGTTATCTTGAAAAATTACAATTTAACAATATCCAATCAGACGAAATCTCTCTTCCCAGAGTTCCGAATATTCCTCAATAAATAAATTAACAACATCGCATTTTAAATATACAAATTGCGCTTGCCGCTACCACTATTGAGACAACCGCCCCAAACTAAATTGACGTTAAGCTTACCATTATTCATATCGATGACTGAGAACTCCTTGCCCTCCCAAACACCGTTGATTGATTTAAACCGATGTTTTCCTGCTCCTAACATTCCCTCCTTCGAGCCCCCTTATAAATCGCGGCGAAGAAAGAAAAAACTTAGTAGAATACAATCTGAAATGAATATACAAAAAAAAAATATTGTCTCTCCCCCCCCCCCCCCCATCCAACTTAGTCGGCAAAGAAGAAAAAAAGGGACATTGACAAATGAAATAGCCAGAAGGCGTCGTTTTGCCGAATGGGGGTAACTAGGCAGCGAAGGCATAGAAATGAATAAATAAAAATGGAAAAATGTAAAGAATACTGCTGCTACCAGGGTTGCTAGATGATGAACCTGTTGCCAAATAGGGTATAATTGACGCCAAATCTTTAGCAAATGTAGTTACATTTAAAAGACACTGACATGTTTTCCTGTTGATAAGGACCAGTTGTGATTCATTGCAAAGCAGGTTGGCCTGGAGCTTTTTGAGTTGAATAGCGCAGAATTTTGTAGTTGAATGTTTGGTTGTTGTTTATTTTTTTGTATTTAGATTTCTGTAATTCGATACAGATCACGGATGAAATTCGGTTTTAGTTTTTTTTTATTGATTGTATGTTACGCTATAGCAAATGTTTTGCTAAAAAAAATTCACTTGCTTGTTTTGTTTATTTTATTTTGAATTATTCTACTGGAATATTAATCGCGTAACACATAGATTTATTTTTTAACATTTCTGTTCATCAAAAAAAAAAAAAGAGTTAGGTATTTGTTTTAAGTATATTTATGATGAAATTGAAAGTATGTGAATGATGATTCAAGAGTATTAATGATGACATTTTAATTTGAAATTTCGAAAGAAATTGCAGCAAAATCCAGTTAATAAATGAGATGAAAGTGAACAAAACCAAGCTTTTTCATACAAAATCAAATTTTTTAAAAAATTTTTTGACCTCCTCAAACACATCTACATATGCCACCAAAATATGTTCAGTCAAAAATGCCTTTAAAACCTTAATATAATTGCATTCAAATTACAATATATATGCAACGTACATAGAACAATGTAAATTTTGACCTCTCTTGTAAGAAACTATAGTTAGGTGACAGGACCGGTTTTGTTATCCACCTCCTCAAATATGTATTAAAAATATAAATGAACTGACATTTCTAATTGTAAAAAAAAAAAAAAAAAAAAAAAAAAAAACCATGCGCAAATATTTCGAATGATAGAAGTATTTTTTACTGAATTATTTTTTATGAATATGCGTATAGTATGCCTAGTCGGTTATACAATTTGAACTATGAAACTACTTTTATATAGTAATAACTGTTCTTTATCAAACTCGAGCGCGCACGGCTACTTTTATACATCGTTTATATCTGTAGTATTTTTATTCACAACAAAAATAACCAGTGATAAATTATTGCCTGAAGGCACGACTATAGGCGAGAAAAAGTAACTGGGTAAATATAGTCTTTAAAGATTGAATCCAACCAACCATGGTTTAACAATTATTATCGCTACTAGTATAACAATTTGCAAATTGCAGATTAAACTTAAAATATAATTCATTAGTAAAAGTAAATCATTTAAAACTGAATGCCGTTGTGAAAAGATGATTTTAATCAATAGAGCCTTACCCTTAATTTGGTATATAAACTGTGATTAGAGAAATTTGCCTTATTTTTATTTTTTCTACCAGAATATTAATCGTGTAATACATAGTTCATTTTTTCTAACATTATGTAAACAGAGTACTCTTAGATTTTTTAAAGTACATCAAGGGTGAAATATTTTGTATTAGATCCCAAGAATTAAGAATTAAAAATATTTTTTAAAACTGTAATATCAATTTAAATTTAATTAAAATATACTGCTAAAAATTTGCTCATCTTACATTAATACGCTAGCGAGATATTCTATATTTGTTTGAAGTATATTAAATATGCTATATTTTGTATTAGGTCTCAAGAATTAAAGCATTGAAAATATTTTCTAAGACTATAATACATCAATTTTAAAATTAACGGAAATATACTACTCGGAACGGAAATATGTTGATCATCTCACATTAATCGGTTACTTTATATCCATTTTAAGTATTTGGTATTTGTAAAAAAAGTAGTAATAAACAAATGTAAAATAATTACTTAAATTATCTCTTAGTAAACCTTAGGAATTAGATAAACTTGTTAATTTGAAATAAAAACTGCAATTATTTAAAAAAAAAAAAAAAAAGACGAATTCATACCGTTTTCTAGATGCTTTGGTATTATGAGTAAATTTTTTTTTTTTTAAAGTTTCTTGCTTTTTTAAATTATCATTCAATTATTTTCACACTAAAAACTAATTGCAAATACTTTGACAGTTTAAAACCTTTAGCTGATGTTAAAATTGCTTCCAAACATCTTCTTTATAACACATGCAGTCTTTCAGAAAGGACTATCTAACTTTGAAATGCTATAACTACGTAATAGTGAGACAGAAAAAAGAGACAAGTAGTTTGTTTATGAGACAGGTATGGAATTTTAAATACAAAGATTTGCAAAATTGATTGATAGGAAATTTGATGGCGACTGTATATGAATTACTGATAGGACCCATTTTCCCTTAGAAAGTTTCTCATTAAAAAAAATAGTGAATATGGGGTACCCAAACCCGTTTATGTAAGTTGAAAAACCACTGTAATCTGAAAATTGGGCTGCACTATCCAGTAAAGGTTGGTTGGTTTGTACGCTCAATGCCCTATTTTTATGTACAATGACGGCTAATCAGACCGGGACTTACAACTTAACGTGGATTCCGAACCACAATGAACATCCATGTCTAACGCGGGATTCGAACCCGGCACCTTGGCATGCAAGGTCAGAGCGCTAACCCCACAGCCATTAGATGGGCACTATCCAGTAAAGGAATCATACGGCTCTTTTCCATGAAGGAAACATAAACTCTAAAATATTCAGATTTTATAACAATTTGTAGCCTCATATCAATATTGTAACTAATATTGCAAACCAGTGTATTCAAAATTTCTTTCCTGACTGTCTAAATATACAAGGTCACAAGTAGATTTTTTTCTTGGGGGAAGGGGGATGATTTTTTTTTTCCATCTGGAGACCCACATAAACCACGTCTCCAAATTTTTGACTTTTCTGACACCCCTCCCCCTCGTGTCATTACGGCACATTTCTGCCACAATCTTTTTCTTTATATCAATTAATTTTACCATCCCCCCCCCCCCTCTGTTTCTGAAATTAAAAAAAAAGTACATATTTAGTGTAATTTTTAGTTTTGAAATGAACTCAAATAAAATAAATTCCAACTTAGTGCAGATTAGCTTTTATTAATATGATTCTTGGTCAAATTATCTATTCAAATGATTGGAACTTTTTTTTTTTAACTTCATACTAGAAAAAAAATTCATTAAATTTTTACTCATTGTAGTAGAATTTGTACGTCATGCATATTATTAACCCTTCTCCCCCATCATGTCATGATTTATCACGTTAGGCCATCCCCATCCCTCTCCCCTTTGCGCGTGACGTAATTTATGTACGTCCCCTAACACGAAAATGGGAAAAAGTTGCGGAAAACCAATCAGTCAATTCTCATAGTTTTTATTAAGAAGTTCAAAATTATATGCCCGAGAAGTTTAGTGTATAGTAGTTTAATTTAATGTATAATATGTGATGGAAAATATTACGGAAAGAGGTGAGGTCCCTATAATTCCTTCCCTTGGATATGTCCCTGCCAATATACCATTGATCTTTCTGTTTCTCACTATTTTGCAGTTATGTTATTTCAAAGTTAAAGAATCCTTTCTGAAAAACCCCGTAAGTAACGAGAAAACTACTAATTTATTTTATTTGAACCAATCCCCACACACAATATTCTTAGGTCTAGACACCACGCAAAGGATCCTTTTAACATCACTAAAAAATAATGTAAAGTAGTTTAATTCAATGTATAATATGTGATAGAAAATAGTACGGAAGGAGACGGGGTCTCTGTAATTCCTTCCTATAGATATGGCCCTGCCAATATACCATTAATCTCTTTCTGTCTCTCACTGTTTTGCAGTTATGTTATTTCAAAGTTAAGGAAACATTTCTGAAAAACCCCGTAAGTAACGAGAAAACCATACTAATTTATCTTATTTGAAACCATCCCCCCACACAGCATACTTAGGTCTAGACACTACACAAAAAATCATTTTAACATCACGAAAAAAGTTACGCTCAACCACTTTAACCTCCGATTACGAAAACGGCAGTCTTTACTCTACAAATCACGATCACCAGTGGCCGAAAGTACGATCACAACAAGGCAAAGCACGGAGACCAGACAAGACTATCCCATCAGATTCCCATTTCTCAAGAAGTGTCTTGGATCCGCTGCTCCAGCAGAATATAAATGAGCGATTTCTGGAAAATCCTCCAGATGAAGGTGCGAACTTCGTGACAAATTTTTATGCCACTCCGCGATGAATTATGCCTCTTCTCTATGAATTATGAACCTCAAAGAATATGACGTCTGAATCAATGGCCTCTAACGAACTCATAGCGGCTGTGGTCTGATTGCGAACTGTTGGGCTATTGTGGACAACTGTCGGGTGGAGATTTAGTGTCCAGTCCGGGTGATCTTTTCCTGGAAAGCATGGTATAGAGTTCGTGATTGAATTCAGAGCAAGTCAAAATTATTTATGCGTTGTCGGACAGAATGGCTGCAGTTTTGAGCTGTAATGCAAATGGCAAGCGGCATTTTTAAAAATAAATTTTAGAATAATTTTATATGAGAATTTTGTTTGTGTCTGATTTTGCATACGCATTTAATAAGAAAGTTGTCAAGTGTTCTTCAACATGAGTTCAATAAAAATGGCAAACATCATAAAAGGAACATGTAAATAAATTCTGAAAACAGATCCGATCTCAATCAATAGATAAAAGACCCTGTTGAACAGTGAATCAGATGTACTTTGACTCTATATCATTTACAGTGTTCGCGGATTATTTTTTAAAGTTATTACTGTAATTAGTGGTGACTTCTTGTAGCGCAGTGCAAGGAAATAAAATCGCCCCAAGGATTTTAGGTTTATGTCGGTCCAAATGTTCAATGCAATCTTGAATCAAATTTGAGTATTTATTGATAATAATAAAATAATTCCAATAATCAATCACGTAATTAATTTTAATAATTAGTTTTAATAATTAGTTTTAATAATTAATATATTTTATTATTTTAAATATTTCGAAATAATTAAATAGTTTTCTTTCTTTCTTTATTTATTTATTTCATGATATGAATTGTTTTTAAATATAGTTTAATCAAACCAGATTTTCTAAGTCTCTACTACTAATACCTCCTTTGAGTGAACTTAGTTATCATAAGCCATTTATACATTTAACCTTAAAAGTTATGAGTAAAAGAAAAGTTATGAATAAGAAAAAAGGCGTAATACAGTAATATATAATTCTCAGTGCGTCTGTTTTCTAAATACAACACAATCTATAAAATTAGAGAAATGTGGAATTTTAAGCAATTTTTTAACTTATATTATCTCTGAAGCTAAAGTAATAGTTGATATTTCTGATGAGAGAGTTTGTTATTTGAGGTCATGAAGAAAACTATTTATATCTTCAAAAAAATGACGAACTAAAAGGAAAAAAAAAAATATCTGTACCGGTTCAGCCAATTTTTTATAGACAATTACCAGTCCGATTATTACACCGGACAGGACCTAGTCCTTTTCTCTCCTCTTCTGATCATCAAATAACTATTTATAATTTTTGTTGCTCATATTAGGTAATATCCGAATTAATTTTATAAAAAAATTAAAAAGGAATAATATCGCAAAATTAACCGAAATAAAGCGGATTTTCTTTGTTGTTTGGATTAAACCTGTAGTAATTTTCAACTACCACATCTAAAAAGAAAGTTTGTTTTTAAACTTTACAATGTCGTAAAGTTAAAATAACTACTGAAACAGTTACATATAAAATCATGCAAGTTCTATTCATTGGAAAAGTAATGAACGGGTATATTTTAAACTTTTGTATTTACGAATATTTTAATAGATTTTTAGCAGTCTTTTGATTTCTATGCAGGCCACCTACGGTCCACAATTTGAGAACCAGTGCTGTAGTGGCACATTCACCAATCTTGCTTATATATTTTTTAAAAATGCGCCGAATGTGCTGTAAGTGGTAAAAGGCTAACGTACATCTGGTATAGGGTACAACAGGTTTTACTAGTCAATGTCGCCAAATATGTTCGCTCCTTGTAACATGTTAAATTTTTAAATAAGTATGTTATTTATTCATCAACGAAAATTAAACAATACTTCGGAAAAGTCCGCCATATAAGTGCTATTGAATGCATTGTAGTCTCATTTCTTCTAAACACATATAAATATTCACACATATTATAATTAACGTCCTGTCATCTAAGAAAAACCACAACTTGAATCGAAGACTTGGAAAAGAATATTCAATGATTTGAGATATCTACCCACATAGCACACATCCTCCCAGGAAGGTCCCTAGAAAGTCAATCGGATTCCCGAGGATGCCTGGGGACCTCCTAGGGACCTCTCTGGGAGGATGAGTGCTATATGGGCTTGGGTATGGAATTTAGTCAAAACAATAAAAGGAAAATGACTTTGACGTAAATCGGAAAGTTAGGATTTCCTGCTACAAAAAAAAAAAAAAAAAAAAAATCTTCGGTACACTTTAATTGTTTAAAATTTAAAAAAATATTAAATTGAAATCCATTTTTACTTTTTTTAGTTTAGTTTGCAACTTATTGTTTATTCTACCCAAAAATTTACTCCCAATGAACAGTTGAGATTAGTAACACATCAATAGCTCCAGAAACACATTAAAAACACATTACTTTTACCACAAAGCTTTACAAATAGCTACGATACTCCTTACAAATACTCGCGGTATACTATTTTATCGAACAAAGCGATCAAACCGCTAATAAGTAAGTAGCTACATTTTAATAAGTAGCAATACTTACATTCCAAAATCATGACGTTTACGAGAAACACCTACAAATAGTGGAATATTATTTTTTCGACACAAACGAGCAAACCGCTGATTAGTAAGTAGCTTTTTAGTTAAGAACTTAATAAATAAACGTGAGAGGAATGAGAAATTAAATTCTATTGAAAATATTTTTAAATTTATTTTCATCAGTCTAAAAGTATCATTGTCTATTTTTTGTAATACAATTTAGTTTTAACACAAATAATATATTCTAAAAATATTCTTCATTGTTTGTATTTTAATTATTCCACTTACGGAGTGAAGAGTATATAATAACGGAAATTATATTTTCTGTTCATTTCATGCATATAAAAATACCATCAATCATTCCAACCACAGCCTGTCTATTCATTCAGTTCATCAATCAATCAAACAAACCTTCAAACCATTAAAACGTGATTCTTCCATGAAACATGTCATATAAAGATTTTATAACTTACTTTACCTTGAGATTGTGAAACAAGAAGTTTTACTTCAATAAAATAATTACCAATTAATTAAAAAATCATTGCAACTACTTCATAAGAAGACATCCCATTGTATATCATAATGCAGCATTCTATTTTTAGAAATATTAGACAAAGAGAAGAATTTGTAACAGTTCGTCGAGAGTTTAGCTTTGCTAATTATCCGTGATATACAGGATGATTATAATTAAAGTTCAACTGTCAAAAATCTTCTCAGAATTCCCTGAAATTGGACCAGAATAATACGCGAAGAGAGAAATGGTATCGCAAAAGATCTTCACGTATATTCAAGTCAAATTTCAGGTCATTTCTAATCAGTGGTTCTGTTTTTTTAAAGCTTTTTGTTGAACTTTAATTATAATCACACAGTACTTTTACAACTTAGAAAAGGTTCTGACTCAACTTTTAGTCTCAATTTCCTCTTTGGTATACAGAAACTGGAGGAGAAGACCCTATCGATTATTGAATGATGTAACTTGATCACTGTTATGTATTTGTGGTAAATGAGTGATACCCAAAAAGCGCCAATATTTTTTTTTCTCTCTTTCTGAAAACTCTGACTATTTATAGTTATCACTGTTTCTTTTGAGTTGAGAATATGCAATGACGTTTGATCTAAGTAATGTTGTAACTCATGGATGGTTGTATAGGAATTTGTGTGTAAGAGAACTTGCACAAAAGTCTTTCTACAACAAAGTTGTACAACATCTCCAGAAGTCAAGGTATGAATGAATTCTGAGGTGTTTTTTTTTCCTGCTACACATTTGTGCTTCAAATAGGAGAAAACTTGAAAATATATCAGGTAACCTGATTATCGAAAGAGCGCCTCAACAGTCACTGCATCTGCTTATTTTAAAAAGTAGTACATCTAAATATCAGTCTGCGATATGAAATCCAAATGGCTGGATCTGCAGTCTGATAACTCCATTAAAATACTGGTGTTTTGACTAACAGGGGCTGCCGCATGTATTATCTGTCGTAACCCCAATGTCTGCATGTTGGTGTGACTGGTTGATTTTGTAAGAGATTCTTTGGAGGAAAAGCATCAAGAGAGCTATACTGTGCCGGAACATCACTATGTTATTACATTTGGGAAGGAGGTAATGCCTTTTGAGAGATCTTTAGAAGGAAAACTGCCCTGCATTTGTATCTTGAATGAGAGAAAACCGGAAATTCCTAACAGGCAGCCAAACAACTGACACGAGACTATTTGTTACGATTTCTGATGTATCTACTTACTTTGAAGAGACTTTTCAAGGGCCAACAAGACTCAATCGATAGATCCTTTATATGCCAGCCGCGCATTGTATTGGTAATAATAGTGAATCGGAGGAAATGTGGTGGGAAGCATCACATTCTGCAGCGTGACTAACACGTGTATAGAAGGAGGAGCAACATACAGCTTTCATAAGCTGTACACAAGATAGCAGCCTCCAAGTTTGTAATCGTACAGATATTTAATCAGACTGCTTCCAGATCTCAGAGAAGAGGCACTGGTAGTTAAGAAACCTTGACTACTTTTGTTTCTAAATACTGTGCTTATTTTTGCAATTTAATATGTTTTTTAGTGCAAGAACAGTCTCATTATATTACATTAATTCTTGATGCAACCAGAACAAAGGAATTGGATATATGTATTTTTTTAACTTCTCGGGGGAGAATGGAGCCACGTCAGCCAACATGGATGTGGAAAGTGTAGTGATTGCCAAGATGTGGATAGTTTAATGTTAGCCAAAATGTGGTTAAGAAGTGATAGCCAAGATGTGGACCTCGCCATTTTATAGAACTTAAAATTACAAAATATTTTTGGTTTTAATATGCGGATTTAATGTCAGAGAAAGTTATACATAATGTGACCAGATTTTTCCTACTAAAAATCAAGACACGTCTCTGCCAATGGTTGAGGGGTCTTTTTTTTTTGTATTGGGTTCGGAACACACAATTCTAAAATCTCCAACGTTCGAGGTTTTTTTGAAGATATACAATGTACATTGTAATTCAAATGTTTATTTCACTATTATTAAGTTTCAGCCATACTTTACAAATGCTTTTTATTTTGAAGCTATTGAGTTTAAAAAAAATTTATTTGATTTTAGGAAATTCAGAGACTTTTCAAGAATATGAAAAGTTAATTTCAGTCATTAACAAAAATTTATGTTGGTTGGTTGGTTGGTTTGTAAGCTCAACGACCTATTTTTTGGCACAATAAGGGCTTATCAGGCCGGGCTGTTTGGCTGTTTTCAGATTATCTGGCGCCGTCAGCAACACTAGGGCTATAATGCGCCGAAACATTCGTCATTAGACAAGCCAACATACATTTACAAACACCCATGCCTAACACGGGACTCGGACTCGAACCCGCAACCTCGTGGTCTAGAAGCTAGCACGCTAACCACCATACCGTTAGGTCGGCCTTATCAGGCCGGGACCTACAGCTTAACGTGGATTCCATACCACAACGAACATCCATGTCTACCCCACGATTCGAACCCGGCACCTTTGGCATGCGAGGCCAGAGCTTTAACCCCACAGCCATCAGGTGGGCAACAAAGATTTCAAAGTATCCAGAGTTCTCAGAAGTCCAAATTTTATTAAAAATACCAAATGTCCTTTCAACGGCATCAGTTTCTCTCGGCAAACTAAAGCCGAATTCCACAATTTTCCTAATATTGACAATTTCATTTGAGAGCCAATGGAAATGGGTAAAACCTCCATCCAACGCTTATCTCCAGAATCTCCATCAGTTACCCTCTACCCTTTATCTTGATTAACGAAGTTCTGAAAAATATTTCTGTTTTGTTTAAAGACTGAGAGGCGACTGCAATTTTTGGACCCCATCGAACATCATTCTGAATTTTTTATAGAAATCGGAGAAAAGTGAGTAAATTACGAATCCACTGGTCTGCCGTGGCAAAAATGGCCGAAACTAGTCAAAAATCGACTTTTAATAAGTTGAACTAAATCCAATTTCCAAATGTGCCATAACTTGCCAAATAATGAGCATTTTTTTTATTTGGTAACCCTCACTCTTTAATTTTCAATTAAGAAGGTTGCAGACAATTCGGATGTGTGGCGATGGCTTGCTTGCATCTTTCATAAATGAGCCAAATTGACAATAAACATTACGTCCCTGATGACGTTACTGATGTCGCCGATTTGGCTTACTTTTAAAAGATTTAAGTTTTCCGAGACAGAGATCAGAAATCCTTTGCGCTTTTTCTAATTGAAAATCAAAATGCAGTGGGTTGCCAAACGAAAAAGTTTGTTCTCTTTTTGGCAAGTTATGACATATTTGGCAATCGGATTTTAGTTTAACTCATTCCAAGTCGATTTTTGACCAGTTTCGGCCATTTTTGCCACGGCAGACCAGTGGATTCGTAATCTACTAACTTTTTTCCAATTTCTATAAAATTTCAGAATTATGTTCGATAAGGTCCAAAAATTGCAGTTGCCTCTCGGACTATTAGAAGGACTTTGGCAGGACTCTGTAACGAAAAAGCTGGACAATTTGGCGGGAATTCGGACAACGGGGGGAAAAGTGGACTGTCCCGCCGAAATTGAGACATCTGGTCACATGAGGCATACAGCCGGAATTGTATAGAAAATACCCAATCTTGAACTTAACACTGTGCCATCTGTAAGGCATGTTTCAACTCACGAATCTTCTTCTAGAAGCAAAGCAAAAAATATTCTCATTTGCGAAGAATAAAATGGAATTCCCTCCCTCTAAGGATCCAGAGCGCAAAAGTGGCCGCCCGGAAGAATCGATTCAAAGGAAGATAAGTTATACACGAAGTAGTGTTCAGCGATCCGCCAGAGATAAAAATTAATTTACAGGCGAAACGGCGTGAAAAAACGGCTTACGGAAGGTACCATTTCCATTTCACTCCTCTTCCTTATCTGTTTCTACCATCTCACTTTCCAAGATCCTTCACTGGCCACTCTAAACCAATTTTCCATTCCTAAATATCATGGGCATGGGCGTGCCGAAGCTGCAAAGGCAGAAACGAACAAAAAACGTCGGAATCAGTCGCTCTGATCTGGCATTGCGTGCAACGGATCAATCCGTTATTCTGTCAAATCTATAGCCGAGATGGCAAAAGTAATAAATGTTCTTTTTTAATGAATTTGCCGGTAAATGGCGAAGCGAATTGTCAACAAAATGATACCCAAATATAAGGGTATTGGAAATAGTATCATTCCTTTACTGATAGATGTTTAGAAATGCATACAGTTAACTCAACATCTAGTAAATTACTCAAAGTTCTAATATGTTTTTTTTCTTTCTTATATGTGCCGACCAAACGGTATAGTGGTTAGCGTGCTAGCTTCTAGACCACGAGGTTGCGGGTTCGAGTCACGTGTTAGGCATGGGTGTTTGTAAATGTATTTTTGCTTGTCTAATGACGAAAGTTTCGGCGCATTATAGCCCTCGTGTTGCTGACGGCGCCAGATGATCTGAAAACAACCAACTTTCTTATATGTGTTCAGGTTGCTTTGGGAGATTATTTCTTACTGCTCAGATTTATTAGTATTATTTTTGACTTTTAATTTGGCTGACCAAATGGTATAGTGGTTAGCGTGCTAGCTTCTAGACCGCGAGATTGCGGGTTCGAGTCCCGTGTTAGGCATGGGTGTTTGTAAATGTATGTTGGCTTGTCTAATGACGAATGTTTCGGCGCATTATAGCCCTCGTGTTGCTGACGGCGCCAGATAATCTGAAAACAACCAACCAACTTTTAATTTGTCGCGCTTACTGAAATGCAATAATTCAATTATATTTGGCATCTCAATTTCAAACTTCCCTCGATTGAAGAGGTATTTAAATATCTCTTTCTCGTTTAGTACTAATTAACTTTTAAATACTCAATACTTAACCTTTCATTTTTAATGTTTGTAAATGCACAATAATTCATTAATAGTTCATTTAAATTAACTTTGGTTAAGAAGTAGTAATTACTTTAATACCACAATAATATTTACTTCTTTAAATTGTACTAATGCTTTTTTACCTATTTTTACATATTTTCTAAATAAAATTTATCTGTTTATAGAAACTATACAATAAATAAATAGAACTATCCACGCTTTCCATTATTATTTTTATTTCAAACTGTTATTAACACATTCGCTGCCACCAAAATTTATATATCCATCCTCAGAAGCCGAATTTAAAAAAAGTGTTTTAATGATTAAAAATGTTCCTTATATTTTAATAGTAAAACCAGAAAAAAACCAAGCACTAAAAATATAAAAATAATGCTTCACTAAAGTGCCTCAAAAACCTCATCATTCAACCTCCAAATCCGAACTAAAAATAAAGCAGTTTACTTATCATACTCGATCGTCGTCCCAGAGCGTCGCCGGCATGGGAGGTAGCGCCATGCTGACGCTCCAGCGCGTCAGTGGCAGCGAATGTGTTAAAATTTTAAACTCCAATGAAATGCAAGAGCATACCTCGTAAGAGTTCCTACTCTGATCAGTTTATAGCACATTGTACCTTTTTCACTACATTACATCCATCATCCCACAAAAAACTAAGGTTATGAAAGGAGTATGCTTCTAGTAAAGTAAGCTGAAGAATAAGAAATTGTTAATAAAATTGTGGCATCCCTTTACAATACATAAGTTGCAATATAAATTTGTTAAAAAGGACCATCAGACTGCTCCTGTTTTATTAAATTAATGCTTGATTTATTTGGCCACAATATCGTCCAAAGTATTGCTTTAAAACATACGAGATTTCACACCAGATATAGCAATAATAATAAAAGATCCTGGTGGTTTTTTTTTTGTTGGTTTTTTTAAATTTTTTTATTATTATTTTATTCAAAGTTTCAATTAGCTAGCTTATAAAAACTTTTTAAATTGTAATAAAACTAGGGTTGTGGAACATCACACAATTCTCAATTGCACTATAATATTAGTCATTGCATATAAATGTATGGTATTATTTACCATTTTCATATTTTCACTCATTTAGATAAAAATGACCAGTTTGGCTATATTTTTAGCAATAATTTTTTTACGTAGACTTAAAAAAAAAAAAAAAAAAAAAAAAAAAAAAAAAAAATTACGCAAAGGAGGCAAAATTGTTGTTGTTATTCGATAGACATTACATTGTCCTTTCTTGTGCGTGAAACAGAAAAAAAATCAATCGGTGATGGGCGATCCTCAAGGGCAGAGAACTCTGTATTAAAGACACTTCACTTGTCTTTCAACTTTCTAAGTTTTCATCGCATTTATACGGGCATTTCAAAGGTGGAGACGATTAGAACCCTTATGAGGCACTAGCATAGAGATTTTAATAAAATCGTTAGAGCCTTTTTTTTTTAACAATTGCTGAAAAACAGGATTTTTCATGATTTCATGATTTTTCATGGTGATTTTGACGAAAACCTTAATGGTAGGTCCCAAGGCCATAACTAACCCGCACACCAAATTTGAACATCGTAACTCAATTTGTTTGGGAGTTATGCTGAACACGTACAAACAGACAGACAGACATTTTTTCTAGACCACTTGTTTGAAATCAGGGTGTTCCAAAACGTGGATAAATGCAAAAAAAAAAAAAAAAAATACCGAATGCTATATTTTTATTACCCTATGTAAACATATGGGTAGTTAAAAGTAAAAACCTGTTGTTTTCCCTTCAAGTTTTGTTATCAATAAAAAATTGTACAAATGTAAATTAATAAATAAGTATAACTTACAGTTTCAATATAAATTATTTGAGAAGGGCCATCAGTCTGCTCCGGTTTAATTGACCTAATGCTCGATTTGTTTGGCCACAATATCTTCCGAAGTATTTCTTTGAAACAAATGAGGTTTAATACCATTTATAACAAGAATAATACAAGGTGAGACCTAAAAGTAAGGTGACTAATGTCATAATAAATACTGTATTATATATTTGCAGATAAATACATCACTGTCCTTCAAAGTAGTTCCCGCCGTCTACAATACACTTCTGACAACGTTCATACAAGTTCTTGAAACCTAAGTCCTCCTTTGAGACTGTCTTAAGTTCCTTGGTAACAGCAGCTTCAATGTTTGAGATGCTTGAAAATCGGTTTCAATTCAGTGCCAATTTCAGTTGTGGAAAGAATACAGTATTACATCCTCCTTATTCCCCTGATCAAGCGCCAGCAGATTTTTTCCACTTTCCACAACTGAAATTGGCACACATGGGAAACCGATTTTCAAGCATCTCAGACATTCAAGCTGCTGTTACCAAGGAACTTAAAACAGTCTCAAAGGAGGACTTTTTCAGAAGTTTCAAGAACTTATATAAACGTTGTCAGAAGTTTATTGTAGACGGCGGGAACTATTTTGAAGGACAGTGATGTATTTATCTGCAAATATATAATACAGTGATTATTATGGCATTAGTCACCTTACTTTTCGGTCTCACCTTCTAAAAGATCCTGTTTTTTTTTTGTTTTTTTTATTCTATTCGAAGTTTTTATCAGTTAGCTTATAAAAACTTTTTAAATTGTAATAAAAAGAGCTTGTTATTTAACCTTCAAATTTGGTTAATAAGCTTTTATTACTATTGCTATTCCTGATATGAAATCTCATATGTTTTATCGTAGCACTTTGATTAATACTGTTGCCAAATAAATGAAGTATTAGATCTATAATCAAAGACAGCCTGAAAATTCATCATAAATAACTCCCTTTTCAATCTAAATTGAATTTCGAACACTCATTTTCAAAATTATTATAATCTTATCAACCTGATGGCTGTAATCAGGTTGATTAAGAAAAATATATCAGTGTTGGAAAATATGCGATTATGCTAAATGACCAAAAGTCCATACGTTTCAAGCCGACCAAACGGTATAGTGGTTAGCGTGCTAGCTTCTAGACCGCGAGGTTGAGGGTTCGAGTCCCGTGTTTGGCATGGGTGTTTGTAAATATATGTTGGCTTGTCTAATGACGAATGTTTCGGCGCATTATAGCCCTCGTGTTGCTGACGGCGCCAGATAATCTGAAAACAACCAACCACACGTTTCAAAAACAAATTTACATACGGAAATAATTAATACTCAAATGTTAATCGTGTTGTAGATTTTTCACGTGAAAAAAAAATTGATTAAAAATTTCATAAAATGGCAAGCTACCTCTAACATCAGGGCACTGCAAGTATTTGGTTAAAATTTATTCTTGCTCATATTGTTTTATTATAAAGTGCCATTTATGGTTGAATTTATTCCTATTTTATAATTGTAAGATAGGAGAATTAACCATGACAAGCATTTTTATTGCAAAACATACTCCCATTCGCAAATGTATTGATTTTATACAGATTTTTTAAATGCCTCAAAGACTATTTTACTTTTCTTGGAAAAGAAATATAATCAGATTACTCAAATGCAAATTCCCACTTCTTCTACATAGGTAGATACGTCGATACGTGCAAGTATTTGAGAGTAGAAACAAAGTATTTATCAGATTCTCCAACTCGTGCTGAGATGTGAACCTTCAGATATCGAATGACCTTCCAATGTTATCATTCTCACACTTGTAGTAAATATTAATTGAAAACGAGGACTGACCAATTTTGCGTATACATTTATTGGTTGGTTGTATTCAGATTATCTGGCACCGTCAGCAACACGAGGGCTATAATGCGCCGAACTTTCGTCATTAGACAAGCCAACATACATTTACAAACACCCATCCCTAACACGGGACTCGAACCCGCAACCTCGCGGTCTAGAAGCCAGCAAGGCTAACCACTATACTGTTTAGTCGGCTATACATTTATTGGAAAATATGGGGTAATAAGTTTCATATATGGAAAGTTTATCATACCTAACATAAAAAGTTTCTCTTATGTATCTTATGTCCTCTAATATAAGAAGTTTATTTTATGTTAGGTGATTATTTAAATTAAAAATACTTCATTTCGAATTGTAAAAATATTTTTTAATGAAGGAAGCCTTAAAGTGTGACAGATGTTTGTTACATCCATAATAATGAAGTTTCGACCTACCGTAGAGCTAAATGCACTTTTACATTCATGTTCATATTTTTTAAGAAGTAATTAAAATTTTCATGTAGATTTTAACAACTTGAATAATTTCTGTTCATGCAACTGCTGTGTTTCTTGAACATTAAAGATTTCAATGACATTTATTTCTGGAATTGAGTGTAATTTTACGCTTTCGTTGAAATAAATTTTATCATTAATTTACTTTCAAAATACACTCCAGTTTGCGATTTGTTAAGATTATAATTTAATACATGGATTTGTTTACTCTTCATTATCAAAAATAATATAAAGTTAGAGTATTTCTAATGAAGGAAGCCTTAAAGTGTGACAGATGTTTGTTACATCCATAATTGTGAAGTTTCGACCTACCGTAGAGCTAAATGCACTTTTACATTCATATTCATATTTTTTTAGAAGTAATTAAAATTTTGATGTAGATTTTAACAACTTGAATAATTTCTGTTCATGCAACTGCTGTGTTTCTTGAACATTAAAGATTTCAATGACATTTATTTCTGGAATTGAGTGTAATTTTACGCTTTCGTTGAAATAAATTTTATCATTAATTTACTTTCAAAATACACTCCAGTTTGCGATTTGTTAAGATTATAATTTAATACATGGATTTGTTTACTCCTCATTATCAAAAATAATATAAAGTTAGAGTATTTCTAATGAAGGAAGCCTTAAAGTGTGACAGATGTTTGTTACATCCATAATTGTGAAGTTTCGACCTACCGTAGAGCTAAATGCACTTTTACATTCATATTCATATTTTTTTAGAAGTAATTAAAATTTTGATGTAGATTTTAACAACTTGAATAATTTCTGTTCATGCAACTGCTGTGTTTCTTGAACATTAAAGATTTCAAAGACATTTATTTCTGGAATTGAGTGTAATTTTACGCTTTCGTTGAAATAAATTTTATCATTAATTTACTTTCAAAATGCACTCCAGTTTGCAATTTGTTAAGATTATAATTTAATACATGGATTTGTTTACTCTTCATTATCCAAAATAATATAAAGTTAGAGTATTCATTTTCGAAATGTTATTTTCTTTCCAAAACAATTTCTACGTAGTAAACACACATAAAATATCTTATTGTGAATATTTATTTTTTGTATTTAACAAATAAACAGCTAAACGTGTTTCTATTTTAAAAATTGCATATCCCTGCTAATTCGTTTCGTAGGGTGTCATTTATTTATTTTTAATTTGGCACGTATATTAAGTAAATTAACTCAAATCACAGTGTGAGTCATAAATTTATGGTATTTTGTCTTATATATATTAAGTTTCAGGGTATTTAACAAACTATTGGATATTTAATTACATATAATTAAGGATTGCTAAAAAAAAATCATTTTACTTTGTAGTTCAAGAATAAGTCGTTGAAACTATGTACACCAGCGTTCGCTACTAACTTTTAGAGGCGGACCGTATGACTTAAGTTGGAGCTTTTTGCGGACCGGATACACCAATAAATGTATATTTAATTATTATCGATTTAACAATATATAACATTTCTAAAAACTGAAAAAAATATTGATTTTTTTTATCTTAGTAAAATGACAATTCATATTTGATTCTTTTTTTCAAAAAATTAAGAATTTTTTTTTTCATTATTAGTAAATGAAAGTCTAAGAAAGAAGTGAATCTTTAGTTCCAACTTGACAATGGGACTTGATCCAACTTTTAATAAAAGTTTTTAGACTGCACTTCCAGATTACTCTGTTTTAGTCGATATTGAATTGCGAAACGATGGCGACCGAAATCGTTCATTTTATTTTATGCTAGAGTCGATGTCTTTCGCAGTATTTGTTACAGCCAACCTTAATAAGTTGTTCAAATGCGATTCAGTTTAGTTATTCCTGTATTTATTCATGTTGAAAATCATCTTGCGGAGAGCTTCTTCATATAGTTTCTTTGGGCACGAAGTGAACTCTGTTCTACATAGTAAACACGTACTATTTTCGACAAATAACAATTATGTAAAAAAATAAGTCTATATTGTGAAATTTGAATTTTTAATCTTCTGTACTGTCGGCGGGCCGCAAAAAAATCTGACGCGGGCCAAATCCAGCCCGCGGGCCGCGTAGTGGCTGACGCTGATGTACACCATCATTGAGTGTCACAGGGGTGTACTTTTACTCCCATGGCATTTAAAAATTTAAAATAAAGTAGTAAAATTTATGAGAAAAAATCAACAAAAAATAGGTTTTAAAATATGCATTTGAACACGCAATTAATGTATAACTAGTAACTAATATTTCAGTAAGAAAATCGAATTGTCATTTTTGAAAAATCAAAATCAATCAAAAAAATCTTGCACCCGCCTTCATATAATCCTAACATCGCGGCGCCCAAGTAGAAACAATCAGAATTGATCTAAGCGTTGATTATTTTTTATTTCCAGTGCGCAAACTTTACGACTAATTGAACATAAACCAATTTCATGTTATCAGAAGAACTATCAATCTTCACTCGACTAACTCCCATATTAGAAGTGAAGCAATTTTCTACACGATAAGTCAATAAGCAAAGTTTAAGAACGGAATATGGGAGAAAGATTACATGCCTAGATGCACTTGGTGAAACTTTTAAAGTAAACTTTGTCTTATGTTCGTTTAGAGAAATCATTGGAACTATTTTTTCAGTAAAAACTTTCGACTTAGATCCTATTGAACTCATGTGAAAATATCTTAATAATGTGACATTATCTTAAAAATGTGATATCTTAATAATGTCTGAGAACCTTATGAACTCGTGTGTCTAATTGATGAAAAATCTTAATATGGTTCATATGGATCATCTAATATTTTTTTAATTAAGTAATGTGGGCAACCAGAAGAAAAGGTTTTAGATTCAGACCCCCCCCCCCCCCCTCTCCCCACCTTCAACCCTCAACATCCCGGTTTATTGTTTGTTATTCATTCATAAGAAAGTCTGATTCTTCTGAAATTATTTAAAATTACTATGTTCTTAATATACGACCATTCAGACAAAGCAGGCCTACTCATCATCATAATTTATTATCATGAATTGGAGCACATAAGAGGACATGGGACACTTTTTACAAAACTCTTTAGTTTTGCTTAGAATTAAATAAAATTAGGCACAAACATAGGAGATATGAATTATAAGACAACAACAAAATTTGAGCGGATAATATAAAATAGATAGTAAATTATTGATAAAAATGCATTAAAATGGTACAAAATTTTTAACTTGTTTTAAAGTGCTCCTCGTGATACAGTATTTTAATGAACATGAAAGAAATTTTTTAAATTGTTTATCAATATATTAAAAACATTTTCACTCATGCTTTTATCGTTAGAGGCTATAGTTGAACAGAAGTAAAATTTCAAACTTGGTGCTATTGATTTTTATTAAAAAAATGCACATATTTAAACTCTCCAACATGAAAAATATAAAAAAAAAAATATGGGTCATAAAAAAGCATGTGTGTATATCTTTATGGTATATTCAAAATTATTTCTGCAAAAAATTAGGAGGATTTATCAAAAAATTAATAGCAAGGAGCTTTTTGAACATACGTAAAATGTAAGAAAAGCGAAGCTGAGAAAAATGCATTTTTAACATTTGCCAACAAGTGGGAAATACGTTAAAATGGTTAGTTAAAATAAAAATTTTACCACTTAAAATCGTCGGATTTACAAAATTCAAAAGCGAAATTAAAGCTAGGGATGTCAGCAATTGTTATAGAACGAAAACAAAAAATGTCATTTTTGGTGATATTTTTGTAGTTTCAGTGTCCCACGTCTCCTTAAGGTCATCAGGTCATCATTCTAACTCTCCATCCTCTCCTGTCCCCTGCTTCTCTCCAGCTCGCCCATCCGGCCATATCTCTCTCACTCTCCATCATCTTTCTCCAAGTTAAGGGGGTGCGGTACCGAAAATAAAAAAAAACTTTATTTATGTACATTTTTACGTCAAAAATTTATTTTATGTATGAGATACTATTTATATATCTTTGAAAAAATGTTTTTTTAAATATTGTGTTTTGTTATTTAAAAAAAATTTAAAAACCAAGAAAAATCCATAATAATTGATGTTTGCGTATTTTGATATAAGTCAAGAAAAAATAAAAAAAATTTCAAAGTGAAAGCTTTCTGTAATACATAATTATATAAAGAAAATTTTGTCTTCACAGAATTTTGATAGGTGAATTAAAAAAAATTAAAAAAATTCTCAAAGTTAAAATATTGAAATTTTTGCTTTTTTTTATGTTATCTTTTACGCTAAAAATTATATTTTAAAACAGAATTTAAAAAATAAAATTCTGTGAAGACAAAATATTTAAAACTATATAATTTAAAACTATATAAACTACTTAAATGCTCCAAAAATTTGAATAGCCAATTGTTAATCGTTCTGGAGATATATCGATTTGAATATGCAACATCTATGAAAAACACTAGTGCTCGAAAAACGCACTTTAAACAGACGCTTCAAGATGTTACGCCCATTAGTGATGTTTAAATCACAGGTAATTTTGTAGCGTTCTAATCACCGGGGGAATAAGATAAAAACATCATTCTCTTCAGGAATGTATGAACTATTTTTTAAAATCAGAAAAAAAAATTGGGATTTTTGAAGAAATTTCGGTACCATACCCCCTTAACTTAGGACGCTTGGGTCAGTGTTTTCTCTCTGGTGCCCAAAAGAGGGCAAAATTTGGGATTTCATTACCCCTCATTCTCAAGATATGACCAGTTAGGCAACATTTTCTTCTAATTTTTATTTCCTCATCAATCGGTTTTAATTTTGTTTTCTGTATGAACATTTCATTTGTAATTGTGTTTGGCCAGGAGATTTTCATAATTATTCTAAAACATTTGTTTTGAAAGACATTTGAGGACTAAAAATGGAAAACGATCTAAGTACCAAAAAAATCGAAAATCTTTTTATTATGGAAAAATGTCCTAAGGACCAAGCTAAACAAAGTGGAGAACGCCTAAAGTGCGAACTCCAGTAGCAATGGTTCAAATTCAATCTGAAGTATGTACTTAATCATTGCTTTAAGTGCCAGATGCGATCGTTTTTCGGCTCTCCTGAAAAAATTTATTTTTTGGACTTAGGTCGTTTTCCATTTCAAGTCCTCATTTAGTCTCTTTGTCTGTGTTTCTGTAAGTTTCCATATCTCAGATCCGTATAAGAGAACTGACTTGTTTATTGATTAGTATGGATTTAGTTTAACCTTCAAAGATGAGTTTGATGTTTTCCATATTTTAGATAAACATTTAAAGTAGTTGCGGGGTTTCCCTATTCTGCTTTGCACTTAACGTTGATCCTAGATATGTAAATATATCTACATTTTCAATGGTTTCATTCTTGAGCATTACTTAGTTGTCTGTTTTTCCATTTATTTAGAAAGCCTACTGAATAGCGCTAAATCAGGTGATAAATCTCAAAACTTCGAAATAAGATGGAATAAAAACTCAGAATTTATAAAACTTGTAGCATAAAAAATTCTTTGAATTATTTTTTGTCTGTTAGGGTTTAAGGTTGGTCTATTGGTTACTAGAGTTTAAAAATGCAAAAAAGTGGATGTTTTTGTTTTCCACGCGTTGCAATGATGATTTAGTGCTAGATGGCACTTCTATTTCAAAATCATAACATCCATTGAATTCAACACGATAATGGCTTTTGCACTGATCTGTTTTTCCATCCGCGAAAAATATAATTAAATATCTAACTGAACCTAAAATAAAAAATATTAAAAAAAAAAAAGAATAGCCCAATCTAGATTTTTTACATACTTATTATGGAATCCTATGTTGGTGTATTCTGTATAACTCAAAAACTAGCCTAAAAGCATTTAAATATTTTGACATACGTAAGTCGCAGATTAAGAAACTGCAAAATTATTTATATGTGGGTTAAGAAAGTTTTACATAAATGTAATTTTTATGCCGAGATACATGAGAAAACTTAGGGGCTTGATTAAAAAACCTTCCCGAAGAATTTTTTTGACTGCGCCCAGAATTGAGTAGTTCTTAAGTAAAAGGGTTTAAAAGAAATGTTTACTTAAGGTAATTTGCAAAAAAAGTTTTTTATCCCCAGTGGATTGTTAAACAATAAAGACTTTTTACAGAATTTATATGTTAACAGATATAAAAAAATATAGTTAATATATAAAAATAAAAAAGTGTTCAACTTAAGTCAAAAGAGATTTATTATACAAAGTCATTTAATATGAAGAGTTAAAAAAAAATAATTTACGACAAAATTTTTTGGCTTTTAAATTAAAAAATGGCAAAGAATCTCAATTATTAAATAAAATATACTACTAACTCTCTTGTACATCAATAGAGATTTTTCGGTAATTGAATAATAATTGAATTTATAATGCCATATAAAACTCTTAATATAGCCATAATGTTAAAAATCATTTAAGAAATTTTATTATCAAATTTAGTACATAACTAGTTATTTTATTCATGCAAATACTTTTTTTATTGCTGATGGTACAATCGCAGTGCACTAAAGAATAGAAAAGTTTTTTTCTCTTAAATTTATGTAATGTAAATTTAGTATAAATGTCCATGGTTATTATAATTAAAGTTGAACGCAATGCCAGTTTCCCTTTTATTAGGGTTATATTCAGGTTCCTTATATTCAGGTCAAATTTCAAGTTATTCTTACTAGGGGTTCTTTTTATACAGCTTTTTGAGAGTTGAACATTTATTACGATAACCTAGCATTTTAAAGCGAAGTTTTGCTATAAAGAGTCCAATCCCTACACAAAATAAATGCCAAAACTACACCACCTAAAAAAAAAGGCAAAACAAAATCCCTGCTCCCTTCCCGCTAAAAACGCAAGAATTGTTTTTAATTCGCAATTACTCCGTGACATCTGACTTCTGAACTCCCGGTGAACGCTAATCTTAATTAACTTGGAAGCTCTGGAGATTACTCTACAACCAGTAAAAGAAAAACGACGCAATATTTTCCATTTCATGGCCCGTTCTGACTTCTGCCGCCCTCTTTAAAGCCTGTAAGTAGGCGTATCCAAGCTTCCTATTCAATAGGCAAGCAGGAGCGCTAATCGCCTACCAATAGTCTGCCCAACAGTTAGTTGTCTCATTTAAAACAGATTGATCGTTTTCCTTCAGCCGCATGTACGAGTTCTTAAGGCTCGATTTTCAGTGATCACCTCTTAACAGTAATTCCAACTGATGAATGTTACGCAGCCACGAAAATAAAGTTTTTTTTGTGTATGTGATGATGATGGGATCTTAACACGGAAACTGAATTGTTCTTTCCCAGACTGAAGAGTTTTAGCGAACAAAATCACGCGACACTTAATGCTTTTCGGAGAAGTGTATAGTGTCGGCTTTATGATTGTCTGTCTGGGTTTTTGGTAAATAATGACGAGTCGTTTAGACATAAGTTGTTCGTGGATTGTATTTTGGTACTAAAGAGTTTCAGCTCAGTCTAATTAAATATATATTAGTTTAAAAACTAAAACATGTAATAAGGTTGTGAAAGTTATGTATAAAAATGGTAGTTGTTAATTGGTTATTGTTTTGACAAATTCTGTATTTGAATTTAGAGAGTAACTAAATCTAAAATGTGTTTAGAGTAAACTCTTCAGAGAAAAAGTTTTCTCAAAAGTCATGCTTGTAATCAAAAGTAGATTTAAAGTTACTCTTTAGGTAAAACAATTCCAACTCCAAAATAATATTCCTTTACAAGTATTTGATTTGTATGCGATTAGTTTAATTTATAATATTAAGTATGTATCCGACTTTGATATTTCGATATTAATTCCGACACAGCATTGATTGAAAATTATAACCTATGCGTATCTTTCAAAATTAGTTAATTAAACATAAACGTTATTAAAGTTAAGTAAACATTATTTAAGCACAATACCTAATGTAAAAAGATAAAGAGTTTTAAATAAACATTTATACAATGAGTGTTTTAAAGGAGATTTTGTCTCAACAGGTTCTGAGGGAGCTTCTCCAAAACCAACACCTTTAACATGTCACCTGAGGAGACACAAAAGCAACCGTAAACCAAGGACTCCCTTCACCACTCAGCAGCTCTTATCCCTGGAGCGTAAATTCCGCTCAAAACAATACTTGTCCATAGCAGAGAGAGCAGAATTCTCATCATCCCTCAGTCTGACCGAGACGCAAGTAAAAATCTGGTTTCAGAACAGGCGTGCCAAAGAAAAGAGACTGAAAGAAGCAGAGATAGAAAAGCTGAGAATGGCGTCCAGACCTTACCCAACTTTACCATCGCCATTGCAATTGCAGCATGGAGGACACTTGTCTGGGTTACCATCTGCAGTTGCAAATGCTTTCTTTTCACCCATAGTGTCTAGTGCATATGGCAAAATACCAGGATCTACTCTTCTTCCAGCATATTGTATGTCTTCCTCGGCTCAAATGACTGGTCTAACGCTGTGTCCTAGGTAACAGCAACTGTAATGAATTTTGAGCTCAGATTCAAAGTTTAGAATGGCACTACTCGCTATCTATGCAGCGTATAAAATGTAAATATGGAGTAATTGGAACGCTTGAAGCTGTAAATTCTGAATGAAGACAATTTTACAAATCGTGTTTTATTTCAGAAATGTAATTTTTAAAGTTGAATTGTGCGTAGGTTATAGTTACTATGAGATTCTGTTATAGATGGATTCTTTTTAAGCAGTTACTTTAGAGATGCTTTGTAAGTCATGCATGATAGATTCAGAATACAAACTTTGGTGCGTTTTGTATGGTAGGAAACAGAACTCAAACTTTTATAAGTGTTTGAATAATCAATTATCATGCAATTTAAAAGATCAAGAAAGAAGAAAAGTGATTGGGTTTTCGAAGTCTCGGCTTTGTAAATAAGTGAATTATATTTCCAAAGAAGCAGTGAATTAGACAGTTGTCAAATTGTTTGTTAAGTCTTTCATAATTGTAAAACATCAAACCAGATCGTTTATAAAGATATTTAAATCAACTATTTCCAGTTTTGCAATTGTGTTTAAGAGTATTTCATTTCTTATATATAATAAGTAGAAATAATAACTTTTCATTATCTTTGTTATGAAAACATTTGTATCTCGTAAGATCCCTATCTTGTATTTGTGACAAACCTTAGCCAATACTATTAAGATGTAGCTTGGAATACCTGATTGAGTAATGGACTAAGAAAAGGGTGTGTACAGTTTTTTGAAAATAATAAATTAGTGCATATTTCAGTAGTTGATCCTCATGTTTGTTCTCATGTAAGTACATTTTATGTAGTAATATTTTCTATTCAAGTCTTTCCAGGGGACATTGTAAGTTAATTCAACTACAAGATATATATTACTAATTTCATACAAAAATATATTAGTTATTCAACTATAAGATAAATATTACTCATTTATTAGAGAAATATATTATATAATTCATTAAAATGTTTGTAATATGATAAATACTGGGTGATTAATCTAATAAATATTTTATCAGTGCAGATTGGCAAAGACTTCTATAGATATTTGAATGTGAACTAACTATTCTTGTATTCATTAAAATGTGTTTTATATTGACAAACTCTTCGACAAGAGAGAGTTAAACGTAATTTCTTCTTTTCTTTCAACTTCTTTATTTGCATCCTAAATATACGATTTTATTATTGAGAATCTTTAGAAAATTTTGTAAAGAAATTCTTAAAATATAGCAATTGAGCGTCCAGGGAATGGGCAAAATTGTACAGTTGTTTTCCCTACAATAATTTTTAAATTATATTTCTGATTCTAATATATAATTAATTTAATTTATTTTGTTATTCAATTTGTTTTAAATGGGTTTTAAACTATCATCCTAATAAAAATATTAAAAGAATATTTTATTTTAAATTTTATTTATAAATTTAAAAATATTGTGTATTGCTGGAAAAACTGTGGATAAAAGGACGAGATAATTCGAAACAGCCGCTCTATGGGTTAATACCAGCATTATTAATAATACATTATTTGAATCTTTTAATGTAAATAGGGGTTGTATAATTGAAAATTTATAGACCATAACCCATTTTTACATTTAGCTAATCAAACGCACTTTTCACAGTTACTGTGAAAAAAGTAAAGGAGGATAAGTTTTACTTAATTTTACCATTACTTAATCAAAAATTTAATAAAGTTATCATACTCCAGAAAAAAATATTCTGTATTTATTCAGATAAAAAAAAATCGAGAAGAAAAACTAACAAAATTTTAAATGCGTTATTCGATTAGCTCCATTAAATATTTACTTATCGACAGATGCTTTAAATATCATGTACGATAACTCTGGTAATCAAGCAGCTGATCACCTTTTATTCATTTAAAAACAATCTTGTAAATGTTGTGTAAGTACTATTTAAATTCTAGTTAAAAAGGGCTCTTATTTTAGTCAAGTAAGTACTTTTAGTATTCAAGAGGAATCCAAGTATTTTATTTGGTTGATTGAAGGTAAGTATAATGTTTAAGCACGAATAAACGAAATTAAATAGGGTGGGAATAAGTTATAAAAACATAGTTTGAAAAGTTCATTCGATATATAACTAAATGCTTATCCAAATGATAATACATAAACAATATTGTTAATATCTTCATAAACTATTTAAAATCCATTGAAATTTCAAGAAAAGAACACTATGAAATTCTAATTCTACAAAATAGTTATCATTTAATTATATGTATAAGTTATATTTTAATTTTGATACTCTAATGTTAGTTTTCTCGTTCTTCTTTACATATAAAGTTGAACGTAATTAAGAAAAGAGATCGTCACACAAAAAAGTGTTGTCAAGAAATAATATACAAAATTAAATTTTTAATTATTTTATATTCAAGTATTGATTGTTTAATTTGATACCCTAACTATAGCTTTTTTGTTCTGGTTTGCATATAAATATTAACATATTTGGAGAACATAAACAAAGTTTTTGATTGTCGATCTAAACTCGACATTCAGAGGAATCGACAACAGGTCCCTCCCCCAAAGACCTAATATTTTATTTTTTTGCGCCCCAACATCAGCCGAAGTATTGTTTAAACGCACACAGTTGAAATATCTTCCTAGGTATAACACCAAAAATAAAACACCATAAGCAAAACTCTTAAAAGAATTGTGAGTGTTTTTATTGCACTTAAGGGGACTGTTAAGGCAAAAAATTCAAAATTTTCTAATTTTATATTTTAATGGAAATATATAGCCTGCAATTCTAGCTTTCAGTACATACCTTACTTTTGCTGATCCGAGAAGAAGTAAGAATATTATTTGAGTTTATGTAAGCGCGCATATCAGAAATTGTATATATTTCAATTTCTTAAATTCCATTTTTCTCTTCATGTGTATTTTAAGATTTTTAGGGTATTCGATTTGTTCCTTGCGATTCAAAAGTTGGTGTATTTTTTTTTAATTTGGAGATATTGTTTACTATACTATTTTGAACACAATTGTGCATGGATTTTGGAATCTGGTATTTTTTTATTGGTTTTACAGCAATTTTCGTAATGCTTCTATTTAAAAAGTTTAAATTTTTTTGCCGTAGTACCAAAGTTTTACTTTTAAATAATTAACCAATGAGTCAAATTCAAAATCCATGCACAATTATGTCAATATATATTCAATTAGCTTGTACAAAAAAATTGAGACAGATTGCACAAAATTTGAATCGCAAGGAGTGTTTTTAAAATTACTGAAAAAACGCTAAATTTTTCAATAAAAATTTAATTTCTTGAAAACAAATCAAAATAAATTTTTGAAATTTTAGGTTGTGTTTCAACTAATTGCTATTGAACTGCACAAAAAATGTCATGAATTTTAGACAAAAATTGAAGAATTTTTATTTTTGACTTAACAGTCCCCTTTGTAGTTTTTATTTGGTATCAAATACACATTACATATAAAATGCTTTTATTACTGTTGCTATACCTGGTAAAATATTTCACGAGGTTTAAGCAATATTTCGCCAGAATCAAAAATTAAGCATTAACTATGTAGTACAGAGGCAGGCCTTCTCATGTATTTTTGTTTTTGGAAGAGGTAATTATTATACCATAGAAAAAAAAATACCAAGTTTTACTCAGTGTATATGGCTATCGTCTCCGGCTCACGGTCCCAAATAGCTGTGGACCTACGTTTCCCTGTACATCTCGGTTTAAAATGCTCAGTCGATTGAATGTTTGAGGAACTTGCACAAGTGAGGAAAATGAATATATTTTTGTATTTTCAAGTGTTATCCAACGAATATATTTGCGCAATTTTTTTTTATCTTTATGCTTTCAATTAATAAAAAATCGAGTTTAAAATTAGCTGAAATCAAAGCGAAAGTCACGTGACCAAAAACGCATAAAGAAACCGTGACGTAGTCACGCATAGATTTCATTGAAAATCGGAGGAAGAAACTCACTCCCTCCTCTCCTAAAACAGGTTTTAGACTGATTTATCATCTGCACATTGACGTCACATGCAAAAGTAGCCTTTTCCTGACAAATCGCAAAGTGAAAAACTAAATATTTTTTTTAATTATCTATCAGAGCTCAAATTTTTGAAAGAATGGTATTGTTTTTCATGATTTTTTCTCTACTCTTATTTAAAAATAAAATAAAAAAACATGAAAATTCCACATTCTCTATCATCGATTTCCTCACCTTAACTACAAAACATCGGGATGAAGTCGAATTCCCGATAATCTGGATTAGTTGATACTATAAATAAAAAGTTTAAATTGGTTCAGTAGATCTCCATTTATTACCATTTCTCTAAGTTGTGAAATTTAAAGCTGTAAATTTTTTTTATCTTGTTTGAAAAATCAAGCGTAAAAAAATTAATAGTGAAATTACCATAATAACAGATGTAAATGCTAGACCGCTCCAAGGTGTTTCTTTGGAAATCGAGTCACTCCTCAAACAATTTTTAATTCGAGCTGCCTCGATTTTATACCAGCGTCTTCGATTGATTACAATTTCTAGAATTTAACTATTGATTACATATAATTGGTCATTCTTAAAAATGTAATCACGTAAGTTTTATAGGTCTAAAACTGTTCTGAAAATATATATAGAATTGGGTTCATTTGAAAAACTAGTCCGGAAAGTTTGCATATGGGATGAAAATTCCCCCTCTCTCACCTATAGATATCTTATTTTCGAGGGAATAAAGCAGGGGGGGAAAAAAAACAGAAAAATATCATCAGGCAGGTTAAGCCATCGACACACTCCTCTTTCGATCACGATCGCTTCCTTTTTAACTCCCTATGAAAACAAGGACCTAAGAAAATTTGTTGAGAGTGTACATTTACTTTCTATGCCATAAATAATTCAAATTTATACAGAGAATATGTATCGCTTTGTAAAATAATATAAAAATAAAAAGAAGAAATGAAAATATTTCATTAATTTCCATCGCATGTTCAGTCAAACGGTTTGAAAATCTTTGTTTACAGAATAAAACCTTGTGTTCTCTTGTCTAAATAAGAGTTTTTTCATAAAAAGGATTATATTTAAGACCATATTTTGAATGATCAGAACTAGTTTATTGAAAGAAAAAAAAAATGCTAGAAAGTTATTGGATAAATATATCAAATAAGCTACAATGTCTTGAGATTGTACTGAATCCTTACGTTTTCACTTAACCCTTTGCACTCCAGGCCTTTTTCGCGCGGAGGAATCAGCAACTCGAGACATTTTAGGTTCGGCTGGTGTTTATGGATTTGCTTCATAGAAACTAAACACAGTCATTGGCCTTGCATCGAATTTCCGCATCACACCTAATGGTCCTCTCGTGGTTTGGCATCCAATCGTGTGGCGCCTGAGAGGCGCCACTGGAGTGCAAAGGGTTAAACATTCAACATTTAAAATTTTATTTTAATACGATTCGCACAAGGCATAAAAAGGAAAGTCTGACTTTTTTATGGTTGGCAATCGACTTTTTAATTTTTTTAAGGAAAATTTTTAATGTTTTACCTATCTATCTTTTGATAGTTATAAATTTATAAACAATATTCGTAACATCAATTACAACTATATTACTTCGGATAAATTAAAAAAAAATGCAACTTTTATCTGAATTAGGCATTAAGCTATGATAATATATTCAAAATAGGAAAGTATATATTAATAAACAAAATATGAAATAGGCACAAAAAATGTACACAAATAACTTTTGCACATGTTGCATGGCGAACATAATAATTTGTTGCCCTGTGTACACAACAATTTTGTTTATCATCACTGAATACCGCAAAATCCAATATTAATCAATTTGAAATAAAGTTTCAAGTAATATGTTCGACAAACTTATTTCTCTTTGTCGGTGAAACGACATTTTTATGACGCCAAATTTACACCAATTGGATAAACTAGCAACCCTACGTATTAGAAATCCCATTCTTAAAAAATAAAGATTAAAAAAAAAGCATAATCTTTTTAGGTTTTTTTTTTCTTATCGTCTCTAGTAATTTACAAAAGAATTCAAAATGATAAATCTCGGTTTGTTAAGCTCTCGAAATAAGCGTTTTTATTCAAAGCTATGAAATTGAAAAATGAAACGAATTTCAATTGCTTATGGCAACCTTACAGCAAGAAAAACTTCTGATCTTAATGACTCTAATCCGAAATAGACAGATCGTTTCCCCCCCCCCCCTTCTTTCTTTCTTCAGCCACCGCATTTTTTGCCAAAACATTTTTTTACTCTCCAGAATAACCTCGCAACGCTAGCGGATGTTGTGAACGATGAGACTAAAAAAAAATCCAACAAATGAGTCGTCAGTTTTACGAAAGGTTCATTTGTTATCAATTATGGCCATTTGTTGAGGGGGCGGCTACAACACGCAATCGCATTTTGGCGCCTCTTTTGAACAAGTCACGCCGAATACCACCATCTTGTTGATACGTTTTTCATTAAGCCGAAATACATCCAAAATCTGCGTCCATTGTTCACTTAAGCCTGATCGTCTTTTGATGGCGAACTCACAAGTGGCTGACTCACGAAGACATCGAGTATGAAAGGGTAATCAGTTAGGGACATCATATTTAAAGACATCGTTTTGGGAGTCATTCATCGGCTAAGGATGTCGTGTTCAAAGTAATTCATCGACTAATCAGTATCTGTTTGTGCGTGTGACTATCATTGGACTATTACGATTTTACATTAGAGCGTAATATAGATAGCAGTGGTATCTTAATATACAAGGCGGCAAATTCTTCAGTATAATTGACTTTAACCCTTTTTTATTGCAATGACACGTACAGATGTCATTAAGATAGAGGATCTGTGAATTAGGGAATTCGCCCTATTCTGAGCTCATTGTTTTTCCTTTTTACATAAATTTAGCTAAATTTATTGAATTTGGTCAGTGCATTTTCTTTTTACCTACTTTTAGTTAAATATTCTGTTGGGAAATTTATTAACTACCGGCAAATTTCTGAAAAAGAACTATTGCGTGCAGCAATAATGATAAATATTACTAATCTGAAATGTCGGAGAGTGTATATTGATGGTATAAACATGATCTGAATAAGTTGAATTTATTTTCAAAAAGTAAAATAAAATATCCTTTTTTTCCTTAAATTTCGAAATTTAATTCAATTTCAAATGAACACAGAGAATTAATTATTTGTACAAATGAAAAAATTCTTGATATCCACATTATACAAACTGAAGTAATTAAAATATACTTAATCTACTTGAGATGTAAACTATTAAGATACTAAACATAAATTATAAATACAATAGCTATATTTAAGCAAATAAAACATGAATAAAAAAACAAAGAAATAAAAACAATTAAAACTTTATATTTATTTTAAGAAAATAGTTTAAGTTCAAAATTTACTCTTACACAAAGCCAGAAACATTTCGATTTTAATGCATGTAATAGACCTCACAAAAATATTTTAACTACTTCATTTTTCTACAATCTAATATATATTGTTAAAATCCCAATGATTTAAAAATTACTGTTCAAAATGTTGATTACGGATATTCGAGTAGAATTGCAATATTAAAAAAAAATTCATCATTCATTTTTTACAGCTTAGTGTACATTTTAAGTAAATTCTTTAATAATTGTGTATTTAATACTTTCAAATGAATATTTATTGCTTCATCAATTTAAATAAACGTTTAAGTTTCATGTATTCGTAAGTAGAATTGTAATTACACACACATACTAAAAGTGTACCATATTTGATCTAAGAAATTAAATTATTTTAATTAACACAAATATTATTTATATATTAGAATTATTTTGCTTCCAAGCATATATCCTACAAATTCTTTAAAATTGTTAAAAAATTTGTTCCGCCTATTAGCATTAGAGTTTCATGTATTCGTGAGTAAAATTGTAAATATTATACATATTCTACAAATATTCATTATTTGTTATAAGAAACTAAATTATTTTTATTAAAAAAACATATTTTATTTATAAGAATTAATTTACTTCCAAGAAATTATACCTTTTATTCCCACATTAAAAATGGTTTTATATATGTATATGGACTTCGTACACATATTTTAAGTAATATATGCTATTTTGTAAATTCTCTTTGCCTGTTTTAATATTTACAAAATTGGTTCCTATGGATTTTATGCTTGTTTATAAGCAGCAATATAAAATTTAACAATAAAATTTAAAATATAAATGCAATGATTTCTATACTATTTATCGATCTAACGCTTACTCATATTAAATCCATAACAAAAACGCGCAATGTCTTTTATCAAGATGCATTTACTACAATTGATTGTATGTATAAAGTACATTCCAATTGACTTTGACACAAAATTTTAACAAATTTTATATTAATTTAAGGGAACTTGGTACCCTTCAAACTTTTTTTTTTTTATTTAAGCCTTTAAAATTATAATTTTTACATATTTGAAAGTATGACTAAGTAAAAATTAATTTAAAAAAAAAAGTTCACATAGTGCTCGAAATTTTCAAAATTTTAAAATTAAAAAAAAAATCAAATTTCAAATTCTATCTTTTTTTTTATTTTTCAATATTTTGTCCTGATTTTTAAAAAAAAAAAAAATGTTCCTAGTATTATACTCTAACTTTTTAGGCTTCGGATTTAGAATAAATAAAATAGTTTTCGAGAAAAACGATCATTACTGTACCTAAAGGTAACAAATGCGTAAAAAAGAGCATTTTTCACCATTTAAATTTGTAAAAAAAAGTTTTTATTTTATTCAAAAATCCATTCCTATTTTCGTCCAACAGATATTAAGAATGACACAAAAAAATAGTTAAGTCATTTCATTCATATTTGCTGAAGTTTTAGCATTTTGAGTAAGGTAGCAATTTCAAAAATCACGAACTGAGAAAAATGCGTTCGAAACATCAAAGAAGCTATTGCAGAAATGCTAAATTATCCATAAAAATACAGTTTTTCTGCAATGGCAGTTATCAATGGTCAGCTCAAAAACTAGCCAGAATAAAGAGATGGTTTCAAAGATTATAAACACGCAAAAAATTGAAAATTGATATTTTAACAAAGGGTACCAAGTCCCCTTAATAATTAGTGTCTCATCATTCAACTATTATACTTTTAATATTTAATTCTTTTATTTTCTCTTATTAATCCATTCCGTTAAAAATAACACGCATAATAATTGCATCCTCTAAGGTCAATTTCAAAAACAGTTTCATAAATTAAAAGTAATGGACTACTAAAAATTCACCGCTATTTTATCTTGAAGTAACCTCCCCATTTAGCCTTTGAATTCTAATTTTGTTAAATTTATTAATAATTTATAATACTCATTCTGAACATTTGATAAGGTAATGTTCTCTCCACAAATCATCTCTTCGTATTTATCTGTTCATCCGCAGATATAGAAATGGGGAAATCCAATGCCTGACGATCTGATTTTCAGTCTGACAGTCATAGTTGGAGGCGAAAATGAAACATGATATGAATGATAACAAATTCCTTTCAACTTGATTGATGTAAGAAATTCACTCAAACCTGAATGATAACGAGTGCATTTTGACCTGATTAATAGATAAGTATTTTTTATTTTTTTTTTATTTTTTTTTTAGGAAAGATGTTGGCTTTATAAAATAAATTAAGTTAAACTGTTTCACGTATTTCATGTGTAAATAATTTGCAAGATATTTTTTTAATAAATGCTTACGACCTGATGTGACAAATATTTCCCTCAGACTGTCTAGCTATGAATAAATAAGAAACACACCTAGTGATTGCAAATAAAAAAACTAAGTATTTAATCTACTATCATTCACATTCAAATAGAATAAACTTACTGTATCGCACTATGCAATTAGTAGGTCAAAGAATTTCGAAATAAATAATGGATTTGCAAATCACATTGTTCCAAGCCCAATCGATCTAAATAAATTTTTTTCTGAATAAACTGTGGTTTAATAAATGTAAGAATATGGAAATTTCCGTTATTAAAATGTTATTGTAGTGTTTAAGTTTCAGTGCTACAATTTGCATAGATTTTTTCTCCATAAATATCTAATAAAACCACCCTGATAATGTTATTTGTCAGTCCATCTAAAAATATTACTCAATCTCAAACAACAATTTCCGAACAAACTATAATCCGGAAAATGAAAAATTTAAGATTTTCCTATACTGTAATAAATTAATAACGAGTTTCATTTTTGGTATTTGGTATAATTTGAATACCTGCCAAAATTCATTAAAATATTTTGCTTACGTAGTTCACAGAATAATAAACTGCAAAAATATACATGACGTGATATATGGGACGAAAAAGTTCTACATAGACATCACTTTTTTTGCAGGAGCAAACTTAATTCTCAATTAAGAAACCCTTCCACATAAATTGTCTGGCTTAGCAACAGAAAGTTACAAATCAAATGTCGAAGAACGCATAGCCACCATAGAACCATACCATAGGTAGCTACCATATCCTTAACTATGCGAAAAACGTATAGCTATGGATTACCGATTTTGCATACTCCAAATCAAAATTGGGGTGCTTGATGAGTTTGTTATTGATGCTTTTCATCTACCATTTCCAAAAAAAGGCATACACTAATCAGTAGAATAGTTTACAATAAAAAAAAAAACGGACAAGACTTTTCACTTGCTCACTACCTTCTAAACAACATCGATCATAACCAATTTAAATAATGTTTCAATATTTAATGAGCACAGAAAATCAATTCTCCCTATCACTAATTTGTCCCATACTAATGTCAAATATAAAAAATTCTTGCATCCTAAAAATGAGAATCTGAAATGTAAAATAAACTTTAATTTAAGGAAATAAGTAATAGGATGAAGATTAGCAATGATTTAGTAAATTGTGTTTCAATAAAATGGGTTATTTAAGAAAAATGAATATTTTGAAAAAATATATATAAAAAGGCAATATCTTGTATAAAAAGAATATGTGTGTGAGTAAACATTTGACTGCAGTAAATGAATGACAATAAAATTATTAACCTGGCAGTTCCACATAATAATACCTTCTGTAATGATAAGGTCAATATTATGTGGAACTAGCTCTAAGTCTATTGGAAGTCGCTTTCTACTGACCCTCAGACAGACTTTTGTTCTGGCTGTGAAAACTTCTTTATTACATCCAAACCACCACATATAAAAAAGAGATGTTTAGAGCTCCCATACCCACCCTTCACACTAAAAGGAAATGCAAAGACTTTTCAGTAAATTTTAAGCTGACTGATAGTAGGTAATTCCTGCATAAAAATATTCGCGTAAAACTGTATTAAGAATTGTAAGCTGAACACTTGCATGAATAAACACCGAGAAATTTTCTATAATTTAATTTTTTTTTCACTAACACCTAATCATAATTGCAGTAAAAGAAAATGTTGCCTTTTCATAATAACAACTTTTACGCTGACTGAAGGTAGATAACTTTTATAAATAAATACTCGTGCAAAAGGCCTCAAGAATAATAAGTTGAGTGCTTAAACTAACAAACACCAAGACATTTTATGTATAAAAAAGTTTTCACTAGCACCTAATCATCATTAAAATGCTGTTTACATAGTATTGGTGGCAAGACTGAATAAGTTACACAGATGTAAGTGTGACAGAAGCGTGTGGAAAGAACTGACGAGCTATTGTACTAGACTGACTAAATCAACTGCCAGGGAGGAATTCCTAAGGGAAACAAACGTTTAAACGAAGAGTACAAAGAAAAAGAGCAGAAGGAACGATTAAGAGTGAGATGAACAAAAATCACGTGTACAAATACGTTTGTCAAGTCTCACAGTAGAATAGTTAGGGGGCGTATATAAAGTACGTAACATACAAAGTGAAGGGTGGGATATCTAAATGTTCACTTATGTAATCATTTACACTACAAGATAAATAGAAACTGCTTCAGTCTTGAGTATTGGTAAAAAAATTGGAAAGCTTTTACCAGATGACCCGAATAGCCAAACATATTTTCACTTATGTAATGATATAAACTCTCGGTTGATATGAAGATAAATAGAAACGGCTTCACTCCTGAGTATTGGTAAAAATTTTTGAAAGTTGTTGCCTGATGACCTAGATAGCCAGACAAAGTAATTAGTCTTCAATAGTCATCGCGTGTACTGATTTTGGAAACCATTAATCTATTTGGTTTGTAAAGAATATTTGTATCATCTTCGTTATTTATATTTTACAGTCTCGGTTACCCAGATAGCATGAAAGCTTGTTATTTATTGTCAAGGCTTGAAATAACAAGGTAACCCCTAAGACAAAGGTTTGCAAAGAGTTTAGGGAAAAGGCATACGATGACAACCCTCAGAAAAGGTTTGAAGCTAGAATGGAGCATATACATTGGCTCTCAAAAGACTTCGTACTCTGACAAATTTCAAATAAATACTATATTCTCCATTTAAAAAAATAATATTTCAGGATATGATTTTTTAATAATATCTTTAATTTCATCTAAATAAAACTGCATAAAATATTTTTAATGCTTAGTAATACTTTTTTTTTAAGAAAGATCATCAACCTAAAAGTAACACAAAAAAATATCTTCCAAAAGTCTTCACTTACATTTTTTTTTTTTTTTTTTTTTTTTTTTTGCATATTGGTCCTTATTGTAAGATTTTGGTAAATTAGTAATTCGCAGGATATCTTTTAGCATTCACAACAACTTTTATGCGTCTGGGCATAAATTTTACTAATTTTTTTGGGTAATTTCTGCATCAATGTTCCTCCATTCTTTGATCATTACTCTTTTTAGTTGGCTTTTCGTTTTAATGTCGTGTCTTCTTACTTCGGCCTCCAATTGTCTCTAAATTTGTTCTTGTGGTATCAAATCTGTTAGCTGAGATTGTGTTTTTAGATTTTGTGGGATATTACAAAGACAAAAGAGGCGATCATTGAATGCAGTGTGCACGTACCATTATCTTGATAAAAAGTTATTTTAATACCGAAATTTTACTTTAAGAAATTTAATTTATCATTAGTAATATTCAAATGGAATTCATAATTCATTATTCTATCATTAAACACCAATTTATCAAGTTCTAATGCTGACAAGAACCACACATACACAAGGACACTTCCACTGTCATGCTTTACTGTTCCAACAAAGCTCTTGGGATTAGGTTCGTCTTTTTCCTTCTTCCCACAATTGTGTCCATCGAAATCAGAAATATTACATTTGTTTTTATCTCAAAGAAGAAATTATTTCAATATGTTTCTGGCTCATTTAATACTGCCTTTTTAAAAAAAAAGGCAAAACTTTCTGTTTTTAGCATTTTACGAAATTTTTCCATCGGGCAGAACACCTTTGTAGTCCAGCTGATTTAACTATTTTTCAAACAGTTTCAATTGAAATTGACGTAATTTTTTTTTCGACATTCTGAAGAAACTTTTTTGTCACACAAATGAGGATTTTTTTTTTTTTTTTTCAAATTTTCTTACATAAAATTCATTTTCACGTTCAGATAACCGTGTTGGGCAATCTCTTTTTGACTGGTTTTGGATTTATTTTTTTGTTTAAAACATTTTATTACATACCAAACAGTTAAATGAAATAAAATTAATATATTAGCCATACATACCATTTACTTCTTTTACTATGAAATATGATCAATTATAGACTGCTGTTTGTTGATTCTTTACGGCTACGAACCATTTAAAGAAAAAATAGATTATAATAAATATAAAAGGCAAATATAATAGGCAATTGATTTTTTTAAATGTCGCCACAATACAAAAATTAAAAAAAGCGTAAAAAATAATTTTATCAAAAAATGTTATGGTGTACGAACACTTTTGTGGGATTTTTTTCTTTTGTTCTATGAATTTATATTTTTATAAAAATAAAATGGTTTAATATTTCGTTTAAAAATGTTAGGTTTCATTTAGAATTAAATAGACATTCTACAAAAAATATTGAAGTTAATATTCGTATTCAATTCCAAATTACAGCACTTTTTCTACACATTTTTAAACTGAGTGAAGACTTTTGGGAAATACTGTACATGGAATGCATTGTATAAGCCTACTAACAAGCCAATTATGAAAAGACTTAAGTATTTTACAGTTTTAACCTTTTTGAAAACTTTATAAATGTGAACCAGGACACTTTTTTCATGCTTTTAAAAAAATTGCATCCTTGTCCGATGAACCTTTTTTCGTTTAGGCATCTTTTTCGTTTCGGAAGGAAAAGGTAATGAAAATGTTAAAATGCAATCTGGGAATGTACCTAGCACTATGGCATAGATACAAAAACTGAAATTATTTTTTTCCAAACTCCTTGCATTTCTTATTTCAAACTCTACATAATGCTTATTATACACAGTAACAACATCTGAGAATTTAAAAGGTAATACTTTCCTGGACGTCTTTCAAATTAAGGGGGGGGGGGGGGGGGCTCGTATTTCCGTCTTGAATAGGAAAAAAACATTAACCTTCTACCATGAACCCCAGTGTATTTAACATCGTGTCAGCTGATTTTTAAATGCAAGGTCCGAGAGATAACATTTGCGATACAAACAATAATAAATTGAATCACAAGTATCATTCCATCCTAACTCGGACCGGCTTGTGGTGAACCGTTGCTTAATGAAGAGAAAGGTCGATGTGTTTTTTAATTTTACATTTAGAGTTCTCCGGTTTACAGAAACCGTTTTGCATGTAATAAAATAATGTTCGAAGTAATTATTTTCCAGAAGTGTTATAGATAGAAAATATCGGGTAAATTTTGTAAGAGTTTAGTATTTGTCGGAAGAAATTGTAACATATAATACACCTATTTACAAGATGAACACATTATCCAGAAATACACTTGAACACAAAATAAATTATTCTGAGTAAGTTTTGTACACTAGCAATTCTATATATTAACAACACTATTTTGATTATTCATAAATTATTCACAAATAGAATATGTGTATCAATGTGCCCCCATTTATGCTTTAATTTACAGCGAGAAAGTTTAGAAGTATTTTATTATTATTATTATTATTATTATTATTATTATTATTATTATTATTATTATTATTATTATTATTATTATTATTATTATTATTATTATTATTATTATTATTATTATTATTATTATTATTATTATTATTATTATTATTATTATTATTATTATTATTATTATTATTATTATTATTATTATTATTATTATTATTATTATTATTATTATTATTATTATCCATTGTTTGAAAAATACTTCTTGAAAAATGCATGTTTTTTTAACAAACATACACTATTATTTATGTTTTAAAAATAATATTTATTTACAGTTGCCTTTGTGTAATTTTTAAAAATTTAAAGGCTTACAGATTTTAATAATAGCATTACGGGAAAATCAAATATTTTTAGTTCAATAAAAGTACCTTTATGCACGCGAAATTTCAAAAGAAATATTTTAAATAGAACTAAAATATTTTTAAATAAAATCGCATTATCTTGACCTGTCCTATAGAGAAATTTTGAAGTTTGATGAAATGTATTAAGATTTACGAATTTCAATGCTACTTATACTTATAATTTATATATTTTTGGTTCTGTATGTACCTAACATATACATGGCGTCTAAAAAGGTCATGAGGTTTATCTCTTGAACTATTAGAGATAAAATCTAAGTATAAATTTCAAAAACGCTCAAATTAAGGTAAAGAATCACAAGAAGATAGTATGATTTAAATGAGTAATTTATTTCAAAATATTCAAAATTTTAATTTACAGACATTGTAGAGTAAAAAATACAATTTTAAAGGTTCTCTCAAGATCAAATTATTCTAATGCAACAATAATAATAAAACTTCCTTTAAAGATGACAAAATTAAAAAGTTTAAATTTGAGTGGACCTAATCCTGTCTTCTTGGATTAGTCCCATATTAACCATTGATCTTTGAAAATAGATTTTTCATATAGATACAGATTATTCTTATTATTCATATAGATTGTTCAGCCTCATCGAAAGTTACATACAAAAATATCAAGTTGGATTATAATAGTAACTGTCACTAAAAGACCGATTCTACACATGTAATATTGGATACAAGATACAAAAATGTACAATTTGGCAAAATTTCAGCACTGAAATCTTTCTCCGTCAAAGTTGATAACAAGTTAATTAAAAGGTAATTTAAATTTGGTTATAAACAAAAGTGTTGCTATTTTTGTGTGTTTGGTTACAAACTTGGAGAGAAAACTTGTTACCCAATATCCAACTCTTAATCCGTTATCTCTATTTCAGCCAAAGGTTTAACTTTCCATAGATTCTCTATATCCGGTACTTCCGGATTGTTGATCTCAAACAAATGGACAGAAGTTTGGACATAACCTTCGGATAAGATTCTATTCGTGTATTATAAGCTTCTCATTGTGTGGTATTGAAGCTAAAATTACCAAGTGCTTGTACTCATACTCAGCAAATGACACATCTTAATCAAGGATCAAGTCTTGTATATCCCGTTAAGTCCATGATGATTCTATGTTTTAAGTTGTCCTGTCACCATTTACCAAGCTCTCTCTCTGTAAGCTTGAAGCTTAACATTTCAGACTTCAGATTGTAATAGATTTCAGATCTTTTTAAAATTCTGGACTGAGCTTTTGAGCACATTTAGAGTTTACTTTTATAAACATTCTAATAGAGGCACACAGAACATTAAAGATGTTGCCTTCGTTAATTCTGAATAATTCACTTGACATCCAAAAAGTTATAAAGAAGCAAAACAGAGAGTTTATTTCCCCCTTTTTTCCATCATTCGTAACACCTCACACAATCATTGTCCTTCTTCGACCTCCTGTACTTTCTGGACGTTCCCATCTCCAGGGATCGGATGTAACAATCGCGGGGGATACGCGGTAAATATAGTCGCAGTTTTGACAGTTGTAAATAAGTGATGTTCTTTGTAGTGGTTCCGCGAGCTCAATCTGTATTCTGGAAGCGGGTTCCAGCCGCCCAAACTTGGCTACAAACTCAGGGAAGGACACTTGACATCGCCAACTGGTTGTGTCAATGTCAGTTGCTTGTAAAAAAGGAAGATTAAATCTAGATAGATTATTGTCCACAGGCTGATCGGCTAACTTCTACTGAAAATCGGACGGGTCACTGTCTTCTAGGGCCTTTTTACTTTTTTGGCTGCTTTATCGCCCTTTGGACATAGAGCACTATTTAAAATGCTCCCCGCTTCATTTTCAAAGCATTATCTCCTAAAGATTCAGGTATAAGTCCTAAACTTACCAAACTACACGAATCAAAGGTCGCATTTCTGAATAATTCAAGTCAGTGACCAAATTAGTGACTCTCAATGTTCCAATTTTATATACATTTTGTTATGTATTGATGTTCATTCGGAAAAATGTATCATTGAATAATCTTTTCATTAATTGTAATGTTTATCTATTCAAAATTAAATTATGAATACTATTTTATTTACTTAAACATGTTAAATTAAAAAATATTATATCCAATTATATTGTTTTTTAAGTATAAAAAGTAATTAATTATAAAATATTTTACTTAACATATTTTACCTAATCATATAGTTTCAACTTAATAATTTAAATTTATAATTCACGATTTTATAATCAAGATAATTCAATTATTTCATAATTTAAAATTTTCCGTTTATTTTCATTCAATTAAAATTCAACTTTAATTTATCTCTCTACATTTTACTGATCAATTATAATTGGATAAGACATTCTACATAAAAAATCACTAAAGTTAAGGTTAAAACTCAATACATCACAAAATTGCCACTGCCGAAATAGATTTCAAGGCATGAAGCTTTTAACATTTAACCAGTCCCGGTATTTAAGTTTCCAGCAGAAGAAACATTAAAAGTTTGCAGACAACCACCTTTAAACTCTCATGATATGCAAGGCCAGCAAATCCTAACATCCCAGCATCCCAGACTTTTAATTTCGGCAGGACTGGACACACGTCTCAGAGACAAAATTCCCGTCTACCATGCGAGATGTCACAGTATCGAGCCCCGTTTTACACTCTGAAAGTGAGTAGACATGGCTGTAATTGTGCGAGATAATTTCGTATCTTTAGTTTCACTGCCTGTTGGGAATTTCAAAGTTTCCTTCCATTCGAAAAACAAATGTGGGGAAATTTTCACTTGAATGACAGCTTCTCTCACGGATGGTAACCTAATCTTAAAACCCTCATCTTAGCGCAGTAGAGTTGTCGAGAAATTCTAACACAAGGAAAAATACAACACAATTGCCACTTATGCAAAATTTAATCATTAATGTAACAATTATCATTTTATACTTTTAGAATTTATTTTTATTTTTCCTTCCTTCTGAGGGTCACGGGCGTATATATCCGTCATTTGATCCCCAGTTTTTCCAGCAATACACAACCTTTTTAAATTTTATAAATAAAATGTAAAGTAAAATATTTTTAAAATCTTTTTATTAGGATGATAGTTTAAAACCTACTTAAAACAAAATAAATAAAAAATAATTAAAAAAATTTATATATTTGGATCAGAAATAAAATTTTAAAATGATTGCAGGGAAAACAACTGTATAATTTCGCCCATTCCCTTGACGCTCAGAGGGTTAAGAAGATCTATAGGTCGTACCGTCTACTATTAGGTACTTTTTCAATAAATGTTGAATGAAAATAACAAAGTTAAATAGGTACTTGTAGTCTGACATAATGAATTGCAAAACAAGACGAAAAGTATAGTAATCTCTTTAATGAGCACATTTAAGATTCCCCCCCCCCCTAACTATCAGGTCTTAGTCCTTTTACCCTAAAAGGCTATTTTTGCGCTTATAATTACATTTTTAGGTATAATTCTATTGCGATTGACTCTTAGAACTCGTTTCAATTTAGAAACATAATTTCTAAAAGTTTTCTAAAGTTTACATGTATTGTGCTTTATGGAATATAAAATAAAGGTGTCGTCTTGTTGGAGTGAAGGTGCTAACTCCACTATTAACTAGCTTTCGGTGTATTTTGAAACATGAAGAGAAAACCCATCAATTGATAAAAGCTGCAACTTGATCACTGAAATAAATATATAGTAAATATGTTATAGTCGGTGTTTATACGCAATAGCACCGACATCACGTTTTATTAGCTCTTGAGAAGGTTTCTTGCTCTTCTGAAAACTTTACAAAATTGAAGTTATTACTTTTACTCTAAGTCGTAGATATATTGGAAGCACGTCATATTATAAAGTTTCTATACATTCTAATATCAACCAAACACATTGCATTCTCATATGTACTAAGTTAATCTAAAACTCAATTTAGAATATGTTAGATTTCATAGAAATTAATTAAAAAAAATTGCTTAAAGTAAAATGCTTTCTAAATGAGGGGCTGAAAAGCAAAGGGGTCCAAGTGACTTTTCTTAACTTTTGAGAAAATACACTTTAAAGTTTTTTATTTATATTAAATTTGTATTAAAATTATTTGTTGTTTAAATACTAACCTCTGGACTGAAGATATAACTAGTTTTCATAGAATTAAATATAAATAAGAAGCCTGCAAGGATATTTTCTAGAAAGTTAAGAAAAGTCACTTAGACCCCTTTGCTTTTAAGTCCCTCAAATATTTATACTAATAAAGTAACATCGCATTTTTGTTATGTCAACATTCTTCCTTCAGTTTTATACATCGAAATATTCCTAAATTTTCTTCTGTCTTATAATAATACTTTCTTTGTCAAGTATTAAATGTAAAAGATAATAATGTAATCATACATCAAGAACTAAGGTCAAATACAGAAAAATAATTTTCTCAAAAACATTATTTTATTCACACTTATTTAACTATGTACAGGGTGTCTATAAATTAGTTGAGCAATGGAGCTCAAATAGATCTGTATAACATAATAACTAGGCATAATAAACTTTTTTTTTTTTTTTTTTACATACAGAATGACATGGTGAACTTAAATTAGTTGGGGAAAAAGAATGGTTAGTAATGCCAAGTAATTAACAGTTATACAGATCTATTTGAACTCCATTGCTCAACTAATTTATAGACACCCTGTATTTAATTTCTGACGACAAGCTACTAACTCCCCAATTAAATCTTCTCAAATTGAGAAATGTTTAAAAGTATTCTAGAAATAATTCCCCAATCTTTTTTTTTAATTGTTTTCGTCAATTTCAAACATAAAAAGAATCCATGTACAAATATTTTTTATTGCATTCTTACTAATACAACTAATTTTATTGCCTAAACTTATTGCGTTCAATATAGATGGTTTTTTAAGGTAGCACTTTATCATTAAGATTTGACCTTTTGGCCATCTCCTCATCAGTTTCTATTTGTGAACTATTACTTCGCCTTATGCTCAAACTCAGAATAATCTTCCTTTTAGGAAATACATATTTTTAAGGGAGACCCGAAAGCAAAAACCTAAAATTTTTATTAATAAATTTAGTAACACCAAATTTTTTATAAAATATCTATTTTTAAACAATTATTTTCATATATATATATATATATATATATATATATATATATTATATATATATATATATATATATATATATATATATATATATATATATATATATATATATATATATATATATATATATATATATATATATATATATATATATATATATATATATATATATATATATATATATATATATATATATATATATATATATATATATATATATATATATATATATATATATATATATATATATATATATATATATATATATATATATATATATATTTTTAATTTAATATTTTTTGATATTTTTGTTTTTTAGTGGGTTTTTGGCCGAAATACACGCCTTTTAAAAAAACTACTCCTCCTTCAATTTTTAATATTTTTTTTTTAATTTCAAAACTAATTAGTTATATTAAAGTATACTCTAAAGATGTAGGGAGAGATTTTTTTTAATTAGTTAGACACGAGATTTCAAAAAGATGTTTTGTGTTTTTCACATGAAACTTCTGAATTTTCAGAGAAAATTCCTATTTTTTTAATTCTTAAAAAAAAGTCGTTACAATTGACTAAAAAAACTCTCCCTAAATTTATAAAACAGATATTCAAGATTTTAAAAATAAAAATAGTTTAAATCTAAGTAAATATTTCTCAAAGCCTTAGCATTTTAAACACAGTCAAAATTGCCAATTCCAGATTTCGAGAAAAACGAACTTAATAATAAAAGATTGCATACACTACAAAGTAGATCGGTATGTAAAAGTTTAAAAATTGAATGTTTACAATTCCCTAGAAGTTTGAAATTTCTCCCATCTCTTATTGAATATATATAGCCTAATTTTTTTGCAATAAAAAAAAAATCCAATTTTTTTTCTATATTTGAGGTAAGGGTCTCCCTTAAAAATAAAACTACATCTCATAACAAAGAAGAACCTGACTTTTATACGAAAATATGAAAGAAGAAGCTTCTTCTACCAAGAAATGCTTACGGGCATTATTACCTATGTTCACGCTTACAAAACACACACCCCAGTCATCACGCATAACGATGCAGGGGGAATACTAATCCGTACAAAACTGCTACTATCTTATCAATTCCCATAGATTTATCTCTATACATGTTTAAGGACATGATTTTAAAGACACAATTCTAAGCTCTACCTGCTTATTGTCTGTGAAAAATGGCATGAAAATTCAGATAACATTCGCGTATAAACATCACAACTTTCCTCCTATCTCTCGAAAGCGAATAGCAATAAGAATTTTATCTTGTTAAGAAATTAGATTTAATATGAGACTTCTGTTGATACACGCTTCTGAAGCAGCAAAGTAATCATTTACCGGTTTTTTATCTGAAAGCTTTATTGTTTTTAATTGTTAGAGAATTTTATTTGATAAAATGCCAAGATGTGTTTCTGTAATTTGATTTAATATACTTTCTCATTGTTCGACTGTTAGTTGAATTCCATAGTTGAATTCAGTGGAATTCTCTGTTAGTTGAATTCCATAGTTGAATTCAGTGGAATTCTCTGTTAGTTGAATTCCATAGTTGAATTCAGTGGAATTCTCTGTTAGTTGAATTCCATAGTCGAATTCAGTGGGATTCTCTGTTAGTTGATTCACTGTTAAATTTTTAGCTGTGTTTTCGGAAATCGATAAGCATATCACAAACAGTATATTTTAAAATCCTTTATATTAACTTTGATTCTGTGTGTTTGTGTAATTGTTTGTGACAGTCAAATCTGCGCAAAGCTATATAACACATTTGCCGTCATACAATTGAGTTGAAATTTGACAGATAGACCTGTTGTTGATAGTGCATTCTATCAAGTTTTGAGGGCAAAAAAGTTTGCAAACAGTACTGAATCAATGGTTTTCTTCGGAGTGGTTGAACACTATGAAAAGTCGATATAAGCTCAAAATCACTCGAACAAGTTGTAAATGCATTTAAAAATTGGCAATGCATATAAAGTATTTAAATAAAAAAAAATTATGAGTTTATATTCATTAGTTACTAAGGTTAATGAGAACATCATAATTAAAATTTGGTCAGTTTAAAAAACGTTATTTTACTCACTGGGTGATCATGAAGTTACTCTAATTTTACATGTTTTACTCCATTCAAAAAGAGTTTTGCAAGTCGTTTTGCTCCACATAACCAGAAACAACTACAACGAGATTTAACATTGATTTGTTGCCGATTAAACGGTATTGTGGTTAGCGTGCTAGCTTCTAGAGAGTGAGGTTGCGGGTTCGAGTCCCGTGTTAGGCATGGGTGTTTGTAAATGTATGTTGGCTTGTCTAATGACGAATGTTTCGGAGCATTATAGCACTCGTGTTGCTGACGGCGCCAGATAATCTGAATACAACCAACCAACATTGATTTGTTTCTGATTATGTGGAGTAAAATGATTTAACAAACTATTTAACGTTGTTTCTAAAAAAAGTATGCTAACAGAAACCAAAAAAGTTACTACTATGTATTTGTTAAATTAGTTCGAAATTTTGGGTTTTCGTATTAAAATAACTAGTGAATTTAGTTTTAAGAAAATTCTTATTTTTGTATTACTTATTTTAGTTACTTATTGAATAAAGCTGCGTATTAGTATAACATCTGACATCATGGCCCTCTAAAATGTTCAATAACATATAGTTTATGTTTGGTGGATTTTCTAAGGCAGGTGAAGATGCCCATGTAGCACAAAACGCTGAATACTGGACAATTCCGGTGTGGATCGTTGTGACGAATCTGGACCTATCTCGGCCAATGCTGGAAAAAGTATACTGGAAGTTTTGAAATGTTGATGCAGTTTTGAAATGAAATATTATTTATAAGAAAGGATGGAGGGCTAAAAATATGTTTAGCAATCTTTATTTTTTAAAAAAAAATCATGTATTATTTAAAGATGCTCGAATTTCGACCACTATTTCCAGCATTGGCCAATACTGCTGTACTATCTTGGTTGTAGCATACAAAAGGTACAATAATAACAACGTTAAGAAATAGTGTTTCAAAATTTACTTTTGGGAACAAGTCGCCTTCACTAACTTAGACCCTTAATTATTACGCGCTTTCTACATTTCCACATACCACCTTTATTCACTTAGCCACTCGGTTATTACGATTCTTCTACCTGTTATATTAAAAAATAACCAAAGAGAATACAGCGTGTTTTTAAGTTCCATTATATTCCAAACTACTAAGTAATTAACAAATTACTTGATACTATAAGTTTCCACATGAAAGTATCCTAAAATTGAAATCCATGATATTATGTTTAAAAAGAAACTCTGTACATTGAATTTAGAACATTGCACAACTTTCAATTACACTATAATACTGATGTCAATTTGTGTCATTTACATTAACCTCTTTTATATTTTCATCATTCATTTAGAAAGAATGGCCCTCACCAAATTGATGATTTTGGCGATAAATTGACAATTGATGATTTTGGCACTAAAATCATCAATTTGGCAATATACTTTCCTATAATTCTTATATTATCCTTTCTCATAAGTAAAACTGAGGAAAGAAGAAAAAATGATCGTTGATGAAGTATGCTCAAGGAAAGAGAACTCTATGTTAAAGGCATTTGTTTTTCAACTTTTTACGCTATTAAAGCATTTTTCTGGGAATTTCATTGGTGGGGATATTTCGAACACCTTAAAACGCATTACCACAGTGATTTTTATCAAAATCGTTAGAGCCGTTTTTTAGCAATCATTGAAAAACATGATTTTTTCAATGGCAGCTACCTTATGCGCATGCGCGATTTCGACAAAAACCTTAATAGTAGGTCTCATGGTCACCACTAGCCCGCACACCAAAAATGCTGACCACGTACACACATACACACAGACAGACATTTTATCTAGACAACTTTTTTTGAAATCAGGATGTTCCAAAACGTAGAGAAATGCAAAAAAATATAAAATATTTTTTGGACCGAATGTTATACTTTCATTACCCTATATATATGTATGGGTAATTGAAAGTAATAAAAACCTACTAAAAGGCGTACTTAAAAGTTATTATTTTTTATTTTTATTTTATTCATAAAATGAAATGTCTTCGAACACAGATGCCAGCACGTGATGTCCAGGAAGACGAAGAATATTCTTAAAAACCCCTTAGCTTAGGAAGTGTCCTATTGTTCTGGAATATGTAAATAGGACCCTGAGGGCAGATAAAAAGTAACAAAGACCCTTAAGCTATTTTTACTAAAAAAAAACTTTAAAAAACAGTGGCTGTTGTCATCTTTGCGTCTAAATGTCCCCCCCCCCCCCTTCTCCCCACACATACACCTGACAGAAGTTGAAAAGTTAATATTTGCACCCAAGTTTGTTTGACATATCTAACGCCATCAAGCTAACATCTCGGATTAGACGTGTTTTTCTGCTTGGTTCCAGTTAAAACTGAATAAAAAAGAATGGCAATAAATTCTTAATTCTAATTCAATTTGCGCGCTTCCACGTACTTAATAGCTATTTCGTTTTTCGCTATTCTCTAGAAGAAAGACGCAGTTAAATAAAATAAAAATCGAGGTAGCTCGTTTATTTGAGGTTTAACTCATAATATACTTGTTTCGAAAAAAATATAAAAGACAAAGGAGGAGGGGCAATCACGATCCAATGAATGATTGGGATAATGATTCGAATTCTGAAGCACTGTTCACACTTAGTGCACTCCATCTTATTATATGTGACGTGTATTTTCTTTTATGTAAAACAATTGGAATAACGCGGCAGTTTTCCATGGTCGTAATTTCTTGCTACAATCTTTTGTGTTACGAAGTTTCTTTAGTGGATAGAATAAAGAAAATAGTAATTATGCTATTCAATGCGAAATGTAGCGTTTTCCCTAATGTAATTGATATTCCCCCATTAATTTTTTTTGTTTTTTGTAACTCACGTTTGCTTAAGTGAATGGCAGTTTAACTTAAGTTGAAATGTGATTTGCATGCAAGCAGGGTATATTGCCTGTATATGAAGAGATAAAATTCTTTTGTAAGTGTTTTATAACTATAACTTCTAAGAATTCGCTTACGTGGGATGTGTCTTGACAGCTTGAATTCAAAACTATTCTTCAGACAAAAGAAGTATCGTAGTTAATCACAATGTACCTGAAAAGTTCACTTCACCAGTTAAAAGTTTAAATTTTCTAACTTCAAACGCATAAAATATACTTAACACATTTATACCTTTAACCCAAGACTATCAATTAAGAACCTGAAAAGAGAACTTCTATATTCTCAGAATTCAGATTAACAAGGAACAACTGATAAATATCTTGGAACGCAGCACTGTTCCTCCATCAAGCCTGATGTGAATGCGACTCAATCTGCAAGTGGCTATCAGGAAAATAGCTCGCAACAGATATTCTAGTTGATGGTGATCCCTATAAAAACAAGATTCGTTGATTTTGAATAGTCTTGACGCATGTAGAACAACGAATCTATTTGCCAAGATGCAGTGGGATTGGTGGGCTAATTATCCCTCTAAACATTTTGTCTCGTCAACCTTGAAAAAGGAAAGTGTACCTTATATATTACCAAATTGAACATGTTTGAATTAAGCTTTGAATCTCGATAGTAGAATTTAAGTAAAAGCTGTAAGTCTGACGTAACGCAATAGAAATAAATATCTTTTATTTATTCTTATTAAAAAACAATTTTGGCAACAGGAAAGAGTTTCAACAGAGAGTTTCAACAGAGATCGGTTACGATTATTTTATTTACAGAGTTATTATGCAACGCAAAGTTGAATTTCTTAGACTGCATTCAATAATGAATTTATGCATTCACGTTAAATTATATTTTATTTATTCTAATTAAAACAGTTTCGGTAATGGGAAATAGTTTCAACAATGATCAGTTAAATGGGATTTATTAGTATTACGAAGCGATTATAGAATCGTGCGTAAAAGCGCCCTTTTAGTGACAGTGACAGCCCCAAAATTTGATCGAATGTATTGTTATCAACATCGAATTCATTTGCCAAGTTTCAGCCCGATTGAATTACGTCAAGTTGGTTAATTTGGCCTCCGCAGATTTGGCACAAACACACAAAATCGAAGTTAATACGTAGTATTTAAAAACACTATCTATATTTTTGGTCTTTATCTGTATTTCTCTATAATTTAGGAGTTGAGATGTTTGATTCCGAATAAAAAATAATAATTCAAAATATACATTATATTTTGTAGAGTATAAATCGATCATGAAAATCAAAACTTGTAAAATGAGACAGTGGGTGGTATTAACATTTCAGTATCAATTGTGTGGTTTTCAAAAACATAAATGAGAAAAGCAAATGATTAAAATGAAATTCGATTTGGCTATTGAAAGATACTAAATGCATATAAAAAAAATATCGGTATGAAAGTTTTATTATGGTTTTTGTAAAAATGGGACAGCTAAGTGTACGTTTTGGGAAAATGACACACTTTTTTCTGTGAATTTCACCAATTTTCTCCACTTTATTTGCAATTTTCAAAAACTGGGGGGGGGGGGGGGCGCAAGTACACCTCCTTGGTTCTCTTTAGTGAAATCCATCAATGGAAGCCTCTATCACGAAACTTTAAATCACTAAATTGTCTTAAACTGTCAATGCTGAGAACACTTATAACGGAAAAGTACAATTTTTGTAATATTGCATTAGGTATTATTTATTTGTGAAATATAATTTCCGATGCACTATAAGCATTTTGAGTTACTTTAGATTTACAATAAAATACCAATTAAAGAAATATCACTCTTTTATAGTCGACTAAATTTATGGACAAAACTTGAAGAAAAGACATTTTACAGGAAAAGTTACAATTGGGGGTCAGTAAATGTTTTTTTTTTAAATTTTTTTTAATTTTTTTTTTTTTAAAGTAATTTAAATGCTACACTGGAAAATTATTAAAAATACTTTTAAAATTGACTTCATCTTGGTTATTTTCTAAATAGCAAGATTAATGGAATTCAAAACTTAATAAAGTTAGATTGTGTGGTAATGTACATTTATTTTGTTAACAATAAACATACGAGTGATTAACAGCAAGTTATAGTGTGGACACTTTTGAGTTGCAGATATTTTATTAAACATAGAAATAAATATGTTATACAACTTCTATTTAATATGTTCTGAGTCAAATTGAGTGATTTTTTGGGGGTAAAAACAGAAAACAAATCCATGTGTTATTCATTTTAAAAATCAAATAAATCAATATTAAACAAACAAAAAATCCAATCGTTATCGTAAAATAAGTAGTATACGGTTAATTATTTCATAAGTTTAATAAGTCAATGTATATCTTTGACAGTTAATTTATGTTTTTATGAATATAGATATTTACCAGGAAGTTAATTCCACACAAGAAAAGAGGTTGGCTGTTGGCAGATTTATTCTTTGTGTTCAAGAAAAAAGTTTCAAATTAGAATAAAACCATACTATTGAGCCCTTGCTCAGCATGTGCATTTAAGATTGTTTGGAGAAATTACTTTCTTAGACGTTCAACAGGATGAAAAATTGTATTTTATTGCTGATAAATAAGATTTCCTAAGGTACTTGACCACCTTGGAAAGCTAAAAAATACAACATTTTCAATAATTAATTTTTTTTCAGGTCCTTTATAAGATATTACAGAGATTTTTTTTTTTTTTTTACTTTTATTTGAAACTTAAAGAATACAAAAATATTTATTTTTTTCAAATTTCATTTTTTAACAACTATCCAGGAGGCGCCAAAGTCGTGGCCTTAAAAAAATCGTGTCCCACGGCGGACAGTTAATCTCAGGATTGGTGAATCTGAAACAAAAAAAAACTTAATCTTCAAAAGAAAGGTCTCTTATGCGACAATTTACCACAAATTGCCAAAAATAAAAAAATGGCGGATATTTGAGAAAAAGATTGAAAAAATACCCCTGTTTTTAACTATTCTTTGTTAAAAAAACAATGCTATAGTTAATTTTTGTGGCAACATGTGGTAAATTGGCATACAAAACATCTCCACGAACAAAACAAGACCAAAATGTTTAAAATCGGCCAAGTAGTTTCGGAGATTAAGTGTCCGCCATTTGAAAAAAATAGTTTCGAGAAAAACACGTTTAAAGTTTTTATTCGCTATTTTTTTTTCAGATCGTTTTTGAAAAATCAATTTTTTTCATTTACAGTTTGTTAATCTGCTATCCCTGGACCGTATAAAAGAAGACCACTTTCATTTAAAGCATCTTCATCCCGTTGGTGGACTTCTTTCTTAGCCAAGGTGGTCAAGTACTTTAAGTTTCCTCAACGGGCTTACATTGTAATTTTATCTTTCTTTTTTTCATTTACTGCATACTATCAAAGCATCTTAACATTTTTAGACAATTTCTTATTTTCTTAACTTTAATTTTCAAACAAATAGCACAATGTTTAAATAAACTAATCGTCTGAAGTAGAGGTCATTGCCTTTGAATTGACCTAAGTTTATCAGTTTTGACTTTATATAAAGGGGGGAAAGGGAATTGTCACAAAAAACACTGTCCAGAAATAGTATATACAATCAAACCCCATTAACGCGAAATCGCTTAACATGAAATCACGTTAACGTGAAGCAATTTCAGCAGCCCCATCGACTTCACTTTAACGGGGTTTGACTGTAAGATGTTTAAATAATAACTGCCTTTTCTAAACGATGACGCTAGACTAGCGTTAACAAGCTGAAACATTGCACTCAAAATCAATAAGAACTTAGTTAAGTAGATGATTTATATAGTCTTCACCCCGGGTTGAATATTAAAATGGATAAATTAAAAATTGAAGATTTTAATGCTTCAAATGTTCTTGTATGTAATTGCTCGACTTATCTACTGAATAGCAAAAAGACGCAATTTATTTGTACTTATGCTTTGTTTATATAAAGCAATGCTTCTTTTAAAATGCAAGAGGATCTCTCCCCGAGAATACTACAAAACCCCGAAAAAATCTATTATTTTCTTCGAATTTTCTCAAACCGAAAATTCAGCTAGCGGAGTAGTTGGTAAAGATATTTAGTAACAACTAAAGAAAGCTTCTTGACAAAGACATATGGGGGCAGCTCCTAATGAGGTAACTACCGAATTAAGTGCTCAAAAGCTTGGAGGAAAAACACTTCTCAGAAAGAGAGCCTTATCTTTTTTTGCCCTGAAGCCATGACTTATGCCTCCCCAAAGGTCAGCCAAGAAGTTACAAACAAACCGGATTCAACAAAGGGTTGAAATGTGCTCTTATTCATCTGATTTCCAGTAGCAACATTTTAAAAAGTAATTAGTGCTGGATACCGACCAAAACTCGCATGAAATGCAAGATAAAGCTTGATTAAGTCAAGAAAAATTAAATGAGTTAAATTAGTTGTTTTTCAGGAATCACGATAATTGTATGCATTCAGTGTTCAGATTTAATGAGTTGTAAGGCATCAATGACCGTAATAGCTTGTTGTATTGGTTAAATTTTTTACAATACATATTGTTAATTAGCCTTATATTACTCGCGCGTTACTTCAGAAAAGATCTAGCACTTCTGAGCATTTTGTATTAAAAAAAATTAGCCATAAATAATCTAATTATAAGTTCGATTGATATATTTGGGAGAACAATATAACGAGATTGGAAGGACTACGCTCAAAAGCATGTCTACGTTCCTATTGTGTTAATGATGAGCAAAAAGTAATTGTTTTTGCAGTTTTACTAATAATTATAATGGCAATTAAAAATGTTTCTAAAACATAAAAATCTGTCAATGTTTTTTCAACTGTATTCTTATTGAATGGCGTGTAAGAACACCCTAGATTGAATGGAAAATTAATTAAAAACACTTATTGCATTCAATTTTTTTTTAAGTCTATTATAGAATAAGAGTATTGATTGCCGTAAGTGATCTTAATTCATTTTCCATTCAATATTCAACTTTGAAATAAAATTGGTCAAACATGAATAGTTATTGGTACTCAAGTATCGCAGCTCGTTTCTCTTATGATTGATAACTGGCACATCCCTTATCTAGATATGAAAACATACAAAAGTGCATAAAACCGAAATTTAGTTACATTCAAGTTCAAAAATGTTAAGATATCAACCTAAAGGTAAACTTCTGTTAACTAATACTTGTTGTCTGCTTTTTAAAATAGAAGCAAGTATTTTTTCAACAAAAACTTAAAGTTATTTTAGAAGTAAAAATTACAGATAAAAGTTAAAAATTAGAGAGTTTCTCAGAAGTTTTCTAAAGCTACCAACAGAATAGCAAAACAGTTATGTTATAAAAAGGATTTACAAAGTTCAAATTTGTGTCCAAGGGAAAAGTATAAATAAAAATTCTTACATAAAAGTCCCCCTCCCCCAAGTAAAAGAGTTTGATTAAATAGGACAAATATTTAAACCTTGAATATTAAAAATATTGGCAATAAAATAATCGAACCAGTCTATCATTTTCAACGTTTATCAGTTAGCATAAATATTATCACGTGTTTATTATTTCTATAACCCTTTGGGTACATTTGACGGCTGAGATTCGTCATGCACTAGTTTTGCCTGTTAATAATGACGAACCTAATTCGTCATTCAAACTAGTTTGATTGGATAAATTTTAATGTCACAAGAGCCATGATTGGTTAAGTCAAACATCGGTTGGTTTACCTATACTTTAAAAAAATAATTTGTTTGGCTGTATTCCTTTAAAGTTCCTTTATTGTTTTGAACCAACCGTTCAAAACGCAAGAATTTTCCCAAATAAATATGTACCCAAGGGGTTAAACGCCTACTACTGTTTTAAATATTCGTTTTCCAAAATAAGTACTAGTTATACTTGGAATATTAATTAGAATGCCTTGAATTTTATTGATTTATAATGCTACCAAAACGATTTCCAAAACTCTTCTAGATTCTTAAGTCCAAATTTGTCAATTTTTGTTTTATTGCAGATCATGTCTATAAAGTCCGGTACTTATCGAAACATAATATCGCAACTTACTTAACAAAAATATCTTAAAGCATTTATAGCGGCATTTATAACATATAGATAGGAATACAGTTGTCAATGGTTAAAGGCACCAAGCTCGTGAGCGGCAGATCTTGGGTTCGGTCCTTGCATCGTCGAATACTAGTGCGTACGATAATAGGTGATGGTGCACATTAAAGAGTTCGTAGCCTCAATGTCTTCTCGTTGGTATAGTGGGGTTGAAAAGAAAGGTATGCACAATAAGGTTTCGACCTCTTAATCCTATCGTAGTTCAAAATTATGAGGTATTTGGCTAGGATAAGCATTTTTAGTGGTACAAATAGACAGCCAGAAGCGTGTTGACTAAACTAAACCATACATACATAGAGAGAATTCAATATAAGTAAGATTTTTTTCCCCCTCTGACGTCAAGTTGAAAATTGAAAACTCAAATTCATTTGGTTTTGTGTATAAAACTATAGCAACTGCTTTAAACTGTTTGTCTATATTTATAATAAGGATTAATATTACTAACTATTGAAATTAATAAACAATAAATAATTACTAAACAAAACATTTTTCCTCTTCTAAAGATATTGTTTTCTGGTACTTATTTATCTTTTCGTAAACAGTATAAACAAAATTAGAAAAAGAAACATTTTCCACAAAAGCTAAGAAGCAAAGTATACAAAACCGAGTTCCGATACATCCTCACTGTTGATTCCAAATTCTCAAGCCCATCTGATGGCTGTGGGGTTAGCGCTCTGGCCTCGCATGACAAAGGTGCCGATTTCGAATCCTGATTTAGGCATGGATGTTTGCTGTGGTTCGAAATCCACGTTAAGCTGTAGGTCCCGGCCTGATTAGTCGTCATTGTGAATAAAGATAGGTCGTTGATTGTACAAGCCAACCAAATTTATCACTCAATTCATTTGGTTTTGTGGATAAAACTATAGCAACTACTTTAAAGTGCTTGTCTATATTGATAATAATGATTAATATTACTAACTATTGAAATTAAAAATTTGAACATACGCTAAATTCAATTACTAAACAAAATTTTTTTCCTCTTCTAAAGATATTGTTTTCTGGTACTTATTTATCTTTTCGTAAACAGTATAAACAAAATTAGAAAAAGAAACATTTTCCCCAATAGCTACGAAGCAAAGTATACAAAGCCGAGTTCCAATACGTCCTACTGTTGATTCCAAATTCTCAAGCCCATCTGATGGCTGTGGGGTTAGCGCTCTGGCCTCGCATGCCAAAGGTGCCGGTTTCGAATCCTGATTTAGGCATGGATGTTTGCTGTGGTTCGAAATTCACGTTAAGCTGTAGGTCCCTGCCTGATTAGTCGTCATTGTGAATAAAGATAGGACGTTGAGCGTACAAGAAGCCAACCAAATTTATCACTCAATTCATTTGGTTTTGTGGATAAAACTATAGCAACTGCTTTAAAGTGCTTGTTTATATTATGATAAATATTACTAATTATTGAAATTAATATTTTGAATATAGGGAAATACGCGAAATTCAATTACTAAACGAAAAAATTTTCCTCTTCTAGAGATATTGTTTTCTGGCGCTTAAATATCTTAACGTCAACAGTATAAACAAAATCAGAAAAAGAAACATTTTCCCCAAATGCTTCGAAGCAAAGTATACAAAGCCGAGTTCCGATGCGTCTTCACTGTTGATTCCAACACAGCAGAAAACCCACTGTGTGGTCTTGGTTGATTTTTATCTTTATCTCCGCGGTTAAATATGTTTAGTTGACATTTGGACGTCATTAGCATGGTACAAACCATAATTTACTCCCGGAAGTCAAGAGCAATCTCAAGAGAATGGGCATCAACAAATCAAGCTATGTGCCAACTTTTTATGCCCTATCACTCTCAAAATATGGCAGAAGTTAAGTCGTTTTTGCCATAAATGTTGAAAAAGAAAAGTATTTAGGTGGCGTATGAGACCCAAGTTATGCGGAGAAAAAAAACCTGTTTCACACACTTAAATCTCTAGAGGCATTTTGCGGATTACTGTCCACTATTGGTAGTCATAATACATCGTCAAGTGTTTATCTACTGAGATGATTTAGTGTTACGTTTTTTAAATATATTGATACGGATATATTATTTTATTAATGTCATTTAGTTTGGGGCTTGGGAAATAGGATTATTTGTGTAATAAATGTAGTAGATATAAGTTTGACGACTTTTGGAAAGAAAGACGACTTTTGGAAAGAAAGGCTATTCGTTTTTATAATGTCGTATATCACTTCTTTTATTTGCGACAGTAATAAATAAAACTTTTTCAAACTTTGTTTCAGATTGTATCCGCAAACTTCAAAATAAGCAAAAGTTTGAATTGTAATGTGTATAAATTTTGTATTAATTCTGAAATAAATATAATTGGCATCTGATATTTAATATGGATGTAAAATCATATTTGTAACAGAAATAATTTTTGCACTTTTTTATGCGAATAATGAAAGAAATATTGCAAGTTTATATAAAATCTTGGGATAAATAAGGACTAGAAATAGAAAACGACCCAAGTCCAAAAAAGAAAATTTTTCAGGAGAGCCGAAAAATGAAAACATTCGCATTGGTATTTAAGGCTATGACTAAGTAACAGATTGAATTTGAACTATTGCTACTGGAGGTCGCACTTTGGGAGTTCTCCAGTTTGTTTAGCTTGGTCTTTAGGACATTTTTCCGTTAAAAAAAAAAAAAAAAAAAAAAAAAAAATCAAATTTTTTGGTACCTAGATCGTTTTCCATTTCTAGTCCTCAAATCATGCACGATATGTGATATGGACACAATAGATTTTTAGTCACACTGGACTTTAGTCCAGTCAATGTAAATTTTGTTTTTAGCTTGTCAAACAAATGTAAATTTTTAGCTTAATTTTATTTTTATTAAATATCTATATAATTTTATTATTTTCAAGAATTATACATAATCCTAGCGCATTTAGATATTAATAATGCCATTTTTAGTCGTATATTATTATATTAGTACTATTTACCGATATTAGAAATTAAAAATTTCGAGGAAACCTTAAAGAGTACTACAATACGATATAGATAAATACACACATTTTTCCCCAAAAGTATTTAAAATTGTAAAAAATATTAGCACAGATATTACATTTGTAACCATTATACATCTAAATACTTTTAAGGACATTACCAAAGCTAAATTTTGTATTTTTCATTTGAGGATAATCTGGCATATTATAAAATAAATCCTAGCTAATCTACTAGCAAAGCTTAAACTACACCCGTAACCTTTCTTAGATATTTCTACTTCTTAATAACAGAGCGTACATTAATAACGTATAAACTACCGTCACCTAACTTATTCATATACCATTTCCTTTTATTCCATGAATAAGCCAGTTCAAACTATTATGGTCGAATTCTATACTTATAATTTCCACAAACTTAAAATATTCTGAAAATTTATCCGACTACCGTACTTCAGATTAAATATTGATAAATGGTTTATATTTCCTTTATAAATATCTATAAATAATTATTTTCTCTTTACATTTGCAGTAATATATTTTTATTTTAAATTTTATTACATACTCTAATTACCAAAATCACTTATCTATATTGTATATATCTTTCATGCATTGACAGCACGTACAATGGTAACGTGTAAACTACCGTCACCCAACATATTTCATATACCATTTCCTTTCATTCAATAGTTTAGCGGTTTCGAATTTTCCATAATACTCTCAACTTTTTAGCAAAGTTAAAATATTCTGACAATTTATCCGACTACCATACTTCAGATTAAATATTGATAAATGGTTTATATTTCCTTTATAAATATCTATAAATAATTATTTTCTCTTTACATTTACTGTAATATATTTTTATTTTAAATTTTATTACATACTCTAATTACAAAAATCACTTATCTATATTGTATATATCTTTAATGCATTGACAGCACGTACAATGGTAACGTGTAAACTACCGTCACCCAACATATTTCATATATCATTTCCTTTCATTCAATAGTTTAGCGGTTTCGAATTTTCCATGATACTCTCAACTTTTTAGCAAAGTTAAAATATTCTGACAATTTATCAGATACCTGTGATGAAAAAATAAGTCCTTGCTTTCAAATTTCTGTGTAAGCATCTGTAAATAATTATTTCTTCTCTTTACATTTGCTGTTATAATTTTTGATTTAAATTTTTATTTTTAAATCTATTTTATTGTAAATGAATATGACGCTAATATTTTTCGTTCACTGCACTCATCTCGTTTTCTATATACGATATTAGCAAGCATTAAAAACCTATTTTACATGAAACTTAATATTATAAATAATTATAACAAAGTTAAAGAAAAATAGTATAATTAATAGAACATACATGTATTCATGCAAAATTTTACAATTATAATAAGAGCTTTATTCACATATTCTAAATGTGGACAGAATCTTGCTTATTAATATTATGTTAAAAGTTTACATTCGAATTGAGCGTTCTAACTTGGAATTTTTCAATCACAGTCCAGTTTCAAAAACAATTTTGCGTTTTAAAAATGCAGCACAAAATTTCAAATAAAACACGGAGTTGTTGTATAGTGTATCTAGAACAAGGGTTGGTGTAAGAAAAGGTTATATCTGCTAGTAGTCTGTTAATGCCAATGAAATCTAAAAAAAAAAAGTAGGAAGTTGAAGGTCTGATATTATAGGTTTATATTAAGCCTTAGTCAATTTTAGGAAATGGGCTTTTATTGTTATTAATGGTGATTATGTTAAGCATACCAAGCATAAAAATGCACTTTTATTTTTCCTTCAAATTTACTACAAAGCAGATCATTAGGTTTTGTATTAGATTTTAAAACTGCCAAAGATATTTAACCCTTTATTTACTGATGGGACTTATAAGTAATGTCTGTTTTCTCATGATACTGTATTAATTTACAACCTTTGAGACCCATTGAGAGTTCGAAAATCCACATCGATGATGTTCATTCTTCAATTCTTGAATTGCACGACAAGATTATTTCTCTTTACATGCAAACATATGGACGATTTTCAATCTTCTAGAAATCCATTCTGATCTTACATCGTCTTATATATTTGTTTCAAGCAAGCTTCCAAAGATGAATAAGTTGTTCTCTATCTAACAATTGAAGAATGAACTTCATAAAAGTGTATTTCTAAGTTCTAATGGTTTTCAAAGCGTTTAAATTAATACAGTATCATGAAAATCTGACGAGACTTATAAGTCCCGTCAGTAAATAAAGAGTTAAAGAAAGCTGGTGGTATAAAAAAGTAAACCTTGAGCAAGACAAACTTATTTCTCTTTACATGCAAACATATGGACGATTTTCAATCTTCTAGAAATCCATTCTGGCCTTACTTCATCTTATATATTTGTCTCAAGCAAGCTTCCAAAGATGAATAAGTTGTTCACTATCTAACAATTGAAGAATGAACTTCATAGAAGTGTATTTCTAAGTTCTAATGGTTTTCAAAGCGTTTAAATTAATACAGTATCATGAAAAACTGACGAGACTTATAAGTCCCGTCAGTAAACAAAGAGTTAAAGAAAGTTGGTGGTATAAAAAAGTGAAGCTTGTTTGCTATAAAACTATAAATAAATTTAAATTTCCGTAGGTTATTATGTCCAAGGGGGTACGGAGGTACTCCGAGGTTAAAACGGCACCCTTTAGAATCACATCGATACACTGTTAAAAAAATTTGTCCACCATGCACCAAAATTTGGTTCCCATTTAGCTGCCACCAACATTTGGTGCTTAGTTTCGCGATTTAATGGTGCTTACGGTCCGAGGTTGCACCATTAAATCGTGAAACTAAACACCAAATGTTGGTGGCAGCTAAATGGGAACCAATTTTTGGTGCAAGGTGGAACAAATTTTTTAACAGTGTACTGTGTCCTTTTGGAGAAATTACATTTAAATATTACAGTAACTCGTCGGGAAATTGAAATTGAATTTGGCCAAAAAGCTGGTCCATATATGCTCAAACATTGACAAATTAAAAAAAATCTTTAAAAATATTGGAGAATGCATTTTTTTTCTTTAATAAGGTTATGTTTGATACCAAATGAAAGAAACAGTTGAGAGGTTTCGAAATAAATTTATACTAGACGAAATGCCTTTTTTTTTTTGCTCGGGATCCAAAAGATGGGGTCTGGCATTTCCCAGTAAAACCCTGTTCAAATTGATTCAGTCTATTGCATTTTTAAACATGTCCATTTTCACCCCTTGCCATATTGATTTCATCACTTTAACTACAACATATATCGGAATGAAATTGTGTTCCCCATAACCTGGAAACGCTTCAAATCGGTCCAGTAGATCTTGTAGAAGTTGTCTCTTTATATATATATATATATATATATATATATATATATATATATATATATATATATATATATATATATATATATATATATATATATATATATATATATATATATATATATATATATATATATATATATATATATATATATATATATATATATATATATATATATATATATATATATATATATATATTAATCTCATTTAGATAGTAACCTTTTTCTTGCTTTGAACGTCAAGCAGAAACTTATTTTCTTGTCCTCCTTCTTTAATTCTGAATCATATAAGGAGAAAATTTTGAAAGTAAACCAAGAAAGTAGATTACTACGGACAGTTACAAGGAAAATTATTTCAATTTAACAAAATATCATTTAATCATTTTATAATTAATCATTACCATTTAACAAAATACACTTACTAAAAGAAAAGTGTCTCCAAGAAATAAATTTGCATGTTTAATATTCGAGCTAATAGTAAATAGCTAGTTTTGAATCCCTCTACGGGAAATTTTAAAAAGGTTTTTAAAACAATATTGAGAACTAAAATAAAAATCTATTTCTAAGCAAGCGCGTACACGCACAGAGATAGACACGGAATACTCGGCATGTGAGAATTCGTGTTATTGACCGATTTTTTTTCTATTTCAGTGGTGCCTCCAGAGAGAAAACAAAGCTTGCATTTTGTCCAAAACATTTTTTTACCATTATATTAGCATGACAATTCCATTAGTATCACTGATGTAATGCAATATTGGCATTGCATATTTGTATAACAGTATTTGTATTGGATAAAAAAATTAAATTCAAAATAAAGTCTCCATTATCATTACATTAGTAATGAAATAGTATAAATTAAATATATATATATATATAATTTATACTATTTCATTGCCAATGTAATGATAATGGAGCATGGAGCATAACTTTATTTTGAATTTAATTTATATAAATATATATATAAAGTAATTTTATCATTACTTTAGTGTCTCTGTTTTCAAATCGGATAAAAAGATTTGTCATAAGTTTTTCATTACCATTACATTAATATTACAATTACAGTAATATCACTAACGTAATGCAATATTACAATTACAGTAATATCACTAACGTAATGCAATATTATCAACAAATAAGTATCACTGTTTATATATCGAACAAAGAATTCAAAAAAAATTTCCATTACCATAGCATTATTATTTCAACAGCATTAATATCACTAATACCATTACATTAGTATCACTGTTCTTATATCTTTTCTGATTGTTAAAAAAAAACAGTGTGCTCAGGCCAATTTTACATTTGGACTGTGGGGCGGTGAAGGACTGATGATCGCTCTTACTCATCGCAAAACCCCCAACCACAGTTTGTATTCACCCCCGCTTCCTACCCGGGTCATATTTTGGTGGTCTTCACCCCAGCAGGGGGTATGCCTTGGTCCTAATATGCCTCCGATCTGTCGGCGGCACAGGTAAAAGCACCTGTGCGGTCGGATGGATGATACCTGCCGCATGCCTTCTACCACCCATTCATCATCCCGGGATTGTGTCCTTTGACGAATGACGACGTCACAAAGGTCAAGGTGGGGGTCAGCGGAAGATGTTTAGTCACTCGATGGCATTTGTGGTCGGTCGATGTGCCCATTCAGAGGCACCTATTTGTCGGCGGTGGTTAGAGTGGTTAGTGATCTGGTTGTATATGTATTAATTTTGTTGGGATTTTCAATGCAATTGTTAGTTTGGGAGACTGGAAAATTATGTTTGAGGTATCAAAATCTAGGTGAAATATATCAAAGCAATGTAGTTTAACCCTCTTGCTGCGTAATTTTTTTTTATTTTTTTGTTTTATAGGTTAATAATAATAGGGTAATAAATAGGTTAAGAAATTGCGTATTTTTTTATTAGATATTTCAAACCTACATATGTTTTAGAGTTAAAATATAAAAAAAATTATTTGTAACAGAGTGGGGTTTTTTTTATATATAGAATTAGATCATAAAAAAGGTTGTCAGAATATTGAAATTGAAAAATAATCATATAAAAGCAAAATTTTGAATATTAATCTTGGTTAAATTATGATTTATTTTATGAAATATAAACGTAAAACGTATATACTAATGAAAATATGCAAAATACTTACAAAACGTTTATTATAAATGAAAAATGCGTCCCTGCGGAAATCGCGGGCTGCGCTGCGAGAGGATTAAGTGACAGATTTGAGATGGTAAAACTACGAAGTTTAAACTTGAGTATGAGAGTATGATGATGATAATTTGGCCCAATTCGAGAGAAAAAATCACTGGTTTTCTTTGTTGGATGCAAATTTGGATGCAATAATGATTTCGGTGAGTTGCAATTTAGAATAATTACATTTTGCTATGCTCAATTTGAAGAATTTAACAATAAAATACAATATATATTGGCTCTAGATAAGTAAATTCTTTAAAAAGCACTAAACGCTATCGAACACTATACTATTTTTTAGTATAGATAATTAAATGAAAGAAAGAAATGTCCTGAACGGCAACATATATATATATATATATATATATATATATATATATATATATATATATATATATATATATATATATATACACATATATATATTTTTTGTTAGAAAAGGAAATACAGTAACGTTTGTTAAAGCAAATCGCTCAAGCAATTTAGGATGAAATGTTTGCCTTAACGATATCCAAATAGTTAGCTTTAACTTTATAAATTTTATTTTTTTATAAGAAAGGGAATTTTTTGTCGAAATTTGAACAATATTTTCTCCAAACGGCTGATGGAGAAAACACAATGTTTTTCAATTAATTATATTTCCTTTCGGCTGCAGGATACTATGATACTTGTGGGTGTTTTGAGCTAAAACCTTAGGCACTTATTATACAGATTCACTGCAGTGGAACGCGCTCGCCACAGTTTCAGACGATCAAACAAGCTATATGGAACTTATTAGATTGGGCCATTAGCGACTAAAAGGTTCATCTGCCACTTGTGGAGATCAGACTCTAAGCGATACATGCAAGCCTATGAAGATAATAATACTGAGCCACAGCAGTGGCTAGCCCAGGCATCTTTACTGTGGCGAACGCGTACCATAGGGTAGCTCTGTATAATAAGGCCCTTAGGCCCTTATTATGCAGAGCCACTGCAGTGGCACGCGCTCGTCACACTTTTAGACACTCAGACAAGCCACTCTTAGCGATACATGCAATCCTATGGAGCTAATTGTACTGAGCCTCAGCAATGGTTAGCCTGGGCGTCTGTACAGTGGTAAACGAGCGCCACAGGAGTGGCTCTGTATTATAAGACCCTTAGTTATATTTTAAAATATATATAGACTTAAATGCATAGTAACATTTAAAATCCCAATGAAATAAATTGAAATTTAAAAAAACTTTCTTTTCTTCACCATCTTAAGTGGTATGATCTTAACTTGAATCTACAGTTTTATTCCGATCTTGAGGAAATTTTGCACACTTGGTCTATTGAAATAAATGAAAGGTAGCTGGCTACATGATATTTAAAAAAAACCCACTTTCCTCCACTAACGGGGTATAATAATAGCTTCAGATCTACTGAACCAACTTTAAAGGGAGTTTTTATAGCTATTTTGACTAATTCAGGTTATCGCCAACACAATTTTCTTCTGATGTTTTTGTTGCGAAGTTGGTGAAATTGAAGATATGGTGAGAGGAGAAGGTTCATAAGTTGGCAAGCGACTGAACTAATTTAAGCCGGGGAACATCGGGCGCTTGAGCTAGCATTTGTTAAATTTGATCTCGCACCTGATTCAAAGATGATATGCAACGCAACTTCCAGTTAATATGTTAAAATAAAATAAAAGCTGTTCAACAAAGAAAGCGGAATCTTTTTCAATGTCACACAATCTCACACTATGGAGTGGTGTCACCTTTGTACTCTACCTTGAAAAACCATACAAATCTTATTGTGGCTCATTTATCCTCTTAGTATTACAAATGTAATGACTAAGTGAGAAAAAATTAGCTACAAAAAAAAATAGATCCATAGCTGCACGTAGAGCTGATGGTCATTTCTCACATCCAAGAGTATTTTGCAAAGTGTATTTCCTGCAATTGCGGTAGAGATAGAACCTAAAAACATAAAATGTAAAATGTATGCATTTAAGGGGACATAGGACACTTCTGCCAAAATTCTTTAGTTTTGCCAAGAATTAAATAAAATTTGGCATAAACATAGAAGATGTGATTTTAAACAAAACAACACAATTTGAGCAGATAATATAAAATAGATAGTAAATTATTGAGAAAAATGCATTAAAATAACACGAAATTTTAATTTTTTTCAAAATGCTCCTCGCGACACAATATTTTGACGAACATGAAAGAAAAATTTGAAGTTGTTTATCAATATATTATAAACATTTTCAAACATGCTTTTATCTTTAGATGCAATAGTTGAACAGAAATAAAATTTCAAACTTGGTGCCAGTGATTTCTCATTAAAAAATGCACTTACTTCAAATTTCCAACATGAAAAAAAATATAAAAAATTATGTGACATAAAAAAGTATGTGTAAATTTCTTTATAGAACATTAAAAATTATTAATACAAAAAAATTAGGTGGATTTATCAAAAAATGAATCGCAAGGAGCTTTTCGAACAAAAGTAAAATGGGAAAAAGCGAAGCTGAGAAAAACGCATTTTTAGCCTTTGTCAACAAGTGTGCGATGCGTTAAAATAGTTAGTTAAAATAAAGATTTTACCACTTAAAATCATCGGATTTCAAAAATTCAAACGCGAAATTAAAGCTAGTGGCATAAGCAATTTTTATAGAATGAAAACAAAAAAAGTCATTTTTGGTGATTTCAGTGTCCCATCTCCCCTTAAATAACACGAAAAATTAAATTTTTTATTGTCTAATAAAAAGATGAAAAGTTTGCAAAAAAACAACAATGGCACTGAGTCACCCTTCAAAGTTTATTTTCTTATTGTTTGGTCCTAACTCGTAAATTAACACATGAACACATATTTTATCATGCAGGTTTTCCAAAAATATAGCAAACGAAAATAGAACTTGCCTTTTAGCCTGAAACAAATTCAGAAGGTGACATTTAGACGAGGCTAAAATGAAGTTTCAAAGCAATACAAATAATCCATTGCTCAAGAAAACCTGAATTGTTTATTTTTGTGGAAACCATAGATACTTTTGGAATAAGACCGTTTAATCCAAGCTAAATAATTTTATTTATTGGATAGCTGGTGCTAATAACTAGCAGGTAGTGATTATATGTAAAAAAATGCTGTGGCACAAATTCTCTTTTGAAGGTCTATTATTAAATGATTTGAAAATTATCTGCCGTCATAATTTAAAAAACCCTAAATCCAAATGCATACTTCAAAGCTCTTACGTTCGTCCTTTGAAAAAATGTATATATTTTTATTGTTGTGTATAGGTTTATATGACAATAGAACGTGAGCCACGCTGGTTGTTTGATTGGTTGGTTGGTACGTTCAATAACCCTTGTTTTTTGCAAATAAAGGCTAATCAAGCAGGGATCAAAAGTTTAACGTGGATTCTGAACAATAACAAACAGCCATGCCTAACCCAGGATTAGATACTTAGTATATGGACTAAAGTACAATAATATAACGTATGTAGAGGTGGCTTTTTAATGAAAACTTGTTTTCGTTTACAAAAACATTGTATGATAAAATTAAATTTTTTTTTTTTTGTCAGTGTTGATATGAAGTTCAACTTATCATAAGTGCAATGGGACAAACGGCCAAACAAATTGTTTGCTTACAATCTCATATCTTGAACGTATGAAAAATACTAAAATGGATTAATTTCTTAAAAAAAAGACTTTAATAAATCAGTTTTGTTTTCTTAATGATGAGATGCTAATATGTTTCATTACTTGTGAAGCTCTATGAATTATTGGGGAATAGGCTTAAATGCATTATACTAAAGAAAATTGGCCGACAAAGCGTAAATATTTGCATGTAATATTTTTACGGAACTTAAACGTGAAATAGTACGCTTATAAAATTACATTTTTTGAAAACTGAAACCATGAACTTGCAATTTCTGATACAAATATTAGTTCAATTCTAAAATGATCAGGTATTGTCGGATAAATGGTTTTCAGAAGTATATTATAAAATCCAACTTTTGTCAGCATAAATCAAACCGATTAATGGTTTTGTCGTAAACAGTGAGCACTAATTATAATACGATGAAGCCAGAGTTCCGAACAAAATTTCAACAACAGAGTAATAAAATTTTCAATAAAATTATCCCAATTTGTACAATGCTAGTGGACCCAAGCACATTCTGCACATTTAAGATTTCATAGAGACTTTAAACGGTATAGTGGTTAGCGTGCTGGCTTCTAGACCGCGAGGTTGCGGGTTCGAGTCCCGCGTAGGCATGGGTGTTTGTAAATGTATGTTGGCTTGTCTAATGACGAAAGTTTCGGCGCATTATAGCCCTCGTGTTGCTGACGGCGCCAGATAATCTGAATACAACCAACCAACCAACCATAGAGACTTTATTGTTTTTTAAAGTTTATTATAGTTAGATATTGTTTTCTATTACTGAAAGATACAATCAAAATCTATTTGGAAAGCAGAACTTGGCATGGCATGGTTTCTGCAACTGATTCGTTTGGTAATAAATCGTATAGTATACATAAAATATCCAATGGAATTTATTTAATAGTTAAGTTTGATTTATCAACAAATAATGAAGGGAGTTGCTTAAAACGGAAAGCTACATCTTTAAAACAGTAACACATTTATTTATTGTAGTTTAAAGTACGGCGGAAGTACAGTCATTGTCGGGTCAAAATGAAGCATCTCTTACATAAGTCTTCTCTCTACAATGGGTCCCATCTCATATAGTGTGCCAAAATAAAAATAATTAACTTCGAATTTCAAACACATAACTCTATGTGTAACTGTAAATAAAATATTTGTCAGACTCTGAGGTTTTGACATTCAAACTGATACACCATACATCGATTTTATTTTGTATAAAAAGAGAAAGAGAAATTATTGCAAAAATACACTATCCAGATACAATATATAAGATTTCAATGTCTTCCAAGTCCCATTTTTAAATTCTTTATACTTACTTCGATTTTGTGTGTCAGAGCAAATATTCAGAGGCCTGATTAATCCCCTTGGCGTCATCCAATCACTCTGAAACTTGGCAGATAGATTTGATGTCGATGACAATGCATTCTATCAAATTTTGGGTCTGTAACTGTCACTAAAAGGTCGCTTTTACGGAATACTAATAAACCAACTTGATGTGATTCAATCGCACTAAAAGAGCATTTAACCGATCATTAAAAACCTCTTTCCTGTTGAATTTTTTTTTTAATAAATAAATAATAAAACTGCTTTAATCAGAATAAATAAATGATATTTGGATGTGAGTACATACATTCATGTTCATTTTTAATAAATAAATTTTGAGACGTAGTTTGCCGCACATTTTGCTGACAGAAATGTTTTTGATCTTTAAAATTATATGCCAACACCAAGAACACGCTGTTTACAGAATCGGCACTGTGTTAAAGAATATAAAAATTGGCAATGCATATAAAGTATTTATATAAAAAAAATTGTTTTTATGGGTTATATTATTATAATTTTACTCCGAGTAAAGAAACAAAAATAGTTAAACAATTGGTATGCCTCTCTTTTTTTCTACATATATGAAGATCTTCGAATAATATAAACATACTTGGAACGTTATTTTGTTTTTGACCTTCTTATATTTTTTTGTGAAAGTCGCACATAAAATTCGTTTTTAAGCAATCTCATAAAATTGAAAACATCTTGAATGCTGTATTTAGGTCTATAATATTGATTGAATCTTTAGCATTGAAAGAATAATCTTATTCCAACTTAGCAACTTATCAAAAGGTAGTATATTCCATATACTACATTTAGATAACTTCACCATTTAAGAGCCACTTAGAGTCTGTTCCATTAACATATCTCATCATTGCTACAAAAGAGACTTAACTCAAAGTTCTTCATTTTTGAGTTAAAGTGTTTATCGAATCTCAGATAAACATGGATTTCAATATGGAATAACAGCATAAGTCAGCTTTATATTGAGTTCAACTTGTAAAAAATCTTGTACCATTCAACTAGCTTCAAGTTCTTGAAGTTTGGAATTCCTTACACTTTTATTGAAAATGAAGAATTTTGAGCTGTGTCAGTTTTGTAGCAAGTGTACATACATTTTTAACTAAATGCTATTTGCTGAATGATATTTAGTGAACATTTAGTGAAAGTGCATACATTTATAAATAAATGCTATTTGCTAAATGATATTTAGTGAAAAGCCATACATTTATAATCTAATGCTATTTGTTAAATGATATTTAGTGAATATTTTGTGAAAGTGCATACATTTATAAATAAATGATATTTAGTGAAAGTGCATACATTTATAAATAAATGCTATTTGGTGAATACAATATTTAAACTGGAAAACGTAAATAATTTCCTTTAGTTCAAATTTTCGTTGCCAGATGGATATGTGACACTTTAAGGAAATTATCAGGAAACTTTAGTACTTCAGAACTAACCGAGCCAGAGACATACTTATACAACTTTACTGAAGAGCGCAAAAACTGAATCCTACTTTAATTAGACTCTATATAAAGCTGTTATAACTCCCTCTAAATGTTTTAGAATTTTTTTTAGCTAATTATGATGTTATGGCTGACAGGAAACGAACTTTTAAGACATAATTCGTACAAATATCGCCAAATTTGGAAATTAGGTCCGTTTGGCTCTAACGAGGAGGAGTTGTGAATGAAGTTTTAGATCAAAATTAAAACAATCCAATTATGTTTAAAATGTTTGTTACAATTGTTGTCTTTCAAGCGTCATTATTAAAAATTTCAAGTAAATAAGTAAAGATAAGGGTGTGGAACATCGCACAACTTTCAATTACCGTTATTTACCGTTTTCATGTTATCTCTTTCTTTTTAAAAAAATAGTCTGTTTGGCGATATTTTTGGACAATAACTATTACATGGGCAGAAAAAAAACCCAAAACAAACACCAAAATGGAGAAATTAGCTTATTCGATAGACACTTTCTTGTACAGATTACAGACAGATAGATCCTTTCTTGTACAGATTACAGACAGATAGATCCTTTCTTGTACAGATTACAGACAGATAGATCCTTTCTTGTACAGATTACAGACAGATAGATCCTTTCTTGTACAGATTACAGACAGATAGATCCTTTCTTGTACTTGAAACAGAAAAAAATCAATAGTTGATGGGCAGAGAACTCTGTGCTTAAGTCACTCGTTTTTCAACTTTTTATGCTTTTATCGCATTTCCACAGGAATTTTGGAGATAGGAACGATTAGAACACTTTAAAAGGCATTTGCGCAGAGATTTTAATCAAAATCGTTAGAGCCGTTTTTAAGCAATTGCTGAAAAACCTGATATTTTCATAATTTTTTATGTTTCTAACCTTATGCGCTTGTACTTTTTTGATTAAAACCTTAATTGTAGATCCCATGGCTACCACTAACTCGCTCATCAAATTTGTACAGATACACTGACCACGTACTCACAGACATACATTTTTTCTAGACTACTTTTTTGAAATCAGGATGTTCCAAAATGTAAGAAATGCAAAAAAATCGAAATATTTTTTGACCAAATACTATACTTGCCTTACCTTATGTACACGTATGGGTAATTGAAAGTAAATACTGTTTTGATTATATATATATATATATAATCAAAACAGTATTTACTTTCAATTACCCATACGTGTACATAAGGTAAGGCAAGTATAGTATTTGGTAAAAAAATATTTCGATTTTTTTGAATTTCTTACATTTTGGAACATCCTGATTTCAAAAAAGTAGTCTAGAAAATATATATATATATATATATATATATATATATATATATAAATTTATGTATAATTATTATTATTACTTTTATTATTTTTTGTTTCAAATCTTAATTAAAAATTTTTTTTTTGGAGATAATTTTCTCATTATTTCAATCGTGCGTGTACAAAGTTGTGTAAATATCTGTTGATTCTACAAGCTCGCGACTCAATTAATTATATCCACTCTGTATTCGGCATGTTTTATTCACATGTTAGATTCAACAAATTTCTTGTTTTTAATTTAAATTTTTTTTAAATAATTTTTTTATATACGTTTTCTTACAATCTCAACAGTACATTTACTAAGTTTTACAAATATCTGCTTATATTCACAAGGCTTTATTGCTTATAACAACATCAGTTAAATTATGACTACTCTGTTAGTATATCTTGTTCAAATGTTAACTAACAAGCGAAAGCAATTTAATGACTGATAATTGATATTACAATCTCATGCAATTCAAATGTTGCTGCATACATTGAAATAAAGAGTATTTTGTCAATAATCACTTAATTTAGAGGATATGTTTTATGTCAAAAAGTGAGGAGTAACTTACAAATACTGTTTCATGTAAGTTACACCAAAAATAGTTTTTTACTCTAAAAAATACCTGAAACCTTTACCCAATTACTGATTGCAAACTTCAAAACAGTTGCATTACTACTTACCATCACCATGTAAAGAAATAAAACTGTTCTTGGTACAACCCATTAACCAATGATTTTAATTTTTCAAACATCCAAGTAGGCCCTGATCATCGTCTAGGCCCACAAGGCCCGGGTCTTGGGCCCATGATTTTAGGGGGCCCCGAAATATGCTTTTAACCTATAACTTTTCTTTCAGAAAAGCTATGTAAATATCTTTTATAATCTGTATAAAAATTTTTTGAAATAAAAATCATTTTGTATTGATCTTGAACCGTCTTTAGTATCCCAGAATGCATTTATTCAAATACACCAAACCATCATTTCAAAGAGTAAAAAAACAAGCTTTCCTGAAAGATTGAGACAAAAATTAAAAGGAATTCTTGGTGAATTTATTGTAAAATCAGCAAATGGCGACTCTGAAGTTATGAGTAATGCTGCAGATATTGTTGCCAAGGATATTACTACTCATTGTGATCGTGAAATGCATTGCTACATTACAAAGTTTTTCCTGTTTTGATTTATAATTTTGATTGTTTGAAATTTGTTTCTTTATTCGTGATAAAAAAATTTAACTTTTAGAAAACAATATATTAACATTAATTTATAAACTTTTTCTATATTTAATGTTAATTCATTTGAGTATGTGTCAGGCCCATTTCCAAAAAATCTCGCATTTGAAAAAGGGGCCTCCGGGCCTTGGGCCACAACTTCTCTTGATCAGGCCCTGCTTAGAATTCAAAATAGAATCACTTTGCTGTTTGGTCGTATGTCCATCCAGTTTCGGGTAACATAGAGTTTGATACTAATTGAAAGCTACAAACGAGGGGATTTCAAAAATATATAACAAATGTTGTTGTCATAGTTCTTTTTAATGAAACATTTAATTGACTGTTGGAAAATACATTCTCACCCCTTAATTTCCAAAACTCACCACGCAGAAAAAAGCAGGAAAGTAGATGATGATGAATAGTTTCAAAGAAAATTATTTTCGTTCATCAAAGCATCTTAAATTCAAAGAAATAAAAGTTACATAAAAAAAAATATGATATACGTTTAGAATATTATCTAAGCACCAAAAGTAATATTTGTTACTTTACTATGAAAATTGTTGCAGAAAAAATACATAAGTTCCAGGTACAACTTGTAACCTTTCCCGTTGTTATTCTCTACAAACTTATTGTTTTTTATCCATAAGTAGGTAATATGTGATTCCGATACATTCTTTATTGGTTCACGTCTTTGAAATATGCTATAATATTGAAAAGTGATCAATATTGCATAACAATCACATTAGTCCTTAAAACAACTGAACATTTAATGTTAATTAAGTCACGCCAATAACTTTGATACACTTTCTGCAACGCTCTTGATTCGCTACCTCACCTCAATTACTTCCTTGGTTAGCAATTAAGGTGTGCTTAATATGACGTCACAAAGTCAAAGATCCCAGTTACGCCAAACAGGCCCAACATATCATTATCATAATAACATAATTAAGACTAGCTCACTTTTCAAGGCCAACATCCTCCAAGAGTAACATCTTATGTAAAAGAGTTGTTTTAACCGTCAAAGGAACAGCCAAGGGGCATTTTGAAGTTCCTGACTTTTATGAGAGGTGAATTTTGGCAATAGAAATAAGCAAGTAATTGGTATTTTATTTTTTCCTTAATTGCTTTGGGGCAAACCCTTAATGATTGAAAGTGTTTCTTTATTCAAGAGGCTAAATTGCTTGCCGCCTTAATATGCATTAGCGGTTGGAAATGGGAATAGGCTGCAACCAAATAAACACGCTGTAATTAAATTAACTGTATTAAGATGCGTTTATGCATTGACATTTCACTTCAAAGAATCTGAGAATGTAATGAATCATTCTGTGTCATCGTGGTTCATTTGATGACAGTTAGAGTAACAACGAGACTACAATCAAATGTATCAAAATATCGATACATATCTATCAATACGTTCCAAATTGTTGTCTTATAATTTCATTGATTTGGAATTTATAACAAAAATATTTCTTCAAAACAAGCTTTTAAAAAATTTACTAAAAAGCAAATTAAAATGAGTTTAAAAAAAAAAGAAAAGATGTTATAAGGTGCGGGGAACAATTAACTATTTTGAAGACATTTATGTGAATGCCCAAAGCTAATATTTTTCGTCAGTTGAAACAAAACGAAAAGTTGGCGTTTGAAATGGGAAAGAACCATTTTAGGGAATTTTGTAAAAATTAACAATATATGTTACACGCACTTTACTAAACGTGCCCGAAAATATGTGAGCATGTATTTATGCACCTTATTTTCAGATCAGTTTTACCAGTTTAAGAGTAAATACGTGTTTTCTATATGGATCTGACTTATTTTGGGCTCAAACATATGTTCAGCATTTATTAAAAATATTCAAGAGAAAAATATTTTATTACTTTTAAAATATTTTTTTAAATAATATTTTTTTACAGATGCATTTTATTTTCTACATTTTTAAAAATCAATATTGTAACTAAATGTTATTTATCTATTTATATCTAGTTTCTTAAGTATATTAAAGATTTAATTAGATTTTTTAGTTTAGTTAGCAATGACATATAAACAAAAAAAAAATCATACAAATTTTTTGACTAAAAACAACTTCATGGATACATCGCACATCGTGTTAGTAAATTTTGCATATTTGAGGTAAAAAACTGCCCATAAATTTACGACAATAAACCATGTGGGGATCTCGTGTACATAAATAACCGATACAACTCCTAGACACCATTTAATAATAATGACTTAATATTATATTGTAATTGTGTTTACATATGAATACCACGTTTCAAATCAAAACGACATTAGAAAGTAAACAAGTTCGAGTGGCAATATTCGATTATACAACAAACAGTGTCAGGATGAAGAATCTTGTCAAAATTATAAATAAGAAATAAACTAAGTCTTCTTCAAAATGGGCTAAAAGGGAAAAAAGTTTTTTCTTCTTTCTTACTATGCGACAAATTTCAACATTTTATACATACACCAGATTCATTTTAAAATTCAAAACAAAACTAACTTTACTTAAATAATAATGCATTATAAAAATTTCCATATTGTTCAGTACAAATAAATTAATCACAACACTGAAGTTCTGTTATCAATGCTATTATTTTTATACCTCTTTCAAAGTGCACATGTGTTTAAATAAAAAATAAAAAAAATGGACTGATACCCTTTCCTAGAATAAGAAGATTATGATTTAAATTTACAAGATTAATTACAAAAGGCTTCAGCGAAACCAAATCGGAACTTTATGATATTAATACTTTAATAATTAAATACTTTATCTCTTACAGTAAATATTACACTTTGATCATTCAAAAGAAAATATTCAAAAATTCTTTTAACTTCAAAGAAAATTAATAATTAAGGAAATCCTTCATCCAATTTTAGCCAGTGGTTATCTTTAAAGTCACAAGTGTACATTTTAACTGGACCTATTGGACAACGCAAAATTTGTTAAGGGAGTCCAGTACCGAAATTTCTACAAAAACAGTTTATTATTATTATTATTATTATTATTTTAAAAAATAGTTCATACATTCCTGAAGAGAATGATGTTTTTTATCTTATTCCTCTGGTGATTAGAACGCCACGAAATTACCTGTCATTTAAACATCACTAACGGTCGTAAAGCCTTGAAGCGTCTGTTTAAAGTGTGTTTTACGGGCACTAGTGTTTTTCACAGATGTTGCAAATTCAAATCGATATATCTCCAGAACCATTAACTTTCAGCTATTCAAATTTTTAGACAATTTAATTTATATAGTTTTAAACATTTTGCCTTCACAGAATTTTATTTTTCAAATTCTATTTAAAGATATAACATTTAGCGTAAAAAATAACATAAAAAAAAGCGAAAATTTCAATATTTTAAATTTGAGAATTTTTTGAATTTTTCCTAATTTACCTATCAAAATTCTGTGGCGACAAAATTTCTTTATGTAATTATATATTACAGAAATCTTTCAATTTAAAAAAAAAAAATTTCTTGACTTATATCAAAATACGCAAACATCAATTATCATGGATTTTTTTTTATTACTATTTTTAACAAATAATCACAACATTTAAAAAAAAGATATCTGAAAGACATGTAAATAGTATTTATACATAATATAAATTTTTGACATAAAAATATTTATAAACAAAGTTTTTCTTTTCTTATTGTTGGTACCAGACCCCCTTAAGACATGTCTTACAATAGTGGGAATCTTTTCATAAAAAAAAAGTTTTCAAAAATTTGAGGTATTAAAGCTAAAACACTATTCAATAATTAGAACGAATTATGCATGTTTTCCAAGGTCACTAGTTGTCCATCAAATGATTTTTATTTCAATTAAATTAATATTTGTAATTTAAAACTTAAAGACTAAGGGATGGAGACTGGTTTAAATTACTTGGAAGTAATCTTAAGAAAATGCAACTTAGCTGGAACAGCATCTATCTTACTTCAGAAAAACTTCGCAACTATGATTGGCTTATACTTAGCTTTTGGGGGCTTACGACAACAAAAGCACCTTCAGTAAGTACTGCTAATGTAATAACAGATAAAGCTCTTGACGTTATTTAACAAAAAGTAGACTTAAACCATTTTTCCTCCCTTAATCATCAATTATGTCAAGTTGTTTGAGTTATTTTGCTTAAACGCACAATGGATGCTTTTTAAAAGCATACCAATAAAAATTAAGTTTTCATTCAATCTTATTCACTAATTCATGTTTTTAATCCGAACCTAATAGCACAGCTGAATCCAATCATTTTCCAAGAAATTATACCAGCTGAGTAAAAGTCACCGTGTCAAAACAAAAAATAGAATGAATCTTCCATTATTGCATTTTATTAGCGAGTTCCTTTCGATACTGACATTGATATAACCGACAAAGAAGGTATTCATTAGAAAATCTAGCAACTTTCTTCACACTGATTGACGAAATCCTTCAGACATCCAATGCCGAAAAGATCCCGAGTAACTCAAACTATCGAATGATCGAAAGCTCCTAAAAGTTTCTATGGCACGCAGCCTCTCGAAAACAATGCGTCTCAATCGAAACATAGAGGAGCGTGAAATGACATGTCAAACCCGTTTATGGAAAGCAAATTCAAACAAATTAACGTACCATCAGTCAAATGCAGCTACTGATTTACTATCGTAATTAGGAGTGAATTCAAACGTCAACTACAAGCAATAAGCCCCCCTTTTCCCATTAGCTATCGAGGTGAACAGGTCGTATTTACCTTTGCTTTACTGAGGGAAGGCAAGAAAGTGAAGTTTATCGCCAACAGAGAAAGCGAGATTTATTTGGTGCAGTAAAGTGGGTCAAAATTGATCATTAATTGAAAGTTTTAAAGTAATAGTGGTGTAAGACATAATTTCAACAATTCTGACTTAGTCTAGAAATGTAATCGAGAAGGTCTAAATTGTTGAAAGAAAAAGTCAACTTAGTCACAAGCTCAATAGTTGGTCACTAGACTGCAGCATAATATGGACATGTAAATAAAAGGAGATGTTTTTTGTTTTAAGTAAAATCCATTGTTTCTTCAAACGAATATTAATCGAGTTACACCACTATGACTAAAAACTCCTCAACTGATGAAAGCAAACATATTTTTTCAGTGAAAGTTATTCTCTCCTTTTGGATCAAATGGAATATCTTCTCAAAAATTTCAGTTTACAGTGATTGAAGTCATTAATTTCAGCTTTTGTATTGGTGTTTATTGTATCACAACCTCAATAGTTCACACCAGGCTGCAGAATAATATGGGCATATAAATAAAACAGGTGGTTTGTTAAGAGTAAACACCTTTGCTTTTTTTTAAATGAAGATAAATCGACTTGATTCATTCTGACAAAATTCCTTAAATTGTGGAAGCGAACATATTTTTTAATTGAAAGTTGTTTTTTCTTTTTGGATCAAAAAACAATTTTCTGAAGCATTTCAGTTTCCAGTCTTTGAAGTCATTAATTTCAGTTTAATGTATGAGATTTTCAATGACCAAGGGATGTACTGCACCGAAACATCGAAATAACGAAGAGAAATTAAACATTCCAGGAAGGTTTACTTTTTGGAACATCCTATAAAAGAAACAGAGCGCATTTGATATTCAAATTGATGAAAACCAGAAAAACTCAAACCAAATATCAACAAAATGTCTTCAATGGTCATGTGATCTACTGACTATTTACATTAGTGACTTCAATGCACCATCTAACTTCCAGAAGACCGTATGAGGCACCATTCTGCTGGGCTATCAATTAGGAATGATAATTTGAGAAAGGAAAACTAAACAGGACCAGACAAAACTCACGCCAGACATCACAATGCACAACAATATGTCTTCAATAGTCAGAGTCCACTGATTTTTTACAATAGTGTTTTCAATGCACCGTCTAAGATACGAACCCTCAGATGGCCTTCTAACGAGTTCGGCCCCATGATGCTGGTGTTAGTCGAAATAATTTTGGAAAAGGAAAATTTTGAAAAGAAAAAACTAAATGCATCAAGGAATTCAGAAAAAGAATTTGCCAAAATGAAAATCCAGTCATCATTTTGCTCATTATAACTTTTATAGTCAATATTTCCCTTATCCAATGTCTTCCTAAGTACATTTTCTGTCGAAATCATCCAGTTTTCTACAATAGATGGCGCCATGGTATTTTGAAAATGATTAAAGAATAAATGTGAAAATTTAACAGCAAAAGCGTCAAACTACATTATCCCCTTCACATTTCATTAATTGACATCTGTTATTGTTAAATATACAAAGCAAAGTGTTTCAAACGTTTCGTAGCACTATTTCACAGATCTCACGCTCTTGCATTCGGTCTATAGAGTGACAAAAGACAGGCGATCTTCTGAAGCCAACTCGCCAACGGATTCCTACTTGGCGTTATTTCTATCCTAGCAACCACACAGTCCGTCAATAGAAATCAGGAGTCAGTGCACCCGTGCAATCTAATTGCTAATTTGGGAGAGTTAATTAAGGTAATAGGTCATGAGGGGGTTCCTTTTGATCGCTTATTGATTGCTTTCACACATTCCACAGGCTAATTAGTTTCCAATGTAAAATGTTGGGTAATTTGCCTCTTAAGGCACACGTAACAGTTTTCGGCAGACTTGAAAGGAATGCTGTCTTTTGTTGCGGTGTCAGACCGTGCAGACAGCTTCATAACAATGCAAATGAGAAGTTTTCAAAGGATCGATGATGAAGGCCATAATAAATGGTTTCTGTGCTCTTTTTTTTTTCAAGGGGGTCTTTTTCGGTTATTATATCCGGATTGGACACTTTTTTTTTGTTCGTGACAAGGGCTTCTTACAAGGGTTTTATTCTAAACGATTTTAATCACTTGAGTCTGGGGAGGGGTCAGAAGGGTAGGTCAGTTCTGATTTCTATAAAGGGGCTTTTGCTAGGTAGATAGGGGTACTTGTCATTCAGAACAGATGTTATTGTTTAAATTGGATTGTTGGGTTAGGCGTTGTATCACATCACTGTGGATGGATGTAATTAAAAAAAAACTTAAATTTCTTCTGAAGTCAAGAAAGACTTTAGAAATAAACATGGGACTATAGGATTCAGAAATCTACAGTAAAATCCCATTACCTGGATAACCCAGTAATCAGGATTGGTAATTATCCTAATCGCTTTGGGAAAAAAACAAAGTAAAAAAAAGTCAGAACTTTGAAAGTTTATAATCATTGAATGATATAAAGTGAGATAGTGTAGCCTGCCAAGTCCTGACTGCCCATTGGGTTCCTCACAGTAATCTGAATTTCGCTCATTGGTTACAACTGCCCCAAAGAAATTAAACGCGGCCGCTTGACAGCAAATATTAGATTTCATAACTTTTCTGGCTGATCATTTTACTTGGCGGATTTTTGACATTTTTTTTAGGATATCGATTCTTTTTGTTGCGTTTGTTCTGTTCGAAATGAGTAAAATATGGTCAATGGATTTTTTAACATAAATAATCATATCATCGCTTTAAAAAATGAAACTAAAAAATTAAAAATACCGTAAACGTCAACAACTATACAACTCCTTGTATTGAAAGTTACCATAAATATTATGATGTAATATTGTAGAGGAGATTTATTTTTGCGGTCAAAATCCAGTTCGTTTCCTTCAAGTAGGAATCTTCCTTACCTTACCAGGAAAAAGTATTTATGATTAAAAATATTTACCCAATTGTTTTAACTTGAGTACAAATACATACTATAAAATATGTAATACTAAAATATAAGTACAATAGTCCCTCGATATGTATGCCTGAAGACAAGCAAAATGCGCGATATATCTGATTGCGCGATATATCTGATTGCGAGATATATTGAGCGATGTGATAAAATGTAAAAAAAATTAATTTACATAGATATGCACTTTATTAAGTAACTTTAGAACAAAAGTATACACAATAATAGAAATGAATCATTTAAATAATAAAGACAGAGAAGTTCCATTTAATTTTACAACCAAAGCACGTACACGTCAATTTATCATAAACATTTCAGTTTCTCGCCAAAAATATGTTTAACGTTAAAAGCTTCGATTTTTCTTTTACCGCTCGCTTTCCAGAAAATAGCATTGAACGAAAACTAATCAACTGCATCTAAAATCTTTACAAGTAACTTGATGCTTTTCAAGTGTTAGTTCATTCTTGAATTACATTTGCACTTCTAATGGGAGAAAACCCAGTTTTGTAGCACTGATCAGGATGTAATTACCCTAATAGCACACATCCTCCCAGGGAGGTCCCTAGGAAGTCCCCAGTCATCCCCGGGACTACGAATGACTTCCCAGGGACCTCCCTGGGAGGATGTGTGCTATTAGGTTAGTTTTCCAATAACATAGCATATTTTTACATACGTGCTTGTATCTGTGAATATATTTGGGGAAAAATATTTATAAATTTATAAATTAATTGCAATATATGCGTCAGGAAACACTAATAGGAGTTCTTACTTCTGCATAGTAAACGCACATCCTTTTGGACAAAATGTTTAATTAATCAAAATTTTGTAAAAAAAAACTTTTCTTCTGTGGTAAACAGCAAGTCGCAAAAAAAACCTCTTGCTGGTTACATATGGCACGCTTAATTATTTTTAGCGTAGGTTGATTTAAAAGAAATGTCAATTTATGAAACTTTATTTTCGAAGAATAAATGTGTTATATACATTTGACATGTATTACATAAATGTATTATGTACATTTTACATGTACTACTTAAATGTATTATGTACATTTTACTACGTACTCATACTTTTGTATTCAAGAAGTAAAGATGTATTTTTTAACTTTTACGTAGATAATTTTAAAAATTAAGAAATCAATTTTTTTGGCCAAAAAGCTGCCTAATTAATAGTAATTAAAAATACCCACTATCCATCTTTTTATTGTAATCACCCACGTCTGTGGCCTGCTTAATACATCAATTTTGGGAAAAGAAATATATAAAAACGGGAAAACAGAAAAAAAAGTGTTGGTTAGTTTGAACGTTCAACGACCTATTGTTATGCTCAATGACGATGAATCAAGCCGGGACCTACAGCTTAACGTGGATTCCGAACCACAACGATCATCCATGTATAACCCGGGATTCGAACCCGGTGCCTTTGGCATGCGCAAAAAAATGAAAGACCGTGACATAACGAGGGGTTACTGTATTGCATACTAAAAAATTAAGTAACTTGCTTTATATATGAAATCGTTGAGGATTATATTAGCTTTACACACGGATATATTTCAAAAAATGTGTTTCAAAACAACTTTCGTTTTAAGCTTGAAAAGTAACATTTGTTATCATTTTGAAAGAAAAGTAAGCAATGTTTGATGGTGTAGTCCTTAGGATGGCAGAGTATTAATCAAAAAGTACGTGGTTCAAAATCAACCGGTCAAATTCACTCCTTGAAATTAAACAAATTGAGAATATCCGAAATCCGTTGATTCGTTTTAATCCTTCATTATCCTGGCAAAATTTCATAATTTCCTGTATAATTTCTAGGGGAGTGCGGAACATCATACACATCAAATCATACAAAAGACACTTACTCTATTTAAGCTGAGAAGAACAAAAACAGAATGGCCAACATTCATTAGATTGTTTTAGCTGTAGGCCTGGCTAAAGTTTTGGTCACAACCAAAAGAATCAGAAATGGATTCAGAATCAGAAGACAAACAAAATTTCGGTGACTTCGGAGATTTTCAAAAGAATGTTTCGCAATGTCTCCCTTGTTGAATTTAACAATTATGTAGTTATTTTTTGTCTACTCACGCGGGGCAACACGGTGGCAAAAAATAAGAGTTCTAGCTATAGCAGAAGCTGAGCTGTGAGGGGTCGAAAATCGTCCTAAGCTCGATCAACATACGCACTTGCATGTTCTGTTACTTCTTTGTCAATGTTAACAATTGCACGGTAATTTTTCGTCAACTTACCCGAAGCAATGTGATTGCAAAAGAAAAAGAAATCAGGATTCTAGTTGTAATAAAAACTGAGCTGTGAGGGGTCGAAAATCGTCCTAAGCTCGATCAACATACTCTGCACTTGCATGTTCTGTCGCTTCTTTATCAATGTTAACAATTGCACGGTAATTTTTCGTCAACTCACCCGAAGCAATGTGATTGCAAAAGAAAAAGAAATCAGGATTCTAGTTGTAATAAAAGCTGAGCTGTGAGGGGTCGAAAATAGTCCTAAGCTCGATCAACTTACTATGCACTTGCATGTTCTGTCGCTTCTTTGTCAATGTTAACAATTGCTCGGTAATTTTTCGTCAACTCACCCGAAGCAATGTGATTGCAAAAGAAAAAGAAATCAGGATTCTAGTTGTAATAAAAGCTGAGCTGTGAGGGGTCGAAAATCGTCCTAAGCTCGATCAACTTACTATGCACTTGCATGTTCTGTCGCTTCTTTGTCAATGTTAACAATTGCACGGTAATTTTTCGTCAACTCACCCGAAGCAATGTGATTGCAAAAGAAATCAGGATTCTAGTTGTAATAAAAGCTGAGCTGTGAGGGGTTGAAAATCATCTTGAAAACTTGGAAATTGGATGTGGTGACGGAACATAGTTGCGTTCCTAAATTTCATTCAAATAAATTTGAATTTCATTAAAAGTAAGTTAGTAAAATTTAAAAAAAAAAATATCATTTAAAGTAAATTCGACTTTATTAAAAGTAAATTAATATTTCATTAAAAGTAAATTGATATTTCATTAAAAGTTAGTGTTTATTTCAGTAAAGTAAATATACATTTGGGGCCGTTTAAATATTACGTAAGCACCTGGGGGGGGGGGGGGGGTAGCGATTTTCTTATTTTTGCTGACAAGGGGGGGGGGAGGGGGTATGAGTGATGCTTACGTAAGCATTTAATAATCCCTTTATTTCTAAAAAAATTGAAACTTACAAAAAATTTCACTTTTGTACACCGAGTTCTAGGATAGGTGACTTTCCATTCAAATCGATCTAAGGGATTTAAACTTACGTCACGTAAGAGTGACGTACTCTGCCTTCAGCCAATTACAATCAAACATTGATGATGCAAAATACTGCAGTTTCAAAATGAATAAAGGGGATTCCCCTCTTTTGGGTGTTTGGAGACGTGAATCCTACATTAAACCTAACTTATGTGACAGACAATTTTTGTTTTTGTTTCGCCTAAGATGAAACAGTAGTTGGTTTAAGGTTCAAGATTCCGAATTGAGTTGTGTTTTGAACAATTTTCTTTTTTCACTGCAATCCTTCTTGAACTTTTTGAAGATTAAGCAAATATAGTTGCTCTGCTTTCTGTTTGCTTTAAAAAAAAAACAAAAAAAACATATGTCTTCATTTCGTGAAATTTTATATAAAAAGCTGTTTGAAGCTTTTAAAAAGTCTACATCAAACAAACCCTTGAAAGATATTCAGGATATAAATAATGAGGTGTGGCGTCATTTTAAAAATGCCTCTAAAAATGACGAAGAACTAGAAGTGTTGGTGTGAAAAAGAGTCGAAGAAGAGTTGCTAAAGGCAACTAGAAAAAATTAAGTTAAAGTTCATTATTTGCATTGAATCCTAACTTTTTTTTAGATTATTAACGTTACAAAAAAAAAAAATCAAGAGCAGGGGGGGGGGTATGCGATTTGCTTAGTAAAATGAATGTTTAATCAAAATCCCATTGTGAGAGTCAACTTATCAGAAGTCAACTTATTGATAAGGACCCTATAGCTAGATCTTTTCAAGTATCTCTTATGAAAGGTTTTGTATAATGTAAGACTGAAGTAAAACATTTTTTAAAAAGAATGTAAGAAACCAAAGATAGAAAAACAAACGGCGAAAATCTTAACGAAAGACAATAAACGATTGATTACAGTCTGTCAATCATGAGAATTATTCCAGCCAGCTGGTCTGGCTGGTGACTGTCGTTATAGAAATAAGACTCGTTGAGAAAGAAAAGGGGTGTACATGCAGAAAATTGAAAACCAAAGCATATAAAGAGTAAATGTCTTTCTTCTTGAAAGCCCCTTTGGAAATGGAGCCAGTCCTGTTCCCATGGCAACAGACAACGTTAGACAAGCTGGCGGGGAAACTCTGATACATCGCTTGGCCAGGGTAACCATCCCCAATATCTTTCAACCATACAAAACTTTGTTATTAATGAATTAGAAATACTTAGAAATTAAACAATTTACATTAATTTTTTTTTCGTTTGTGGCTGGTAAAATCGTTGGAAGCCTAATTTACCCACTTGCCTTCATCCAATGAAGTTGAAAATTAGCAGATGGGTTCGATCTCAATGACATATCTGGTGGACATTATCATATTCTGGTGCAAAAGAAAAGTAGCTAGTGGCATGGAACTGGTTATTTTCTACATAGTGGTTAAACACTACGACAATTACATCTGAATTTAAAATTGTGTAAATAAGTTGCAATCAGCAATTACATAAAAATCAAAAAATTGCTTAAATAAATTGCGATTGCTCATAAAATATGGCAATGCATATAAGGGATTTACAGTAAAAAGTTATTTTTATATGTAATTTTTGTTAAATAATTTCAAAAGAATAAATACCATATGGATAATTTACCATCATCCAGACAGAGTAAACTTATTGTATCGAACTTAAGTAGCTGAAAGGTCCAAAAACTTGGAAATAAATAATGGATTTTTAAATCTCATAGCACCAAAAATCATTCCACGTGTTTTTGGTTTAAATAAATTGTGGATTTTTAAATGTAATAATATCGTTATTCAAATGTTCTTTTAACTCTTTCAGCTTCAATGTTAAATGATACTTGTATTTCTTTACTACAAATATCTAAAATCAGCCTTATAATGTGTGTTCACTTTAAAGAATATAATACTACTTGATAAAACAACTGAATAAGAAAAAAATTTGGTATTAAAATAAATTTCATTGGTTAAACATTTAAAAACCATAGAAAAACTAGAATGCCATCAGGTATAACCATTTCTTTATTGGAATACATACTACATTTTAATTTAATTTTTTTTCATTATAGCTAATAACTAAAACTTGTCGTTTATATTTATGTTTGAGAAATATTTATATAACCATTGGGAATTTACTGCTCACGAGCCACAACTACTATATTTTGTTTAAAGCTCATGCGTGGCGCCATCTATTGAGGAATACTATAAGTATAAGCCATTTAAAATTTTAAAAATTAAGATAATTCTTAATTGTAAGCAAGAATTAAAATTGTTATTCATTTCATATTAATTATAAATTTTCTTAGTAATTAATTGTAGTTTATTTTTTTATTAACTGTAATTTATTTTTAATAACGAATGAAATTTGTTATCAATTTTTAAGTGAGAATACAAACAAATAATAAACATTACCCATTTTTTCACGATAAATGTTCATCTTAAACATGCCTCATTTGAACAAATATATCCTTTTTCCATTTCTGTCATTAATTATTCAGTTTTATAGGATAATTCTATCTTCTAACCAAATATTTAACCAAACAGGCTGAAGTAATAAACATTTTTGTTTAAGTTAACCATTATGTTATTTTCACAACCAGAAGTTACAACTATTAATATTTTTAATTATTTTCGAGGAAATGTTAAAGAAAAAAGAAAGATAGATTTGAAAATCTCTTTTTTACGTACAAAACTACAAAGTTTCCCTTTTAAATTAAACCATAAAAAAAATAAATTATAGAGAGATAACAGTTATAAGAGTGCCCCCTAATGTAGAATTAATGTTATTTTCCAGAAACAATTATAAGAAAATTATCATTAAAGAACTTAAAGGTTTTACAGAATGCATTTAAATACTTGTCATAAATTATTATAAAATTGTAAAAATGTTATTGATAAAATAAATAAAAAATTGTTTCCAAAAGCTTTTTTAAATTAGTATTTTCGAAATGTGATCCTTTCATCCAACCCAAATAACAAAAAAGGGTGGTTTTAATTATACAGGTTGACATTTCTATGACAGACATTTAAAATTTATATTTCTCTTTTTACCTGAAACATCATTCACAATGAACTAACGTTTTTTTTTTTTTTTATTACTTCAGATATCATTTTTAAACGGATTACGTAATACGTAGAATTAGAATTCAGAATTTTTTTTTTACTTACATATATGTGCTATAAGACTTCTAATTTTTTAAAAAATATTTGTGAGGAAATCTCTGCAACACTCTCAAAATGACACACTAGATGGCAGCACTAAGACATTTTAATTCATGACTCGAATTAACGAAGTATATCTTTTGAACACTTTGTCAAGTTATCGAAGTAATAACAGGTGGCAGCACGAACTAAAAAGCAAAATAAAACTAATATTAAAAAAAATATGTACAACATTAAAATTCGTTGCTGTGGAGACAAATTTCTTGCATGAAGAGTGAAAGTAACGTGAGATAGCTTTCGAGTCTGTATTAAGAACAACGCATTTTTAGCTTGCTTATCGAAAGTAATAAAATCATTCACAGGTTTTGAATTATTGTTTAAGCCTACATATTTAGGATTGAACATCAGCAAGATCTGATTTCTATTTATGTGGAATTCGAGCGTCAAGTGGTTAACGCCTTCCATGAGATTTTTTAAAGGAAAATCTGCCTCCTCATATGGGAGAAATAATAAAAATCTCTTTATACTTGCGGAAATTATAAAAATGAAGCAATAAATTCTTTACATCTTCATTTCTATATGTTTGCAACCTTTTTATTGCGCTTGAAAATCTGAAATTAGATACATTTGTTCTGATATGTTCTCGACCAATAAGTTTAAAAACATTACTTTGTTTCGACGTTTACAGTTTATTATTGGTATTATTTAGAAATATGCACTTTAACCACATCTTTGTTTTTACTTTGTGACTCAGTAATAATTGTTTTTACAATTTAAATGTATAAAAAGAAAACTTGATTCTTATAATTTTTTCTCGCTATTTTTAGAAACATTGTCAACACTTCGAAGGGTCGAAATCCTAAAATCTTAATAAGAAACACTTTATTTCACCAAAAAAAATATATTTGTAAGACAAGAAAAGTAAAATTTAGTAACTGACTATTGCGATTACAATATTTTAAAATTTAGTTACGAGTACATTGAATATCATGGCAGGCAAACATTCTTTGAATTCTCTGCGATGGTTAGTACATGTAAGAAAATAATTAAAAAAATTAACGACAGTTTTGATTTTTAAATGGGATTGAAAAGCAATTTTTTTGTTTATTGAAAAGGAATCCTCCGCCATGCGTTACAATTGTAAGTCCACGATCCCAACTTCAATAGCAGAAATACATAAATATTAGCCACAGCAAGCATCTTGTAATGCTTTTTAAGATAGTCACTAATAGTATGCATTTTAATTTGTTTCTATAATTAGAAATATAGATATACGAGTGATTGAAGGAGAGCTTTACAGAAGTGATTATTCAACATATTGTTGCACAAATTGTCTGTATATGGTGTAAATAGTGACGTATTATTTTAAAATTCTATTGTATTATTCTATTTATTAACAGCGATTATACAGGTTAGAAAAAGGTGGCAACACCTAAAGCAATCGAGAAATTTCGAGATGTTTCTTTTCCGACGAATTGGCTGGAAATTTCGCGAATATTCTCTCGCGCCAAGTATATAAAGACCGGAGATCGGGAAAGTTTTCAGATTGACTTCGGACTTCGTTGAAAGCTGATCGCGATCGCTTTGTTGACCTATTGGAGTGAGCTTGTATAATCGCTATATTCGAAGCTGTTCTTGTTGAAGCTTGTATTGAAGATTAATAGTGATTGCACAGTTATCTGTGAATAAATTTTGTGAGTTTTCTGAAGAGAATAAATACTAGTTTTTATCTGAAAAACTGTGCCATCATTGCCTCAGTGAAAAAATTCATAACAATATCTTTATACCTATACTACTAATACTAGATTTTTCTAAACACAATATCGAGAGAAATATTCTTTAAAACATGATTTGGAAAGTTTTTAATTTTAACGATGATCTAGAGCACTATTTTTTTTATTATTATTTCGTCCGTTTAGAAAGACTGTCGAAATATGGAAATCCCCAATTTGTTATTATTTCTTTAAATTTTTTTCTCCTTAAACGCTCCTATTTTTATTACCTATAGTTTATTACGCAACAATAAAATAATTCGAATTATCACAGACTTTTTTTCTAAACGCACCATATAGACTGAACAAAAATTAACTAGACGTTGTAAGAAAAAAAAACAAAAAACGCCGAGTAAAATAGTAAGCCAGATAAAATTATGAAACCTAGTATTTGCCTGCAAGATACCGTGTTTAACCCTTTGCACTCCAGGCCTTTTTCGCGCCGAGGAATCAGCAACTCGAGACATTTTAGGTTCGGCTGGTGTTTATGGATTTGCTTCATAGAAACTAAACACCGTCATTGGCCTTGCATCGAATTTCCGCATCACACCTAATGGTCCTCTCGTGGTTTGGCATCCAATCGTGTGGCGCCTGAGAGGAGCCACTGGAGTGAAAAGGGTTAATATCTTTGGCGTACATACTTGTATACAATGAACTAAATTGGGTGGAATTCCCAAAGGCAATCAGTACTTGACAAGCTAGAGTTTTTTCGGAATAATCTTATTTCATATGCTTGAGACATGAAAACTCAAACCTGCAAAGTACTGATTGTATATGGGGTCTTCTTAAAAATCTCAGTTTCGTTTATTGTGTACAAGTACCCCACAGAAATTAAACACGGCCGCTTGGCGGCAAACGTTAGAATTCGTTACTTTTTCTGGATAACCATTTTACATGGCGGGTTATCTTTACAACTACAACTTTTCTTTAACTTCTAGTTAATTTTAGGGTATATCAATTTTTTTCTTTTTGTTTTGTTCTAAATGTGTAAGATACGGTTGATGAGTTTTTTTGTGTGTGTCATCGCTCTAAACCCAAAATGGTGCAAGCGACAACACTGTTAATTCACATACGACTATACTTGTATTGAGAACGACAGTAAATATTATGATTAAATCTTATATAGAAATTTAGACTTGCAATACAAATCCTTTTAATTTTTTTCAAGTAAAAATCGTCCTTACCACAACAAGAAAAAGTATCCATAATTAAAAATATGTACCTACAAGCGAAAACTTGAGTACAAAAACATACAAATAATATAGCGATTTTATTAATAAATTTAAAATTAATCAATGAAAAAAAATAATTGTACAATTTGGTGTTTGAATATTAAATGCTTTAAAAATATTAAATGCATTAAAACATTTAATACCAAAACGTATTTGAAGTCGTAGTAAACTAAAACTCTTGCAGTTAACAACAATACATATACTTATAAATCATTGAATAGTCTTAAGAGCAAGAAATATTAAAGATAATGGGAGCTTCTACACAATTTATTTACAATTCAGAATTTCTTTACATTATGGTTTCTTGAAATTTAATAATATTAATTGTCATCAAACATTATTTTTAAATTAGCTTCAAATACAAAAATACCATAAGAATATAAACTTACAAAGTATAAAATATATCAAGCACTAGAAGTGCGACAGTCTTCAGAGTTGGCGAAATGACTGGATTCTTGTCTGCTTCAAATACAAAAATACCATAAGAATATAAACTTACAAAGTATAAAATTTATCAAGCACTAGAAGTGCGACGGTCTTCAGAGTTGGCGAAATGACTGGATTCTTGTCGTAGAGGAAGTTCGTTAACTGAGGTTTCCTCACAATTTGGGCTCATAACATGATTCAAATGTTCCTATAAATAAATAAGGAAGATTCTAAATTACTTAATATTTATAAATAAGAAATTACACATAAAAAGCCACATAATCTTCTTAAATTATTTTTTATAATTAATAAATAATCCATAAAAGAGTGTGTAACCCTCTCTTAACTTAATTTTAATAATTGATAAATTCACATAACATACCTCTTCATTGACATATGTCTACTTTCGAGCTTTTTACCTTTTTTAGTCTTACTTTTTTCCAATAAAGTATTTTATATTGATCAATAAATTATTATATTGATCAATAAAATATTTTATATTGATCAATAAAATATTTTATATTGATCAATAAAATATTTTATATTGATCAATAAAATATTTTATATTGATCAATAAAATATTTTACATTGATCAATAAAATATTTTATATTGATAGATAATAGTAAACTGAAAAATCTCGCATAAAAGAGTACGTAACCCTCTTTTAATTTATTTTGATAATTGATAAATTCACATAAAATACCTCATCATTAATGTACGTCATCTTTCAAGCTTTTTTTTTTTTCTTTTTAGTCTTAATTTTTTCCAATAAAATATTTTATATTAATAAGAGACACTTAGGACAAATAGGAACATTTGAATATTTTATATAAATAAAATATTTTATTTTGATATAGATAATATTAAACTTGAAAATCCCGTTTAAAAAAGTAAGTCTCTTAACTTAATTTTAATAATTGATAAATTCACATAAAATACCTCTTCATTATATTTTATTCATTATATTATTATATTCATTATATTGTATTTAAAATATTTTACATTGATTTATAATAATAAACTGGGTTGTTTTTCTTCAAATAACATACACTTTGCTACTGTTTTCCCTCTTCCTCAAGCTATTCCCCCACCTAATGCCTCTGTGGTTAGCACTCTAGCCTTGCATATCAAAGGTACCTGGGTCAAATCCTGGTTTGGGCATGGATATTCGTTATGGTTCGGAATCCACTTATGTAGTTTCCCGTCTGATTGACCATTATTGTACAAAAAATAGGTCGCTGGGCCTACACTTCAGGAACACTATGTGAAACTCAAAAATCTACTTTTTTATAGGCACGTAACTTTCGAGTATGTTGAAGTTCAGTGCTAGAAGTGTGGGTAGACGCGGAGTGACGTGTCCCCCCACTTTTCAAGAAAATTCCCATGCGCCCTCCCCCCTTCCCACTTCTAAAACCCCTGAAATCCCCCTCCCCACTTCTAAAACCACTGAAATCTCCCCTCTACTTCTAAAACCACTGAAATCCCCCCTCCCCACTTCTAAAACCACTGAAATCCCCCTCCCCACTTCTAAAACCACTGAAATCCCCCCTCCCCCACTTCTAAAACCTCTGAAACGACCTTCCCCACTTCTAAAACCTCTGAAACGACCCTCCCCACTTCTAAAACCTCTGAAACGACCCTCCCCACTTCTAAAACCTCTGAAACGACCCTCCCCACATCTAAAACCACTGAAATCCACCCTCAATATTTCTAAAACCACTGAAATCCCCCCTCCTCACTTCTAAAACCTCTGAAATCCCCCCTCCTCACTTCTAAAACCTCTGAAATCCCCTTCCTTTGCTTATAAGCACTCCACCCGTCAAAAAACTAATAAAGAAAATAACGTTAACCTTTAAATGTATTGACACTGAGAAAGGGGATTTAAAGTTTTCAACTGTTAAAAAACAAACAATTTATGGTATGTATATTGTATATATCATACTATTCAAGTTATAAGTATTTTTTATTAACAAATACTGTTACACTTGGTCAACTTTTATCTTTGTACGAACTTCCTTTTAAGTTAAATTTCTATTCTTGTTTAGTATGTGGCGACCTGGCATCAAGGCGATATGGCTCCTTAGAGAACTTTCAGAACTTTATCGACTCCGTGGAGAACTTTTAATAAACCCACAGAATTTTATATATTTTTATTTCATGATTGTTCAACTTTAAAATATTATGTAAATTTAATTTAAAAGCATTTCTATATATATCTCGGAAACCTGTTCTTCAAGGGTCTTGTGTTCCATCCCGCTCTTCGGGATGAGGTATTGTAAGGTTAATCATTAAATCTTGTTTTTTTATATCCTAAACTATGCGTAGTGATTCTTCAAAACCTTCTGATGTTATTCTGAATGATCATGTGGTAAAACTAGGCCCCACATGAAATTGCGGAACAGCTTCTGCTTCATCGTCCGTTTTGATCTCATCACCAGTTTCATCTACGACTTCGACTTTAGTACCTATATTAAAATCCAGGACATCGATCACAACAAGATCTGGCAGGAGAGTATGTTTCCGTCTTCCATTGCCACTGCAGTAACGTCTCATCACCTCTGGTTCAAGACTGAGGGGGAGTCCTATGGCGACCTGGCATCAAGGCGATATGGCTCCTTAGAGAACTTTCAGAACTTTATCGACTCCGTGGAGAACTTTTAATAAACCCACAGAATTTTATATATTTTTATTTCATGATTGTTCAACTTTAAAATATTATGTAAATTTAATTTAAAAGCATTTCTATATATATCTCGGAAACCTGTTCTTCAAGGGTCTTGTGTTCCATCCCGCTCTTCGGGATGAGGTATTGTAAGGTTAATCATTAAATCTTGTTTTTTTATATCCTAAACTATGCGTAGTGATTCTTCAAAACCTTCTGATGTTATTCTGAATGATCATGTGGTAAAACTAGGCCCCACATGAAATTGCGGAACAGCTTCTGCTTCATCGTCCGTTTTGATCTCATCACCAGTTTCATCTACGACTTCGACTTTAGTACCTATATTAAAATCCAGGACATCGATCACAACAAGATCTGGCAGGAGAGTATGTTTCCGTCTTCCATTGCCACTGCAGTAACGTCTCATCACCTCTGGTTCAAGACTGAGGGGGAGTCCTATGGCGACCTGGCATCAAGGCGATATGGCTCCTTAGAGAACTTTCAGAACTTTATCGACTCCGTGGAGAACTTTTAATAAACCCACAGAATTTTATATATTTTTATTTCATGATTGTTCAACTTTAAAATATTATGTAAATTTAATTTAAAAGCATTTCTATATATATCTCGGAAACCTGTTCTTCAAGGGTCTTGTGTTCCATCCCGCTCTTCGGGATGAGGTATTGTAAGGTTAATCATTAAACTTTGTTTTTTTATATCCTAAACTATGCGTAGTGATTCTTCAAAACCTTCTGATGTTATTCTGAATGATCATGTGGTAAAACTAGGCCCCACAAGTAAAAAGATAAAATATTTAAAAAAAAAAAAAAAAAAAAACATTTTAGAGTTCTCAATTAATTTAATTTCATGCAAGTATGCACACATTTGGAAGTGCTATTTAAATCTAAATAAACAGTTATGTATATAATGTTGAATAACTACTTCACTTTATCTCTTACTTCAAAAGTAAAAAAAAAAACTTAGTCGCAGAATATTCATTAAATTAACAATACATTTTGGATCCTTGTTCGATGTTAGTTTTAAGAAGTATAAATTATTTCCTTACTAGTTAAAACTTTAAGGTACGAAATTGTAAAATTTATCGTTGGGGAAGGGGGGGGGGGGTCTTTTGAGCATCCCCCAATTATTTCTCCTCACTTTTACCACTGTTGAAGTTTTATGTATTTTAAGAAATCTGTATTGTGCACTTAAGAATATTAGATTGTTAAAGTGCTTTCAATTAACTTCTTCAAATTGTTAGTCAGCCAAAAATATCTTTAGAAAAATTTACAAGGAATTTATATTAATGATTAGTTTTTTGAATTTTTCTGCCTTGAAGTGTCAGAATTTAGAAATAAAACTGATGAATTAACTTTTATTGCACTAAGCGCTTTTTTTGTGTCTGCCAATAAAACGTGGAATTATAAGTTATTTAATCATGTTAATTACTTGTTTAAGTCTCCTCCATTTTGCTCTTCTGTTTTGAAACCATGTCTTTACCTGCAATAAAAAATAAGCACTTTAAAATCTTTAAATACTGAAAAAAAAAATACTTTTAAGGGCTAAAGGAATAAAAGAGGTGTATGAATTTTTTTAAATCAGCGCTTAATCCTTTGAATAGCTTTGTAATCCTCTAGTGCATAGTGTAGCCTATATGCTACTCAACTTATCGAGGAGAAATCTTAGAACAAAAAAGCTTTGTTAGCACATAAAGCTTCGTTGCATATATGTTACACAACGGTTTTAATTAATTATTTAATTAAATAGGCACTTAGGATTTTTTGTATATTTTTTCAGCTGTCCAGAAAAGAAAGCGGAAAAAAAATTATTTTATTGAAAAGAAAGAAAAAAAATCACGCACTAGAGGGTTAAACCTTCCCGAGCTCTTTGAAAGTGAGAGATATTTTGCCTGAAGAAGAAAATTCGTTACCATACAAATAGTACAAAATAAAGCATTAAAATCCGATATAGCAAAAATTACTTTTGATACATTCCCTTTTAATCCGCTTCTCTTTTATATTGTTAAAAGTTTTAAAACATAGATGATGAGTCGAAAAGGAGTATTCATTTTTTTGTGAGTTATGACATAATTGACAATCGGATTTAGTTCAACTCATTCAAAGAGGATTTTCGAACGGTTTCGGCCATTTTTGTCCGACAGACCAGTACATTCATAATCTACTAGCATTTCTATATTCTATAAAAAAAATTGGAAACATGTTCGTTGAAGTCCTAAATTCTACATTTTAGTGTTAATGATTTCTTCTGGTAAAAGTTAATTTTTGTAGCCAACTCAACAAAAAGTGCGCATTTTTGGGTATGCAATACCCTGCCATGAGAATTTTGTTTCGGGTTAAAGAATCTTCTCGTAAAAATACATTCAAATATACTTTTACTTTTTAAAAGTTACGGTTAAATGTGCTGTAATGTATTGAATAAAATATTGCAAAATTTTATTGCAACTACTTAATAAAATAATATATTTAAGTATTGTAAATCTATTATTTTTCGGCGAAAGTATAAAAAAGTAGCCTCTCACAATAGCTTTAACTGCTAGAAGCATATAATTGCTCTGAAAATTATTTCGATGGCTAATCATTTAAAAAACAAAGGACGATTTCATTACAAAGCCGCCAATATGGGGCATATTTCCTTAAGGCAGCGTCAGCCACTAGGCGGCCCGTGGGCCTGTTCCGGCCCGCGACAGCTTTTTCACCGGCCCGCCGACAGTACAGAAGAGCAAAAATAAAATGTGTCGGAAATAATTTTAATTTATCTACAATAGTATGTGTTTACTACCAAAAACCGCGTTTTCCATTAAGTGGCCCGAGTCAGTAAGTCTCAAAAATCCTTTTATTTTCTGAGACTGCCAGAAAGAATAAAAAAAGCAATAGTTTGAATTATTATCAATGACGCATTCCTTAGTTTTGTGCTTATGATATTCAACCCCCTCGATTCGTGAATGGTACAATTCGATTTCGTCTTTTCTGAATGTAATGAGCAGGAGTTGGGTGTTTTAATGCATGCCTCTTTTGTTTTGACGTGACAAGAAGTATCGTGATCTCTATTACTCCAGTGCAACAATGGCGTCGAAGATTAGCTTTAAACGCAAAGTAGATAGTGAAAAGCGGACCGGCCGTCATCGTCTCGCAATTGAAGATTTAGGAGGCATGGTTTAAATACCTTTATTGATTATGAGTTTATGTCAAGTCACATTGTAATATTGTCACAAAAGATTAACTTCTTTTATGACTTTGATTTACGATGTTAAGAAAATTACTTTTTTAATTATTTGAAACAAAAATTAAATATCAATTGTTATTTTATAAATATAAAAAAGTTAAATTATTGTTTCAGTTTTCAAAATTGTTTTATATTGTTGAATCTTTAGTTATTATCACATTTCTAACATTGAACATATGTAGTAAAGCAATATATTTATTGGCGTATTCGGTATAAATCTGCGGCCCGCGGAAAGTTCCAACATAAGTCATGCGGCCCGTCTCTAATAGTTAGTGGCGAACGCTGCCTTAAGGGGACTGTTAAGGCCAAAATTTCAAAATTTTCGATTTTTATATTTTAGTGGAAATATATAGCCTGCAATTCTAGCTTTCAGTACATACCTTACTTTTGCTTATCCGAGAAGAATTAAGAATATTATTTGAGTTTTTGTAAGCGCGCATATCAGAAATCGTCTGTATTTCAATTATTAGCTTGTACAAAAAAATTGAGACAGATTGCAAAAAATTTTAATAGCAATTAGCGTTAAATTACGGAAAAAACGCAAAATTTTTTAAATAAAATTTTAATTTCTTGAAAAAAAATCAATATAAATTTTTTAAAATTTGGGTTGCGTTTCATCTAATTGCTATTGAACTGCACAAAATATTTCATGAAGTTTAGACAAAAATTGAAGAATTTTTATTTTTGACTTAACAGTCCCCTTTAAAAGACTTTGTCAGATTTTACTCTAAAATAGGTTCATTTTCAAAGAAGAACGAGTATAATTACTAAACAAAAATTGTGACCAATTTTCGGAGATTTTAAGTTTTTACACAAATCGCTCCGACAAAAAATTGTGAAAATGGAATGAATGGATAGAGTCGAATAAATGTTATTAAAACCATTTATGGTTAGTTAAACAAGTGACACTTTTAATAATTTGTTTTTCTTTAGGTTTTACGCGTTTTTTTATTATTGTTAAAGATTTTTTTTAAGGGTTTTATGCGAAGAGATTTTCTCTGATCAGTTTAAGCGATCAGTGAATGCACAAATCCAGTTCTATTTTCGACTGGTTCACCAGGAATTTGCCCGACTTCCCAGTTGCCAGTAGACCAAACGTATTAGAGAAGCATGTTTTTAACAACTTAGCTGCCAGTGTCTTGAACATGGGAGTCAGTCAGAAGCCAACTTTCTTTTTTGTTGTTTATTTGTTTAAAAAGGATTCAAATGTTATTAATTAAGTACCATTTGCATATATAAGGTAATTAAAATAAAAAAAATAAGAAATCAAAAATATCGCGCACTTGCGCGAGACCGGCATTGCGAAAGGAATTCTCTCTATCAGTGCCGGTTCGAGATCATGATTTTACAGACTTTAATTTACATAAATCGTTTATTATTTATATTTTTGTAATCATTTTCTAAACAATAATTATTTATTAATCAACAATCTTCCAAAATCATTTTAAATTTAAATGACAGACACCTTAGCATGTTACTTCGCGCGATGCCGGCGCCGTACTGGCTCATAAAAATTGGTCGGTAGGCATCTCGCGCCGGCGCGAGACCGGCAGCTAAGTTGTTAACCATCTCAGGCATAAACATCTCACTCATAAAAGCGTAAGCTTCCAGCTAACCTCTTACAGAAAGGTAGACTCAATTTATCCGATTCTAATATTTATATCGTATGACAAAAAAGTATAACCCATAAAAACCAAGTTTCTAATATAAATTCCTTATATGCATCGCCAATTTTTATATTCATTAACACAGCGTCGATTCTGTAAACAGCGTGTGCTTGGTGTTTGCATCTAATTTAAAATATTAAAAACATTTCTATCAGCATAAATGTGTGACAAACTACGTTTCAAAAATTATTTATTAAAATGAACTTGAATTTATCACTCACATCATAATATATTTTATTTATTCTGATTAAAACAATTTTTAATTGATTTTGACAAAAAAACGTCTAAATACTAAATTTCATAATTTTCCAATGAGTGGTTTGTAATTTAAACGATGTCAAAAAAATGGCAAATTAATGTTAAAAAGAAAATTTGTTTTTTTGCAGCCATAAATTCATAAATAGTTAATATATTTTAGTAATTTTTATTTCAATCGATAGTTTATAAAAGGCCAAACATAAATAACATGCAACTTTTGTATTAAACAGTTTTTTTTAATAATTACTTAATAAAACAAGTTTTAATTTTTTTTTTTTTAAATAGAAACATGCATTTCCATTCGAATTATCATGGTCAAAAACCCCTCCAGTATTTTTATTCCATTTTGACTTTTGGTTCTCAAATTTTTAGCAAAAATGTAAAAAAAAAAAGTCGTCGTAAAAAAAAGTAAACCGTCAAGCTTTTACCTGACGCTCTGTTAGTCTCAATCCAGAAGCCAGTCTTTTTCTCTCGGTTGGCGATAAGTACTTTTGTTCAGAAAACGTTTTCTCCAATTTTCCTGTCTGTTCACTCGTAAAACGAATTTGTCCGCCTTTCCTTTTTGGCGAATTCCTGTGCAGTACATGCTTCCAGACAAGAGGTCGATTAGTGGGACATTCTAAATGAGAAGAAAATACTATTTATTCAAACAATTCAATTATGGATAAAATGTTGAATAGGTGATATGTAGTTAAAAGTTACAAGTCTACATTCACAAAACTAAAAAAACTAACCCATAATAAATATAATCCATAAAACAAAGTTTTTAATATAAATCCTTTATATGTATCACCAATTTTCATATTCATTAACACAGCGCCGATTCTGTAAACAGCGTGTGCTTTGCTTTTGCATCTAATTTTAAATATCAAACACATTTCTACCAAAAAAATTTGAGGCAAACTACGCTTCAAAATTTATTATTTTATTATTTATTTAAGTTATTTATTTTAGTATTCCGTAAAAGTGACCTTTTCGTGACAGTTACAGCTCCAAAATTTGATATAGATTTTCACCGACATCGAATCTATCTGCCAAGTTTCAGCCCGATGTGATAAAGGGAAGGAGGTTAATTTGGCCTCCTCAGATTTGACCGCCATCGACACACACAATCGAAGTTCATATAAAAGATTTTAAAATAAAGATTTTAACTTCGAACATGAATTTCCAACTTTTATGTACAAATGCAAATTACTCAAGAGATTTTGTGCTCAGATCGAGTTTTCATAATGTTTGACCACTGCGAAGAAAACATTCATCCCTCTAAATTTCCGTTCGATTGCATAACGGTAAGTGAGGTAAATAGTCCACCAAGGATTTTTTACCTATTTCCAGAAAACATAACAAAAATTGAACTTAATAGATAGAATTGAACCGAAAAAAGTATCTATATAATCAGTGAGCACGCGCGCTGGATCTTTGTGACCCGGTCGTTCTAAATATTCGCATAGAAACACACCAGTGCTCGTGTGTCAAAAATAAGTACAATTGAGGACTAAAGATGGAAAACGTGGAAAATTGAACTTAATAGATAGAATTGAACCGAAAAAAGTATCTATATAATCCGCGAGAACGCGCGCTGGATCTTTGTGACCCGGTCGTTCTAAATATTCCCATAGAAACACACCAGTGCGCGTGCTCGTGGGTCAAAAATAAGTACAATTGAGGACTAAAGATGGAAAACGACCCAAGTACCAAAAAAATCGAAAATCTTTTTTCTTAACGGAAAAATGTCCTAAAGACCAAGCTAAACAAAGTGAAGAAAACCCAAAGTGCGAACTCCAGTAGCAATAGTTCAAATTATTCTGAAGTATGTACTTAATCATTGCATAAAGTACCAGATGCGATCATATTTTCGGCTCTCCTAAAATTTGTTCTTTGTTGGACTTGGGTCGTTTTCCATTTCTAGTCCTCAGTTTTCGAACTAAAAAAAATTATCGAAGATATAACTTTGAAATGGAAATTAAATAAAAATTAAATATCAATAGTAATAAAGGATAGATTGCTTCTACTTTACTGTATTAAAATAGTATAAAAAAAATTATCTCTATTATTAAATGCTCCGTCATAAATAAATATTCTTTTGAATTATAAAAAAATATATGTATAATTTTTATTGCAATATGTTATTAATCTTCCACTTAAGGAATCAACAGTTAATATTTTGTCTTTATTAATTAAAATCAACCATTTTGAGTACACAACTCATTAAACCAATAAATCTTATTTAATAATAGTTCTAAATTGTTACTTGCATTTATTAAAATTGCAGTTTAGTATAGCTTGTAATCAAAAGCGTATAGTTACAAAATTTATATAATTCGAGACTGAAGGTTGGTTGTATTCAGATTATCTGGCGCCGTCAGCAACACGAGGGCTATAATGCGCCAAAACATTCGTCATTAGACAAGCCAACATACATTTACAAACACCCATGCCTAACACGGGACTCGAACCAGCAACCTCGCGGTCTAGAAGCTATCACGCTAACCACTATACCGTTTGGTCGGCCGAGACTGAAGGATGTGGCGACACACACACTTAAAAACAATTGTATGGTTTATTAAAATAAAATATTTATACTTAGATCCTTTTAAATCCTATATATTAACTTCGATTTTATGTTTGTGTATGGTGGGCTAATTAACCCTTTTACCATCATCCAATCCAGCTGAAACTTGGCTGAGAGACACGTTTTTGATGGCAATGCTTTCAATAAAGTTTTGGAATTGTCACTAAAAGGATGCTGTTACACACGTTTATATTGTCCTTTCGTTGGAATAATTAAGCCACTTGCAGTCATCTATTCGAACTGAAACTTGTCAGATAGACTCGCTGTCGATGAAAATGCATTCTATCAAGTTGAGACAAAAAAAGTTTAAGACACGGAATAATTGGTTTCTTCGCAGTGGTCAAATACTATGACAAATCGATTTGAACTCAAAATCGCTTAAATAAGTTTCAATTGCACAAAAAAGTGAAAAATGAATTGATTTAATATTACTTACAACTAAAATAATTTTAAACCAATTCCATACATCCATGAGCAGTTTACCATAATTATAAATTAATTAATACAAACCTATAAGTATTTAGTTAATTATGTTAATTGAAAAACACTTGTTTATTCACATTTGCATTTGTATTGCTTTTAACTAGCTACGCCACACTTAAATTTTGTACCTCATGTAATTCGGTTTTACTTATATACTTCTTATGTCTTATCAATTAATGTTTTAATCAAAAAAATAGTTATCCGGTAGTATTTCAGATTGCTTTGGTGCTTGAGTAAGTTGTGTTTACACCGTTAATTTATAACGTCCTATTCCAGAGATAGACTCTTTCCCATCACTAAACCATCTGTTCATATTTTGCTAAAATAAATATTTTGATTATAATATTGGCTTTTACTGTTCAGTAGCACTGATCGACGTTATATGATAATAAACCTTCTGCGTTTCGTTATCTTTACCAAACTCACAGTAAAGTGTTTGCCTTGATTCTGATAATGCACTTTCAGCGCTACTAAAAAGCAATGCCCATCTTATGGCTTTATAATGGTCAGATTCAACCGTTAAGTGGATTGTCAACACTGTAACGTATTTCACGTCTATCGTATATCAATGCATCAGATTATCTGATGTAATAAGGTAGTTACTAGTGCCTACGCATTTAAGATTGATTTGAGGAATTACTTTTTAGCAAGTTCATTAGAGTTAGTATTGTATTCTATTGCTGAAAGATATAAAGAAACTTGATTTGTAAAGCAGAAGACGGCCCGGTTTGTGTAGCTAGTTGGTTTGTTGATACATCGTATCCCGTACATCCATCATTAAATATCCAATGGAACTTTTTTAATATTTGAGTTTGATTTATCAACAAATAATAATGACAATTGTTTACAGTGGAGAACTGCTTCTTTAAAACAATAATACATTTATTTTTGCCCATCTTATGGCTTTATAATGGTCAGATTGAACCGTTAAGTGGATTGTCAACACTGTAACGTATTTCACGTCTATCGTATATCAATGCATCAGATTATCTGATGTAATAAGGTAGTTACTAGTGCCTACGCATTTAAGATTGATTTGAGGAATTACTTTTTAGCAAGTTCATTAGAGTTAGTATTGTATTCTATTGCTGAAAGATATAAAGTAACTTGATTTGTAAAGCAGAAGACGGCCCGGTTTGTGTAGCTAGTTGGTTTGCTGATACATCGTATCCCGTATATCCATCATTAAATATCCAATGGAACTTTTTTAATATTTGAGTTTGATTTATCAACAAATAATAATGGCAATTGTTTAAAGTGGAGAACTACTTCTTTAAAACAGTAATACATTTAATTTTTTTAGTCTGAAATACAGTAGGAAAATAGGAGATCACTTCCAGACACGACCCTTACCCCCCGCCCCCCCTAGTGACACTTTACATATATTCTCCTCTCATACAATTCGAAAAATACCCTGTATACGTAGTGACCCAAAATACCTTTTAGGTAAAGTCCACTCTCATAGATGGCCCACCAAACGGTGTAGTGATTAGCGTGCTAGCTTCTAGACCGCGAGGTTGCGGGTTCGAGTCCCGTGTTGGCATGGGTGTTTGTAAATGTATGTTGGCTTGTCTAATGACGAATGTTTCGGTGTATTATAGACCTCGTGTTGCTGACGGCGTCAGATAATCTGAAAACAACCAACCACTCTCATACAGTACCCACTACATTAGTGTTAGCCACTACGCACCCAGCGGGCCGTATCCGGCCAGCGACGGATTTTTCTGCGGCCCTACGACAGCGCAGAACAAAAATCAAGCTTCAAGTAATGGACTTTTTTTCACGTAATTTTGATCTGTCCAAAATGGTATAAGTTTACTATGTAAAACAGAGTTCTCCACTACGTGGCTCGATGAAACCATTTGAAGAAACTCTCTGCAAGATGGTTTTCATCAAGAATAAATACAGGAATAACTTACCTGAAACTCATTTGGACGATTTATAAAGATTGACTCCAACAAATATTGCGACACACAACGACTCTATCATAAAATGAAAGGAACGATTTTGACAGTCATCGTATCACAATTGATTTAGACTAAATAGGGGGAATCTAGAGGTAAACTATCTTTATTACAAGTTAGATCAAGTCACACTGTTACGTTGGAACAAAAGATTAACTTCTTTTTTATACTTTGGTTTATGTAATAATGAAAATCCTTATTTTTTAATTATTTGAAGAAGAAAAAGAAAAAAAAAAAAAGGAATCACATATCAATTGTAATTTTATTGAAATTTTTTTTCTTCAGTTTTCAGAAATGCTTTATATTGTTAAATTTATAATAATTATAGATACATTTATTGACGTTATCACTAAAAATTAGCTGCTTGAAAAAAGCTCCAACATAAGTCATACGACTTGTCCCAAAAAGAGAGTCCCCTCTCACGGAGTTCCAAAATATCCTCTACATAGAGTCCCTTCTCATAGAGTACAAAAATAAAATGTATTATGTAACTTCTATTTTCAATTGCCGACCAAGCGGTATAGTGGTTAGGGTGCTAGCTTCTAAACCACGAGGTTGCGCGTTCGAGTCCCCTGGGCAGGGGTGTTTGTAAATGTATGTTGGCTTGTCAAATGACGAATGTTTCGGCGCATTATAGCCCTCGTGTTGCTGACGGTGCCAGGTAATCTGAAAACAACCAATCTATTTTCAATTAAATTACACAATGTGCAATTATAAATAAACTATTTGTCGGAGGCGAAAGTTTTAGCATTGAAATTGGTAGATCATTTATCAATTTTTATTTTGTTAAAAGAAAGAAAAGAAATCGTCCTAAAAAATAATACACATGATTAACTACATAAAATAGAGTCAAGAGTGTAAAAGCCTCTTATGAGCTATCCTTAAATAACAGTCAAAGATCAGTATTGTTAAATCATTTGGTACCACAACTAACTTCTTTAAGAATTATGAAAACTGTTACTAGTTCATTCTCTATTTAATAGAGCTCTGTGCTATTTAGTCAAATGATAACTTAATCTAATACATTAAAGCTTTGAATCGAATATATTTGGTGGAATCAGCTGTGTTTCGGACCATAACAGCATATTTTTATTTAAATAGTATTAATTGTACACGCACAGCCATATATCAAGTAAACACCTCGGGATAAATTTACAAATAAATAAAAGCTATTTTTAGGGAAGATTCGCGTTTGATAGTTTAAAACTTTTTTTTATTTCAGTGAAAAATATAATAAACATTCGTGGACGCGGTTGAATAATAGCTGTAGTGTTAAAAAATATTTTGAAGTTAATGCAAGAAATAAAATCCTCCAGAAATAAAACTACAGGGTGCATTCAAGCAACACGCAAGAGTGTTTTGGCAGATGGATCTGGCAAATTGACGAAAATTTGCATAAGAAGGCGATTGGATGAACTTCTGCGAATCTATATTTTCATTAGCTTTATAAACTCGCAGAACGATGTTGAGTCACTAGTATGCATGTACGGGCTTGTTTAAAATCCAGTTACTATATTGTAAAGAAAATGGCACCTGCTAGTGAAAGGTCTACGAAGAAGATAGGAAAGATAGTTCCCACTGGAGGTGCTGTTGGCTCTGATAAACGTAAACGCAGAACAAAGAGGAAAGAAACATACGGTATTTACATCTACAAAGTTTTGAAGCAAGTCCATCCAGACGTCGGAATCTCCAGCAAGGCTATGTCCATAGTGAATAGTTTCGTTAATGATATATTCGAGCGTCTGGCTGCTGAAGCTGGCCATCTAATTTCGCTGAACAAGCGTCGAACTATGAGCAGCAGGGAAATTCAAAGTGCGGTTCGTTTGACAGTGCCTGGCGAACTTGCTAAGCATGCGATATCTGAAGGCACTAAAGCAGTATCAAAGTTCACAATCGGGCAAGCTAAATGAATTGATATAAGTAGGACTTTTTGATTCCTTAATTGTGACTAACCACTGAAGTTGAAATTGTGATTCACTTATTCGTTTCCAAGCACATTTTCTGAGACGCTAAGACTTGAGTTCAGAGTCTTTAAAGAAATAAGTAACTATCTTCATGTGCTTGGTAAGGCTTCAGAAACGTGAACTTAATACAGCCAATTCATTTGAATTTTTAAGTGTAATTTTATGAAGATGCTTTTGTAGCTTGTATTCAATCTTAATCCTTCCATTTTAATTTTGAACTGAAAATGCATGTTTCCGTCGTTAACCGATTTTGAAGCATTGGTCTTGTATATAGTGGTTTATGTATACTTATGTTGTAGCAAATTTTTCTGTATATAGACTTGGGCCGATTTTAAAGTATATCTGGTCAACATTAATCGATTAAAATGCTTTGTAAGTTTTTAAATTGTTTTATCGTTTACTTGTTTCAATTCTTGCTTTTAAGAACTTCATGATGTATGGTCCTAATTATTCGCTGTTTCAAAAAGGAAAAACTAAGTGATCAGTACGTGGAAGTTAAATTGAGTAGTTCGAATCCTGGTTAAGCATGGATGCTCATTGTGGATGTGAATCAACATTAAGCTCAAGTTCTGGCCTGATTAAGTTATTGTGCATAAAATAGGCCGTTGAGCGTACCAACAATTGAATTGTTAAAAAAAAACACGCAGTTTTGCACTCTTGCGTTAGAAATAATGATAAATGTTTACTTGGCTTATTTTCGTATTGTCTGATATGGGTCAAAAGTACTTTGTTATGTCTTACATTCTGAGACCGAAAAATTTATTGCGAAAAAATGGGATGACAATTCTTAAGCTTGAATGAGTCTTTAATCATCAATACCAAAAATAACCCATTTCTAGTTTCATTCTGTTCTGCAGTAATTACGAAGGATCTGTTTGCATTAATAATGCCAATCTATTACTTCGAAAGACTACTCAATTTTTTTTTTCATACCTGTAAAAACGGTTTTTTTTTTTTTTTTTTCAATCGTTCGAAGTGCTCTTTCAACAGAATTGGTGGTAGTTTTTTTTTTGTTTTTTTTGCACAATTTTACATTGGGTTTGTATCACATGATCGTGAAAGCATATATTGAACTAATGACTTAATTTAACCCTTTGCACTCGAGCGGGAGGCGCCACACGATTGGGTGCCGGAACACGAGAGAACCACTAGGTTTGATGCGAAAATTTGATGCAAGGCCAATGACTGTTTAGTTTCTATGAAGCAAATCCGTAAACGCCAACCGAACCAAAAATGTCTCGAGTTGCTGGTCCCTCCGCGCGAAAAAGGCATAGAGTGCAAAGGGTTAATAGTATTTGCTCATATTCTTGCATTCTCTAGGTTTGAAACGTGAATAACCCAAGTTTAGAGCTCGTTCTGTTCAATAGTGTGCTGTATAGAATAAACGCAGCAAGGTAAATAAATTTACTATTTTCAGAGTTTTGGATACTCAAACAAAGAATTCAAATCCAAATTTTTTCTAGAAAGAAAAGAGTCGTGTAAACCTAGTTGCATTAAGAAAACTGCCTACATTTTGCAAAATGGGAATCGTTGGAATTCTGTAGATTATCTAACGAGCAGATGTCTAGTTTTATGGAGTTTTTATGGTTTTTCGATCTTCCACTCCGACAAATCGGAGGCGGAGTTCAATTTTCTCACTTAAAATATGTGACCCATCCTCTGAACTTCTTAAAGGAACCTGTCATTAAGACATTCGTCGAAATAGCGCATGCACAAACTGCCATTTAAAAAATTGTTATTCAGCAATTGCCAAAACACGACTCTAATGATTTTGATCAAAATCGCTGTGGATTTGCTTTTAAAGTGTTCTAAATAACCCCATCCTCTAAACTCCCATAAAAATTCGATAAAAGGTGGAAAAACGTCTTTAACCCTTTGCAAACCAGGCCTTTTTCGCGCGGAGGAATCGGCAACTCGAGACATTCTAGGTTCGGCTGGTGATTATGGATTTGCTTCATAGAAACTAAACAGTCATTGGCCTTGCATCGAATTTCCGCATCACACCTAATGGTCCTCTCGTGGTTTGGCATCCAATCGTGTGGCGCCTGACAGGCGCCACTGGAGTGCAAAGGGCTAATTTGGCTCGGCAATGACTTTGTTTAGTTCCTATGTAGCTGGTTCGAAACTGTGAACCGGACCGAAAATGCCGTGAAAAGTCTCGAGTTGCTGGTTCCTCCGTGCAAATAATGCCTCTAGTGTTAAGGGTTAAGTACTTTATTAAAGCAAGTTTACAGCCATATAGTGTTTACTAGTCTTTGGTTGGTTGTTTTCAGATTATCTGGCGCCGTCAGCAACACGTGGGCTATAATGCGCCGAAACATTCGTCATTAGACAAGCCAACATACATTTACAAACATCCATGCCAACACGGGACTCGAACCCGCAACCTCGCGGCCTAGAAGTTAGCACGCTAACCACTATACCGTTTGGTCGGCATTACTAGTCTTTGATTAAGGTGAACTGAATCAAAGTATACATATTTCGACTATTAGTAGGCACTAGTTAATACTGGTAAGTCTGGTGACTATTTGTGATCACGGATATGATTGGAGTTTAACAGCGCAAGGGCGGCCATACTGCCACGGATATGAATTTAACCATTAACTGCTGTGGTTGGGTGGTTTAATAATTTTAGAGCAAGGGCAAGACGTGGTCCATGCTGCACCAAACAAATTGGTACACATCAGTTTAAAGTTTAAGAAATATAGTACCAGAAAAATAAATATAAATATCAAAGATGAAATATTTTAGGGGGTGGAAGCATTCCACAAAAAAGGAATCGCGGTCTGTCAGACAGCATACAGCAGTTAAAGGTTGATATGTTTTATGGATTGTTTATTGGTAGATGCTCAAGTTTTTCATATGCTGGATTTTTGATTAATGATAATTTTGAAGATTAATTCAATTGTTATGTAAAAAAATGTCCATAATTTCTAAATTAAACTGAAATATAACGGGAAAAAAACAAACTCATGCAATAAAAAATTTTATTCTTATAAATTGACATTTATTTTCCAATTAGATTAAAGAAATTTGTTTAGCGGTACCTTAAGAACAATGTCATTTTTAAAATTGGTACTCGGTTGAAACCCTTTTTATGCCAAAGCTACCAAAGTTCCAGTTCGATTATTTTCTGAGTAGTTTAATACCTTGCAAGTTATGTAGCCAGGGTGAAAGCAATGCTCGCAGCTCGCATATTGTTTCCCAACGTATCAACACTAGTTGTTCATGGCTGACCAAACGGTATAGTGGTTAGTTGGTTGGTTGTTTTCAGATTATCTGGCGCCGTCAGCAACACGAGGGCTATAATGCGCCGAAACATTCGTCATTAGACAAGCCAACATACATTTACAAACACCCATGCCAACACGGGACTCGAACCCGCAACCTCGCGGTCTAGAAGCTAGCACGCTAACCACTATACCGTTTGGTCGGCCGTATAGTGGTTAGCGTGCTAGCTTCTGGACCGCGAAGTTGCGGGTTCGAGTCCCGTGTTTGGCATGGGTGTTTGTAAATGTATGTTGGCTTGTCTAATGACGAATGTTTCATTGCATTATAGCCCTCGTGTTGCTGACGGCACCAGATAATCTGAATACAACCAACCAACTAGTTGTTCTTGTTTCAAAGATTATGCGCTTCGGCGATATTTGGCCCTTGAGTTGCCCTTGCGCCATAAGCATCAAAATCAACCAACCAACTTGTTTCAAAGAACTTTAAATATCTTGAAACACAATATATTAATGCTAATGTATTTTTTAAAATATCGAATTATTTGCTGAGGGATCCTTTTTTTTTTTTTTTTTTTTTTTTTATTCTAATATATCGTAGATTAAATACTTGTCGTCGCCAGGTACAGTACGCAAAAAAAAAATCCGGAGGACGGCTATATTTTCGGTTCTAATTATCGTAGAATCTTGGGGTTTACTCCAAAATGTTTTGTATACAATTTTCTATATGTCTGGTGTAACATTTTTTCTTAGGGTGCTTTATACTAATTAAATTTAACTCTATCTTTAGAAATTTCAATACTAACCCCTATTTTTCATATTTTCATTCGATTTAAAATACTTCTTTTACCCTATATACTTAATTTCAGTTCATTGTGTTGAGAAATACGTAACTTATGAGCGAAAATGTTTTCGCCGCTCTTGATAGCAAATTTCTTCAAAGCGGTGAAGAAGCAAACGTTTTGAATGCTTTAAGACGTAATCTATTACATGTCCCTTTAAGTGAGCTTTTTTTTTACATTTTTTACATTTTTGCTAAAAATTTGAGAACCAAAAGTCAAAATGGAATAAAAATACTGGAGGGGTTTTTGACAATGATAATTCGAATGGAAATACATGTTTCTATTTAAAAAAAATAAATTAAAACTTGTTTTATTAATTAATAATTATTAAAAAAACTGTTTAATACAAAAGTTGCATGTTATTTATGTTTGGCCTTTTATAAACTACCGTTTGAAATAAAAATTACTAAAATATATTAACTATTTAAGATTTTATGGTGGCAAAAAAAAACAAATTTTCTTTTTAACATTAATTTGCCATTTTTTTGACATCGTTTAAATTACAAACCACTCATTGGAAAATTATGAAATTTGGTATTTAGACGTTTTTTTGTAAAAATCAATTAAAAATTGTTTTAATCAGAATAAATAAAATATATTATGATGTGAGTGATAAATTCACGTTCATTTTAATAAATAAATTTTGAAACGTAGTTTGCCACACATTTATGCTGATAGAAATGTTTTTAATATTTTAAATTAGATGCAAACACCAAGCACACGCTGTTTACAGAATCGACGCTGTGTTAATGAATATAAAAATTGGCTATGCATATAAGGAATTTATATTAGAAACTTGGTTTTTATGGGTTATACTTTTTTGTCATACGATATAAATATTAGAATGGGATAATTAAGTCTACCTTTCTGTAAGAGGTTAGCTGGAAGCTTACGCTTTTATGAGTGAGATGGTTAACAACTTAGCTGCCGGTCTCGCGCCGGCGCGAGATGCCTACCGACCAACTTTTATGAGCCAGTACGGCGCCGGTATCGCGCGAAGTAACATGCTAACGTGTCTGTCATTTAAATTTAAAATGATTTTGGAAGATTGTTGATGAATAAATATTTATTGTTTTGAAAATGATTACAAAAATATAAATAATAAACGATTTATCTAAATTGAAGTCTGTAAAATCGTGATCTCGCACCGGCGCGAGACCCGGCACTGATAGAGAGAATTCCTTTCACAGTGCCGGTCTCGCGCCGGTGCGTGATATTTTTGATTTCTTATTTTTTTATTTTAATTACCTTATATAAGCAAATGGTACTTAATTAATAACATTTGAATCCTTTTTAAACAAATAAACAACAAAAAAGAAAGTTGGCTTCTGACTGACTCCCATGATCAAGACACTGGCAGCTAAGTTGTTAATGTAAGGGAAATAATAAAGCTATTTGCCTCGTACATGCATACTTATTTGGCACTGTAATAAATGTAATTTTTATGATGTCAGCGAACGTGTTAAAAGCATTTAACGTAATGCAAATCCTTGTGAATTAAGAATACTGAGTGGCGCTTTTTCATAAATGTTTGCAATTGTTGATACCTTTTAACTTCAAGTGTGCAGATATTCTTTTGCCTGAAGGTTATCTCGAAATGAAACCGTTGATTCCCGCAAGTTTAGTGGTAAACAAATCGTGTTCTTTGAATCGTGTCAATGTTTTTATCACTCTTCCTAATTGTCAGATTAATGAAAGGCTGATTGAATGCATCGAGCATCTGAAGCGAAAAGCACTTTCCGTTCATAGAAGAGACGATCATGGCCAAGAATGGCTTCCGTTCCATTCTTTCCTTCCGCGGAGACGCTCCCGTTAGCTTCAATTGAAATTTCTTCGGAACAAACATACTTCCTTTTCTCTATCTGAAATATCAATAAGGAAGGATACGTAATTGGAAGAGTAGGCATTATCGAATAGACTGAATCACCGAATATCGTCGAGTGGTGATACGATTTTATACGGCTATAATAATATAAGGAAGGATACGTAATTGGAAGAGTACTGAATCACCGAATATCGTCGAGTGGTGATACGATTTTATACGCTAAAATAATATAAGGAAGGATACGTAATTGGAAGAGTAGGCATTATCGAATAGACTGAATCACCGAATTTTGTCGAGTGGTGATACGATTTTATAGGGCTATAATAATATAAGGAAGGATACGTAATTGGAAGAGTAGGCATTATCTAATAGACTGAATCACCGAATATCGTCGAGTGGTGATACGATTTTATACGCTAAAATAATATAAGGAAGGATACGTAATTGGAAGAGTAGGCATTATCGAATAGACTGAATCACCGAATTTTGTCGAGTGGTGATACGATTTTATAGGGCTATAATAATATAAGGAAGGATACGTAATTGGAAGAGTAGGCATTATCTAATAGACTGAATCACCGAATATCGTCGAGTGGTGATACGATTTTATACGGCTATTTATTTCTATTCGTCTTTCAGAAAGGAATATCTAACTCTGAAATGATATATCTACAAAACAGTAAGAGATAGAAAGAAGAGACAAGTGTTTTGTTGAATAGACAGGTATGGAAAATTAAATGCATCGATTTGTCAAATTGATTGATAGGAGTGTATTTTATGACAGTTGCATATGGTTAACCGAATAGGCCCATTTTCATTTGGACGGATTTGTCAATAAGTAAAATTGGTGTATACTGAAAACTCGTATGTGTCTTGAAAAACCACTGTATTTTGCAATACTGACCGTTTTGGCTACATTATCCAGTAAAGAGTTTACAGGGCATTTTTTCACAAAGATTGCTAACCGTGCTACAGATTTTCCCTGGTTTTTACGATTTTACGAACGTTCTTTGCAACCTACGGAAAAGACCTACATGAAATATCTTTTCTCGATCTTTCGCCAATGCTCTTGAAATTCACAAATACTTTCGCGTTGTCGAAATTTGCGTTGTTTTCCCTGAGTATTATGCTGATAAAATAGTTTCTATTGTATCTCATATTCATTCGAAGAAATGTAAGAATATTGTAAAAAGAAGTAAAAATACGTAAAAACTACTGAAATTCCGTAGAAAAGTTGGGATCACTGTACATCTAGATTTTACTCATTTCAATATTGATACATAGATTATAGAATATTAGAGAATAGATAGAATTTAGATTATTATCACGCCGACCAAACGGCATAGTGGTTAGCGTGCTAGCTACTAGACCGCGAGGTTGCGGGTTCGAGTCCCATGTTAGGCATGAGTGTTTGTAAATGTATGTTGGCTTGTCTAATGACGAATGTTTCGGCGCATTATAGCCCTCATGTTGCTGACGGCACCAGATAATCTGAAAACAACCAACTAGATTATTATCACATTTCGATATTGTAACTATAATATTCCAAACCGATGTTTCTAAAATTCTATAACTGTCTATCCAAAATACTACTTGTCTCTAATTTCTGTCTCTCACTGTTTCGTAGCTATGCAATTTCAAAGTTAGGCAGTCCTTTTTGAAAGACCCCGTACCTGACATTAAATCCGCTTATCATAGTCTATTGGTCAGATGATGATGCCGACTTTCATGCCGAAATAAAACCACAGCCTATACTTTGTGAGGTTAATTAGACTGGGGATTGCCTGGAACAAGAACTACACAAGGGATTTATTTCACTGCAGCGTCCTTAGATCTTTATCTGTAGAATCATAGTCTATTGGTCAAATGATGATTTCAACTTATATGCCGAAATTAATCTACAGCCTACTTTGTGGGGGGTGATTATATTGGGGATTGTCTGGCACAAGAGCTACACGCGAGGGATATATTTCACTGCAGCGTCCTTAGATCTTTATCTGTAGAATCATAGTCTATTGGTCAAATGATGATGTCAACTTATATGCCGAAATAAATCTACAGCCTACTTGGTGGGGGGGGGGGGTAATTATATTGGGGATTGTCTGGCACAAGAGCTGCACGATGGATATATTTTACAGTAGCGTTCTAGATCATTATCTGAAGAAGGGTAGTCCCGTTTTGGTCCTTCGTGGAAAATTGATACTCGTTTACAACTTCTCTGAAAGAAAACCAGTAAAAATCTCGTCGTGTCCACGCCATGTCAATTCGCGCAAAAATCCATGCCGTGTCAATTCGCGTTGAAATGAGACTGCATGCCTCACAAGTGGGATATTCTCAGGATTTCTCCCATTCGAAACAAATTGCGCATCATTTTTCCAGAAAGCATTCTCTCTACAAACCTTGAAATACTTTCAGTAGTCCAGCTCTGACGAAGTAGTGCCATCAGGTAGCTCTTACACCATTAAATCACCAATTGAAATAAGCCTCGACAGATTTAAGTTTCAGCTCCCTAAAATATTCTACACGGGTCTTTTTGGAAAAAACTCGGGTTCTAACTGCTAATAAATTGTGATTGTGGTTTCACTTAGTGTTTTTTAAAATTCATAGAAATATTTTCCAAAAAATCAAAATATAACTTAAATGATCTAAATAAACACTTTAAAATGTTAAAAACAATGACTTTTTATCCATTTCAAAGTCTTCTTCAACCCTTTGGGTACATTTGACGACTGAGATTCGTCATGCACTTGTTTTGCTTGTTAATAATGACGAACCTATTTCGTCATTCAAACTAGGTTGATTGAATGGATTTTAATGTCACAAGAGAAAATTTTAATGTCACAAGATTTGAATAATGTCATAACCAAAAAAAAAATCGAAAATCTTTTTTTCTTCTTACGGAAAAATTTCCTAAAGACCAAGCTAAACAAAGTGGAGAACGCCCAAAGTGTGAACTACAGTCAGGGACGACGGGAACGGGGGACGTAGGGAGCGACTCGCCCCCCCCCCCCCAAAGTTTTAGAAAGTTGGACAGTCGGCAAATTTTCAAAAATTTTATCGAGATTTTTCTTTTTCTTAAGTCGATCCACAATAAAATTGAATTAAAAAGGTGGAAAAAAATTGAACAAAAATATTAAAAATATCTGAATGCAGCGTGACCCGAGTTTGACGAATTGACATTTTTACAATAGAAGTCTATTATAGGGGAGTCGGTGTCTTTTTTTCCGGCTACAATGATGGACTGCGAACGCAAATATTACCATATAAATATTACCATAAGTTTTTAGAAAGACTGGTAGTCGGCAAATTTCTGAAATTTCATCCCTTCTTTTAAAAATCCCTACTGACGGATGTTTCAAAACATATTGAATGGAAAAAGTACAAATAATTAAACTTATCATTAGTATTATAAAATTGTGATCACAATGCAGCCTCAGTTGACGGTCGGCAATTTTGAATTGGAGTAAGTATATCCTTTTTGACAGGAGCATTAAAATAATATCATCATTGATATCTTCACTGACATTAAATAACTTTGATGTGTTACAGTAGATGATATACTTTTATTTGTGGTACGTCAGACAACGCCTCAAAAACCACGACATACACATTAAACATCATTTACATAAAATATGTAATGTACATCATATGAGTTAAAGGTTTCATACAAAATTTCAAAACACCAAAATTTTGTATGCGAAAATTGACCCGCATTTTACAAAGTTATTGCAATTAATGTCAAGTAGAACTCCATAAATGATGTTATGTACAGGATGGTCATAAAGAAACTTTGCCGATATATGGATCTCTAAAGGCAGTCTCTTTCAACAGATCGAGATGAGATTTCAGGTATAGTAATTCAGAGATATGAGGTCGGAATTCTGTGAATTTCGGCAAAATGGCGCTCACGATTACCCTGGTTATAGTTACGAATAGCAACGCCTACATTTTCCAATCGAGAAATGATCACCGCATGCGAAGACCCTAAAGAGCGTTGGAATGGTACGTGCATCACAAAAAACGGACGCACAAAATACAGATCTGCAAACTGCCAACAAAAACACGATCGGAGCAATGGAGGCCGCTCACCAAATATTCAGCTTGGAAAACCGATTAAATTGCCTGTGATGGCACTCATGCGAACTTTGGCCTCTGTCAAATGCAAATTTCCATCGTGCGCCTCAATCGCGTTTTTGTTGGCCGTTCGCAGAGCTTTTTTTTTTGTGCGAGCATAATGTGTCCGTTTTTTGTGAAACACATACCGTTCCATCTCTCTTTAGGTTTTCCTTATGCACTAAGCATTTCGCGACAGGAAAAAGTAGACATTGTCATTTGAAAATTTCGTGCATGTAACTATAACCATAAGCATGAGCGTCATTTGTTGAAATTCACAGAATCTCGAACTCATACCTCTGAATAACTATACCTGAAATCTCACCTCGATCTGTTAAACGGAACGGAAGCTAGAGGCCCATATATCGGAAAAGTTTCTTTATGACCACCTTATACTTCATATATTGAAAATGCATTCCCAAAATAATGCATGCCACTTGTAAACTGGAAGGCGGTATCGAATTTATTCTAACAAAATAATCTTTGGAAAAGTATTGAAAGGTTTATTATAATACTATCTACAATTCTTAATGTTCCCCGTCCTCAAATAGCTGTGGACCGACATTGTCCAATACAACCAGGTTCAGTGTATTGCAAATTGTGAGTATCCTTTCACTCCTATCCTCGATTTCTGACGCAATTTGCCCTTTGTGTTGCCCTTGCGCCTAATAAATTTGAAAAACAACCAACCAACCTATCCTGGATTTTTAGTCTAAATACCTTTAAAAATATTTCAAATTGGATCAATAAATCTCAAATTAGGATCATAACCATTACATTTGGGTAAGGGAAATGGGGGTGGGTTTTTGGAAATTTCATGTTGACAGTGATGTTTCTCTTGCTTTGAAGATCAAATGTGCAACTTGTTCTTCCTCAAGGTCGGATTAACATTGTAGATTTGAATACCTTTACCCCTCCCCACACCTTTCCCAAAAAAACCCACACATACTATTCCTTATACAGTTTGGTATGTTGTGCTAAAAATTACGGCATGCTTTTTTTATAGAGTATTTTGTCACTAAATTCGAAGTTCAATTAGTTGCAAATAACTTACCTTTTTGCACATAAATATTATAGTTTGGTTTAATGCTAAAGTAATCCATTTTATTTTTAATCCCGCTTAGGGAAAAAAAATAACATTTTCAAGTATACTTTCCTTCTTGAACAAATGATTATTGTTCAAAAAACGAGTAATATTTGCAGAAATTATTGCTGAAAAACCATACAACATCAGTGAAAAACCACAAAAAAATCATTAAATTAAATCCAGCAATTTTGATAAAAATATATACTCGAAGTAACTACTTTTAAGAAGTAGGTTTCTGGATTGAATTATTACAAAAAAATTAAGTTTTACTATTAATACACATTTCAAGAAAAATCAAAATCTTTTCTTTTTTAGTTAGGAAAATGTGTTAAAAAGTATTTAAAATTTAAATAATTAACAAATCGTTTTTAATAATAATTGTCTTTTGCAATGCAACTTGTATCGCAATGAAGCACTTGTACTTCTCAGTTAACTGAATTGGTTTAAGATTGTGGGGGGAAATTCTATCTATCTGCAAGGTATAAATGTCTCTCCCCCCCCCTCCCCGGCCCCCAAATAAAAACGCTTCCAAAAATAATCTCCTTTGTTTGGAGAGGAAGGGTTAATTTACTAAAAGAAATGAAAAATTAAATGAATTTGAAGGAACTTTAACTATAATGTGATGGGAATTTACTTAAAATTTGACATTAAGTAAGTATTAATAAAATGCCATAAAATATTAAAAATTGTTTAGACGGTAATTTAAAAATAATTCAAACTAATTTCACATTAAATAAAACAATTCACAATTAAATAAAAAAAATGCATTAACAATTACTTTTACATTAATTAATAATTAATTATGCAGGAATTATTCATATATTAATTAAAAATTATTTATCCGTTAATTTTACATTAATAAAAATTAGTTAACAATTTATTAGCACCTTAATTTATATTTTCTACATTTACACCGGACATGCCTTGATTTCAGTCGGCAAAAGGATGTCTACGCCCCCCCAACCAAAATTCTTAGTGACGGCCCTGACTACAGTAGCAATAGTTCAAATTCAATCTGATGCTTAGTTATATAGTTATAGCCTTAAGTACCAATGCGAGTGTTTTTCATATTTCGGCTCTCTTGAAAATTTTCTTTTTTGGACTTAGGTCGTTTTCCATTCTAATCCTCAATTAATAGGCATTTAAAAAATATTATTTAGGATTTAATGATTTTTTTTTAATTATTAGTTGCGATACATGCTCTAGACATATTATTTTGCAACCCTGGATAGTCTTATGGATAGTAAACACATAAGATTTTGGATAAACAAAAATTTTACAAAAAAAAAAACATCTCACAAAATTTGATGTTTCCCTTTCTGTGCAGGCAACAGGCACTGAGAAATCTGTTGGGTTGGTTGTATTCAGATTATCTGGCGCCGTCAGCAACACGAGGGCTATAATGCGCCGAAACATTTCGTCATTTAACAAACCAACATACATTTACAAACACCCATGCCAAACACGGGACTCGAATCCGCAACCTCGCGGTCTAGAAGCCAGCACGCTAACCACTATACCGTTTGGTCGGCAGAAATCTGTTGGGGGACGCGTAGTAGGGAATGTTGGTGTAGAGTGTACAAACAACAGTTTAGAATACACCCTTAGTGTTTCCTTGAAGATTTGAAAATAAAGGGTAAAATGGTGATATCTAAATGAAACGAAATTAGTTTGAAATTTTTTTTTTTATATAAAAATGCTCGAACTTATTTTTTTATTTGACTTTGAATATTGTGTATTATTCTCAATCTGACACATTTTAAACACTCGATCATAATCAAATGCCATTTTCAGTAAAAGCAATACAGAAAAATATCTAACACCATTAAAATCATTTTTAGTAATACTTATTTCCTTTAACTTCATATTCATTGAAAATAAACTTACACTATCCCATAAAAAATAGATTTGCAAAATTCGCTTTTGAAATTAAAGTTTTCACCATTTACGATAGAAACAATACGAGATAAACTTACCAGAGTGGCGATTTGGCAGAGTCAATATGGATCCTTGGGCTAATATCGCACTTGTAGGTTTAGAAAGGGCATTCCCAAACTCCAAATTGTTGGAAGCGTGGAACAAAGCAGAACGAAGAACTTGTCCATTTCTGATACTAAAGACGCCATTGTCTATTGGTGTCATAAGGTCATTCGGTGGAAAAGCAAACACACTGTGGCCTTGGTTATGGAAATATGCTGGAGGAGACAGGCCAACTGGAGAATAGAGTCCGAAGTTCATGAATCCAGAACATAGTGGAGATATAACCATAGGAGTTGGCTTGATGGGTTGTCTTGCTAATAGTGATTGACAAGGGTCGGTGCATGGCTCCAAGTTAGGATCTGAACTGTCTTTTAGTTCTGGGGTGAATGTATATCTGTCTTTTGCCTTTGAACTGTTATCTGGTAAACTGATGGAACGCGTAATTTTTTTACTGCCTAAAATGTCATCGATCATGAATGAGGATCCTGCTCTTTCATCCGTTGTCTTTCTAGAGTTCGCTGCTCTGTGAAGTCTGCTGCCTGGTTTATCTGTTTCATCAGAGACTGGTAAAAGTTTGGGAGGTGGTATGTGCTTGACTATCATGATGTTTTTTGTTTTTTCGTTTTTTTTAAGGAATTGACGCTTTTAGAAACGAAGTGTAGATGGATCGGTCGTTTTTACGTTAATTGATGTCGGTACACAATATGAATTTGAAAACCTAAAAAAAGCATACATTTAAAGAAAACTAGTTTGCAAAACTTAAGCTCTATCAGATTTTCATTTGTTCGTTTTCAAGGAGGAGCTTATATTTGTAAAATTAATTTCAAAGCTACCTTTTTACGTATCATAATGATAAATGAAACAACGCAGTCTCAAAATTAAATACAAAGTATACAGTGGGGGGTATATGTAAAAGAAAATAGTACCATTACTGTGCACTTGTACAGATGCATCTTGCTAAATATCAAACAACTCATGGAGCTGGTTTTTGATAGGAGATATGAATATCCCTAATACAAGTATTTACCTAGAAATATATTCTCATACTTAACGTAAAGTTCTTTATTAGCTCAATGACAAAATTTTCAAGTAGCCATTTAGCGATGTTTTAAAGTGATGTATAGTTTTTAATTTATTAAGTCTTGCTACAAGGCATTTCTATGAAACACCTTACGCATGGAGGATGAAACTTGGATCAGAGAAGTGGTCTGGCTTATGTATAGGAGTAATGTTCACATTTTTTAATCACTTATATCCAAAGCAATATTGTGGAATATGTCCTAAATGTCAATAAATACGAATGTGAAACCAATATTTTATTATTATAGACTTAAACAGAGTTAGGAAATACAGTTCCAGTAAAACTTTCCCATTTAATTAATTCTTATACTTATGGAGGTATACAAAATATTTTAACCAAAGACAGTATATTTCCCTGTTACAACTAGATACTCTTTACGGGGAAAAAATTCAGTTCCATGTGCAATTTTGGATGTCAAATGATCTGCAGAAAGGTGGCACCATATTATGTGGTAGATATTAATTAAGGATAGAAATTTTTTGGAGAAAACAATTTGCTCTTGGTATTTCATAGATTGGATTGTCGTACTGAGTTTTTCATGAACACAATAGATAATAAAAACATTTTATCAGGATTTTACTTGCGTTTACTAGTGCAACGTAAGTTGATAATGATGACATTTAGTTTTCAAATTCGAGCTTATTTGCATTTATGACAAATTTTACCACATTTTAGTTTTAGATAAACGATTTGAAAATGTGAACTTGAATCCCATACATACGCTAAACCACTTCTTTAATCTAAATTATATTAATTATATCTGTGGGATGCTTCCATTGAACACCTTGTTGAAAGATTGATTGCATGGGGAACTGGCCATCTTTTGAAAACATCTCTCAAAAGGTGGAGCGAGTAATTTTGTCATCAGAGAGAACATTCGTGTGATTAGTCTAAAGTAAACATTTACTTTAAAATAAAACATTTACTTTAGAATAAATCATTACAAAAAAGATATGATAAATTCTAAAGTAAACATTTACTTTAGAATAAATCATTACAAAAAAGATATGATAAATTCTAAAGTAAACATTTACTTTAAAATAAAACATTTACTTTAAAATAAAACATTTACTTTAGAATAAATCATTACAAAAAAGATATGATAAATTCTAAAGTAAACATTTACTTTAAAATAAAACATTTACTTTAGAATAAATCATTACAAAAAAGATATGATAAATTCTAAAGTAAACATTTACTATAAAATAAAACATTTACTTTAGAATAAATCATTACAAAAAAGATATGATAAATTCTAAAGTAAACATTTACTTTAAAATAAAACATTTACTTTAGAATAAATCATTACAAAAAAGATATGATAAATTCTAAAGTAAACATTTACTTTAGAATAAATTATATCTTCGATCAAAGATCAACTCTATAAAATTTTGATTTTTGGCAAGAGGTATCTGTACAACTGCATTCAAATGCTACTCTAATCTTTTACATCTACCTCCACTATGCGTTTTGCCTTATTTTGAAGAATTATTTATCATAATAATATGTAAAGATCTATATTTGACATAAATTGATGTATCTAAGCTTCTCCATTCAAAATATTTTACTGAAAAACTGATAGATAAGTTTTGCTTGCTGGTGTAATAATACATTATAATTTGTGATACTTAGAGAATTTTCGGATTTGTGTTTTAAATTTTGCTGATTTTATATAAACTTTTTTGGAGATAAAGTTATTGTTTCAAATATAATAGATATACAATTGTTGTCTCAAGAATAAAGACAAATACATTACATTTCAAACTTTCTTTTGACTAAGCTGAATGGCTATAAAAATAGACATTCGTGATTGCTATACCAAAGATAGCATTAGAAAAAAGTGACTACTAAATTCATAATGAATTAAATATATATGGAGCTTTGTCATTCTATTTAGACTGTCTCTAATTTGTAATAAATTATATTAATATTCATGTAGTCATAATTAAATATGATTTAATTCACATTTTAAAGTTATGCTTGGAACCCAGTACTAGTAAAATGTTTTGGGCCAAACTGCTCAGATCCTTAAAATGGCTCTTAGCACTTGTTCATTTAGAAGCAGCCCTATACAATAAAGTTTAGATATAGCAAAAGAAGAGTTTATAGTATAGGAGTTTTTAAATATAGTATAGGAGTTTTTAAATATAGTATAGGAGTTTTTAAATATAGTATAGGAGTTTTTAAATATAGTATAGGAGTTTTTAAATATAGTATAGGAGTTTTTAAATATAGTATAGGAGTTTTTAAATATAGTATAGGAGTTTTTAAATATAGTATAGGAGTTTTTAAATATAGTATAGGAGTTTTTAAATTTAGATATTGTCTTTTGACTATATCTAAGTAAAGTTGCGATACTGTGTTCAAATATGAAAGTACAAAAGGGCATATATCTAAAACAATATTAAAGAAACTACATAAAGCTGGATTTTTATCCAAAAATGCTCTGATTTAAATAAAATTAACCTGATGAAATAAGTATAGTACGAATTTTCTAAGCAACCGAAAGATACAATCAATGTTATTCATTTAGGATTTTATGAAGAAATCTTTAAGTTTAAATGAATTTTTTTAAAAAACTAAAAGTTATAAAATAGATTGTTGACAATAAACTAGTCTCTAGATCTATAATTTTATCAAAAATTTCTAAGGATCAATATGTCATATTAATCATTAAGTTTCAAATACTTTAAATACACTGAAGTAAGAAGTGCATTTCAAAAGATTTAGTATTTTGGACTAGTAAAAATATCAAGTATTATTAGAATAATTAAAATCATAAATAATTTCATGTTTTTGTGAAGAGTGTTAGTCACTTAGAAATCGGACATTTTTAATTTTTACATGCGTCAAAAGAGTATGTACGATGTTTTTAATTTAATTTAAAATTTTGTCTTATCGTATAGTCAATATTCAATTTCATGATAAAAACTTAATGTGGCAGTATTGAAGGATGATAATCCTATAATCCATTTTAGCAATCCTATACCACATCTTAATTTTTTTTTTTTTCGCAAAATTTTTTTATATTTTTAAATGCATAATTTTTATGCATTATCAGATATAATCTCTATTAAATAAAAATAATGTTTTCACATTTTTGTTTCCAAAATATTAAACACTGTTTTATTTACACAGCATAAAATTAAAAATTAATTTAAAATAGGGATCTTTTTTCCCGGATAATTATATTTTAATTTGAAATATTTTTCAATTGGAAGTATTACATAAGGCTATTTTTATCTAATTAATAGTCGCACGTTTTTGATTAGAGCTCTTACCATGATCAGGATTCCTTAAAAGTTGAGAAACCATCTGTCAGAGAACATGTTGGCTGAAGAAGACTCAAAACGAAACAGCACTTATCTTTGTAGTGTCGCGCGAACCCAACAGGAAGCTAGATAACCTATTCCTCTAAATGTTCAAAGTAGCTGGTATTACCCGATATTTGAAAGCTGCTCGATTGGCTCTTTTTAAAGGACGAGCTCTTCTGATAGGCGATGCACAGACTAATCGTCAAATAGTGACATATGGACACATTGACAAGAAATAACAGAAAATCACTTTTAAGTGGGACAAACTTAATGGCCATAAACCTAATACTTCATTTTTTGGCCACAATATTTATGAAAGTATTAAATTACAACTATTTTTTTTTTTTTTTTTTTTTTTTTTTACACCAGGTATGACAGTAGTAATAAAAGATTATTAGAAAAATTAAAGGAAGAGTAACTAGTGGGATTTTTTTAAAGTTTTTATAAGCTAACTTATAAAAACTTTTTTAAAATTAAATAAAAAAAAAAAAATTCTTTTCAAAATTTGTTAATGATCTTTCATGTCTGTTGTTATACTGGTGTAAAACTGTTTATATTCTAGAGCAATACTTTGGCAGATATTTGGCAAAAAAATTAAGCATTATGTCAATGGGCATTAGGTCTATCCTTCTCAAAGGTGATTTTCCATTATTTCTTGTCATTGTGTCAATATGTCACTATTTGAAGATTTGTCTGGGCATTGCCTATCAGAAGATCTTGTCCTTTAAAAGACATACATACATTAATCTTTTCGGCCTTAATGGGCTTATACGTCGTATTTTTTTTAGGAATATACAGGGTGGTAATAAAAAAAACTTTGCCGATATATAGTCCTCTATCTTCCGTTCCGTTCAACAGATCGAGATGAGATTACAGGTATAGTTATTCAGAAGTACGAGCTTGAGATTCTGTGAATGGGAAACAGATGGTGCTCACGGTTACGGTTATAGTTACAGAAACTCGACATTTTCGAATGGCAACACCTACTTTTTTTCTATCGCAAAATGCTTAACGCATGCGAAAACCCTAAAGAGCATTGGAATGGTACGTGTATCACAAAAAACGAACGCGTTATGCACTCACAAAAAAAGAACAGCTATGCATATGGCCAAAAAAACACGATCGTGGTGCACGGTGAAAAAATTTGCATATGACAGAGGCCTAAGTTCACATGGTGCTATCACAGGCAATTTTATAGGTTTTCTACTCTGAATATCTAGAGAGCGGCCTCCATGTGTCCCGATCGTGTTTCTGTTAGCCATTCGCAGGGCTCTTTTTTGTGAGTGCATTTTTGGTGATACACATACCGTTCCAATGCTCTTTAGGATTTTCACGTACACTGAGCATTTTGCAATAGAAAAAAGTAGGTTTCTGTAACTATATCCGTAACCGTAAGCGCTATTTTGTTGCCATTCACAGAATCTAGAGCTCATACCTCAGAACAACTATACCTGAAATCTCATCTCGATCGGTTGAACGGAAAGGAAGATAGAATACCATATATCGGCAAAGTTTTTTGTATGACCACCTTGTATTTTCCCAGTTGCATTTCACGATGGGAGAATATATACTGTCAGGATCAAATTACTTTAAGATTATATGAATGTATTTAAGAAAAATATATAGTGACATTAGGTAATTACAATATCCTTGACGATTGGGACAAATAGTCCCAGTCGACTGTACGATTGAGATATATTGTTTTTTTACAGGTGATTTCCCGGAAACTGAAATGTTAAAGGAGACCCGTACCCAAAATAAAGATTTTTTTTTTCATTGCATAAAATTAAGCTATATATATTCAAGAAGACATGGGAGAAATTTCAAACTTCTAGGGAATTGCAAACATTCGATTTTTTAAACTTTTACATACCGATCTGCTATGTAGTTGTATGCAAGTTTTTATTTTTAAGTTCCGTTTTTCTCGAAATCTAGAATTGGCAATTTTGACTGTGTTTAAAATGCTAAGGCTTTGAGAAAAATTTACTTAGATTTAAACTTTTTATATTTTTGAAATCTTTAATATCTGTTTTATAAATGTAGGGAGAGTGCTTTTTTTTAGTAAATTGTATTAAGGTAGTAGTCTGGTAACTTATGCCTATTTTCATGACTTCTTTGGAGGGTGGTTTTTTATAGAAAAATAAAAATGAATTATCTTGAATTTTTAGAGTGTTTTTATTTACATATTGAAAATATAAAAAAAAATGTATTTGAAAAAATTTAATAATTTATTACTATTATTATTGTCACTCGAAGTTGGAACCTCAAAAAAAAATGCACGTGGGTGGCCCGGGTGATTTTGGCTCTTGATGTTATCTGAAATCAAATATTCTTGATTATTCTTAATCTATAGACATGTCATTCTGGTCGGAACTACTGAAGTTAAATTTCAAGGGTAAATAACAAAATGGCGGACTTTGAAAAAAAAGTCCTTTTATTTTAGCAAAGAAAGGGTTGTAAAATAAAAAGTTAGGGGTGAAAAAAATTCTCGTTAGTACCGACGAGAACTATAAGTGTGTAGAACAGCCTGTTAAAATTTGAAAGCAATCGGTTCAGTAGAAAAAAAGTTAGGACCCGGGCCGACCAGAAAAACAATGTTTTGAGAAAAACGCGTTAAAGCATCTTAGATGCTTACGTGTCAACGTACGATCAAATACTAACAGAGTACTGTGAATTTTAACTTAAATATACTTTAAAATAAATATATATTATATATACATAAATATATATATAAATATATATAATAGAATAACAGAGTCAACCCAGGTATAAAAAATGTGCGCAAACAATAGAAGGGTCCAAGCGGTTGCAGCTGCCGGTCGACCTTAAAGGTTGGACTCCGAGGCGCTCTAGGAAACTCGTTATAACTCCCGAAATATTTCGAATTTCTGTCTGAAATTTTCACAGTATATTCTCAAGACATTGTACTTTCAAATTAAGCAAAAAAAAAATTTCGATTTTTTTGAACCCAAGTTACCAGACTACTACCTTAACTTTTTTTAAGAATTTAAAAAATAGATATTTCTTGTGGAAATTTAGAAATTTCCTGTGAAAAATACAAAACGTCTTTTTAAAATCCCCTGTCAAACTAATTAAAAAAAAATTCTCTCTACATCTTTAGAGTATACTTTAATATAATTTAATAGTTTTGAAATTAAAAAAATATATATTAAAAATTGAAGGAGGAGTAGTCGTTTTTAAAAAGGCTTATATTTCGGCACAAAAGCACTAAAAAATAAAAATATAAAAAAACATTAAATTTAAAAAACAATTTTTTTTTAGCAATAATTGTTTAAAAATACATGTTTTATTTATATAAAAAATGTGGTGCTACTAAATTCATTAATAAAAATTTTAGGTTTTTGTTTACGGATCTTCCTTAAAAATTTTAAACTCATAGCATACACCTTTTAGTATGTGAATATTAAATTAAACTACTTTTCATATTTAAATTTTAATTTTGTAATTTATGGGTGGAAAGGGTTAAAAGGAACTCTCGGTCATTCCTGGTCCATATACCTGATGCTTCATTTTTCGCGCCCCATTATTTGCGAAAGTATTGCTTTGAAATGTATAATTTTTTTAACCAGGTATAACACTATTAATAAAATCTGAGTTGTGAAATTTGAAAAGAAAATAACTGGTTGTGTGTTTTATTATATTTTAAATTTTTTTTAGAATTTAGCTCATAAAATTTTTTAATGAACTTAATTGAAATTTTAATTGGTTTTTTAATTGAAATTAATTAAAAAACCAAGTATTTGATATTTACATTTTGTTAATTAGCTTTTTTATGATTGTTATACATCTGGTTAAAAATTCACATGTTTTGAGTAGTACTTCGGCAGATATTATTGTACAAAAAAATTTAAGCGTTAGGTATATGGGGGATGGGCAATCTTAAGGTCTGTCTTAATAATTACGGTTTAATAGCTTTTTATTAGCAAATACTGTAAAGGGCTGATGTATTTATGTATTAACAAAGATGTGTTTTATTTTAGAATAGTTAAGTCTTTATGTGATTGAATTAAATCCTCATATATGCTTAAATTTAAAATTTTAAAGTTGTATAACAAAGTACAATTGCAATGCTAATTTTGAAAACGACTCATGTCTGATTTTTCAAATTTTATATGTGATACATAGAAAAACAATTTAATTCGAACAGTTTTAATTAAGAGGAATATATTTTCCCCATAACTACTAACTATTGTGTTACATAATAAAATACTAGGTAGGTTTGATTTAATACAAGGTGTCAAGAGGAGTATGACTATTACAGGTTTTCCACGTGGGTCATTTTGGATATATAACCTACAATTTAAATTGTTTTACAAAACACCTAAAACAGCATTATTAAGGAACATTTGTTATTGAGAGGATTATTATAGGTTTTTTTTACATTTTCAAAGATTGTTATGCGACAAAGAGAAATTCATCCTCCCAATTTCCTTTATAAAAATTCGTCATCGTTTGCTTGTGATGCTGTATAGAACGTATGAAGGTATTTAGAATGCCAATTTTTTCCGTTATAAAAACTAATTATGTGACCTGCTAGCTCAAAAAATATCTATTTATATAACATGAAAATCACACTTAACTTATATAATACTTTTAGTTAACCACTTTACCACTTTTTATTTAAGACTGATGCATAAAAATTCATGATGTTGCTTCACATGTTTCCATTAGTCTTAAAGTGTTCTTAACTTAGATATACCGGCCTCTTGGTGATTTGGGACATCCTCTGAATTTGAGCAACCCATTTAGTGAAGAGAGCATTGCACAGTGCTATACTAACTGTTCTCGAAGGTAAAGTGTCGGTTCCTGTCACTAGAAAATTAATTTGATTATTTTTTTATTTTTTTTGTTGTAAAATAATCATTCAAAAAGGAACATGCATCATGAGCACTAGCAATAATATTTTCAGGGGGATGAAGATGACTCTTATGTGGGTGTTGGGCGATTAGTTTTTAGTTTTAACTTTGATTTTCCAATTGGATATCTTAATTAAATTTTAATTAATAGTTATGTATTAAGTTTCTTATCCATTTCATATTTTAAAACCTATAACATACTTCTATTTCCTCTAGTGAATCTTTCTTTCTAGTGAATCATACCATTATTCTCTATAGTATTTTTAATTTTCAAAATTGAGGGGGGGGGGGGTGCAAGTACACCCCCTTGTACCTTCCTGGCTGTGCTCATGACATGCATCTAAATTGCCACGGGGATAAAAGGGTTTAACTCGTTTATTCATGAATTGCGTCGAAGCTGATGTTATATGTCAAAACAAAGATAATGTTAGAGTGTTTACCAGCACAGCGTTTAGGTAAGGACCACTCAACGTATAAATACTCCCCTTTGACCAATATTATTTGAATCATTTACTTAGGTTGACTAAGCGAATTTATCCTTATTACCAGTTTTAAATATTTGAAATCAAAATAATCACCTTATTTCCTTTCATCTTTCATTTTCCTTTATTTTCTTTGCCGACCAAACGGTATAGTGGTTAGCGTGCTAGCTTCTAGACCGCGAGGTTGCGGGTTCGAGTCCCGTGTTTGGCATTTGTGTTTGTAAATGTATGTTGGCTTGTTTAATGACGAATGTTTCGGAGCATTATAGCCCTCGTGTTGCTAACGGCACCAGATAATCTGAAACTTCTAAACTTTATAGAATTTCATACACATGATACTTTTAGATAATAAGCTAATTATTCATCATAAAGCTACATCTGCGTTACCCGAAAAAATAGGGATTCGTTGTGAGGTAAAGAGAGAAAATTATGTAAGGTTTCAGTGTGAATATCAGTGTTGTTAAATATTTTCAAGCGTCGATAACCGCTGCTATGCTGGTACACATTAAATCCGTCGTGGCCTCAATGTCCTCTAGTTCAGCGTTCGCCAAAAACTTTTATAGAGACGGGCCGCATGACTTATGTTGAAACTTTCCGCGGGCCGCAGATTTATACCGAATACGCCAGTAAATATATTGCTTTACTACATATGTTCAATGTTAGAAATGTGATAATTACTAAAGATTCAACAATGTAAAACAATTTTGAAAACTGAAATAATAATTTAACTTTTTTATATTAATAAAATAACAATTGATACTTGATTCTTGTTTCAAATAAATAAAAAAATAACTTTCTTTACATCGTAAATCAAAGTCATAAAAGAAGTTAATCTTTTGTAACAATATTACAATGTGACTTGACATAAACTTGACGATGACGGCCGGTTCGCTTTTCACTGTCTACTTTGCGCTTAAAACTAGTCTTCGACGCCATTATTGCACTGGAGTCACAGAGATCTCAATACTTTTTTTCAGGTCAAAACAAAAGATGCCAGTATGCATTAAAACACCCAACTCCTGCCCATCACATTCAGAAAAACAACAATCGAATTGTGCCATTCACGATTCGAGGGGGTAGGGTATCATAAGTACAAAACTAAGCAGTGCGTCATCGGTAATAATTCAAACTATTGCTTTTTTTAATATTTTTTCTCGTTGGCAGTCTCTTGGGAAAAAAAGGGGGATTTTTCAGACTTACTGACGCGAGCCACTTAATGGAAATGCGGTTTTTGGTAGTAAACACATACTATAGTAGACAAATTAATAAATTTGATTTTTGCTCTTCTGTACTACCGGCGGGCCGTAGAAAAAGCTCTCGCGGGCCGGATCCGGCCCGCCTAGTGGCTGACGCTGCTCTAGTTGATGTGGTGGTGTTGGAGAGAGGGGTTTACACTAGAACATTTTGATCTCGCATTCTTCTAGATCAGCGTTAGCCAACTACGCGGCCCGCGACAGTTTTTTCTGCAGCCCGTCGGCAGCACAGAAGATTAAAAAATAAAATTTTACGATAAGGAATTTTTTGTGTGTGCATAATTGTAATTTGTCAGTAATAGTATGTGTTAACTAGGTAAACTAGAGTTCTCCACTGCATGCCTGAAGAAACTATATGAAGAAGCTTTCAGAAAGATGGTTTTCATCAAGAATAAATGCAAAAATAACTTAACTGAATCGCATTTGGACGATTTATTAAGATTGGCCGCAACAAATACTACGACAGACATCGACTCTTACCATAAAATAAACTGAACGATTTCAACTGCCATCATATCACAATTGATATCGACCAAGAATCGATCTGGAAGTACAGTTTCAATACTTTGATTAAAAGTTTTTTATTAAAATTTGATACTTTTATTAAAAGTTTGATCAAGTTCCATTGTCTCGTAGGAACAAAAGATTCTCTTCTTTTTTAAACACTAATTTTCTAATAATGCAAATTATTATTTTTTAACCCTTTGGGTACATTTGACGGCTGAGATTCGTCATGCACTTGTTTTTCCTGTTAATAATGACGAACCTAATTCATCATTCAAACTAGTTTGATTGGATAGATTTTAATGTCACAAGAGCCCTGATTGGTTAAGTCAAACATCGGTTGGTTTACCTATACTTTAAAAAAATAATTTGTTTGGCTGTATTCCTTTAAAGTTCCTTTATTGTTTTGAACCAATCGTTCAAAACGCAAGAATTTTCCCAAATAAATCTGTACCCAAGGGGTTAAATTATTTGAAGAAAAAAAAATCAAATGTCAATTGTGATTTTACTTAGATAAAAAATATTTTTTTTTTTTAGTTTTCAGAATTACTATATATTGCTAAATCAATAATAATTCAAACTACATATGTTGGTGTATCAGGTCCGCGAAAAGCTCCAACATTTGCCATACGACCCGCCTCTAAAAGTGTGACAGTGGAAATGCTACAGCGAACATGGCTGGAATTGAACTATCAGCTCAGGGCTACTAAGAGAGCCCACGTGGAAACACATTGTTGTTGTTTTTTCTAAAAACTTTGTGAATCCTGTTATCTAATTTTACATTTTTATTATGTTTTTTAACTTTCTGTTAAATATAGAAGTCTCTCCAAATTAGAGACATTTTATTCGTACACCCTACCCTGTATTATTAGTGACTACAAGTAATGCTGGCACTAAATATTGATTCTTCGGGCTCAGACATGATTTATAACACACTTCAGACCACAGCGATGGCGATATTCTACAATTTCAACTTGGGTTTTAAAATGTATGTATTTACTTTATGGTTAAAAAGTTAGTTCACAATTTGAATCTCACGTTTCCAACCTTTTTGATGAAAGTATTTCATTGAATTTCAAGATATCAGTTTATTAATAAGGGGCATTTTTTATGTTCGAAGACCAGAAACTTTAGAAATAAAATCTCAAAACATTGTTGCATTATTTTTTTCAAAACAGCTTTAAAAAAATCTACTTGTCTATTTCAATCTATTTTTCTTCTTTTTTTTTCTTTTTTTTTTCTTTTCTTTCTTTTTTTTTCCCCCGCAAATTTGAAAAGCAGAATGAATTTGTAAGCTGAATGTTGGCATTATGAATAATTAAGTATCGCTATTTGATGTTTCTAATTTTAAATATGAATAATTACGTCGTACCCTTCCCTGCCGCTAAATATTTCCCAACATCATTTCGATTGAGGAACCTTAATATGTATGCAGTGTATAAAATTCGACATTCAACAGAATGTCTAGGTATTGTATAGGAGGCCAAATAAGAATGAATACATCTCCGATTCATTTCGAATATCCCGTGGCAAGACACGTAACTTTTAACGTGCGCCTATAAATATATATTTTACCCCTTCTACAATATTTTTATTTTTAATCACTTGCTAAAAACTCTAAAATGTAAGGTGTGCGCACGCTTCGCACCCTAAAAGGAAGAAGTACAACTTTTTTGTTGGCCTTACGGTCAATTAAAATTCAAAAAAATACCCCTACCTATTTCGGGCAGTAGTTTGTGGCATACCATTCCACAAAATCACTTTTTTTTTATTAGTATGTACTTGTGAGACCCTAAAAAGTAAGATGTGAGCATTTTAAAACTTTTATTTCATAAACTATTTTGATAGTTTCAAGCTCAACATCACAAACGCTATAAATAAAAGTAATATTTTCAAACTTTGCCTAAATGGTATTTGTAATTATATAGAATGCCTAGGTATTATATACAATGCCTAGGGAAAGTATATAATAATTTTCGCGTTTCATACTTTGCCTACAACATATGCATTGGAAGAAAAAAGGTCCAGAGGGGATTTGATTCAGCTGTTTAAATTTATCAAACAGGGGGATTTCAAGGGTTTAGAGTTCAAAACAAGAGTCTGAACAAGAGGTCATGCATAAAAGCTATTTAAATCACATTTTAACTTGAGAGAATAGGAAACATTATTTTTATAATAGAGTAGTTGATAAGTGTGAAACAATCTACCGGGCCACATAGTAATTGTACCTGAGTCAACAGTTTTAAGAAGTTGATGGTCTTCATTCTTGTATTTGTATTTGTTTGGAAATTTTTATTTTTAAATACAGGTGATTATAAAGGTTCAACATCAAAAAGATGTAAAAAAAGAAGCACTGTTACTTTAAGAAAGAGAAAATGGTATGGCATAAGAAAAAAAAAATTTTAACTATTTTTTCCTTCTGCCATACCATTTCTCTCTTTGCCTATATTCAGGTTATATTTTAGATCATCCTGACCAGGTGGGTTAATTTTTAACAAGTTTTTTAAATTAAACTTAAATTAAAATCGCCCTATATAATAAGAATATTGTCGTATATCCAGGTTATATTTCAGGTCAGTCTGACCAGGCGGCATCTTTTTTTTATATATTTTTTTAAAGTTAAACTTTAATTAAAATCACTCTACATAATAAGAAGGTTGGCATATAGTCAGATTATAATTCAAGTCATTCTGACCAAATGTTTTTTTTTTCAATTTTTTTTTTTTTAAAGTTTTTTTTTTTTTTTTAAAGATTTTTTAAAGTTAAACTTTAATTATAATCATCATGCATAATAAGAAGGTTGTGAAGTAAGTTAATTATATATTCTTCTTAAAGAAGAAGATGATTTATTATGCTCACACATTAGGAAATTACCACACCAGAAGTAATGCTGAAAGGCAGGAACATGTTATATGGAGATTGGAAGTCGTTTGTTGAATATATGACGTATAGGAAAGATAGTAGAAGTATTATATCAGTAATTCATCCAAATTTAAGGATGTCGCAATTATCATAGATATTATTGGGATTGTCTACTTAAGTAATGATATTTCAAGAGAATTTTAGGATGATAGCAACATCGAGTGAAATAGCTTAATTTGCAAGTTTCAGCAAGATGGTTGATTAAATAAGCCAAGAATATGTAAAAATTAGTTTAAATTTTGCTTTAGAAATAGATCAGGAATAAATAAGATTTTAGATTTTTCTGGTATACTTTATTATCCAAGATTTTTTTGGCAATAATTTTCCTGGTGGTTTCTTTCCCTTTAAACGATATCGTATTTGCGAATTAAAAAAATATTCATCATAAATACTTCATTTTTTTTTCTGTCTTTGTTAGTTCGATCATATATCATAGTTGTTTGCTGGATAATTTAAATTTTTTTATTTCTTTACGAATAAGAGTTCAGTTATCAAATTTTGTCTTATATGAATTTCATTAAAAGGACTGAGCATCAGGGTATTAAAGTGGCTTAGTAATGCAGCAGACACTAGGAAATGTGTGGACATTATGGACAGTATGTCGTTAGTGTGGACATTATGTCGTTCCGGTGTGAATTTAATTGCAGAACTTTTAGTCCAAGAGGAGACTACAAGTTTAGGTATCTTATCGAACATCATTCTAATTTTTTTTTTTTTTTTATGTAGAGAAATTTCAGTAGATCATTTATCCACTGACCTGCTAAAGAAAAAATAGCCAAAACTATTCAAAAATCTCCTTTGAATAAGTTGAATTATATCTGATAGCCAAATGTGTTATAACTTGCTAAATAATGAGCGGGTTTTTTTTACGTGCTAACCCACTGCTCTTTTATTTTTAATAAAGAAAAGTGCAGACTATATTTAATCTGTGACAAAATACTTCCATCTTTTAAAAGTGAGCCAAATTGGCGATAAATATTACGTCACTGATGACGTATTATTTATTGCTAACTTAGCTGACTTTTAAAAGATGAAAAGGTTTTGTCACAAAGAAAGACAAATCGTCTGCAGCCTTCTTAATTGAAAATTTAAAAGTGATGGGTTACCAGACAGAAAAAGGATGTTCATTGTTTGGGAAGTTATAACATATTTGACAATCGGATTTTGTTCAACTCATTCAAATTCGATTTTTTAAATAGTTTTGACCATTTTTGCTCGGTACATCAGTGGATTCATTCATTAACATTTCTCTACGTTCCATAAAAAATTCAAAATGATGTTTAATGAGACACCTAAACTTGTAAGTAATGTAGTTTTTCAGCAAGTAAATATAATTTCACTGTAATAAATTATTTTATTCTAACGGATACAAAACAATTCAATAAGTGTTTTTGTTAGCATTTTAAATGCAGCTATTTTTCAAAATATTTACGAAACCAAATCAGGGCTGCATAAGAATGCATCTCCGGCCGGAAGCTGGTAATTTGCCGGTTAATTACTGCGTTGTATAGAAAAAAACGAAGGGAAGCGACCTGTCTATCTACTGCTACAAGAGGCAGTCTGTCCCAGGTGATAACATAGCATCGTTTCCTTCACATATCCTTTTCACTTGTACATCCAACTACCTGCGTTTCCAATCATTCTCTTTTCCTCTTCACTTCCGTTCGGAACCGCAATTTACTACTTTTCTCTATTTTCTTGAACCTTTCGTATAACACATAAAATAACTGCTTGATGCTACAACATTTTATTCCATCTATGAAGTTAATGCGTTCACATGCCAATTTTTTATTAAAATTTCTTGATTTGGACTGCTAATTCATGAAATGTCCTTACAATAGTGGCCATTGCTGAAAAAGGAAACGTACATTCCAGGCATGGATTTTAACGTCAGCTCTCTGAATATTTATAATATAACTAAAACTTATATTTATCATACAGCTAATTTTGTTTCGTGATACATGCTTATGCATTGGAGCTGGATTACTTGAGCACACTGGTTACTCTACAACGATGTGTGAACCGGTTTACTACGCCTTAATTGACTGATTGGTACGATGTATGGCCTATTCATTAAAATTTTTATGGTATCCGTGGTTAGAAAAATAAAATATTAGTTAAAATTTAAACTTAAAAGCGCTTATTTTCTTGTTGTTATCAACATATGTTTAAGTTTAATGCAAAACTATGTGCGCAGGTTATCAATATTACTATAAAAGTTGTGATTTGTCTGGAACTTTATCTTTACGTGGAAGAATCCATCCTACGCGTATACTCAAGGCTCAATATAATGTTGCAGCAATAAATACATTTCTGCAATAAATACAGGCTACTGCAATAAATACATTAATTTTTTTAAAATTTAATTCGGAAAATACGGCTTCTAAGGGTTAAATGCTCGTGTGATGGTGGTTAATCCACCATATCCAGCACTATTCCAAACGTTATTTATAATGCTGATCATCAAACATGGTCACGAAAACATATTTTTGTAAGTAAAAACTACCACCTAACAGCGAGAGAAGCACATACTAAGATAACTGAGACTTACGACCATGCTGAGACGTATCCCCTTTATATATATGTACCCTAATAGCACACATCCTCCCAGGGAGGTCCCTGGGAAGTCATTCGTAGTCCCGGGGATGACTGGGGACTTCCTAGGGACCTCCCTGGGAGGATGTGTGCTATTAGGGTATATATATATTATTGATTTGCGAATTGCGCTACAGCATTGTAATGCAGACGTATTTGAGAGCACTGATCGCTAACCTGCAACTTTTGGATAGTGCATGTTTGTTTATTAACTTGAAGGCAGATAAAGCTTAGCTAGGGTACCACCACAGTGTTCTATGTTAGAAACTTTCACTCAAACTCAAACTAGTTACCGTCTGTTGGTAAGGGCAGACCGTTGCAGAGTATTAGATATGGAACAGAATGGAGGTTATTCAATGCGATTCATTTGCTTGCAGAGTAAGAACACTGATCTCTATTTACAATTTCTGGATAGCTTGTAGGCGACTTCTGCTTTGCAAGCAGATAAAGCCAATTGGATACTTCTCCAATAATGCTGTGAAATAGATTGCCCATGATGGTTTCAAAGAAATTCTATCTAGTTGGGAAAGATGTTGCTAATATATATCTCTATGGTGATAGTTAAACTTTTTTCGTCGTCATGTCAATAACAAAGCATGCACTATCCAGAAGTTGTAGTTAAGGGTCAATTACTCGGGTGAGTTTACTAACTACTAGCCAGGCTGGTTAAGTCGCCGGAGAGTCGGCGAGTGAGCTAGTTGACGATGCGCTAGTAAGCGATAGATCAAGTTACATCTAGTCAAAGGTAATGATTTGTTCCTTACATTTAATGTTTTGTAAGTTGATGTAATTTCAGTTGTTAAAAATATTGCTTAATTAAAGCGTTGAAGGCGCGTTTGAATTCTAAAATTTTAAGTTGCAAAATATTTTTAGCTACGGAATGAAAGTCTAAACGGTGTTAAGCAGTGCTAATAAATATTTTAAGTTTAAAACGTTTTTGTATTTTAAAAACTTAAAATTTCAATATTGACATTATAACCAATTTTGACCCAGATCCAATTTCATGGACATTAAATTTACAAAACGATAACATATTCCTATATCAACTTTTTGAATTAAAATTCGCCAAACTTTACTTGAAATTTAAATTTGTTTAAAAATTAGACCAATTTTGATCCTGATCAAATTTCATGGTTGTTTTAAAATTGATTCTCATGAACCCACTATATATAAGTATTAAATTTGTTAAATGAAATTTTTTTCCTATGTCATCTTTTTGAGTTAAAATTCACACTCATCCACGCTGCTTCTCAAGGGGAGCTAATCAGTTCATCGAATTCGCAAAGACAACCGAAGTTAGCACGCTAACCACTATACCATTTGGTCGGCGGTGTGCATGTAGGAAATGGACATACAAAGCTTATAATAATTAATCGTTTAAAAAACTAAAAAACGCGCTTTAATAGAAAAGTGAACTAAAAAGTAGAAAATAATTTTAAATCAGTTTGAAATAAGAATAGAGTGATTAGCAAGAAATATTTATTTTATCGTAAAAAAGCGTGGGGTGCTTTTTGAGATAATTTCATAATGGCTCTACTTTTACCAATATCTGTCATTAAATATTTACAACAATTGACATCAAGCACCCCACGCTTTTTTACGATAAAATAAATATTTCTTGTTAATCACTCTATTCTTATTTCAAACTTATTTAAAATTATTTTCTACTTTTTAGCTCACTTTTCTATTAAAGCTTGTTTTTTAGTTTTTAAACTATTAATTTTTTTCCACTTTTTAGTTTGGTTTTCTATAAAAGCGTGTTTTTTATTTTTTTTAACTATTAATTATTTTTTCTGTAAACTATAAATTTTTTTTAGTTAATTTTTTTAGTTAAGTGTACAAAACTCTCCAGTTGTTCCTGCCAATAGTCACATGCTTGTCTCAAATTTAAGCCATGTGTATGCCTTAGTACACGCCGTATTACTTGGCACAAAACACTACTGTATCTCTAAATATGAAAAATCACTAATCCTGAAGATCCTGGTAAGGATAATGCGACTAAAAAAACACGCTTTGTATAACCGTCGTTCCCACGACAAATCTTTCAAATGTCTGCCTTATCGATTGTCGATGATAGGTTCTGTGATTACTGAGATTGTAACGGGTAACGGCACACCAGGGTTCGATTCCGGAGAAGGTTGATTGGTTGGAATTCAACGGCGCAAGAGCAACACGAGCTAATCCTTGTGATAAAGCGACAAACTTATTGAATTATTGTATTGTCATCGGTCTTTGACAAGTGTGCAAAGTTTAAATCAAATCTGATCCCTCAAAGTAGGGCAAAATCGAACCCAAAAGAGTCGGTTACCAACATACAGGTGAAACTAATAAAAGCGTGTTAAAAAGAAATAATCGGCTTAGGTCCAATCAAAAGTTTACTCAGGGCCTTAAGTCCAAGTCAATTACAAAGTTTGTTGTTGTTTAAGTTTTAAAAACCATCCATACATCAATACAACTGAACAACAGCAGCGTACATCTCTTTTTATACAAGCAGGCAGAGCAAGCGCATGCCCACACAATGTATTTCCTACGCATGCACTAACATTAAGTGAATACGGACACAGGACCACACTTTTGATCAATTGAAAACAATACCCTTGGGCCTACGGCTCAGGGTAATAATGCAAAGCTATAGATTTAATTTATGGTATACAATACAAGGAAAGACTTCGGAATAAGGATATACGAAGTAAATATACACCTAATAGACTAAGAGGGGACTGCAATTTTTGGACCCCATCGAACATCATTCTGAATATTTTTATAGAAATTATAGAAAAGTAAGTAGATTACGAATCCACTGGTCTGCCGTGGCAAAAATGGCCGAAACTGGTCAAAAATCGACTTTTAATAAGTTGAACTAAATCCAATTGCCAAATGCGCCATAAATGCGCCAAATAATGAGCATTTTTTTTTATTTGGTAACCCTCACTCTTTAATTTTCAATTAAGAAGGTTGCAGACGATTCGGATGTGTGACTATGGCTTATTTGCATCTTTTACAAATGAGCCAAATTGGCGATAAACATTACGTCACTGATGACGTAACTAATTGACGTCGCCAATTTGGCTTACTTTTAAAAGATACAAGTTTTCAGAGCCAGAGATCAGAAATCGTTTGCGCTTTTTCTCATTGAAAATCAAAATGAAGTGGGTTGCCAGACGAAAAAGTTTGTTCTCTTTTAGCAAGTTATAACATATTTGGCAATCGGATTTTAGTTCAACTCTTTCCAAGTTGATTTTTGACCAGTTTCGGCCCTTTTTGCCACGGAATACCAGTGGATTCGTAATCTACTCACTTTTCTCCAATTTGTATAAAAAATTCAGAATGATGTTCGATGAGGTCCAAAAATTGCAGTTGCCTCCCGGACTATAATGATACTACGCAAATATACTTGAAAACAACGTTTGATGAAAATATTTGGCTAAAATTTAATTTTATACTTCTTTTTTTCCGCAATTTACTACCCTAAAAAATAGTGCCAATCAGCAATGTTACTATGTTTAATTTAGAAAAATTACCCCGTGATTCTTGTGATTTTATTCTGAAATCCTTGCAATTCACTCTGTCTGAACATGGTGCATTTCAAATCTTGTAATTTAAGTTGAACTCCTATCGACTGGAAACTTTTCACGCATAAGTAAACGTGATAGCTATACACTATTATATCACAAATTGGTTGTTTTTAGATTATCTGGCGCCGTCAGCAACACGAAGGCTATAATGCGCCGAAACATTGGTCATTAGACAAGCCAACATACATTTACAAACACCCATGCCAACACGAGACTCGAACCCGCAACCTCGCGGTTTAGAAGCTAGCACGCTAACCACTATACCGTTTGGTCAGCATTATATCACAAATAATTATAAATGTAGATAACTGTCGTAAACGCTATGTTGCACGGGCATTCATTTTCGTCATTTCACATCGTCCTACCACTATATAGAATATGAGCGCGAAAATTTAAAAAGAAACATTTATATGCTTGAAAAAGAAAGTTTTCTTAGTTGTTGTGTTTTATTTGAAACTTTTTATTCCGTTTATTAAATAAAAAAATATATATTGTGTCTGGAATTTGACGAAATCATCGTCAAAAACACAAAAAGTTTTTTTTTTTCTTCTGATGAGAGGACTAGTCCCCCTCCCACCCCAATACCCCAGTGGTGGTTCGTGGGGTGCAGCAAGTACAGCTGACCTGCATCTAAATTATTAGTTTAAGATTAAAATTTACTAATTGGTAGTCAGCTTTGATCACTTATTTTACTAATTTTCTTAAATGTAGATTAGAAGAGCAAATGAAGATGGAATTTCTACGGTAAGTAAAAAAAATCTCCGATAAAAGCGATGCCCAATTGAGAGAAGAAAAGCAAACGAAACAAAATAGCTCAAGTCAACTAAATCTGACGATGGTCAAACAAGTACAGCCAGAGAGTAAAAGTCTCAAAAGGGCTGCCCCGTTGCCATGGAAACAACTGCTAATATGGAATCTCCCTCCATACTAGCAGTTGTGATAATGTATATGGAGTGGTGCCAAATGCAGCCCTTACGAATTTCGCGACTTCGGCTGTATACTTGCAAATTCGATTCGATGTACTTCATTGGGTCTTGTGTGAGTGGGAGAGAAAGGAACATTTCTTAGAATTTTTTCCACCAAACGGAAATAGTTTCCGTGATACGTTTATACATGTGTTTTCTTGCTACTTTTTTAAGTTTATACTAAAACTTATAGTTGAACAAACGTTATAAGTAATTTTAAATAATTTGTTTCCTATATTTTCTTTCTAGTATTATTTTGTAAATATTGAATGAAAACTTTGCGTTTGAGTAATTAGGATTAAAGGATTCTCTTTCATGAATGATAGTGGGAAGTGGTGGTTGAGAGTCACTGTTCCGACTGCACTACTATTTTTGACCTCAGGCCACCACTGTAAAATCCACCCTACTCCCTCTTCCAAAGAACAAAAATCCTGACTACACCAATATGTGGCCAGATAATTCAGCTAGTGTCCAAACTCTTTACTTAGAATTTTTAATCCAGCCTACAGTGTGTTTCAAAATATTGCAATGAAATTAAGCAAAAATTAGAGTTGCTTTTATAATCTTCAGAGAATACAGTAAGAAAAAATATTGACGAGAGGAAGAGAATATAGAATTAAAAACTCAAAATATAGAAGATTGTTAAGTATAAAATTCAATATTTAGTTATAAAATGTATTATAAAGAAAGAATGTAATCAAAATGGTATAATATTTTTTAGAAAATTAAGCTGAAAAACATTTATGTAATAACAGAAGAATACTTATAAAATTAAATGTAGATGGCGCCACGTGTTTATTCGAGTATTGAATTACTCTTCTTCTTTTGAATTTGTTTTTAAAAAAGTGGAGAAAAGCAATGCAAATCCGTGTGCGAGGCAATATATATGTGTATTTTTTAAATTTAAACAAAAAATTAATACATAACTATTAATTAAAATTTCGTAAGAAAAAATGTACTTGCATTTCTAAACTTAATTCGTCTTGGAAAATTTGGTTGGTTAAAAAAAATTTATATATTAAAAATGCTATTTTTTTATTATACTATGTCGTTGTTTCTAAGCTTATAAAATGCTCATTTAGACATTTCCATTACCAATCATCGAAAGTACTAGAATATATAACTAATTTGAAATGTTTGAAAAAAAATTCCTCTCCGTTTAGTTCTAAAATGGCCACTTTCAAAAATCAGCTAATATGGATGAGATTTTTCTTCAGAAAGATGTAAGCCTTTCAATAATACCAAACTAATAGGTAAACTCCAAAGGAAAAACATCGTTAAAATTTTTTTTAACACTGAAAGAATGTAAACATTCCAAATATATTTCTGAGGAAAGCTGCTTCGTTCCTATTCTTTTCTTAATCCACTTGCAATATTTTCGTGACAGTTAGCCTTCAATGATTGAATATATTTGAATGCAAGATTATATAAATTCAAAAATAAGAACCTACTACATCTAGGTCAATTCAGTTTACAGGGATGGCACAGCTTCACGTCCTACTGGTATCAGCTTCGTATCAGTTGAAATCAAATTTTGAATCAGCTTCGTATCTCTATGATTCGTATCAGCCGAAATCCAATTTTGTATCAACTTCGTATCAGCCAAAATTCAATTTTGTATCAGTGGAAATAGGATTTTTATCAACTTCACGACAGGAAAAATCACATTTTGTTTCTGCCTTGCATAAGTTAAAATATAAAATTTTAATTGATTGAAACAGATATTTATAATAAATTTAAATCAAGATTTGTATTATGATTGCTTTTTGTTTTGTTTAAAAGAATATTATATTTATTGCATTTACCACTGCAGACTGCGCAACTAATATATGGATATGGTTCTTCTTTATAGGAACATTTAATTCCTTAAGTTATGTTACAGTAATGTTCTTGTCAATTACTACTACTCAAACAGGAAACAACTGAAAAGATGATATTAATAAAAAAATAAGATATACATGAATAAATATAAAAATTGATATTACACATTAATAAGTATAAATAGTTAATGGACAATCTTCTGGTGCACAAGTTAAACAATTATATAAAATAAAATTGCTTCAACTTTTAAACTATTATTTATAGTTATGGCTAAAATGTAAAATTGTTTATCAAGCTAAGAGAGACAAACAATTTGACATACATGACATATTTTACAATTGATACAAATTTTCTTGCACAATATTAAATGAAAATTTTCCCAATTCTGAATCAATATTAATTCAATACAGAGCTCATAGACAAGCACTAATCACGGACCTAGCGGCTATCACATCAGCGAAAGTCTAGGCGAATGCTATCAAAACGGTATTGCACATCTCAGCAATAGCTTATATTACTTCAGCATAAATCTTGGCGAAAATGACAATCACAGCCACGTAAATATCGGTGATAGTGCCTACCATACCAGTGCAAATCTCAGTAATATTCTATAATATCGGCACAAATCACGATAATATCGAATATTACAAAAGTGATCAACGAAAATGTCTTTACACCAATGCAAATTTCAATGTAAACGACCAATATACAGGTGCCAATTTCTGCAATAGCGGCTATACCATCGGCATAACCACCGACAAAAATTATCATCACACAATGTAAATCTCGGTGATAGCGCTCGCCATATCAGCAAAAATCTCGGAAATAACTAAACAGCCATCACACACCATCGTAAAAAACGGCTAGTGGCTGTAACTTTAGAGGAAGCAACGGCAAAAAATAGTTGTTGTATCAGAGGTTTAAGGAAATTTGAATGCATGCATCTTCCGTGGTAGACTTCTAAGCAAGGTAAAATCGAATATTACTAACTGCGTAACATCTGCCGAAAACGATCATCACACCAACGTAAATAGCGCCGCAAATAATCTCCTCTCTGAATGCAATTCTCTTATTATATCGGCGCAACACCCGACGTAAATGAACATTGCATAACAATGCAAATTTTAGCGATATCGATCACCAAAGAGAAGCAAATCTCATCAATAGTGGCCGTTACACAAGCTTAGCTCTCAGTAAAATATTCATCATACCAACGTAAATAATGAAGCTAAAAACATTAGAAGAAAGCATGAATCAGCGTGATCGGCTCATTCATTATCGAAATTTCGGTCAAAAAACCTGAAATTCGCCACATTGTACTATATCTGAAATAAAAGAGAACTTTATTGGGAAAGAGAAAACTACACTATCCGTGAGAAAAATTGCAGAAAAATGGCGAATTTCTTTGGAATTTGTGAAAAAAAAGCGGAAAAATGAAAATAGGCAGATCGGCGGAAGAATCACATCCCTAGAAATAGCTGATACACGGTACGGTGACCATGCCGAAACAACTGCAAATGAATCGTCACAGAAATGTTCGCCGTTTTCGGTCAACAGACGCATACACCAAATTTAAAATAAATAAATAATTGGCGCTGCGTTTGGCGCAAAAAAAGGCTGTTTTGTATCAGGTTGTATTAGAATTTTAAATTGGCGCAGGCGTGCCATCCCCGAGTTCCTTTTAACAATCTCTCTATGCAGAACCAACTGTCTTCAAAAACTCAATTTACTCCAGTACAGTTTACAATGCAAGGCTGCCACAGCTTAATAGCATTGAAAATAGTTGATTTAGCAGCCTCAGATGTAAAAAATAGTTGTCAAAACAGTATCCTCAAATACTAAAATTAATAGCGTGACAATTCTGAAAAATTATATTTTGAACTATCTGCCTGACCCTGCGTTAACCCATCATTATGTATAGGTCCCAGCTTTTGACACTTCTCGAGAGAATTTCAGTGCTGTACGTCTATTAGAAGTCACTTTGTTAAACATTAATTAACAAAAGTAAAAAAAAAAAAAAACTCTACATAAAATGTTTGCAATTTTGCTATCAAAAGTCTAATTAGCAGGCCAAAACACGTTGAAAATTTCAGGGCTCTAGGCTTGATAGAAGTCGCTTTGTAAAAATTAATCAAATAATATTCAATAACATGCGTGCTTCGCTTTTTGAAAGGTTCATTGCTGCGTGAGTATAAGATCGTTTCTTTTGCTAGATAATTAATTGCCATATAAACCCGTAATATTGGAGCCCCTCCCCTGTTGAAAAACAAAAATATTCCTTGTTAATACATTACCCCCCCCCCCCTCCCCCTTATGAGAATATTTTAGCAGTGGGTTTGTCAAAAGTCCAATTAGAAAGCCAAAACTACTTCTGTTGAAAATTTCAGAGTTCCATTCCTATTGGAAGTCGCTTTGTAAAAAAATTTCAAATTAATTAAAAAAGTAATCAAAATTTTAACATTATGTTTTACAAAAATTCAATTAGAAGGCCAAAACTATTTATATTGAAAGTTTCAGAACTGTAGCCTTATTAGAAGTCATTAAAAAAAAATAATTAAAAATATTAACTCAAATTTTAACATTCTATTTTCCAAAAATCTAATTAGAAGGTCAAAATTACTTCTGTTTAAAATTTCAGAGCTCCATTTCTATTGGAAGTCACGTAAAAATATGTCAAATTAAAAAAAATAATCCAAATTTTAACATTATGTTTTTTAAAAATTCAATTAGAAGGCCAAAACTACTTATGTTGAAAGTTTCATAGCTGTAGCCATATTAGAAGTTATTTTGTAAAAAAAGAAAAGTTCATTAAAAATACTAATTAAAATTTTAACATTGTTTTCTAAAAGACCGAAACTACTTATGTTGAATATTCCAGAGCTGCAACCCGATTTAAAATCGTGGCGTCTGACCTGTGGCGACCTCAAATAACAGACAAAGCTTCTGTGCATGGGAGTACTCTTTTGCACAGCGGTAAAGTATCTCTCTCGAGATCCAATGGTCTCGGGATCGAGACACGTCGCCCGCAACGAAAGCTGCATACGCTTTAGATCTTTGTATACCGTAGTGTGCTTTTTAAATGCTTACTAAAACACTTGATGGTTATAAACCTTAAACTAACTCTTAACATTATGCCGTTCGGTGACTCCACGTTGGTGTCCTGCGAATCGGGCAAATAATGGGCGACATCTCGAAAACGATCGAGCAAATGCCGGCAACGCCTCGAAAGCTATCGGGAAAATGCCAGCAACACTACAAAAACTATTGGGACGGAGAAGTAAAGCTTGGCGATTTAAGATATCCCGAAAAAACGCCGGTGACAGTGGCGAAATGATCTGAACTTCTGAACTAATCGTACCGGTGCCAAAAGAAAAAATAAATAAAAACCTGATTAGACGTGCGAACGACATAGTGCTAATCTACGTTTTACATGCTTTCATGCACGACGTTACCTTTTTTTCCCTACATTGTGCAAGAAGGCTAAGGAATGTATGAAATTATATTTGGAAACTGTGGGACGTCCTCCTACAATCTACCAATTAATAACGCACGTGGTATCAGCAGTTATTCAACGAATTCATCAGTCACTGGTCTGTGCAAGGCACGTTTGAACATGAATGCATATGCGTAACTGGCGATTTCGAAGGGGGTGATCGGTAAATTGGATTCCGTTGGAAAATAAATGGAAATGTTTTCATAAAAAGACTCTATTTTCAAAGAAAAAGGGCAGGGAGATAGTGCCGCCCTTCGAAAAACGGCTTGGATGATCGCTGATTTTATAAAATGGAGGATTACTTAAAAAAATTTAATCATGATGTGCCGATGCATGAATACACGCATGAGGTTAATTCTATGGGGTGAAATTTATTTTCAATGCGTGTTCACGCATTTTAGCGAACGCCTTTTATGTAACTTCTGAAATATGTATCGCAAAAGTTACAGTGATTCACCACATAACCAATAAAAGTAGAAAACAGAAGAAGTTCTCTTGAAGAAAAATGTTCAATCCTCTTCAGTTCAGATTCAATCAAGCTCTATGAGTGCGACATCATTGGTGGAAGCCACAGACCTAAAGAACAGAGACCGCCTATTTTTGACATCTTGAGCAAACTTACGTTTCTCTCGCGTTTTTTCTTGTAAATAAAAAAACGATTTTTTTCCAAAAATAGTCGCCAAATATTTCAAAAAGTAACAAGATTAGCTGAAAAGGTAGTTTTTAGGAGAATTTTGACGAAAAAAGTTGCCGTAGTAGCCTCGAAAATAGTCGCCTGTGGCAGCCCTGACAATGTAGTGAACATAATTCCATTTATCAACCACTCTATTATTATTTTTTTTTTCTATTTCGCTAGTTAAATGTAAATGGTAAGTTTGGCCTCTTGTCCTGTTCCCTGTAAGGTACTTTTAAATCTAAAAATCACCTCATTCGATAAATTTAAACTAAATCAAATGTCTCCTTTCTTCCAGTGTATACATTAAGATGTAATAGTATTTGATTAATCCTAACAGCCTATTAATTTTTCTACTTACTACCTTACAATTTTAGTGTTCAGTGCATCACACAAAAATTAAGTTAATGCACTAAAAGTAACACATTTTTCTTCAAAAAACCTGAAAAATTTCTGATTTTGTGAAGGAGACTCAAAATGAGAACTAAAAATTTTTTGTCTTGATTATTGTGATCGCTACTTTGAAATTTGTACTGTTTAGTATTGAAAGTTTAATTGATGTGTTTATTGTGGTTTTGAATTTCATAGCTTGAACGCATTAACTTGTTACATTTAGTGCCACTTCAAAAAGTCGAAGAGACACTTCAATGTGTATATATATTAGCTTTTGACGCTTTGTACTTCTGAAAAAGGACTCGCTTTAAAAGGAAGTTCTAGTAAGTATCCTTTCCTTAGTAATGAATGTTTCAGCGAGCATGTGCTTTTATGTCAATAACTTTTCAGCGAGCGAAGCAAGCTTGGTTTTGCATAGCAATGAATCTTTCAGCGAGCGTTGCAAGCCTGTTCATGAAGCGCCAAAAACTGGGACCTATACAGCAATGACAGGTCTCTGCAATTTGGGGCCATGCAGCTAGTAATTAATAAAATTCTAATAATTAAGTAGTTTTAATAATATATTTTATTAACTGATGGGAGTGATTGATATTTGAATGTTGTTTTTTTGTAAATGTTAAGGAAGGCTAGTATATTGAAAAAAAAAAAAATATATATATAGAATATGAAAAATCAAAAAAAACTTCTGTTCCAGACCAGTCAATTTTTAAAAGACATAGATCGGCCCGATGATTGCCCCTATGGTCAGTATGCCACTGTTGATGCATTAAATGTTAAAATATGAATACTAGTCTATTAATTAACTCAAAAGTTAAAACATGTGTTTTAGGAGCTATGGTAAGTAGTACACTTATTTCTAAACAAACTGTTTTAACACTGTAACTTGAAGTATCAAAGTCGCATCTTTACATCAATTTTATAAGGAAATATGTTTACAAAACATGTCAACCAGTTTTTGTCATTACCCTATCCTATCTAATCCAACTGAGAATAATACTGACCAAAATCCCACCAACCATTCAGGCTGTAGGCCTGATGGTTTATGTTTTGAGCACCACCAAATGCAGAACAAAATTCTAGTGATTTCAGAATAATGTTCTCTATAACGTTCAGAATAATGTCCATGAGTTCTCAAAGTAATGTTTGCACTTGTTTCTGAATTCAATGTTAACAATTACTATTTTTCATACACAAACAGGGGACAGCACAATGGCAAAAAAATCAGGCTCTCTATATATATATAGTAAAAGCTAAGTTGTGAGGGGAGTTGAAAATTGTTCCAACTCCTTCAAGAACTTAAAGGTTCTGCCACTTAGACTTCGGATTTAGCAAACATTGCTGGGTCCTAGATAAGTGTTTTGTAACACTTGAAATAAACAATCCCTTTTATCCTCCCTCACAAGCTTTACTTTTTCTTAGGTTAAAGCAATTACTGGTTATAAAAAATACTAATAAAAACACTAGATATCATTTTAAGACTTAAGTTCAGTTCAATAATATTTAAGATGTCTTGATGCACATATTTAATATTTCAATGTATTTGTACACTCTTGTGGAAGTTGAGCTATTTTAGTTTATTTTACAAGAATCAATTTTGTTCCAAAAATTGGTTTAGGGATAACAGTAATTTCAGTACAAACAATGTTCTATTGTTCTTCGTAGTAGGTCTGACAGTAATTTTGTATTTATCAACACATAGTTATTGAGGGAGAAAAGTTAAAACTTCTCGGGGGAACACATTTCAGATTGTACTTTAGAAGAACCAATTAATGTTTAAAAGGAACTGAACTAGTATACTTTGTCTAAGTCTGGCCGGAATTGATTACAGTTAGTTTGAAATTTAGTTATAATTTGTCCAATACAATTTGTGTACGTCTTTCCACATGAAAATGTAATTATCTTTGGGTTTCAAGATTATTTTGAAAACCTTAAAACAAATTAATCAATTTACATTGATTTATTGTAATAAAATTCAAAGGTTAAAGACAAAATACACATAGAACATATCTTACTGTAAGTATTTTTAATAAAATAACATGAATTTAAGTGAAAAACAATTTTTAAAATCGCAAAGTTATTGATGAGGCAAATTGCTTTGCATTTTTAATCTACATTTTGATAAACAGAATACGAACTAATTTAAACTGTTCATGAAGCTTATACGTGTTACTTAACTTGCATCATAAGTTAGTCCACTTAATTCAATTGTCGAACCTGAATAAATATAGGGAAACAAATTTAAGTTAAATCTAAGTTTAGCTTTTCATCAGCATAGTAAACAAAGTGAATGAACATTTGCTTTGAATTTGTTTTTGCAGCTATATTATAAAGAACTTTTTCTAAATGTGAATAAAGTATGCAACACTCTTAAAAGAAATAAGCCATGCAAATGCCAATGTTTAGTAAATATCTGAAATAGCAAAGTAAAGTAGCGCCGACCAAACGGTATAGTGGTTAGCGTGCTGGCTTTTAGACCGCGAGGTTGCGGGTTCGAGTCCCGCGTAGGCATGGGTGTTTGTAAATGTATGTTGGCTTGTCTAATGACGAAAGTTTCGGCGCATTATAGCCCTCGTGTTGCTGACGGGGCCAGATAATCTGAATACAACCAACCAACCAAAGTAAAGTAGCATTCACAGCTATTATGGGATAAAGGAATTGCTCTTTAGTAGCTGCCAGTTACAAAAAAAGAACTGTACAAAGGTATTAAAGTGGTTGCAAGAAAGAAAAAATTCATGCACTTTGTTTGCCACAATTGCATTCTAATTCTGGAAACTGTCATCTGGATAAAGCGGAATAACACTGTCATATTTTGAGCTCATGATCACAGGCAAGCAAATTCAGTCCTGCCCAACCAAAAACTGGCGAGTTCAATAACAGAGGATGTCATATGTAAAAGTCGTTGTGGCCTCAATGTTCTCTCACTGATGTGATGGAGTTAGAGGTGCTCGCTCAGTCTTACGAGGCAAAATTGGCTGTTAAGCACTTAGAATGTGGCAGTGGTAGGTACCAAGAGCCTAGCTATACAAAAAAAAACTGCTACAGAATACATTTACACAGAGATACATTTTTCAAATATTTAAACTAACAAAACGCATGCAAAATAAAAAAAAAATAAAGAAAACAAAAAGCAGACAAAATCGGGTAAACAAAAAGCAGACAAAATCAGGTAAACAAAAAGCCTCTATCATTTATGGATTTTAATTCATATAAAACATTCCAAAACATTATCCATGTAAAGGATTTAGTAAAAACTTCACACTTATCATTAACAAAGCATACCTTCTGCAAGGGAACAAATCAAGTAAAGTGAAAATTAAAGTTACAAAAACAAAGTGCAACAACTGACAATGGATTTTTCTGTTTTCTCGTACAAGGTTTATTTTATGAGCAAAGAAAATTATTTTTCATGTATTTTTTTTGTTATTGCAAGTACAGTTCTCATTTGTTGCCTAAGATAAGAGTAATTTAAAAACATAACATGGGAAATAATTTAAAAACAGATATAATTGAATAGGAATAACCAAGTAAAAAGTTTCATGAAATGCCATCTGAACAAAATTTTGTAGTTATGCTACTATACCAATTGCAATTTAGACAGTAAATGCTATTTGCAGTTTGAAAAATGAAGGATGTTAAGTAAAAATTGATTCCAATAAAAGATAACTTTTTAAATCTAGTTAAGAGTATTTATTTTTATTTTAGAGCATTAATTAGGCAAAAAAGTTATGTACTTTTGAAAAATTTAAGAAGGATTGTACTAAAACTTAAGGATCATATTGAGGATGTATGCTGAGTGATCCAGAGTAGGATATGCTTGAGAAAAGCAATATATATGGTAAAGGTGTAAAATGTTTTATTCCTGATCACAACAATTAAAGCTTTTAAATATTTAGCATGAAGTGTTGTATCCATATGTATACAACAATTCTGAAAAACAATCTGAATTTAACAATTTTTTTTTCTTAATTAAACTTTGTAACTCCAAACTTACCCTTTACTTTTTAGTTGTAATAATTAGCATTTTTGTCTGAAGGCTAATTTATGTTATACAACTTTAAATCGAAATTATGATAACATTTGTCAATAAAAAGACAAATCGAAAACGTTTCTGAAAACATTACAGAAAACTTTTAAAGCGACTTTTGATATAGGTACATAAGACAACAAGAGAATGAACAAACTTAATATTTAGTAACAAGGCAGCATCAAAATGAACTTAGACCCTATGCTTTATTAAACTGCATTAAAAAAATCGCAATTTCTATGATACATAGTAAATCAAACCAGCAAATGGGTAGTTACAGATCACTGACAATAGTTACAAATTACTTATCAAGTAAATACAATTCAAAGAATTTACTAAATCATTTAATAACATTTCATAAACATCCTTAACAGAACAAAACAATGATTAGTAAAATAGGATTTAAGTATAAGGATTGAAAAGTGAGAATTTAAATGGTTAAAAAAAAACATCCATATTAGTTGTATTTTCAAAACTGCCATACTTTTAAAATTTAGGCAAACATCTCTCGTGATTTAGTCCGATTTAAAAATACTCATTTCAAATTTTGTCGACACAGGCGAAAAAACCGCGTCAAGATGCAATTTGAATTAAACGCGCCGAACATCTGTAACCAGTAAAGTACATTTTTTTTTTGACAACGCCTGTTGATGGGTAAAATAAAAACACAAATGGCAGCTGCAACCTTCCCTCCTTTTTTGAACCATGAGCGCGGAAACCAGCAAAAACTACGTTGGAAACCCACGGTGGAAACCACGGTTTAGCAGCTTGAATAAACACAGATTATTATTGGTTGCATCGACGACCCTCGGAAATACTCGAGCACCAATGAGGCTGCGCAACGATACCCGAACATTGCCGAGTAGTTTGTGTTCATACTGTTCGGTATTATTCGGATGACAACGTGCGAGGAACCGAAGAAAACAAACGCTCCGTTTTTCTATGAGGACAAAGTTGAAGCGAGAAATCCCAATCGCCATTTTTGCAATCGAGCAAAGTGTTGTTTTTAATTTGTAACAACATGAGTATTGCTGCTCTTTTACAAGCAGCCGAATTTTTGGAAAGAAGAGAAAGAGGTAAGTTACGTGTGATCACGAGATTGATTTCATGTGATTTAAATTCGTAACTATTTGATTCAGCTTCAGGGGTTGTGTCGAATCAGCTGATTTTGACATAGCCATGCCTGGTTGTTGTTGTTTTTATAAACGATCCTCTACCTGAATTTTTTTTTGATTTTTTAACGTCTATTTATTTTCAGAAGCCGAACATGGCTACGCTTCCTCGATGCCTATACAAATCGAGATTACTCATCGTCGAAAACCAAAATCTAAAAAATCTCAGGGAAACAGGTACATGTGTCAAATTTGTATTTTTAGTTATTTAACTTTTTTAGCACTATGAATCGTTCAAGAATGTTTATTTGCAAAATATCTATACTATTAATATAATCTCTTGTGTTTTATTCCCAGAAAATTTACGAAATGGATAATTTGATTGTCATCTGTCAAATTCATTTCCCATGGAAAATTAAGTCATTAAAAATAAAAATTGTTATCATATTCTTACATTTATTCATTGATAAGGGATAATTAATTCCGAATCTTTAAAATATTCGCATCTTTAAAATGATTGCAAATTTTAGTCGAAGCGTTGGTAGTTTGCAAACGCCAACATAGATGGCCATTGACAGCTGATAAAAGAAAAAATAAACAAAACACGCAAAGAGGGGAAATGACTTTAGATTACGATTTCGCTTCAATTTCCTAACATATTTTGATAATTGTGTTTCTTTTATTTCGAAATCTTTCTTTTAAAACGTGAAATAAGTAGTTTGACAGGTAGCTGTCAAACTCTTGTTTGTTTACAAAGTTTGACAGTTGACTCCCATTAGTAAACAAAGCAATTTTTACAAACACGTTGTGTTTTTTTCTTAATTTCATTTTTGAAAACTACTTACTTTCTTTTGTGCAGTTCTTTGCTTTTTTTATTTTGATATTTTTCACAAAATATTTTTTTTAATTAAATGCAAATTATAAAATTGCTAATTTTTTCCCTGTTGCATTTTGATGATTGAAAAATTATTTTTTCGTTTTTAGCATAATTTTGATTATTTTTTTTCTTGATGTAAAGATTAATATTATGTTGATATTGAGAATTAAATTATGGATATTTTTTTTCAGATCAACTCACAATGAGCTAGAAAAGAATAGGTAAGTTTATAATTGGATACTAAATTAAAGTTTAATTTTCTCTTTAATTTTCTTTTAATTAAATCTTTAATTTCTATATAGATTTGAGATTTATATGGCACTAGTTTTCTTTCTATTTATATATTTAAAAAAATTCTATTGTTTCTGCAGGCGAGCACATTTAAGGAACTGCCTTGAAAAGTTAAAGGAACTTGTTCCTTTAGGTCCAGAGTCAAGTCGTCACACCACTTTAGGTCTTTTGACCAAAGCCAAAGCATTTATAAAGGTAAACTTTTAATTAAAATTTCTGCATTGATGTCTTGTTTTATATTTTAAAATTCAATGAAAGGACCCATTTTATACTCTGACAGTTAATTTTTTCTTTAAAAAACGAATATAAGCTGCAGCTTTATTTAGTACCACACATTATTAATAAAAAAAAAAAAAAAACTACTATCTTTTAAAAATCAATTATAAAATTACTTTTTTTTCTTTAAGCTAACATAAACTAGCTATGTGCTAAATTTAAATAATTCAAATTGTTCCCTGATTATTCAAGTTTAATAATTATTTGGATGGACTGCTAAAGATATCAAAGTTATTCTATAAATGTTTCATTTCTTTACCTTTGGCTACAAAAAACTAAAGACAGTGTAATTTTACAGTGTAATATTTATGATGTTATCTGTGCATATATTTAATTTGGATTTGAAATATATTTGAAAGGCATCTCCTATATCCTCCTCAAAGGAATAAGAATTTAGTGAAAATGCATAATGCCATTGAAGTGTGTAATGCTTGAATGCATGTGGTATGCTTGATACTGGTGTTGTAATCTCTTTATTCCAGGTGCATAGCCAGGGGGAGGGATATGGGGATATTTCCCCTCCTGAAATCTTTCAGTTTGCTATTCGAATTCAAAAACCATAGTTTTTTTTTTTTTTTTTTTTTAAATGGTTGATTTATTTTAATTGTTTTTAAATTTGTAAACATACACGAGAAAAAAATATCTGTAACTAATTATTTTTAGGATTAATAACTGATTATTCTTATGATTTATTGAGTTATAAATTTCATATCCCCTTCCAAAAAAAATTTCTGGCTATGCCCCTGGTTTATTCAGTTGAGATTTATAAAAAGTATTGGTTATATTTTATTTGAATTTGATTTAACATACTTTTATTCAATAATAGAAAAATCACATCCTTGTTAGTCTGTTCACTGGTAGGGAAATATTTCTCTTGTTAAGAGGGGAAAACCTCCCAAACATCAGCCAGACAATCAAAGCAACACTATATATCACAATCATCATTGTGACTACTTGATTTTTAAATCGAAGAGCTGACTTTGTTAATCAAACTCTGGTACTCTCTTAATTTTATCTTGAAATATGCTTCTGAGTCATTAGTTTGACAAATGACACAGAACATGATTTATATATTTATAAGAACTATTGCTTTGTTATAAATACAAAACAAATTTTATATAATATAAAGGTACTTAATTATTAATACTTTGTTAAAATTCGACCACTTTTTGACTGTTGTTTAGGATGGCAAATACTATTTAATGAAAGGCAAAAAGATTTTCTCGATCTAGAAAAAAAATCGGAAAATTAAAATTTTTTTTTTAAAAAATAGTTTGGATATTTATGCAGTAAATGTGTACCAAATTTTATTAAAATTATTTAAGCAGTTCTTATGTTTCAACTATAGACGTTTTGAACAGACCGACATGAAAGTCATTCAATAAGACTTCTGTTTGAGACTTTTGATATACTGGAAATTTAAAATTAATGAAAATAAAGTTCAGAAATATTCAATTCAATAATTTATTGCTGAAAGCATAGTTGTCCACTTTTGAAATTGTTTCTCCTATATTAAAAACTCTGTTTCATAAATAGTATCACTAATTTTTATTGCGAGTATTTGTTTTTAAGTCTTGGGCATTATTTTTTAGAGCACCTAGATTGAGGTAAAATAATGAAATTGCCAATTTAACCTACTGCAGTGTTCTTCAATGTTACCTTGTGAGGTTTTCAGGTTGAAGGCAATCTTGATATGTATGGAATATTGGTTTAATGAACAATAATTGTTAATGTGTTAAATGTGAATTCGACAGAAAATATTATACATCAAGAACAAGGTCATGATTTTTAGAAAAGTTTGTTTTGTAAACTCTTGTTTTTACACATGGTCATTGGAGCATCGTATTGGCGATAGGTGAATTCTTAAGAAACTTGAGAGTTGGCTACGTTCAAGGCCAAACCTAGGATTTTATTTTGGAGGGGGAATTCTCTATAGTAAATTAAAATTCTTAATAGGAGGGTTGGGAGAGTCTTCCCTCAGCAGGGTCCAGGGCGTAGTCCTGGAAGCTGACGTAATTTTAAAATTGTATTACAATTTCTCAACACTCTTACTTACAATTTTTATATAATTATTAGACCCCCCCCCCCTTGTGGACCCATTACCCTTCTCTTTCTCTTATATATGCTATAGCTAATATGATTAATTTAAATATGCATAATAACCTCGTATTATGTATAATAATATCCAAATTAGTCATATTAGCAGGGTTGTTCTCTTATCCGACCTTTAAAACTTCCTTTCATTGAGACTGCTCCTTCATAACCTTGGCCTAACATATTTTTACAATTTATACTAAATGGTTGTAATTATTTTTAAATAGTACTTGCTAAGCCTTCTCCAGTAGTGTTGTTAGCTATCAAGAAACACAGGCAATCTTCTATGTTTATGTAATTTTCTTTTTTTTTTATCCACGTTTCTTGCACGTATTGGCATCTGTTATTGTCGTGTGATATTTGCAGTTTCACCTGCTAAAATGAAAATACTTGCAGCATCATTTTTTCTTTTCAATAATTTTTTTTTTAATTATCTCATTGCAGATTGTGATAATCTTATTTTGAATTTTGGTACTAAAATACAAAGCATTTAAAGTTAAATTTGTTTAATAGTCAATTAAATTTTTAATTTTACACTTCATTGCATTCTCATGATAACCTTTCAATTACCATCTTTTACTGTTGGTTTTTTACCATCATCACCATTTAATGATATTGGCTGCATTAAGACTGATTATTGAAAATATCAATTGCATCTTTCCAATTAATAAAAGGTTCACCAACTAAAGATTTGAGTTTTTGATCTGTTTCCATTTGTTGAAAACACATAGGATTTTTCTGGAATCCAATATAAATTCAAAAGTTTAAATTTAATTTCTTGATCTAAAGTATTAATTTTTGAAACCCATATCTAAAATATCTTTTGAGAGAGATTTTAATGCAAAAACCAAATTTAGAGTATTTTCTTCAAAACTATTATTGTTTAATCTTAATTGAACACTGACTCACTGACTGTCTCTTCATTGGGCTTTGTTAATTCAGAATCTTTCACTGAATTCTCATTCTTTTGTCTCTTTGTTATAAAATTGGAACAATGATGTTTGGGAACTAGACTGCTTGGACATGATCTGACCCAATTTAGGAACAACTATTGACTTTTATTCATTTATGAAGATTTGAACCTATAAAGTAAAATTTTTTTTTTAAATTGTACTTAAAAAGTATCATAAAATGGAGTTAACTCCTGTGAAACTTAAGTTTGTATAAAAAAAACACAAAAAAAACCTTGAAATAAGTTATAAATTATGAACTAACAAGCTGGAATGACCCTTTGTACTGGTTAGTGAATAAGAAACAAACAGTATAAAAATAGATAAAAAAACCAAGTTTTTTGCAAGACCCAAAAAACAGCACTGGAAGGTTATTATACTTTGATTTTGTAGGTGTTTTATTCGAACTTGCATATCGTGTTTATTTATCAAAATATTTTAATATTAAAAAATATAGTATGATTTTGTACTGATTTGCATTTTATATTATGCACTGAATACTTTTTAAGTTTCAATACTAGTTAAGTAAAATCCTGAGGCTATGAATTTTTTATATGACAAAATAATTTTTCTCATTTATAAACTAAATTCAATGATAGCCAAATTAAATATCATAAATAAATCCAATAATTCACACTTACCAACTTTTCTGGTCTCAACACATTTCTAACATAAAACAAAGAACATACTAATTGAAGACAAACATTAAGAACTTTCTTCTCCATCTATGAGTTTCTTTCAAGTGTAGGCGTACATGTGATGGTATGTTAGTCAATGGTTAGTAGCAAAACGGAAGCTCGTTACTATGAATAGTAGATAAGATAGGTCACTTACTGGTAACTTGATTCCCTGGCCTATTAGTAATTTGAAACCACGAAAGCCATATAGAAAATTCATTGATTTTCTGTTGGGGGAGAATGTGGAGCTCACTTTTGGAACTAATTTAACATATCAATTCAAATGTGAAACACATAGAACAAAATCTTTCATGGTTTTTATTTCGGGGAGGGGGGTCAAATCCATGAAATCCTCCCTAAGGTACTGCCTTAGCTACATTTATATCTTTAAAAATATCTCCAAATATATAATAATTGCTATGATTTAATTTTTTTTATTTATTTTCAATTTGCTTACAAACTTGAAAAAAGAATGTATCTGCTTTCACCTAGGGCAGTGGTTGGCAAACTTATTTAGTCAAAAGAGCTACAGATCAGCAGTGGATTAGGATTTTTTATGACAACCAATTTATTTTTCAAAAAAAGTATTTTTAAGTGTGTTCTACATCAACATGACTAACAACCTGCAAATAGTCAAAATCGATTCAAGGTAGAGCTGCATACATGTAGACTCGCGAACCACACTTTGCTGACCACTGACCTAGGGCAACAAAAATAATACATAGTAACTCTACTTTAGATTATGATGCTAGGCTAAAGGATCTAAATATGTTTACATGTTAGGATATGAAGTACTATATAGGGGATTGGATTTGGGTGTTTAAACTTGTCAGTCTGAGTGATTTAAATTGTTTAAGGTGCTTTTCAGATGGTAGGGTACAAAGTTTTGTACACAAGTTATCTTTGTAACAGAATTTTTAGAGTTAACTGTGATATTCTATTTAACAACTATCTTTCTGCATGATTAGCCAGTGAATTCTTTAAGAAATACTATTATGTATTTCAATATATATAAATAAATATAATTTTTAATTTAAATCAAATAAAACTACCTTACAATATTTTTTTACTATCAGATTAGGATTTCTTGCCATTTTTAGAATATTTTTACAATTTTTACCTAACTTTTTCAAGTAAAGAAATAAAGTGTGTTACATTTTTCTTCAGAAACTCGTGTTTTCATAGTGAAAATACAGTGTGAGGCATAAGTTGCGAATTCCAATTCATCAAAAATTCAAAACCAAATTGAAACAAATTTATTTTACTCGAAACATATACTAAAACATCAAAGAATCCCGATAAATGTTGATAATCCCCCCTCCCCCCCCCCCCCCACACTCTCTCGGCAACAGCACTCTGTATGATTAAGCATAATTCTGAAGATTTTTATCAACATCTAATTGGGATTCTTTCTATTTCTTCTGTAATTCATTGCCTTAACTTGTCCAAATTAGCGAGTTATTTTGAAGTTTGCAGAAAGAGTTTGCGCATAAATAATTACAGACAACGAAAACTCAGTGAACTTTGAGCATTTTTTAATTTTCAACTCATAAATTAGCTCGGAGAATGAATTGCTTGTACTGGTGAGTTCTGCCCTTTTCTCATTTTAAAGAAAATCAGTCAGTATTGCCACTCGCGCAATTCCAAATCTCCTATTATTTTTTTGTTGCTATGCATTTAAACTCCGGGTTGCTCGACTTATGCCCAACCCTGTACAATATTCTTTCTAAGTCCTTACAAGGTCTTGTTAAAGTAGCACTAGAAAAGAAATTTGCCCTAGAAAGATTTTGGAAACAATTTGAAGTTAGCACCATTTCACTCTAAGCTGATGATATTGCAGTTTACATATAACAGATTAGACGGTTAAAACATATTGTTCGAACAAACTTAACACTTCAAATCCCAAGCCGCCTTAACTCGCCTTGCAGAAAAATTCCCAGCCAGTCGCCTTTTGGTCGGGCCCAGGAGGGATACAGATATTTCAAACTGTGGAGAATTTTCCCAGCTGTAGTTGTTTGAAGCGTGACGGTCCTCAACAATAAAGGTGAGACATGGGTTCAGAGTACTCATTGTTAAACTGCCCCACCCTTTGGACACTGAGGAAGATAGTCAGAATTTTTCTTGTATGCGAATCTTGTCAAGTACATAGCGATGGTGTTTCTTTCATTGATAAGATGCCGACTAAATACTCCGACATATCAAATAGATCATTGGCGGCCAGTGATTGAAAATGCTAGTGCAGCCAGAAACATTTGCCCCCCCCCCCCTACACACACACCACACACTTTTTTGATTAGATAATAAATTATCTGGTGTTGAGAAGTCCATAACTACTGTTGGACAAAACAAAAATTTTGATTGAAAGGCCAGACAGTATCTAAGGTATTACATTGTAGTAAATAGTTTTAAAAAGCTGATCTGCATTGGGGTTTTTGAAAATGGCTCAAGTTGGACGATCTTAAATGGTTCATAAGCCTGTAGTTGGTGTTTTTTTTATAAATTTATTGTACTAAACTTCAATATTTAAAATACTAATCAGTATTTCATGTAATGCATTAAATTCTGTAAATAGTAATTTATTCTCTGGAAAAGTTTTTCTAATGTCTCCTGTGTAAATTATTCACATGTTTTGAGTAAAATGTCTGTTTATTTCAAATAGAAGATTTTGGTTGATCCATAATTTTGTTCAAGAACATTTAGGTTATGAATCATGACATACAGTATAACTAATTTGAAGTATGTCTTTTAACTCCTATGAACCCCTTATGCAATGTCGTCACTGTACAAAATTGTCAGTAACAGTATTTATAAGCTTTGGTCTCCTGACTCTTACCCTGTGGTCCACCCTGGAGAAGAAACCTTTCAACAGCATTTTTAAAAAAAAATTAATTCAGATTTTTTTAGTTGAATGAAACTAAAATTTGAATTCTGATGACTTTAGAACATTTTGTTAATATTCAATAACTAGCACTACTTGCCAAGTATGCTAAAGCCAAATTTTGTATGTGACAGTATATATATCTTTTGTACTTTGAATTCCTATTTTAACTTTAAATCTATATGGTTTGAATACAGGATGTTTTTTAAAAATGGTAGTTTTCTTTAATTTGGTTTTTTGAAATCATGTTAAATTAAAATTATAAAAAATTTAGGTGTCTCATTATTTATGCTTTTAATTTTTTTAATGATGTATTGAAAGAAATAGAAATCTATTGTTTTCACCTTTGCAAGTTATTTAGTACAAAAGAATTATGGATTGTATAATAATATTTAGACTAATATAATAAATTTAATATGAAATTGTGATTAAAAAAAAATCCCTTGCATGTGTCAAGAAATAAAGGCTATTTTTTAAGTGGATTGGCAACTCTGATCATTTCTACTTACCCAAATCAACAGTTGCTGAACAGTTGAATTGAAATTAATATTTGTGGTGCTGCTTAAGCATTTAAAAATAATAGTAAACAGCGTGCTTAAGGAACAAATGAAGACATAGATGAAAGTTTTGAAAGGTATAATGTTAGATGAAATATCGAAAGGTATCGTAGAAGTAGCCCAACTTGCATTGGAAGTGCTTTAAAAAATATAATTTAAGTTCCCCTAGTTCTATGCATAGTGCTCTGGCCTCACATGCCAAAGGTGCCGGATTAGTATCACGGCTTAGCCATAGATGTTTGTTGTGGTTCGGAAACCACGTTAAGCTGTAGGTCCCGGCCTGATTAGCCATCATTGTGCATACAAATAGGTTGTTGAGCGTACAAACCAACCAACCTAGTTCTATGCAAGAAGTTCTTACTGTTTAGCCCACCTCTGAGAAAAAATGCTTCTGAGGAATGTACAAAATGTGTGAATGACTACAATAACATTAAACTTTTGTGCTTTCCTATTGATTATGACAAAAAAAAAATTATTTTATGTTGGAACTTTTTCTGAAGGTATCTATTATTTTAGAGAGTATGGTTCGAGATGCGAACCAATTAGGGTTAAGAAGCAACCCTAATTGGTTCCCATCAGGGATTGGCAGTCACGAGCAAGCAGGGAGAAAAATCTCCTTGTTTAAGGAAAAGAAAGTGTAAAGTGATTTTTTAATACCTATATTCAAAAAAATCTTCAAAACAACCTTCAAAATTTTGTTGTTTTGAAATTTTAAAATCGATAAAAATCTTTTGCTCCTATAAATTCTTATAAAATGTGAAAAATAAGTTAAATAATACTTATGGAAATCAGACTTATTATTTAATAAATAGGTCTATAAGCAATCTTACTTAAATTACCTTTTTTTATAAATTTAGGTTATAAAATACTGACTTATAAATTGTGTCATCAACTGGATTCATGGTATAAATTTTCAGTCATACGACCATAGCTCTATTCCATTGTATCTCTTAGTCCACTTTCATTAGTGTCATAATAGTATAGTTAAATGAGTTATACCTTTTTATGAGTTTACTTATTTTATTTAAGTAGGAAAAATATGGTACTTTATGACTTAGTTGCCATTTGCTGTGCAATGGATGTCTGTTCAATGTTTCATCTAGAATTCTAATAGAGTTGCGATTATTATATCTGCGGATTCTTACAGAACATTCAAGTAGAATTTTCTATATCTTTTTTTGAGGAAAAGAGTTCAATTAAGTTTTTTTTAAAAATTAAAATATTTGTAATTATTTTTATTTGCTTTTCTTAACTTTCTTGTAACCTTTTATCCTAAATTCCAATTAAGTTTTGCCAATGTCTTAACAGAATCAAATAAAACACATAATTACTTTACAAGACATTTATTTCATTCATTTGCAAATTAAGTTTAAATTTCTTTCTTGGCTACAGCTATGCTCATATGGCTTCATCATTGCAGGTATAGTGTTGGTATTATAAAGCTATACTACCTCCACCTTAATGGACATTTTTATTGATTTGGATATAAGTAAGATTGCATTTTCAAAGGCTTTACAAACTTTTCTAAGACATTCTCAGATGGTATATTTGACTTTTCAAAAAATTAACTCATAAAAACCAAGTTTTTGCTATCCTTTATATGTATTGCCAACTTTTTTGTGCTACTTATTTAAGCAATTTTAAGTTCAGATTGAGTTTTCATAGTGCTTGACCTTCAAGAACAAAACCACCAGTTCTTCGCCATTAACTAATTTTTTTGCCCCCAAAATTTAATAAAATGAATTGTCATCATCAACGAGTATCGATCAAGTTTCAGCTCGATTAGAACGGCAAGTAGGTAATAATTCCTCCAAATTATTACTAGGAGTGTGTGTGTAAAAGTGGTCTCTTAGTTGACAGCCCCCAAAACTTGATAAATTTCATTGTCATCATCAATGAATCTATCTGTTAAGTTTATGCTTGATTGGATGACAGCAAGTGGGTAAATTAGCCTTCCACAGGTTTGTAAACAAATACAATTGAAGTTCATATAAAGGATTTATAAAGAGATATTTACCTAAATTAAATTTTGATTAACTATAAAAAAATTACATTTTTGTCAAACAAATTTTCATTAATTTTTGCTCTGGTCACATGCTGAGTTTCCTCAATTTTTGTGCATTTAAACGTCGAAATTTGACAGCTTGCGTAGAGTTTCATTGACGTGTGACTTATGCAGTAGAAAATAAACAGCTGTACCGACTCTTCACTGATGACTCTCAGTAGTCTGAATCGTGTTTTAACAATATTCCATTAGTATAGCCTTTGTATAGCTCTTGAAGGAGAAAATTTCCAATCCAACTAACCAACCAAACTACTTGATTTTTTTTTTCTTTTTTAATTCTATGTTTTGGAAATAAGAGGTGGGAAACAGGTATTTTCTGACTGTAAATTATATTTTGTCTTCTTGTTTGTAACTATATTTTGTGCCACACATTGCAATTAAATATTTTTTCCCTCAAACATGAAATTAAAATTAAAAAAAAAAGTTATACTTTGTCGAATTTTGGGTAAGCTAGCTGTGTGACAATAATTTAAAAACCAAAATTTTTTATGTCTAATACAGCATCCTTGCTCATGGAAGATGAGATCCTGAGATAAGTAGTCAGTCAGTGTATTGTTACAGGTTTTGATAGAGTTGAAAAGCTTAAGATGATTCTGGTATCTGAGCCTTCTTTGCTAGTCTGCTATCTAATATTTACTAAAAGCTGTAAAGATACAGGGATGGCAGTTATAAGACTTTTTATGGAAGTCAAACTCCAATCACCTTCAAGTTGATGTGTTTAAAAAATATCTGCATCTAAAGGGTTAAACATTTACCAATCACATTGTCTTTGTTTTTTATACTATATTTACAATAAATAAGTTAATCGTAACTTATAACTCCATGGTAAATATAGTGCCTATCTAAACATTTCTTTTAAAATGTTGTGTTCTTTAAGTTTTGAAAGACAGTGTTACTAGAGATTTTTCAGTGACAGTTTTAAATATTGTCAATTTAATTTTACTGACTAAATCTCTCTTTTTTTTTTATATATATATATAGACACTTGAAGAGAAAGATCGGAAGAATAGAGAACAAAAAGAACTCCTTATGGAGCAACAAAGAAGACTGAGAAGACGTCTAAGTGAACTGGGTCGCTTCAATGTCATTACAACGCACAAGAAAAGAAAGATTAGCGAATGTAGTTCTGGTACTTCTATGTGTACCAACTCATCATCTGCTTCCGAGACTGGTAAGGGTTTAAAACTTTTAAGATTAACAAAATGAATGTAAATTTCTAAAGTTGAACTGTATGTTTTAGAAGAGCAAATTTACCTATGTTTATGCGTTCTGTCTGGATGATACAACAGTTGTATTCTTGGAAACTACCCCCAAGGCTGGATGATGAAACATTTGTGTTTCTTGTCACCTTCATTTTAAACAAGGTTGTAGTTGAGAGAGAATGCAGGGGAAGAATGTTCCTTTACCTTTTTAGAAGGAGAAAGGGTATTTATTCCCTCTCCTAAAACAGATTGGCCACAGAACCTTTAAATCAGGGAAATGTCAAGGAACTTTCTGATTCTGGAAAAATCAGGAAAGTGTCAAGGAACTTTTAAAATTTAACGAAAATCAGGGAAATTTTCTTTTTTCTGAAGGTACTTTTCCCTGTTCATCCATATTTTGGGGCTATTTACACGGAGAATTGTGATGGTAATTGTTAGAAGTTTAATGTTAAGAATTATGTAAACTTTTTATTACCGCCAAACCTATTTTTAAAAAATTGGTATATTGTCTCTAGCATACATGTTTTATTTGATCACACATCTGGACAAGTTTGGGAAATTATGAAAAAAATTTGCCGTAAAATCTAGGAATTTTTTAGAAATTTTCAGAGAATTATCAGGGAACTCTTTTCCCTGAATTTTGTGGTTAAAAAAAAGTCTTTAATTATTGATTTTTTATTCTTCATTTGACACAAAACTCAACAATAAAATTTTTTGTTTTAAAGTTGCATTAAAAATTATTGTAAATATAATTGGTTTAAAAATTGTTGTAATTAATTTGTTTTATAATTAAAGAAAAAATCCCTAAAGAATTAGCATAAAAATATTTATTAGTTAACAGTTAAAAAATTAATTAAAAAAAAATGTATAAATATTTTTTTTTATCTTCAATTCTCTTAATACCCATTTTCTGTTTTAGGATAATGAATATATTATTCTTGTTGTTGATTTTGAATACCAATTTTCAACCTCCTTTCCTTCCTTAAAAAAAAAAAATCTTTAATGATCCAATCTAACATTCCCTCACCTTTTTATTTTACACTACATAACTGATTGACCTTTCACTAACACCACTCCAGGCTTTAACGGATTGTTCTTTCTTGGGCCCTCAGTCAGACCCCAACTGCCAAAACTTTCCAGGGTGTATAACAGTTGACACTATATTTGCATCATTTACATTTTTTTAAAATTCATAGACAAATCTGGTAGAGCAGGCCACGTAATGGTAAGCAGGATGAAATGCGTTAAAGTAGTTGTCAGCAATGTAGTTTTGCTGGCTTTGGATGAAAACTTTAAAAGAGTTAACCATGTTTGAAGCTATTTATTCAGAAGTATAAATTTATCTTTTAAAAGTTCATTTTATTAGTATTTTAGCGATGTTGTAATTCTTGGATTAATAATCTGACTCCATTTTTGAGTTTTATATAAATTTATTACACTTACATTTACTAAATAAACTCCAACATGCTAAGCAAAAAATATTCATGGAACACAAGTAATAAAAACAAAACTGATCGCAAGGAAAGTTATTTTTTCTGTCGCTATACAACGCACGAGACATCATCTCATCTCACGCCGATGGAGTTCAAAATGTCATACCAACAAGCTCGCGCCGCCACAGTATGTTTCCACCATTATATTCATATGACCTTTTTTTAATTCAGAATGTCTTTTTGGCCATACAGCCTGTTGCAGGCCAAAGCTGTCAGGCTCGGCTAGTTATTGTGATTCTCCAATGGTTTATTTTCATTGATTTTACATTATCTTTCACAACACAATCTATTAGAGTGAAATCTCCCTCTTTTCCTAATTTATTTGATTACTGGAAAAGTATGTTTTCTAATTGGATTTGTTTCATTTATCAGTAAATATGTCCCAACCATCTAAGTCTGATAGTTTTGCTCTAAATCCTCTTCCACATATATCACAAATTGATGCTCGAGTAGTTTAATTGTCAACCTTCATAAAGCTTAAAAATAATAAGTACAAAAAACTATGTTCCCGCCTTCTTCATAAATGTAGCAAATGTTCCAATAGCAATTATAAGTTTGATAAATAATATGTTTGATATAAATTTATACTTGAAATTATTTTAATGAACTGAAACTTGAAAAAATATTAATTTTTTTTATAAAAGCAATTGCTTTTCTTAAGGATCATTCTAGAAAAGTTAGTTAAGTATTTCTTCCTCTGGTTGCTTATTATTAAGGACCCTTAACTTCACATGATCAAGGTGTTTGCTTTCTTAAAGAATGTGCTCTCAGCCTTCCATCCATAAGTGCTAATAGTTTAAAAAAAAATTAAATCATGTTTGATGTTAGTGTTGAACACTGGCACTCTGGTTTCATAATCCAATAATTTTTATAAATTTTTTATATAAAGAAAAATACAGTTCATATATATTCTATTTTTTCTTTTTAGATGAAGTGGATATTATTGGTTACAATAGTAGCCAAAGTGATACCGATGACCACAGCAGTATCCAGAGTCTGACTAGTGATGGTGGTGTAGTCATCAGCACCAAACGACGTCCCGTGGATGAGCAAACAACCATCTAACACTGCCAGGTTTGTCGTCCTCCTCCGCTGATTAGCACAATAGACTGAGTCCAGATAGTTTTATTATAAAAAGAGGTCAATGATTTCTACCAAGTATATCTCATTGAAACCTATAGTTGAAAGGATGAAAAGACTGTTGACAAATATTTGTTATAGGTTGAAATCTAAACTTAAAGCTGCATATCGTCTGCAGCTGATGAGATATCCAGATTGTATGGTGATGGCTATTTTGCAATATGATTGCTGTTGAAATTTAAAGTATTGCTTAAACAGGGCATAAAATGCAACTTGTGTAAATCCTCATCTCATACTAATGCACATCCTTACATATTTCATTAACTTTTTATCTGTGTTATGTTTTGACGTAATTATGTACTCCCTACCCACCTAATTGTGTAAGTGATGTGTTAATATATATTTTGTATGTTGGCTTTATGATTTGTTAAATAGATGTGATACTCTTCAGATAAATCATCAAAGTCACTATTATTTTATGTCCTGTTTAAACAAAAAAAAAAAAAGAGATACATATTTTTTGCCATCTGGTCTTTAAATGCACTTTCTACCAAAGTATTGAAATGAAGGGATTTTTGACCCTACTTGTGCAATTATTGCAAATTAATTATAAAGCTTACTCAAGCTCAGTATTGAAATCTTATACATTCCTTAAACAATTATATTTAACTATTCAAACTTTAATATTCAAAGAGCCTAAATTAATAATTTTAAAATTTTTAACTTGTGCATTACATTTAAAAAATTTATTAATTTTTACATTGATTTTATCAAATTTGAAATTTTAAAATATTTATTTTATTTCAATTTTATATAGAACTGTGACCTTAATCTCAACAAAGTTGTGCTAAAATTGAATGTTTGTTTTTTAAACATAAATGTTTTGTCCAAAGATTAATTGTAAAATGTCAGTTTTAGTTTTCTATTTAGAAAATATGACAGAAGAATCGGAGGATTTCTTTTTTTGTAATATCAGTTAATGTTATAGTTCGACTATAACAATTACATAGAGCAAAATTAGAATTTAGATTCAATTAATTTACTTTAAGCAGCATGTGTTTGTTAAATAATAGATGTTAATGTAATTGGATACTAAGCTCTGAATTGTTAAGTAAAACTTGCCTACTATTGTCTTAATATTTTACAAAAAACCTGCAACATTTATTTACAGCCTTGCAAAAAATTAAAAAAAAAAATCAATATATTTTTTTTAGTATGACACACCAATATATTTTTTTGCATTATACTTGAAACATTTCTTAATTTGTGTTTTTGCAACTCTTCTAGTTAGTTTAAGAGACGATATTATTTCAGAATTAATTTTCTTTATTTAATTTTTAATTATTTGTAAGACTCGACGCCATTTTTTTACAACTATATGATTGGCATTTTTTAAAACCATCTTGTGTTAAAGATTCATAATCATACTTTCAATTTTAATTTTAATTGACAATTTTCTAATGAAAATCTTGCTATTCATCCATCAATTAAAAAAAATAAAAAAGAAGATAATAGAAAGGTTGGCAAGCTTTTACATGCTCTTCAGATTTCATTTTATAGATTTGAGTTGTTTTCTACATACATGTTTAGAATCGAAAATTCAAATTACTATGTAGTTATTTTTTGCTTGCATTTTATGTGAAACTTTTGCTTAATTTGTTAAACTTCAATTAACTCATTTACATCTGTACTCATTTTGCAGTGAAAAGATGTGATATGATTAATTTAATTACAGTGAATTTTAGAATCTTATTAATTTTTATTTTAACATAAAATGATAAGCAGTCTATCTACTAAGCTACTGCAACCATTATCTTGAGTTCAGCCTACTACAGCCTAATCCAGTTTAGGATTTATTTATCATTTGCTTTTGCAAAATTTGAAATATGTCAGTTATCAGTATTTGGGATTTGAAAAATGTTTTGATGACCAAGGAAAAATATTGTAAAAGCTAAAGAAGAAGCTTTTGTAACTTTTGAATAATATATGTTATATATAATATATTATTCAAAGTGAGAAGGTTTAATTTTAAGTTTTACAGACTATGCAAGTTTTATATCATCACCTTGTTTTGAATTGTGACCTTTGACTAAATAATACATAGATTTATTTTTAAATTATTTCAGTTTAAGTTGTTTCACAGTATAATTTCTTAATATTTATTTTGTTTAATTTTTTAATCAAGTTTTTTTTTTTGCAAATTGGTTTGTCATTTAATCAAGGTACAATATACAAAATTATTTTAAACGTATTTATCAGAGGAATTTTTTGAAAACCCAGACATAGAAATAAATAATAGATAAATGTAAGATAATGAACATTGTTCAATTTTCGTAACAAAGGTTTTAATATTTTTCCTATTTATTCTACCTTTATAGATTAAAAATAAGCTTTTAAATATTTTAATTGATAGTTTCAAAAAGTTCTTTATATTAAATACTACCTTTTATTACAGTCAAATGTCTGTATCAATTTTATTTGACATTAACTATGATTTGGTAATATTTTGCTCCAAACTCTTCAGTGGGTACCTTTTAAAGGGCATAACTTTTATTGGTACTTATTGCGCATAACAAAATGTTTACTGAAAAAAATCTTTGATTATATATTGTTATTTTATTGCTTATAGATATATAGCACACCTTGCATAAGTTTATGCTTTGTGAATAATTAGAGAAATTTAAGTAATATATTCAGCAAATGATTTGAATTTGCACTGTAAAATATGAATTTTGCTTTTAAAATTTTTTTAAAGAATGAAACCTGTGCTTTCTCTAGTACCTTATATTTTATCTACTTAATTAACTTGTGCACAACAGCACATACATCTTTGTAAATTATAATATTTATTAATTGTATGTATTAAAATGTATTTTAATGTTTTATTACTTTTTTTAATAGTGTATTAGTGACCTTTTGTATTATTCACTGCAAAATTTTAATATTCTTTACTGTTGTTTTATATAAGAATTCTTCATACCTCTTAATTGTAATTTATTTTAATTTATTATTAATCTAAATTTGATATACCTTACTTAAATGAGTATTCTCTAGTTATATGTACAAAAGGTAGCTAATTCTCATTTTTTTTTTTTTTTTTTTTTTTTTTTAAATCTCACTGAAGAAACTAGTCATCTAAATTGAAGTCTTCAGCCTGTTATCAAATAAATTATGTAATTGCATATTATTTTCTTTTCATTGTTTATTTGTATGTTATGCAACCTATCTTTGTTAAATTGTAAAAATATATACAATCCATTCTAGTTTCACTAATGATCAATTAACAAGTATAGATCATGCAAAATGTCAGTCTAAATATGCTTGACAATATATATCATAATTACCCGTCCTGAAAGTTTTACTCATGCATGTGTAATATGTAAAACAAAATCCAATGAACTAAAAAATTATCTATAAAATATGTTTATTTCTAAAATTTTATTCTTTGTTTATGAATTATGCCTCTCTGAAATGGAGCTGGGATCATTCTAAAATATTTATTCAATTTCTTTGCTTTTTGGTCATGTGTCCTGAAAGCATATAAATTTGTACATACAACTATCTTATAATTATGTATTTAACATTTTATTATTGTACTTCAATTCTTTAATTTTTATTCAGAAAAAGAGCTGTGCTCCATGACTGATTTAATTTTTTTTTCAACATTTATATGCTGCAAAATTTTATACAATAATTTTTTGAAATATTTTGCAATATTTTTATTATAAATGGTAAAATACCTTGTTTTGTCAATATTTTTATGTGTTTCTCTCAAAATAATTTTAAGTGAGAATCTATTACTAACATTATCTGAATTCAATTTAAATCACTGTTTACACTCAATACAGTGAATACTCTAATGTGTGGATCAAATGAGTTAGTCTTTCTTTCACATTTATACTAGCCATTTTATTATCTTAAAGTTGTATCAAAACATCTATATATAGAAATGTGGTTTCACATTGACTTTTGTAATAATATTTTTAAAAAAATTACTTCTTCTGTATACATACTCACCTACACTAATGTTATTATTAGTTTGCTAACACACCTGTATTTTCTACTGAGAATATAGTATTCAAAAATATTTTTAATACTCAGTGAAAAGATAGAAAAGTACTCCAAACCTTCTTTTTACCACAAACATTCAAGTTGTATGTATAAGATATATGACTCATCAAATGCATGAAGTGTTTCATTTGAAATTATGCCACTCACTTTAAATGATTTAGTTGTTGAAAACATTTCAAGCATTCTCTTAATTAATTTCAGAGAAATAATTTTACTAAGAAGTATTATAATGAGCTCTAAACTTTTTGCAAGATAACTGCATTATTCAGAAATGAATAAATTTTTTGTGGTTTATGTTTGAGTGCCAGTTAAAAAACTATCTGTTGGCTAGCCAATTCTGTGTATGTTTTAGTTGTGTATTGTAATTTTTTTGTGTTAATTTATTGCCCTATTTATTTTTGAATATATTAATTTAAATATGACAGTTTGAGTTACAAAATGCTCATTATAGACTTTTGTATAGTGTGCATGCTGTGGCACATGTGCTAGTTTGTGTCACACATTTCTCTAATTTGCTATTGAGACTAGAAAGCATATGAAAAAAAAATATGTTTGGGATAGCTATGTGGAAGTTATAAATAAACACCAATTTTAGTTTCCACATAGTCTGTTCTTAATTAGACTGTGAAACGTATACTTAAGTTTGCTGCTAGTCTGAATAGCATTTAAGATGATCTTTTTATACTCAGTTTTTCAATTGCAATATATTTGAGTGTGGTAATGCAAATAATTTCCACTTTATTTTTTTTAATCTTATGTATTATAAAATTAGTTATCAGCATCTGATAGTTAGAAGTATAATTGTAATTACTACAATATCACACGCACATAAACAACTAAAAACAATTTGTAAGTTACAAATGTGGATTTTTAATAAAGAATTTATAATTGCACAAGTTAAATTTACTGAAATTCAAAATTTGAATAGCATTTGTGTAAAGATATGTAATGTTTTATAAAACAATACATATAAAACTTATTTTTACCTTTCCTTTGATGCTGAAATAGTTTTATTTTAATGAACTAATTACCGAATTTATTTGAAATATAATTTCATAAAATAATTTATGGGAAACAAATATATACTAGATTTATTAAATAATAATTATTGCATAAAACTTTGCATTATTTTTCAACTAAATTACTCTCTGAAGTTGATTATTTAATTTAATTAGAGGGTATTTGTTTTTTCTTAAGAAAAGTGCATTGGAAAAAATGCAGCTATGCGGTACACATAATTAAATTTTTAGGAATTGCAAATTTAAACAATAAGTCAATGTGTCAAGTCTAAGTCTAATATTATATTCAATTCCATAGCTATATTATATTTGTTATAACTAATAAAACTGCTGAAAATCAATCTCATGTCAGGCTTTAAAATTAATTTTAAATAAAATAAAAATAAGATTATACAAAAATTCACTATATAAGAATTATGCATGTTTGAAACTGAAATTATCATTAAATATGAGAGAAGTGTCCATGATATTATTTTGATTAATTAAATTTTGAATATAAAAATTAAATCTTGCTTAAAAACGTGTATTTTTAATTCAAAATTGAAAATATTTTTGCCTTCCTTTATTTAAAAATAAAAAAAGTTTTTTTTTTTTTTTTTTTTTTTTTTTTTTAGAACTTTAAAAATGTACACTGCTATTGTCACTTAAGTATACACATTCATGATTTTTTTTTCTTTTATAAGAAAAAATATATTTTTTCTTTGAAGGGATAATCTTGAAATAACCACACTTCAACTTATTTAATCTTGAGATTAATATTATGTGTAGTTTCAATTTTTCTTACCACTAAACAGCTGTGGCAAATGTTTAATTTGCATAGAATCTGAAGAGTTTCTTAAAGTATTTTGAATAATATAATTTGTTTTGCTTAAGCATACGACAAATGAAAGTTACTTTCACTTCGAGAAATTTAGTTACATTTTGCTCTATTGTAAAATATTTAACCACAACATCTAAAATAGTTATTCAGCAAACAGTTGTAAAGTATTTTTACGTTTAGTATATTTTTTAAACTTTAATTTCTTTTGCAAAACTAAAATTTTTAATAGTACTAACAACACATCAAAATCATTGTTCTCTTATTTGTTTTGCAAAAGGTTTATCAAGACTACTTTATTTTAATTTTGGAATAATATTTCTAATGGAATAATAGATTGTTATTAAATGTTGCAGTTTGAAAATCCAATGTGTCAAACTGGAAATAGCATCTTAAATACTGGAAAGATTTTGAAGCCATGTAGTTAAGTTTTTGTTTCAACTAAGTTTTTTTGAGTGCTAAAAATTTGGGAATGTATTATGATCCTAATCCAAGTGCTACACACTAAAGATAACCCTTTCTGGGTGTAATTGTTCAATCTGTTTTAAATTTTCCTTTGCGATTTTTATAAATTAAGATTGGTTTTCAACTTTAAAAATGTACATTTTATCCACTATTAAAAAGTGTTACCCATTATTTTAATCTGTAAATGTCACACATCACATTAAAATGGGCATTATAATTTTTATTGTGCATGTAAATAAACACCATGTGTATAAATATAAAAAAGGTTTCCTTTTAGGCAACTAAAAAAAATTGTGTTTCACTATATTTTATTGTACAATTTTTTCTGCATGCTGATCTGTAAAAGCCAAATTCTTGTAATATACTTGTGTAAGAAACATGTAAAATTTTCTCACTTGTATGCATTTTATTAGTGATAGATTTTTGGTTTTGGTCTTAGAATTAGTGAGTGCGGTAAGGCAAACTGTACTAATAATTTTTTTTTTTGTCAATTTAAAAATACTGGCTCAGGAAGTTTTCTCCAGTTTTTATTATGATCCATTATAAAAAATAATTCAGTTAATTAAAAAAAAGTAAAGAATTTCAAAATGAAATTCAACATTTCATTTCTGGACACTAGTACTACGCTCTGTAACCATTTTACAATTTATGGTGTATAGATTTTTCTGAAATGAAAATTATAATTTTCCTAGTTAATTTCCAGTTGCAGCTATTGAACATTTTATTAAAATTTTAAAAATTTAGCTGGAGTAATATTGACTTGAGAATGTAATCTGCGTTTATCAGCAAAAATTCTGACTGAAGAATCAAGTTAATTTTTTTAAACACTGGCACAGCTTGAAAATCAAACAAAACAAATATTTAAGATGTTTTGCTAAAGTGAATCCTAAAATTTGTAACTCTTAGACCTGTCAAAGTACATGTGAGTCTTACCATATAATAAGTGTAATTTTTATGATGTTGTGACTAAGTATGTAATGTGGTTAATAGAGAAACTAGATGAGCTAGTTTCTACGATCTGTTTGTGTCTCAAATGCATTTCAGAGTTTTTAAAAGTCATATAAAAGCGTGGTTCTTTCTGTTACTTGTCTTTCAGAATTTTCTGTACATATATTTCATGTACCTAATATTATTGTTTCTGTTCCATTTTCCTAAATAAAGTTTATTTCATTTAAGTTATTGTTTTTATTGTTCTAAACAATTGCAAGTATTGAGTTATGCATGAACTTACAAATTTAAAAATGACGACCAACTACCGGCACAATGTTAGTCTAGTTTGGTTCAATTTAAATTTCCTGAACAATTCCTCTGTATGGATCCAGCTGTCTTTTAAAACTGTTGACTCTATCACAGTTTACGATGTGGTCCGGTAGATAGTTCCACACTTATCAATTACTCTTTTATAAAAATGTTTCCTGTTCTCCAAGTTAACATATGATTTAAATAGCTTATATGCATGACTTGTCCTGTCTCCCATATTGAACTCTAAACCCTAGAAATCCCCTTAATTGATGAATTTAAACAACTGAATCAAATCCCCTCTAGACCTTCTTTTCTCCAATGTATACATTTCAAGATTCCTCAATCTAGCACCGTTATCGAGTGTTGTGTTTCTCTGTATATTTTTTTTCTCTCTTGTTCAACAAATCAATATCCTTCCTGAGATGAGGTGACCAGCTTTTTTACTTGCTATTCCACATAAAAGTTCCATTGATTGACACCTCTAGGTCATTAATAATCTCACCCTCATTGATTTTAGCTTCTTGTAAACAATATGTAGCATTAATATTTTTATGACCTAAGTATAACTTGACATTTATCTGAATTAAAAGACTTATGCTATACAACAATCCAATTTGATAACGTATTTAAATCCCCTTGCAACTGTTTAATTTGTTCTATACAGTTTACAATCCTCATTACTTTTAAGTCATCTGCTAATCTTTTGCAATAAATTAATGTTAATATTATTGGTGAAAATAAGAACCATAAGTAACTCTAATTCTGAACCCTTTGGTTTACAACTTCAGCCCACTGTGTACAATTACCTTTAATAAGAACTGTTTTCTTTCTTCCAGTTATACATTTATTAATCCACTTTATAACCTTACTGCAAATCCCAATTCTCTTCAACTTATAAATCAGTGCTGTGTATTATCTTATTAAAATCTTTCTGAAAATCAATATAAACATAAACAACATCTACATGGTTTTGATATTCTAATTCCTTAGTATCTTCATCATAAAAGGCCAACTTGATGGCTGTGTGGTTAGCTCTCTGACCTTGCATGCCAAAGGTGTCTGGTTCAAATCCTGGGGTTAGGCATGAATGTTTGTTGTGGTTTGGAATCCACTTTAAGCTGTAGGTCTAGGCCTATTTAGCCGTTACTGTGCACTAAAATAGGTTGTTGAGTAGACCGGGCCGAAAAAGTCGAAGTATCTTAAATCTTTTTGCGGTGGTGCGGAAAAGTTGTGGATTCTCATTATTAAAAAGTGTAAAAGTGTGTAAAATCTTATAACTGAATTGATATCTTCTGTCGCCTCAATGGGTCAAAAGTTGTGAAAATTGGAATGAAAATGCTGAAAATAACTAAATAAATAATCACGGATTTCGTTGATCATTTTGCGGTAATGCTTACAAGTAACTATTTTTAACAATGGCTAATGTAAAATATTTTAGAATTATATGTTAATATCTTCTGCCGCTTCAATGGCAGCGAATTACTGAAATTAAAGGTATTTTTTAAAAATAAAAACACACTACACTTGCATCGTTTTAATTCGAAAAGAAAATTTATTCCACTTTTCAGACATACAAATTACAAAAGCATTATTGATTGTAATCTTTTTTGGACTGCTTTCTGACTTATTTTTTTTACTACAAATTCTAGCAAGTGCTTTCTGGATTCTAGGGTTGCTCCATCCTTTTCTGGGGTCCAAATGCTTTTCCGCAGGATTCAAAGGTTAGTTTTACAATTTGTTCAATTGCTTATGTTTGTGTGAAGGATATTTAAATTCTAACCTTCCATTGGCACACAGTCCTGTATCATTTTCAAAAGTTCATAAGAACTGATCTCCCTGGGAACTAGAGGTAATGTCACATAGTCACATAACAAGTTTGCAAGTTCGTGAGATCTGCGTAGTTTTGGCTCCAAGGTTAACAGCAGGAATAGCGAATCTGTGAGCACAATTTTCATCTGGGCCATTCTCCCTCGCTTTGATTATCACTATAGCTGTAAGGGTCCTAATATGGCTTCCCTAATCAGTTAAAATGGATATAAGCATGTTTTCTGAACCCGAAAAGTAAGCGTTGTGAAAAATTACTGGATCGATTATGTCAAGATACTTCTTAGGCAAGTACCAAGATAAGCTAATGAAATGCAACAAGTGTCTAGCACCGTCATTTTTGAAAGGATGAATCTTAGTTCGAAACTATGATAAATACATAGACTCTTAGAATAAATACAACCACAGTTTACAACTCATTTGATGGATCTGATGTAAATATATAAAACTTCAGTATTCGACTGGCAGTTGCCAGCCAGCGGACCAAATTCAACATTCCTGGTTGATGCTTAGCTAGATCGAAAAAAAAAAATGGTGGTGAAAATGTCTTTTTCTGATCAGAACTTAAGTGTAGTGGTATCAATACTATTAAAAGAAGCAAGTGGAAGCTTTTCGCATCCCTTCAAGTTCCATCCAATGTCAATGGTGTAAGACGTGGGATCAGAAGATTTGCCGTCTATGTGCTCAAATAGGGGACATAATGGCAATTCGCTGAAATGAAGTAAGAAGATAATCTATTGGATTGGTCTCTGAAGTCTCAATTGAAGCCTTTGAATTATATATAACCATTAAACCCAAATCTCGCATAACGTTCGATGCAAGCATTCGTGGCTCTGTTGGACACACCATATCTGTGACTCACAAGAGCTGTTTTATGGAGTTTTAAATTCATTTACAAAAAGTTTTAAACGCATTGCAAAGAGGTTTGCTTGTAAATGTTGTGTAAGAAGCGTCTTTGGTAACCTACTGGTATTTATTCATTAACGGAAGATATTAATTCAGAGTTATAAGATTTTGCACACTTTTTAATAATGAGATGACTTTTCCGCGCTACAGCAAAAAAAAAAAAAATCTAAGATAGTATGACTTTTTCAAGATACCCTATTAAATATCCTTCACACACACAAAAAACTAATCACGGAAGCCTCCGTAAAAACCGTTGAACCGCAGGATAGGGATGGATTTATTAGAATAACACGAGAATACAGAAACCACTTGCCAGAGGGCGAGTCCAAAAAAGATTATGCGCTATAATACTTTTGTAAATTTTTGTATGTCTGAAAGATGGAATAAATTTTCTTTTTGCATTAAAATGATGTAAGTGTAATGTGTTTTTATTTAAAAAATTACCTTCAATTTCCAAAATTAGGTACCGTTGAGGTGGCAGAAGATATTAACGTATAATTATAAAAAAATTTGCAAGTGTTGTAAAAAAATTGCAACTTTTAAGCACTACCGCAAAATGATCAACGAAATCTGATTATTTAATAATTTTTGAGGTTTGAGCATTTTTCGTCCATCTTTCACAACTTTCGACCCATTGAGGCGACAGAAAATATCAATTCAGAGTTATAAGATTTCACACACTTTTTAATAATAAGAGTCCACAATTTTTCCGCACTACCGCAAAAAGATCTAAGATACTTCGACTTTTTCAGCTCGGCCTGTTGTTGATTGTACATACTAATCATCATAAAGTTGTAAAATATTTGTGCACAATTTTCCCTTTCTAAACCCCAACTGTGCATCCGAAAGCAAGCCCACGGTTTTAAGAAATTGGATGATTTTACCTTTAAGATTTGAAAAATTGTACAAATGACAGATGTTGGCCGATAATTACCTGCCTGGCATTTTAGACCCTTTTTAAAAAGTGGCATAACATTTGCCATTTTCTAATCTATTGGTACCTAGCCAGAACTATAAGAAGTCTCAAAGATAAGTAATAACACCTCTCCGAGTTGCTCAGTATATTCATCAAGAATTTTTGGGAGCTATTGGACACAGGAACCATAAGAGGTTTATTGGCTCTTTATAACAACCCACTACATCTTCCCTGACAAAACTAAGTTTCAAACTTCCTCAAAATTGTTTTCTATCAAGTCACAGGATTCTAAAGAAAAACTCTTATGGGAAAACATTTGCAAAGAACTCATTTAAAATGATTTGATGTAAATCATCATCTTGAATTATATTCACCTGGTTGAATTATATTCTCTTAGTTGAGCCTCTTCTGATTGAAAACATTTTAAATTCTTAAAAACATTTTCTTTTGTGATTTTATTGTTTCATGATTAAACAAAATTCTAGATCCAGTTTACCAGAGACCTCTTTCCTGGTGAATGAAATGTGCTTTTGGGACAACCCTATCAGGTTTATCCTCGAACTTCCTCCATATCCCACCAGCCTTTGCATATTGTAATTCTTAAAATCTTGAACAAGCTCCGATCTCAGACCATTAAAATTTGCCTCTCTAAACTTTGTGATTCATCTACAATTACTTCTTTCTACTAACTTTAAGTAAGTGCTAATTATTATTCATGATTATAGATTACTAATAATAATCCTTTTACTAATTTTTAATATTTTCCAAGCTATCAAGAACTGCAGATTAATTTTTACTAAGCATATTCTACAGATTTCTCATAAGTTCATTAATGGACATGTGCAAGAAATCTAGAATGTACTTCCCCTTCTCCCTCCGCTCAGAGAAGGGGAAAGGCAGGACATTTCTTAACAGTTAACTTGCTACATGATGCAGCCTTTTTTTTTTTTTAGCAACATTTAGTATGATAGTTAAGTTTTCATTTACCATTGATTGAGCTTTTAAAGTAAAATTTATCAGAGCACGACCAATGACAAGTTAGGGCCCAAGGGCCTGGACGCATTCGGGAGCCCTTTTTTCAAACGCGTGATTTATTGGAAATGAGTTCCATGCAAAGTCAAATGAGTTAACATTAAATATAGAAAAAGTTGATAAATTAATGTTAATATTTTTTTCTAAATTTTTTTTTTTATCACAAATAAAGAAACAAATTTCAAACAATCAAATTTATAAACCAAAAGAGAAAAAACTTTGTTATGTATAGCATTGCATTTCACTATCACAATGTGGATATTCGAGACGACAATATCTGTAGCATTATTCTTAACTTGAGAGTCGTCATTTGGTGATTCCACAATAAATTTGTCAAGACTTCCTTTCAGTTTTTTTTTCTCTATCTTTCAAAAATGCTTGTGTTTCACGCTTTTAAACGGTTTATTTGAATAAATACACTCTGGTATACTAGAGACGGTTCAAGATCAATAACAAATTATTTTTATGTAAAAACTATTTTATACAAGTTATAAAAGATATTCACAAAACTTTTGTGAAACAAAAGTGGTTTACAGCCAATTTCGGGGCCCCCTAAAATCACGGGTCCAAGGCTCGGGTCTTGTGGGCCTAAGCGATGATCAGGCCCTGAGAATAATCGTGTGTAATGTCGCAAAACTTTCAAATATAAATTTATTCAATTATTTCACACTTATTTTCTCATGTTATCCGGATGAAGCCGAGTCTGAATTAATTGAATAACTTTCACTTTCTCTACCGATATAGATTTTTGCTTTAAATACAAATCTTTTGCTCTGGCTAGTGAACTATCCCATACTTCATAAACGCTTTTAAAGGAATTTTGGTTATGTTTAGTTCTACAAAGTAAATGCTACTAATTTCGGAAACAAATCTTGCTAAAAGCATTGTAAAATTTGATAATTTTACATTTGCTTTGCTGGTTAAAAGTACATTAACAAAGGCAAGTCTTAATTTTCATATAACTTGATTTTATTTTTACATCAAGCTTCAATGACATTTATTACTTTGACATTTATGACAATTTATATGCATATCATATTCTGCTTTTCAAAAAAATTATAAAAAAAAAATATAATTTTTGAAAATTGGGATAAAAAGAAGGCACTTAATTATTAAATTTTTAATTCTATATTTCCTTGATTCTGTTTTTTAGATACAATAACTAAATAATTCTCAGACATAAGTTTAATATAAACAAAACTTATCCAGAATACAATTATATTTTACAAAATTAAATCCATTTTCCTAATTTTCTATTTTTATACTTGCATGAGTACTGTTCTAAAAAGATGTAACATTGTAGTATTACGAATACATTTATAAAAAAAAAAACTTTAAAAAACGGGAGTGCAAATGGGTTTATTAAAAATAATGAACAAGCAATTAGTGAGCAATTATGTAAATGGTATGAATTATTTAAAAATTGTTATGAATAACGCTTTAATGATTCGATGTTATTTTGAAAAAATGTTAAGGTGTCCCATACAAATGGCTAAATAATATTCTGTGTCTTTCCTTTGCACTTTTTGCATATGAAAGCCTGCAATGATAAAGCAACAAGCCTAGTCTTATCACATCTTTCAATATTTATGTTTTTCCCAAGACAGTTGATTTTGTTAATAGGCATATTTTTACGTTATGTCTTAACAAAAATGGAGCTTGGTTTTAAAAGTTTTATTTTACCAAAAGGAAAGGAAAATCTAGAAACTTAAAGGCAGACTATAGAAACCAACTGTGTAAAGAAGCATGCTTTTTCCTTAATGTGATTAACAAAAATGGTAACTCTGATGTTTACTTTAGTTATTGATATGTTATGGTTTACAATGTAACATTTTATAATAATAAAAACACTTTTTCTTATTTTCAAAAACATCTAAATGTATTGCTCAAATCTTAATGGTAAAACTATACTGTAAATAGGAAAGAACTTATTAAAAAATAGTTAATATGGTTTAAATGTTGCTGAAAAGAGTTAAAATAATTTAAAATACACTTCATGTTCGTGTTTCTTTAAAATTCTGCACATGTGTTTATTTTATTTCAATATGCAATTTTTTTTTTTTTTACAAATGAAAAGGCTGTCCACATTACTTTAAGTCTATTTTATTTTTCAAGGAAGTAATTTGATTATTAACAATAGCTTCCTTAAACATTTTAAAAGGATATTTGTTTTGTGAAGTATAAATGTTTTACATTTCTTTGAAATTTTAACTCAAATACAAGTCTGACGACTATTTATTATTGTACGATTTTTAAGCATATATTGTAACTGATAGTAGTACATAATTTAGAAAATTTCTTAGTGAATATATTGTCCTGCATGATATACATTTTATAAAACATTATATTAAAATTATTTATATACCTATGCGATTTCTTTTTTAATATAAATTACTTGCATCAAGAATTAGTCACATAATTTCATTTAATTTTATAAAGCTTATATTTTCTTTAAAAAGTAAATTCCTTGTAGGAATAGTTAAGGCCATAAATGCACCATTGCAAGTCAAACAATTGATATTTTCAATACTATATACTACATACTGCATGCATTACAAAGATTTCAAAATTAAAAATAAAACCATAATCACATCAAAAACAACTGCTTAAAAGTATGAAAAGAATTTAAAAACCTTGTATCATTTATATGTCTTATTTTACAGACTATTGCCACAATTGGTATTTTTTCATATTCCTGAAATGTCAGCTGGGAACTGAGCAACTGCACCATTTCTGTGTAAGTTGTGTTTTTGATCTTGATTATGGCTATAACTATTCTCACAAAGAGACATTGTTTTTGTCGATGTAAGTTATGTCACTAAAGCGTTATACATTTTGCTTGGTAGAAACTCTTGCTCTAAATTTAAAATGTTTACATTTGTCACTTGACAGCAAGATACACTGTTTCTCAAAAATTATTGAACTCAAAATTAATTGAAATGAACATTATAAGCAGCTATTTCACTTAATTCCCTCATCTTTCATATAGAATAACAAAACGCACTTGGCTACACAAACAATGCCTAAAATGCATTACGAAAATCTTCTCATTGCAGTAGATTGCACAAGTTTGAGGCATCCCCAATTCATAGCTTCTATCAACAAATACTTACAGTTTGCTTATGTTTCTGCAAAAGTTACTACTTTATCTACGTTTCTAAAGTCATATCTTTAAACATTTCAATGGTTATTTTCACATCTGCTTTTATGAGTGATATGAACTCCAGTGAATGTAAAAATCTTTCAACCACGATCAAAGCTTTTTTTTTTTTTTTTTTTTTTTAGAATCTGTATAACTGTGAAGTGTTATTGCAGCTAGTTTCAGCTCTTTGAGGAGGGCTTTCGTTATACGGAGTGATTCATACAATTTTATCTTTAAAAAAACACTCAACTATACGGCAGATATTTAAACTAAATTCGTTTGTGTTTGAGATCATATGGTAGAAAATTATGATAACCTTATGGTCAACGTTTTCATTTAAAGGGTCCTGAATACGCAGATGTAATTTACTGTTTCATATTATGAACTTTTAAATGTTTGAAGATTGGACGTTCTGTTTTTAGCGCTTTTGTTTCTATAATTCTTATGAGAAATTTGATAGGCTCTCAGAGAAACTGGCCAAAATGAAGTACCCAAGCTACTTATTTTTGAAACTTATGCATGGTTTTTTATGAATAGTTAGCAGTAATTACTTTATAAGGTATTGTGCGCCAAATATTAATTCGCACATAGAGAAAAAACACTGATTTATAATTCGTAACTGATGACTGACGAAAACTGCTGAAATAACAATAAATGTTCAAATGTGATAGAATAAAATGACCACCTATTGATTGTATTCGAATTTAACATAGACAGTTGTAAAAATTTTCATGCATTCATAAGATGAGACCTAATTACTTCAAAAATAATTGTTATAAATAAGTTAACATTTATATTATAAATGCGTCATATAACTGAATACATAGGATACATTTAAGGCAAAAGTTACACTTTGTAAAATAGATGTAAAAATCTAAGTTTCAATTTGGCCAGTTTCTAAGAATTCAGGAAAAGAGCCTATTTATTTTGGTAAAGGTAAGGGGATGTGCCAAAGAGAGTTATATAAAAATAATTGATTTGGCACCGCTCCAAGAGAATTCGAGTCATATCCATCCAGTCCTCATCTCTTTGTTAACAGGTTCAATGCCATAAACTGTTGATATCAAACCCAGGGTTCCGTTGCTAGGTTTATGCGGACTTACGGGTTGACTAGTTGCAACTGGTTCGGGTGCTTCGGGTGTGGTCACGCTGTCTGGAGTAGTAGAGCTTTGCGAAGCTTCGGAATCCTTCTGCGATGGTGCGTTGGAAGATGTCCCTTTAGCCAAGTTCCCCCTCACAACCACTTCCTCTTCGATATGGACAGTAGGCACTGGATAGCGTTCTTGCAATCTTAACTTAGGCGTTTTGGGGGAAGACGGCGAATTAAGAGACGAGTTGCCTGTTGGTGGGGTTTCTTCTACGCTATCTATGTTACGAGAGAGAGAACTAATAGTGTTCTGAACTGACACACTCACCGATGGAATTGAAGCGTAAGGGGCTTTTCCTTGAGATCTCATGACTAGTTGATGGTGTTTCGGGTTTGCACTGGGCGCTGGGGCACTCACTGTTCGTCGAGCCTTGGCTTTCTTGGCTACCTCTCCATGGTGCAATCGAGCCTGCTGTTGTGGCTCAAGTTGGTGCGACATAGCTTTATCAGGGGCTGTGTCATGAAAAGCCATCCGTAAGCGAGAAGGCAATGTAAGCATGCCCAGCTTGCTTGTCAATTTGGACCATTTGAGGGCAGGCGTATCAGTGTTAGTGGCACGGTCGCATCTCATCAGCTCGTCGTCACTGATCAGAATGGTGACACCTTCAGTACTTTCCATGTCATGTAGATGGGCACCGTTTATAGAAGCACCCAAACTAATCGAGGATTCACTAGAGGTAGTGTCGTTGTGAGTAGCTTCAGCTTCGGATGTTACTTCTGAGCTAACAGATTCCATACTTCTGCTCCGGAGGCTTTCTTCGTTTTTGCCTTTAGAACTACGCGAGTTTCTTTCGCTGTATGGCCACTTAGCGCCAGGTGGGGGTCTTTTAGGCTGCTTCTTGCCATTGGCCAGATTGGCCAGTTTGAGCCAACGGGTCCTTGGGGATTTAGTTGCGGCCTCAACGTCAGATTTTTGGCTCGATTTACTTGGGGGCTGTTTAACCACTCCAATATCAAAACCTTTCATAAGACGCCGTTCTTTTTGCCGACCCTTTTTTCCACCAGTTCCTATAACAGGATATAGTTTTAACTAGAGTAAATCGCACACACATACAATTAAAGATAAGTTTAAAAGCCAATAGTTATATTATTTTAAATACGGTTAATATATATATTAATAATTATAAAATCAAGTAATTTAGCTGTTGGAAATTAAATATGTTACAGCATACACATATGTAATTGTATTTTTAGTTATGAGCACTGACAAAAAAGAGACGAGCCTTGTCCTTCACAAATTTTGAGTTTATCATGGTGCTAAATATTACAGGTTTAATTTACACAAAAAGATTTCCACCCCCAAGAATGTTGATTAATTAAAAAAATGCTTACATTGCCACTATAACCAAATAGTTAAAATTAAATATATATATATATATATATATATATATATATATATATATATATATATATATATATATATATATATATATATATATATATATTTCTATTTTCATCATATGACAACAATTAACTTGGGTTTTATGTAGCAAAAATATCATAATTTTTCTTATTTAATTTTCATTGAAAATTTTTCACTATAACTTCATAGGCAATATATAAAAAGTTGTTATTAAAAAAGAAAGAAATTACGAAATCTTTCTATATAGAACACACTTAACAATCTTATTTTAATATATAATGAACTTAAAATAAGTTATACTTCATACATGATTCGCTAAATGTAAAAAGAGGTCATGTCCAATTGAAAACCTATTGGCATGTTCCTTTTTTATATTTAACGTTTCGCATAAATTAGGACTTACGCGATAGAGGTTAAGGAAGCAGCAATACCGATTATCAAAATTTTATTTGTTACAGAGTTAGTCGACTGGTATCCAAAGAAGTTTACAAATAAGTGAGACCAAGCTGTAGATATCATACAAAAAATAACTAGACTTTGTAAAAGAATCCACCAAGTAAAATGGTCAAATAAGAAAAAGTATGAAATCTAATGGATCTCCATCAAGCAGTCGTATTTTTTTGGGATACTTTGCAAATGATGAACAAAAGTGGGATGATTGGGAAGAACCCTATATGCAATCAGTGCTTAGCAGACTAGAGGCTTTGTAGATATTGTCTCATTTTAGTTGAATGGGTGCAAAGTAACTCAAAAATATGAACTGAGGTTATTTTTGAAAAAAATTTCCTGCACGTACTAAAGGTCTACAGTGGTTTCATAAGAACTTTACACGCAATTTGGGGGAGTGGCCTCAAAATTCGGGAGCCCAATAAGGGACAGACCTTACAGGCCGCATGGAAAATAAGGCTCTGGATATAGGCTCAAAATTGCTTTTGGAATTTAACTTTCTACTCTTGAAAAAGGGTAGTATATGTTTGATGTTTCTGCCAATAGAAATCATCTCTATCGCGTTTAGGTGCATCTATGGGATAGGGTACGGTTGTTCCAATAACAAACAACCAAAGGTTACGATCCATTAGCAAAATCTTCTTATCTTATTTCTAAGTACTGTAGTTAAAGTCACTTAACTTGAGAAACAAAAGTGCTTGTTTAGCCATTTTCCTTCCAATATGTTTAAATTCCGAAAACGCAATTTAAGTAATCTACTCAATCATAGTTGCGATTTAAAAATTGAAAAGCTTACTTGATACTTAAGATGACCAGTGTGATTAAAATTGGTAGCATCATCGATGTCATCTTGATTCACCATCTCGTCCGATAAATGGACAACAGAAGAAAATAGATCTCAGTCCACCTCATTAGAAGATTTTGAGTTCGGTTCTGTATCGCCGAAAACCCGTGTGCACGATACTTTGGGCTGGTGGCCACAATATGCCAATATACGCAATAAGGTGTTGGGCCGAACGCAACATTGGATCAACTATTTTTTTTCACCATTCGAATCTAGACCCTTCACAGATTCTACAGCTATATTTTCAAGTTGAGTTCGCTTTTCTTTTCTTTTCAAAACATGCAGAGTATGATATCAAGCTGTATCGAAACTGCCCAATGGAAAACTTTTCAAAAGCGTTTTTCTGAGAACCACCTTTTGTTCAGTTTTCCCTTCGTACCTGCAACGCCTTTTATGTAATCGTAACGTAATAGTGCGAGAAAGTCGCCTTGAGTAATAAGTAATAATTACACCAATTCAATAACATCTTTTATGTCCGCAGGTGAATCAAAGTCAAGAAAAATTGAACAAAATTTACCAATTTATTTTTTTAATTATTAATACACAACAATACAATTTCCAGTAAAATACAACATCAAACTTTTGATAATGTCTCTGCAAAATTTTATTGTAGTAAAATTATTTCTTTTGCAGACGCAAAAAATCCAAAATTAAAAAAAAAAAAAAAAAAAAAAAAAAAAAAAAAAATGACAAAATTTTTAGTTTTTTGTTTTTTCTCAGTTGTCATAATTTTTATAATTTGTAGATTTTTGACAACTATTTCTAATAGACAGGAACAGACACTTTCAATTATCGTTAATTTCGTGTAGATTGTTTTCACAATCACTGCAATTCTATCGAAAGCATCTGGCTACTGCTCAATGATACAATTGGCTGCAACTGTGCACCATTGAAACATGATGGATTCATTTTAATTGCGAAACTACCGAACTTTTATCAGGAGGCCAAATGACCAAAGTAATGTGAACCTGGCTCCAATATTAACAAGATATATTCTTCCTTGACCTCGCAACGATGAAATTTTGCTCCCTCTTAACCTTGGCAAAGAGTTCTATCTAAAAACTTAAAATTCAAAGTTATTTGGCAGCCAAAGATATTAAAAGTCGCTGAAATTTTGCATGATAAATAGGCTTTGTAAAAGACAACTTTTCCACATATAAGGCGTAATATATTTCTTACTTTTCATTTTTTCGCTCCACCTTAATAACTATACCTGAAATCTCATCTCGATCAGTTGAACGGAACAAAAGTTAGAGGTCCTAACATCGGCAAAGTTTTTTTATGACCATCCTGTAGTTTTATGTAATAAAATAGAATAAAATGAAGATAACTTCGGTAAAATTAAGAATTTTTGATAATGGTTAGTTACGCCCTACATGATGGTGATAAAAAAGCAATATTTTTTGAAAATTTATGGGTTTCTAGACCCTTTAATACACAAGAAGCAAAAGCAGTGTTATTATTTATTCGTTTGCTTGAGAACAAGTTTAAAAATCCGCGTCAGTGACTTCCTGTTCTGCATTTTAATGAGCTTCCACTAAGACACCTTTTCGAAGATTTTGATGGACAAACGGCGGATCCTCAGTTATATTCTAGCTTAATGAGGAACTTTCACGTTTTTTGGTTTTATTTTTAAATAAAAGTATAAAAAAAATCATGAAAAACAATACCATTCTTTCAAAAATTTGAGCTCGGATAGATAGTTAAAAAAAATATTTAGTTTTTCACTTTGGGCGATTTGATGGGAAAAAGCCACTTTGGAGTGAGACGTCAACGCGCAGATAATGAACTAGTCTAAAACCTGTTTTATACGAGGAATGAGTGAGGTTTTTGTGGTTTTTCCTCCGATTTTCGACTTTATCTATGCGTAACCACGTCACGTTTTTTTTTTTTTTTTCTTCTTTTTTTTTTAAAAGCGTTTTTGGTAACGTAACTTCTACTTTGATTTCGGCTGATTTCAAACTCGATTTTTGATTAATTGAAAGCGTAAAGATAAAAAAATAATTGCACTGCTCAAATATATTCGTTGGATAACACTAGAAAATACAAAAAATATTAATTTTCCTCACTTGTGCAAGTTCCTCATTGCTAAATCTCTTGCGCATGGGCGCCCCCAGGAATATTTGCACGGGGGTGCAAGACTAGATTTTCATCAAAATCATTAATTTTTTTAGAAATGTTAATTAATAATTATGCATTATAAATTATACTCTTTGAGAATAGTTAAAATTCATGGTATATATTTTTGAAAGCGCAACCCTGTTAAAGAGAAAAAAATACAAAATAGTAAAAATATATATTTTTAACGATTTTTTTATCATCCAACTAGATCTCACGGCATTCAAGAGACAGTGTTTAGAATAGAGGAACTTGAAGATGCAAAAATACCGAAGAGTAACATTTTTTTATTCCTTCCAAGTTTTGGATATAATGAAAAAAAAAAAAAAAAAAAAAATCAAAATGAAACACGAAGGTTGTATTGGAATGTGTTCAATTGGATTCTAAAAATAAATTTCAAGATAGTATATCTGATGACTTAAAAAACAAACAATTTTCCTAGAATTTTGAAAACTACACAGGAAATGATTATGCAATAAAAGGAATAAATACTTTTACTCATCAGCGTCAAATAACCATAGACAACAAGCGCCAAAAAATCGTCGCGCAAGTAGCTATAAAAAACGACATAGGAAAGAAACAAAATACTAAATTAATAGAAAAAAAATGTTCATTGTAACATAAAAGTATAAACGGCATATGTGCTTTTTTTTTTTATCTTGGAATTTACATCTTTTCCCTCATTTTTTAAAAATAATTTTCAAGGGCTAGGGGGGTGCAAGTGCACCTACCTTGCATCCTCCTGGGGGCGCCCATGCTCTTGCGACTTGCGAATCTTTACCAATTGCAAAGTTTAAGCCAATTAGAGCTAGACTCCCAGTTGTTGCTAAAGACGATTTGTCAGCTGACCAGACATTAGGATGGGCTGAATAAACATTTTATTTTTGTTTTACATTCCAATAGCGCGGAAAAGTTGCGATTTGACTCCAAATGAACGAAACAATTTATATTTATATTTTTCGATTCTCAGATGAAATTCACTATAAGAGATGAAAATAGCTTCTTTTGCGAAATTTTTAAACCTATGTTAAAATGACAATGTCAAGTTTCATTAGTGCGGAGAAAAAAAGTATAGATCATCACGTGTCCTAATCTGTAGAAATATTGTAAAAATGTTGGAGCAAACATCATGAGCAATGAGACCAAAAAATACCATTTTTTTAAGAAAAACTCTAAACTACCGAAATTTGTAGGAAATTAGAATTGTATGTATAAACTTAGGACCTACATTATTAATATATTTTCGGGAGTAGGGGTCTTAACATAATCTTCCTCTGGTTAAAAACATCTAGCTTTATTACAACAGAAAAAACAACTTATTGTAGTCACATTGCATTAGAAGATCAGAAAATTGTGTTAACACTAGTCATTACATGGGTTGTTCAGAAACTGATCTATACTGAGATTTTTTAGTGAAGCTTGAAATAATATTTCTTGACTTCAGGGTAGATCACATTTTGCCATCTCTTGATTCGACTCCGCAGACACTGTTTGCTGCCTCCGTCTCCAATTTAACGTCTTTTTCAACTGCTTGAGTGCAGCATGGGAAAGCTTTAAGATTCCATCTAGGTTGGTTGTTTTCAGATTATCTGGCGCCGTCAGCAACACAAGGGCTATAATGCGCCGAAACTTTCGTCATTAGACAAGCCAACATACATTTACAAACACCCATGCCTAACACGGGACTCGAACCCGCAACCTCGCGGTCTAGAAGCTAGCACGCTAACCACTATACCGATCCCATCTAGGATTTTCACCATAGAAAATAAAGCACCGAATTGCTTCATCCCCGATTCTTTTGAGGGCGGATGTAGATGAAATGTTAACCTAACCCCACTCAATCATTTCGAAATATTAATTTGCTTGAAAATTCAGACAAGGAACCTCGAAATATCTGACAGCAGTCTTCAGTGGGAGATAGCACTTCCAGGCTTTCATAATTTTTCTCAGTCGGGCTTCTCGTACATGGGGTCTATCACATTTGATCATGAAGAGAATCAAATTTTCGAGGTGTGCAAAAAAAAAAAAAAAAAGACTTTTCTTTTAATGAGAGGATCAACTATACCTTTAAGGTTATCACTCATGTAACGAGAAGTTACAATTGCTTTGAACAAAATTATGAGTGCCTTGAGTAAATCCGCTGTTTTTCGTTTTGTAGAACCATACTGTGATGTAACATTTGAAGATAGCCGACCAAACGGTGTAGTGGTTAGCGTGCTAGCTTCTAGACCGCGAGGTTGCGGGTTCGAGTCCCGTGTTAGGCATGGGTGTTTGTAAATGTATGTTGGCTTGTCTAATGACGAATGTTTCGGTGCATTATAGCCCTCGTGTTGCTGACGGCGCCAGATAATCTGAAAACAACCAACCAACCAACAACCAACATTTGAAGATAAAATGAATGATTTCTTCTAGTTGAAATTAATGATTTTGTACACTTATGTACAGACGAAGGATTCGGTTGACCCTTGCGTCAACCATCGTGCATGAAAAAGAGGGCTTGGATCGTGAACCAACATATCTTCTGAACAATCACTATCGCATATGGCAAACGATATGTCGAGAAGATGCTGCTCATCTTTACTGAGGGTTTTTCTGGTATTTCACATTCAATTCCAATTCTTTTCAAATCTTTCACGAGTAGCTTCTCAAAAGATGTGTCGGTTCGCGATCGATACTCATTGATAAATAATTCGAAATAATTGACCGGGGCTCGGTTAACATTTCATCTCCAGAAAGATTGCTGGTGAAGAAATTTGGAGTTTTATTCATTCTGATGAAAAACCTGGTTGGGATCTTAACGCCTTCCCTTGCTACACTCAAACTGTTGAAAGATGCGTCAATTGGTGACGGTTGGTTGTATTCAGATTATCTGGGGACGTCAGCAACACGAAGGCTATAATGCGCCGAAACATTCGTCATTAGACAAGCCAACATACATTTACAAACACCCATGCCTAAGACGGGACTCGAACCCGCAACCTCGCGGTCTAGAAGCTAGCACGCTAACCACTATACCGTTTGGTCGGCCCAATTGGTGACGGAGGCAGTCAGTGTCTACAAAGCCGAAAAAGAGATGGCAAAATAAGATCTATCCTGAAGTTGAGAAAAATTATTCCAAGTTTCACTTAAAAATTTCTGTACATATTAGTTTTTGAACAACCTATGTAATTTCTAATGTGGTTGGTTGTATTCAGATTACCTGGCGCCGTCAGCAACACGAGGGCTATAATGCGCCGAAAATTCGTCATTAGACAAGCCAACATACATTTACAAACATCCATGCCAACACAGGACTCGAACCCGCAACCTCGCGGTCTAGAAACTAGCACGCTAACCACTATACTGTTTGGTCGGCAATTTCTAATGTGATCTCAATAAGTTGTTTTTTAATTCTATTGCGATAAATCTAGAGTTCTGAATGGAATATTATGTTATGACCTCTATTCCTAAAAATATATTAATAATATAGGTCATAAGTTTAGTTGGTTGGAAAACAAGTTGGAATGATCAATTTTAATTTGCTACAAATTTCATTATTTTAACGTTTTTTCTTGGAAAAATAAAATTTTCTGATTATATTGCGCGTGAAGTTGACACTAATATTTTGACAATATTTTTACAGATTTGAACACGTCATGATAAATAGTTTTAATCCCTCACTATCAGAACTCGAAATTACCATTTTAATTTAGATTTAAAAAATTTGATAAATAAGCGATTTTCATCTCTTACAGCGAATTTCAACGGAGATGCACAAGCGGATGAAGTGATCGAAAAAAGTAAATAAAAATTGTTTAGTTCATTTGGAGCTAAATCACAACTTTTTTGCACTATTAGATTTCGAAACAAAAATAAAACGTTTTTACGTTTTTTTGGCCCACCCTACTCAGACATATCTGTTTAAAATATAGCAAGCTATTTCAACAAGCTTGTGTTCAATTGACTTTTCTCGTTAAAGCCCTGGAGCAATTTCACACGCAAGGTGGATCACTACTGCTAATCGAATTTTGAGACTAATTTGGAGCATAGGAATCTTCGTCATAAAAGTTTATAATAAAAATGAATCCATCATATTTCCATGGTGGTGCACAGCTGCAGGCAATTGTATCGTTGAGCAGTAGCTAGATATCTTCAGTAGAATTAAAACGATTGTGATGAACAATCTGCACGGAATTAACGATTATGTAAAGTGTCTTTTCCAGTCTATAAGGAAAAATTATAAAAAATCTTAACTTATAAAAATTATGACAATTTAAAAGAAAAAAATTGAAATTTTCGTCATGTTTTAAAAATTTTGACCTTTTGCTGCGGTAAAAAAATGATAAATTAAATTGTAAAAACCAAGTTTTTTGCATTTTTTCTGAAATTTTGCCTCTCTGCGTCAGTAAAATATACTAATCGATTGGTGAAATATTTTGCAAATTTTTATTTTATTACCTAAGCAGCTTTCCCGAGCTATTACGTTACGCTTGCATTTATATATTGTTACGAATTTTTGTATATTTGTAAATATTTCGTAGTGTTAATTTTGTAAATAGTAATTTATCTACATATCGCATAAGGCAGTGCAATAGTTCGTTAAATTGGCTTCCCTGCAGTGAGCATCTCAATGCTTGATAACGGGTTTTACAGAGGTAACTCTGGGAAGCGAGTTTCAAGGGGCAGGGCATTTAACATTATGGTAATGGGAATCTCGCCAAATTGGCGACGGTTTTGGCGACTAATTTTTGTCGCCAAATTTGCCGAGAAATCGCCAAATGTCGCCAAACTTGGCGACCATTTGGCGACATTTTCAGTCCCCATGTGCATGTATAGGACTTTTCGACTACTATCTGGAAAGTTCTCCAAATATCTTCCTCTAGGAGTTTCAAGAAGGTTCACGTATGTTCACCTCCCCTATAAAAGCTCAGGCGAACGGGTGATGGAATAGTTGACTGATTTTGAGTCACTGAGTTAGTTGTTAGCTGAGTCCGTTAGTTGACTGGAATTACTGAATCTCAGTGAATATTCCGAGTAGTTCTAAAGCGAACTGTATTGCATTGTCTTTTGCGGCGATTTAGCAGTTGTTGTCAAGTTTTTAACTGCTGTTTTGTGCTCTATTGAGGTGAAAAGAGCTGTATTGTGTCTACTAGAACGAGAAGTTCTGGAGCTGTAAGAGAACTGTGAATAGTTATTTTGGAATAAATTCCTGCAAGTTTTGATCTGCTTTGGCTTCAAATCTTTCTAACCCGTCCACGCAACAATATTTTAGTTTTGTTGACCCACCCTAATGTGACAAAAACACGCAATTGATTGTATACAGGATTATTCAGAATTCCCTCCCGGGTTTCGAAACAAGGACTGAACTTTTCGACTGGAACTGGACTATCGCATTGATGTATGCCGTGTGACCAAGGGTTTACACACAGAACACCTGTAAGCTATGTAAATAAAACTTGAATTGTTTCTGTATTCTTTCAAATGTTCTTATTTGCTGTATTAGTTTTAGTTTTCTTACTATAGCGCTTCGAAACCCGGGAGGGAATTCTGAGTAACCCTGTTTTGAATGATCATTTATTAATTTACAGGTTATGGCTCTAATCGGTATTAGTCTTATTTTATGATCGGTAACAAACCTGATTTTCATCTATTCTCATTAAGAGGAATTCCTAGTAAGGATCTTTCCCTATGTTACAGTCTTCTACCCTAGTTCATTTAGAAACTGCTTTGTATTAAACCTTGAAATTTGGTGAGTAGGTACTTAAATGATCATTAATGAATGACAAATTAAAAACTCGAAAATGGTGTCTAATATATTTTACTTTATAAATGAAAATTAAAAAAGAAAAAGATTATTGCAGATGGAGCAACTGCATAGGCATTGAAGTGAGAATTTAAAATATAAAATAAAATAGATTAGATGCTAATTTGGAGTTTTTAATTTCAGTCATTTCTGTGAACATTTTCGTACCTACTCAACAAATTTCAACGTTTTATACAAAGTAGTTTCTAAATGAACTGGACTAGAAGATTGTAACATAGCGAGTATAGGGAAGATCTTTACTAGGAGTTCCTCTTAAATACATAATATTTTTCTTTAATTTTGATCCGAATTAATTAATTGATTAATAATGATCCATGGATGATCATACAAGCGGACGGACACTTGGGCCCAGTTGCAGATGAGTGGATGAGATAAGTGTGAGAGGCCAATGGTCGGCCACTCAAAATGTGTAATCCGAGGGCAATGAAGATCTTTACTAGGAGTTCCTCTTAAATACATAGCTTTTTATCATATTTTTCTTTAATTTTGATCCGAATTAATTAATTGATTAATAATGATGCATGGATGATCATACAAGCGGACGGACACTTGGGCCCAGTTGCAGATGAGTGGATGAGATAAGTGTGAGAGGCCAATGGTCGGCCACTCAAAATGTGTAATCCGAGGGCAATGAAGATCTTTACTAGGAGTTCCTCTTAAATACATAGCTTTTTATCATATTTTTCTTTAATTTTGATCCGAATTAATTAATTGATTAATAATGATGCATGGATGATCATACAAGCGGACGGACACTTGGGCCCAGTTGCAGATGAGTGGATGAGATAAGTGTGAGAGGCCAATGGTCGGCCACTCAAAATGTGTAATCCGAGGGCAATGAAGATCTTTACTAGGAGTTCCTCTTAAATACATAGCTTTTTATCATATTTTTCTTTAATTTTGATCCGAATTAATTAATTGATTAATAATGATGCATGGATGATCATACAAGCGGACGGACACTTGGGCCTAGTTGCAGATGAGTGGATGAGATAAGTGTGAGAGGCCAATGGTCGGCCACTCAAAATGTGTAATCCGAGGGCAATGAAAGGCCGACCATCGACTGAAAAGTTATTGCTATAATTATAGGGGTGGTTTCTTTTATAATGTGTAGTTGTTTTTGACGATGAGGTGTAATTTCTTTTTGTAGTGCTTGTTATGTTGGGTGAGTAAAATACGACTGAAGGATGATTTAGAGGGAATAAGCATATCTCCGCTCTCAACACAAAGATGAGATGTCGACAACTACACAAGCTTCACGCATGCGTCTTTGAGTTGAGAGCGACAACAAAAACCTGATATTGTAATATTGTAGAAAGTTTTAGTGATAGTTGCCTCAAAATTATAATAAATGCTTATTCTCTTTATTTATTTCAAAATACTCGTTTTAACTTGAATACAAAATCATGCAATGACGTGTAAAAAAATAAGTACTTGCTTTTTACATGAAATATTTCAATAATATTTTTTTAAAAATACAAATGCAGGTGGGAAAAAATATACGTCTGGAAAACGACTTTCGCTTTAAGTTAGAAATGTAAAATTTTCTGTCATTTTGAGGAAAATTTAATCAATCTTCGGAAAACTAAGTGGCTTCCTTACATGTGGAGCAAAGGAAGAACGCGATGCCATCTAACCAGGGACAATGGTCACATTGATTTATTTAAAATTTAATTTTACTAGGTGAAATTGTAACATATTTTTGGATCGTTGATAAGTACGCAATTTATTTGAAAATATAAGAACATTTTGCTTATTTCTACGTACACTGCTTTATTAGTGTAACTTAAAGTATCAAAATCACTCCTTTCTTTATATGGAATCAAAGAAGGATATCCGAAATCAATCTACCTGCGTTTGTCATTCATTAATTGGGATGAGGAAAAAATGGCCCAAAATTCATCAAATCGTTGTGGTTCTATGTCTGGCTAAAATTTTGTGATGACCACCAAATGAATAAAAAGATCCAAATTTCGTAATTTTTTGACTTTCAAAGTAATTGTTCGTTAGGTTTCCTTATTTAGTGTTAATATTTATGTTGCTATCTTTCAAGTAAATGCCTAGGTAACTCAGAGCAAAAACAACTAAAAAACAACAGCCAAGGTTCTAGCTATAGTAGAAGCTGAGTTATGAAGGATTGAAAACCAGCCTGAGACAGGTTGAAAGCCTTGTAGGTTCTACTGTTTTGACAATTTGAATGACAGCAGAAAACGTACGTTCTCCTCTATAGTGTAAAAATTTGCTTCTTTTTTGTACTGGTGCATTTTAATAAAAAATCCAAAATAAAAAATTTTTAGAATCAGAGTGAAATATGCTGTATTTTTGTAATGCATTTTGTTGACAAAAAAATAAAATTCAAACAACACAGCCGTCTGGTTTTTAAAACGCTTCCAAATAGAGAATCGCTCTTTTTAATTTACTTTGTCACATTTTATATAAAATTGTAAATTATGCAATTTTAAGTGATATTTCTATATGAAAAAATAAAGTAATGTTCTTCTACTTATTTTTAAAAAAATATTGATAACAGAAAATCAAAAATTATTCCATCGCATTGCAATAAGTTGCATTATATCTTTAGCAATACACAACATGCAGATTTTTTAAATTACATTTAGGTTTTTTTCATGCATGTTGTCTAACAATGTAATTTTAAATTTTTCTATTTTATTAAATTAATTGAAGTTAGTTGGAGACATGTCAGAAATTAGGAATCAGAATTTGAGCCATAGATTCAGATATTTAAATAGAGTAATTTAAAAAAAAAAAAAAAAAAAAAAAAAAAAAATTATTAAATATTTTACCTTTCGCAAGACCTCCTTGCATTTGGTCATTGGCGCTGGAAGTGTTGAAACCACTATTTTTCATTATTTCAATCAGTTCAAATCGGAATGCTGATATATCTTGTTTAATTTCGTTCACGTCGTCTTCTGTGACTCCTTGATTATCAGCATTTCGTTGTTCTTTGGTAACATACCGGCGAACAAGATTCCTCATAATTTTCTGAAATAGCAATATATTTTGTGAGTTTGTTTTTTAATTTTTTGTATATTTTTAACAATATTTTTGACTTGCAAAGTGTTTCAATGTTTTTATTAAACTTACAGTGAGTTTCAACTCCGTTTCAAGTACAAGTCATGTATACAAATAATATTTGCATTAAACGAACTGGATATTCATATAAAATATCTTAGTGGTTATGTTTGAATACACGAAAATTGACTTTATACTTAGAATATTAAAATGCATTTCCAATGAAAAAGATTCTGCAAATGTATTACAACTAGGACAATTAGGCATAAAAGTAACTGAGATTAAAATTAATTCGTAGAGAAACATTTAATGAACTATTTTGATTCATTAAGTTTATTCATTTTTGTTTTAAAAAATATCGTTTCTTATTTTACTAAATAACCAGAAAAATAGTATAAATGTACAACAATATTCGACACTAAAAATAAATTATTTTGTTATTTCACATTTTTTGGTCAATGACACGTTACTTACTGAAAAATATACAATTAAATGAGATTTTAATACACCATTTACAGTATTGGATATTTAAAAATCCATTAAGCTAATCGTGAAATTTCGATCGCAAATTATAGCATTATTTAACAGAATTAAAAAAAAAAAATTTAAAAAATCGACCTTAATATTTTCTAGCGTTTTCAATTTAACATCGGATATACTTCCGAAATTGTTGATTTTAGTTTTTGAGTCTAAAATATTCATTCATTTATGTTTAATTTAAAGAGAAAAATAGTATGAGGTTCATACACTTGAAGTTTTTATACTATTATTCTTACTAATTTATATCTACCACACCTGCGTATCATCATCAATACGACTTTATATGTAAACTATAATATCTTCACCTTAGAGAGAAAAGGTGTTAACTACAAATTGTCTCAAAAATCTTTCTATAGTGCTTATTCAACAAGACCTTAGTGCTTTTGCGCAACGCTCAATTACCACAAACTTATTTTAGTAATCAAGTTACAGTTTTTACTAATCGATGAGAGAGAGTCTCTTCTTCCTGTTTCCAAATATAATAAAACTCATCTATAGCTATATTGAAGGGATATGAGAAAATATTGCTATTTACAGGTCATCTTTTTATGTAAAAACCTGTCTATAACGATAATGTAAGGACTTAGAAAAAATATTGAACAAGATGGAGCACAAGTCGCGCAATCCAAAGTTCAATGCGTAGAAAAAAAAAGAAAAAAAAAGTTAGATAATTTAGAATTGCACGAGTGGCAACAGTGGTCCCTCTTCGAAATGAAAGTTGACGGAACTCGCCAGTACACGTGGTTCGTTCTCTGGGTTAGGGTTTAAGTGTTGAAAGTTAAAAAATTCTCAAACTTCACCGAATTTTTGTTGTCACTGTTTATTTTCGCACAAAATTTCACCGAAACGTTCAAAATGATTTGCCAATTTAGACGAGTTTTGGCGACGAATTACTGAGAAATGGAAAGAATTCCGTGCTGGATGTTGATATAAGTCTTCAGAAATAGGGTCAATTGTACAGAGAGCTGATGCAGAGAGACGGAGGGGAGGGAGAGGGGGGGGGGGCATTTTTAACATTATTGTAACATTTTGGTGTTTTTGTATGTGTTTCGTGTCAAATAAATTTGTTTGAATTTTTGTTTGAATTTTTGACTGGATTGCGTGACTTATGCCACACCCTGTATAAATAGGTTTTAATCAGACACTTTGAGTATTTTGTGCATGCAATGTTCATGAACGTATAGTAATGTATGCATGAATACGTTGGATTGTATTTAGAGATTTCAATTTTATTTAAATAATTTAAGGGTAAATATATTCATACAATATTTAATGCAATTACTATTTAATTAACAATAATTAATCATTGAACCGTTTGGTGATGTTAGGTTTTTCTTAAGAATAAATTTAAAGATCATTTAAGGGCAGTACTTGAGTCATTACTGGGCCCGTCTTGCACACTGAATGAATTTGGAGAAGGCATAACTTAACTAATAGATTTATTTTATAGAAGATACACAATGGGTGTACCATTAATTATCTTTCCATGATATGATTTTGATACGATTTTTTTTTCACGATTCAATAAATATTAATACATATTCGTTGATGATAAGCAAAAATTAACTCATTAATAAATACAAATATTAATTAACAGTTGTATTATACATAAAAGGAAGATGTAGCATAATTTTATTTTAAGGAAAAAATATGCTAGTTATTCAGGAAAAAATGAGTTAATTTTGTTTGTTTACTTGTTGGTGCAAATGGCAGTTGCATACACACATATTTGAGTTCATCTCCCGAGTTTTAATACACACCCAAAATATTTTGTAATGTTGAAACAAAGCCTGTTGAGTTAGATTGTATCATTCGGTGTTGTGTTGTTACCCAAAATAAAAAACAAACAAACGTTGGGATATACGTATATACTGCTTGTTTTCTAAAGAAGTAAAATTATCGTTATAGACAGGTGCATCTACAAAGTGATTATCGCAATGGATAGGTTTAAAATAGATTGAGTGAATAGAAATGTTGCCGGAACTAAAGAAAATGTTGTTACGTGCAGGTTTATTGTTATAGGCAGTATCAGTGAGGGTGGGGGGTGGGGGGGGGAGTGGGGGATGCCCAAAAGTTGGTGACAAGTGTAAGCCCTCCCCCTTCCCCAACGATAAATTTTATAATTTCCTGTCTTATATTAAAAATATTAACTAGGAAGGAAACAATTTATACTTCCTAACATTAACATTAAACAAGGGTTGACAGTTTATTCTTATTTTAACGAATATTCTTCGACTTAGTTTTTTTTACTTGGAAGTAAGAAATAAAATGAAGTAATAACTAATAATTACATACATAACTGTTGATTTAGATTGCTTCTAAATTTCTCTTAAAATGCTTCTAAATGTGCATATTTTCATATTAAATTATAGAGATCTTTAATTTTTTTTTTTTAAATGGCTTGTCTCTATATGAAAAAAGAATATAAATTTAACTTAAAATTTCTCCAAATCTAAAAGTTGATCAAGCGCAACAGTATTTGTTAGTAAAAATACTTAAATCTCTAAACAAAGTAGTATAATACATTTTTGTAGTTCTATGATATATACCATAAATAGATTCAATTTTTACATCTGAAAACTTAAAATCACTTTTTCTCAGTATCACTACATTTAAAGGTTAATGTTATTTTTCTTCAGTAGGTTTTAGACGGGTTGAATGTTTTCAAAAGAGGGGGGATGTATTTTAGTGGATTTAGAAGTGGGTGGACGCATGGGCATTTTCTTGAAAATTGAGGGGACGCGTTACCTAGCGTCAGACTACACTTCTAGCGCTGGTTATGCACAGGTTTCACTGTATACCAAAACAGTGATTTGAGATCAAAAGTGGAGTTAGAATCCTTTCCACTCCAAGCCAAATATATGTTTCCCACGGCTCCATTTGGAAATAACTAATATTTATACATTTGTGTGTCTCGTTTATCGGCAATTTGAACAGTAGTTGGCAATTTATTCTAAGTTTAAACATATAATAATTTGTGTTAGTTTTTTTTTGTGTGTAATGTTACCAGAATTCATTTAAATGTTTATACAAAAAATTTCAATTGCTTTTTATTTTAGTGAATTTTAAATACTGAAGATATTTTACTCCAGCTTAATACTAAAAAGAATTTTTAATTTAATTTAAAATAGAATTTTCAAGTGAAGTGTTGTAATGCTGCATGTATATATATATATATATATATATATATATATATATATATATATATATATATATATATATATATATATATATATAAAGCATACATTTTCTTTCTATTTTTAGATGGAGTCTGGATTGATGGGTTGCACTTTTTCCATGCATTGAGGCTCAGTGAGAACTTTTTATTTCATTAACTTGTTAAGTAGTCAACAAGTTAATGAAGTGCGCAATAATCATGCCTGCCGTGAGCAATAATCATTCAATTAACATCAAATCAGGAAAGGTATTTAATGATTTAACGGTGTACTGTGCATAACCTGCACGGTTAAGATTGCTTAGTGTTGAAAGTTAATCAGAGTTATCCTAAAAATTATATTTGAAAAAATTATAAGCCGAAACCAGATATTGAGAAGCCAAAAACAGATATTAAATACGAAATAGAAAATTTTAAATATGAAATCTCGACAGAGTTTCTTCGTCAGGATGCTTGAATTCATAGACAGGGCTATTTTGGAAATTTCGTTTTTATAGAGTTTAAACTCTTGGTGCTGGGCTAGAATCTTTTCGGTAGAGAATCAACGTGGTTATTGAACTTTTTACGACAGCGTTTTTGTTAAGTTTAGTTTTCAAAAGGTATGTTTTATTATATATTTTTTTAATACTTTTGACTTTTTGTCTATTTTTCTGGATGCGCAGGGGCTTGAGTGCGATTGATATAATCTATCAATTGCACTTCAGAAACGTATCCATTGAAATAATGACTGGGTTCAAGCCCTCTGACGAAGAAACTCAGTCGGGATTTCATATTAAAGTAGTAGCTTTCTATCTTTTTATATTTTTTATATTTATATATTCTGTACAATAGTTTTGACTTTTCTGCAATAGATTTATTATGACTATCTTGTTTTTGATATTAATCAGAGTTAGATATTGTATTTTATTGCTGAAAGATATAAGATTCCTTAGGTTTCCTCAATGTGTTTAAGTTGGAAATTTCTCCTTTTTATAGTGCTGCCATTTATTGTGTACTATCACAACCTCCTAATTTTTTTAGGATTATATCCGATTTTTGAACTTTGATTTCAAACAAATAACGCATTGTGCAACTGCAAATGAATTATTCTCCAGAAATGGAGATTTTGGGCAGTTAAATTGTATGTCGTTTAATAATTTTGGTTTTATAGAAACTCAACAGTCGTTACAAAAAAGCATCGTCCAGAAATACATAACATGATACTAAAATGAAAAAAAAAAGGTAAATTATATATAAATCACATCTGAAATGAAAGACTTCATACATAAGGCGTAAAGTAACTTTTTATAAAATTTTAAATTCGACTTCTTAAAAAAATGTTTCAAGAGTTTTTCATAAATTAAAAATTTAATATGTAATATCTTAGAGACTTTTCTTAGTGTTTTAAAAGGTAAAAATAATCGTAAACCTTTCTTTATCGCATGAATGCAAAATTGTTACTTGACACCTTTATGCTTGGAGCCTGGAAAACTAGAAAAGTATACTTTACTTTGTAACGTAGGTCCCGTTCATTTGCTTGCTTTGCTTTCCTCTGAAACATACATGGGCATTAAACAACATTTTCAAATAATATAAGTGTAACAATTAAGGCCATGCTCAGTTTTGCGGAGATCTAAATGGACGGCAGTTGACCCTTGAAAGTTCTCCCGGAAGGCTTTCCTTTGTTAATATACAGACTACTCTCAGTAGTGTACTTCCTTATCTGCTATTTCTTACTAGTGCAATATAGGACATTTAAAGCGGGAAATATTAATTCATCTACCCAAGTTTTGTACATTTTTAATTTCTTTTGCTATTAATATTTTTGGTCAAAATTGCATGAGTTTTGCATGAAAATTTGGAATTCATTTAAATAAAATTACTAAAAAAAAGTGGTCTTATGGATGTGCAATTGGATCACATCACAAATTTAGAGAGACATATTTATATTTTTAAATTCCCTTAAATTTTGAATTGCACTTTAAAATTCTGATGAAACGATGAATACAAATTTAAGCTAATTTTTTATTTTATTTAAGAAATAGAGAAATGAACATTGGAATTGATTTAAATAGTTTGTAAAAACCAAGCTACTGTTAGTTAACCAGTTTACTGCTTTAAAAATACAGTAACATAAAATGTACTTGTCGTGTTTGATGTTACTATTAGTAAGCAGCAAGGGAATCAAACGTCTTTATATAAATGACTTAAGGATATAATTCAAGGTGGTTATATTTAAAGTTCAACTTTCAAAAATCTGTAAAAGACAACTGCTGACCAGAATGACCTGATATTTGACCTGAATATACTTGAAGAAGGGGGAAATGATATGTATCAGGAAAAAAAAAACTATTTCGAACCAATGTTTTTTAATGCTATATCATTTCTTGTTTTTTTCGCATATACTCAGGTCAAATTTCAAGTCAATCTGAACAGTGTTTCTTATTTATAGCTTTTTGAAAGTTAAATTTTATTTATAATTACTCTGTATATCCTTTTAGTGCATTCATCTAAATGGTAAACATTCAGTATAAATTAATGTGCGATGAAACTCTCATATTTTTTAGAAAAAATACATGAAAGCCCTAATTTTACAAGCATGACCTTATTTGGTACACTCATCTTAAATTACATAGAAAGTAACTACATTAAAGGTGCATAAAAGCAGTTTTATATGCATTTTAAAGCAATTTTGAGCACAAACACAACATACATTATTTTTTTAAAATTTCATTCAGTTATATGCAATGCAGTGAAGCTTGAAATTGTTTGGCTTGTTTGTGAGTAAAACTTTTTGTTTTTGAAAATTTTCACTTACAATAATTACAAATTATAAGACAGTACCGATAAACAAACATTTTCTTAAGAGAAAGTTTGCTTTTATTGTATATTCAAATATTTATTTTTTAGAAGGAAACCATTGGTAAAATTGTGAAACATTCTGCCTTAGTAAAAAACTAAAAGTTTATCAAAAAGCAGCTAATGTATTTTATATTCTGTAGAGTAAAATTATATACTGTTATAAAAAGTAATTTTATAAAGAGTAGTTTAAAATTTCAAATTGGGACTACTTTTGAATGACATAAATTTTTCTTGATTAAAATTGAAGGTAAAGTTACTGATAAAATAATATTGTAGGCTATAAGTCATAAAAAATAATTACTCCTTGTGGAAAAGTAAATCCCGTCGTTCTCCTCTACAAAAGAAAAGTTTTGCGAAGTGACCAACTCATAAAAGCTTTTTACTCCAAAAATTATTAATGCTTTAATAATTCTTGCACCAACCGAACTGTGCGAAACATGTTATCAAAATACCTAAATGTACAATTTTGTAAGAGATACGTCAACCACTTCTAACTAAGCGTTAGGAAATGTTGCGCCTATTGTTTGCAAAGAAACATGTTGCTTTTGTGGATAAATGGCAAAATTTAGTTTTTTCAAACGAATAAAAATCTTCATCTTGATGATGAACCGGACGGTTCCAGGTACACTGTTAAAAATTTCGTTCCACCTTGCACCAAAAATTGGTTCCCATTTAGCTGCAACCAACATTTGGTGTTTAATTTCACGATTTAAAGGTGCTAACTCGGACCGTAAGCACCGTTTAATCGTGAAACTAGACACCTAAGGATGGTTGCAGTTAAATGGGAACCAATTTTTTGTGCAAGGTGTAACACATTTTTTAACAGTGTACTATGGTATGATCTTTGAATTGAATCATTCTGTTTCTCGAGGCGTCAGTTTGGTGGTCGATTCGCGGTAGTTTTGGACAATTTTGCTATGAAAGTAACAACAGCAATTACTTACCTGAAAACAAAGACTGCAAAAGAAGTCTACTAAAAATATCCTTGCAGAAAACTAATTGATGAGGGCACCTTTCATAGCAATTAGAGAATGCATATGTTCCATAGGAAAAATGTATTCATACTCAATTTGAGCTCCACAAGCTAACAGCCGACCAAATGGTATACTGGTTAGCGTACTAGCTTCTAGACCGCGAGGTTGTGGGTTCGAGTCTCGTGTAAGGCATGGGTGTTTGCAAATGTACGTTGGCTTTCTAAATAACGAATGTTTCAGCGCATTATAGCCCTTGTGTTGCTGACGGCGCCAGATAATTTGAAAACAGCTAACCAATCCACAAGCTAACTATGTCCATTGTCTTGATTGGCCATCAAGAAGCCCTGAGCTGAACCCAACAAAATATTTATGAGGCATTCTAATGCGCAAAAGTTTATGGAAATGGTAAAACTTGCAACTTCTAAGATGAGCTTAAAATGGTCATTGAAAACAGCTGGAAAATTATTTCAAAGGACTCTTTGAATTTTGTTTCATATACTATGATACAGAAAGGGATTAGATTAATTGAAAAGAAGGGTAAGATTTTGGCTTTTGGAACAATTTTGACAATATGTTACGTGTCTTTAATATTTTTTCCAACTTTCTATATGTATGTAAAAAAAAAATTCAAATTAAAAATTTATTTATATTTTCATAATATTTTTATAATTACAATTGTAACTGTCATATTTTTGCATTGGGTAATTTTGTATAAAATTCAAATATGTAATTGCGTGAATAATAAAGTTATTCAATTCGCCTTAACGTTTTTTTTTTTTTTTTTTTTAGCACTGTATACCAACACATTACTGATGGATCCCGTGTAATTGCGATTTTATGTAATCGGCAAAGGTTTATAGAACCCTCATTATAAACGGTTGTCAAGAGAAATGCCTAATCCAATCATCTCGTCATCAGTATTTAATATGGGTAGTAAAACCATCTGTTAATAATATAACCCATATAAAAACAAAGTTTTTAATATAAATCCTTTATATGCATTGCCAATTCTTATATTTATTAACACAGCGCCGATTCTGTAAACAGCGTGTGCTTGGTGTTTGCATCTAATTTTAAATATCAAAAACATTTATATCAATAAAATGTGCGGTAAACTATGTTTCAAAATTTATTTATTAAAAATGAACGTGAATTCATGCTCTCACATCCAAATATCATTTATTTATTCTGATTAAATTAATTTCATTATTTTTTTTATTATTTAAAAACATTTTGGCAACAGGAAAGAGTTTCTACAATGGTTGGTTAAATATTATTTTAACGCGATTGGATGACGGCAGTTGGTTTATTAGTATTCAGTAAAAGCGTCCTTTTAGTAACAGTAACAAACCCAAAATTTGATAGAATGCATTGTCATCGACATAGAATCTATCTGCCAAGTTTCAGTCCGATTGGATGACGGCAAAGTGGTAAATTTGACGTCCGCAGATTTGCCCTAGATCTACACACTCACACAAAATCGAAGTTAATATAAAGAATTATTTAAAAATATTTAAAGTTGTCTTCTTCGGTAATGAAAATATTGCTTCCCTCAAGTTAAAGAATGTTTTACAGTCGACTGTACATTACTTGAAAGAAAAGCAAATGGTAGAAAAATGTAATGATTTTTTACGTTGAAATCGCAATATTGGGATATGACCAAGTATCCCTTTAAGCTAATGTTTCAAAATATCCCAAGAGTTATAAACTATAATTTAAAACGTAATAAAAGAAATTCTTTTCAAAAGTATTTTTTCAATGCTTTAGGATTAAGTTAGAGGGTGATTTATAAAGTGGTTTGGAGAAATACAAGTATCAATCTGTTCTTTAAAAAAAAGATACGAAATAAATGTTTATAAGTTGTTTTTAAATGTCGTTTTAAACTTGCGCTATCAAAATTAATTCAATAGTTTTTTAAAAATATAATTTCTATTTAGCACAAAAGAGTAAATGTTCTCAGAATAATACATATAATATTGGCAGACCTATCTATCAAGATGTTCCAAAATTGGGGCCACTTTAAGTAACAAGTAGTATGAAATATATATAATTTGTTTAACAAAATAAACAACAGTAGTAATTTTAAAAATATTACTGTGTCTCACTCATAAAAATAGTATGTCCCTTCTTTGTTAATTAAATCCACCCAAACTCTTTTTGCAAAAAATTCATCATATATGTACTGTTCAAATAAGGCATTGTGGCGAGTCAGTAAGTAGTCTTTTTTGAGGCAGTTGAATACATTTATTGAATTAATAATTTGGAACTATCAGAGAGTGAGAGAGAGAGAGAAAGAGAAGAGAGAGAGAGAGAGAAAAGAGAATTCAACATAAATGTACTGTCCACATAAGGCATTGTGGCGAGTCAGTAAGCAGTCTTTTTTGAAGCAGTTGAATACATTTATTGAATTAATAATTTGGAACTATCAGAGAGTGAGAGAGAGAGAAAGAGAAGAGAGAGAGAGAGAGAGAGAGAGAGAAAAGAGAATTCAACATAAATGTACTGTTCACATAAGGCATTGTGGCGAGTCAGTAAGTAGTCTTTTTTGAGGCAGTTGAATACATTTATTGAATTAATAATTTGGAACTATCAGAGAGTGAGAGAGAGAGAGAAAGAGAAGAGAGAGAGAGAGAGAGAGAGAGAAAAGAGAATTCAACATAAATGTACTGTCCACATAAGGCATTGTGGCGAGTCAGTAAATAGTCTTTTTTGAGGCAGTTGAATACATTTATTGAATTAATAATTTGGAACTATCAGAGAGTGAGAGAGAGAGAGAGAGAAAGAGAAGATAGAAAAGAGAATTCAACATAAATGTACTGTCCACATAAGGCATTGTGGCGAGTCAGTAAGCAGTCTTCTTTGTGGCCGTCGAATACATTTATTGAATTAATAATTTGGAACTATCAGAGAGTGAGAGAGAGAAAAAGAGAAGAGAGAGAGAGAAGAGAATTTTACATATATGTACTGTTCACATAAGGCATTGTGGCGAGTCAGTAAGCAGTCTTTTTTGAGGCAGTCGAATACATTTATTGAATTAATAATTTGGAACTATCAGAGAGTGAGAGAGAGAAAAAGAGAAGAGAGAGAGAGAGAGAGAGAGAGAGAGAGAGAAGAGAATTCAACATATATGTACTGTTCACATAAGGCATTGTGGCGAGTCAGTAAGCAGTCTTTTTTGAGGCAGTCGAATACATTTATTGAATTAATAATTTGGAACAATCAGAGAGTGAGAGAGAAAAAGAGAAGAGAGAGAGAGAGAAAAAGAGAAGAGAGAGAGAGAGAAAAAGAGAAGAGAGAGAGAGAGAGAGAGAGAGAGAGAGAAGAGAATTTAACATATATGTACTATTCACATAAGGCTTTGTGGCGAGTCAGTAAGCAGTCTTTTTTGAGGCAGTCGAATACATTTATTGAATTAATAATTTGGAACAATCAGAGATTGAGAAAGAGAAGTGAGAGAGAAGAGAGAAGTGAGAGAGAAGAGAGAAGAGAAGAGAAGAGAGAGAGAGAGAGAGAGAGAGAGAGAGAGAGAGAGAGAGAGAGAGAGAGAGAGAGAGAGAGAGATTTTACGTGTGATTAGAACCACAGATAGGAAGAGAGTGCATATATCACCTCACGAGACGCACTGGAGACTATCGTAGCATTAAACTGTGGGAATCGTGCTGAGCTTAGCAGATATTAAAATACCATGGGTGTGTGAAGTTATAATGCTGCCTGACGCAAAAAACTAGCAATACTAAATATTAATTGTGGAACTCACTGATCAAAACAAATCTCACATGAATGGGTTGTCGAAAACGTGGGAAGTTAATGAAGATCTGTGAAGGGATTAAAAATAGAATTACGCGTTTTGAATGGACAAATTAAAATGGCGATTCTAAAAGAGATTGTTATTAAATATATAGCATTATTAACATTTACCCAAATGAACCTATCTATTACATAATACTAGTGCTAATAAATTCAGTGAAAATTTAAACTTTTGTTGTCTTGCGGGTAATTTTTTGGTTTCTCCGTGTCCCGGTGTGTCAGCTTGTTGTAAATGTGTTTTTGACCTAGTAAAATGATCATTTTTCTATGTAACTTTAACTTCGTCAATAACAATGTTTTTAGAAAAAGTATAGTAGATTCATTATATGTGTGTGTGTTTATAATTCTCATCTGTATAGGAGTAGAAAAAAGAACGCAAAATGTCCATGCTTCAGATAGTTTATTACCACAAAATAAAAAAGCGACCTTAGTATTAAAAAAATTCCGCATCTGTCTATCCTATATACTACTTGTCTTTTCTTTCTGTTTTGCATAGCTACGCCGTTATGTCATTTCGAAGTTAGGAATTCCTTTCTTAAGACACTGTATTTGCATTTGGTAATGCTAGCAACTTTGTCTTTTCTATATTGCTTATTCCCCTCCACAATATTTTTCGAAAGATTGCATCAAAAATAGTTATTTTATGACACAACAACAATTATTTAATAAACTTTAACTCACATTTAATGACGATATTTTTTTTTTAAATATGAAAGTAAATTTAAGTTACGCTCTTTTTTCTTTTCTTCTTCTTCACAGATGGCGCTACCAATCAAATGGAGTTTTGACATAAGGCCATAATAAAAGAGTTTAAATATCACAGAGGTTTCAACAAATATTGACTATGTAGTCAATCGTTATCAGAGCCGTCGCTAAGAATTTTGGTTGGGGGGGGCGTAGTCATACTTTTGCCGACTGAAATCAAGGCATGTCGGATATAAATGTAGAAAATATAAATTATGGTGTTAATAAATTGTTAACTAATTTTTAGGAATGTAAAATCAACGTATAAATAATTTTTAATTAATATATGAATAATTAATTATTAATTAATGTAAAACTAATTGTTAATGCATTTTTTTATTTAATGTGCAATTAGTTTTAATTACTTTTAAATTACCTTCTAAACAATTTTTAATATCTTATGGCATTTTATTAATACGTAATTAATGTCAAATTTTAAATAAATTCCCATTACATTATAGTTTAAGCTCCTTTAAATTCATTTAATTTTTAATTTCGCCCCTTCCTTTCCGAACATAGGGGATTATTTTTGGAGGCAGGGGGGGGGGGGGAGAGAGACATTTATACCTAGCAAATAGATAGAATTTTTCCCCACAATCTGAAACCATTTCAGTAATCTGAGTGCTTCATTGAGTGCATGACAAGTGCTTCATTGAGTGCATGACAAGTGCTTCAGTGAGTGCATGACAAGTGCTTCATTGAGTGCATGACAAGTGCTTCATTTCGATACAACTGTTTTTTAAATTTTCAAATTGTAGTTTTGAAAAAAATTAATTAAACGTGTAAAAGTGGTTGGAAATAGCTCTTTAACATGGAATTAAATAGATGAAAATTATTGATCAAATAGGTGACTTTTTTTTATAAAGAATTGTATAATAATAAAGAATTGTTGATCAAAAAATTAATTCTTGAAAAATTCTTCTTTTTAAAATTCTGGCTGACAATTGTGATTTCAGAAAATTCCCTACGCGAAGCATTGTAATTTTTATAATAGATACAATGTCAGGGACATAAGAAACATGCACATGCACTTGCACTCCCTCCCCTCTGGCTTTCGAAAAATAAAGTAACGTGGAAAAAAAGTAGTATAATTTACAAGAAAAAAATATATAGATATTAATTTATCAATTTGAACAGAACATTAATGCACAATTATTAACTAACATCCAATTAAGAAATCCAATTCCCATCTTCGAAAAATCAAGGATTAAACAAAAACTTTTACCGCCTTACACCTCCCTGCAAATAATCATGTAGACGCTCATGGACACTGTAATTGCATTGTAAAAGACAATAATTATTAAAACCATTTTGTCAAATATTAAATTTTTAAATACTTTTTAACACATTTGCCTAACTAAAAAAGAAAAGATTGTGATTTTTCTTGAAAAGTGTGTTAATAGTAAAACTTAATTTTTTTTGTAACAATTCAATTCAGGAACCTACTTCTCTAAAAGTAGTTACTTCGAGTATATATTTTTACCAAAATTTCTGGATTTAATTTAATGATTTTTTTGTAGATTTTTCACTGAAGTGGTGTGATTTTTTAGCAATAATTTCTGCAAATACTAATCGTTTTTTGAACAATAATCATTTGTTCAAGAAGGAAAGTATACTTGAAAATGCTAGTTTTTTTTTTCCTAAGCGAGATTAAAAATAAAATGGATTACTTTAGCATAAACCAAACTATAATATTTATAGGCAGAAAGGTAAATTATTCGCAACTAATTGAACTTTGAATTTAGTGACAAAATATTCAGATCTATAAAAAAGCATGTCATAATTTTTAGCACAACAATCCAAACTATATAAGGAATAGTACCCGTGGGCTGTTTTTTTGTAAAAGGTGAATGGGGGGGGGGGGAGGTATTCAAATCTACAGTGTTATTCCGATCTTGAGGAAGAACAAGTTGCACATTTGATCTTCAAAGAAGAGAAACGTCACTGTCAACAGGAAATTTCCTAAACCCACCCCCATTTCCCTTAACCACATGTAATGGTCATGATCCTAATTTGAGATTTATTGATCCAATTTGAAATATTTTCAAATATATTTAGACTAAAAAATCATAGTTTATCTGAAAGCCAATTTATCGTGTTTAGAGTATAAAGTGAAGAAATCCAGGATTGGTTGGTTGTCAGATTTGTTAGGCGCAAGGGCAACACAAAGGCCAAACTGAGTTAGAAATCGAGGATAGGTGTGAAAGTATACTCACAATTTGCAATAGACTGAACCTGGTTGTACCGGACAATGTCGGGTCATAGATATTTGAGCACGGGGGAAACATTAAGAATTTTAGATTGTATTATAATAAACCCCTTTCAATACTTTTCCAAAGATTATTTTGTTGGAATAAAATCGATATCGCCTTCAAGTTTACATGTGGAATGCACTATTTTGGGAATGCATTTTCAATGCATGAAGTACAAGGTGGTCATAAAGAAACTTTGACGATATATGGGCCTCTAGCTTCCGTTCCTTTAAACAGATCGAGGTGAGATTTCAGGTATAGTTATTCAGAGGTGTGAGCTCGAGATTCGGTGAATTTCAACAAATGACGCTCACGGTTATGGTTATAGTTACTTACATACACTCGAAATTTTCGAATAACAACGCCTACTTTTTCCTGTCGCAAAATACTCAGCGCATGAGAAAACCCTAAAGAGCATTGGAAGGGTACGTGTATCACAAAAAAAACCCCGGACCCATTATGCACGCACAAAAAAAGCTCTGCGAACGGCCAACAAAAACGCGATCTAGGTGCACGATGGAAATTTGCATTTGACAGAGGCCAAAGTTCACATAAGTGCCATCACAGGCAATTTAATCGGTTTTCTAAGCTGAATATTTGGCGAGCGGTCTCCATGTTTTTGTTGGCCGTTCACAGATCTGTATTTTGTGCGTCCATTACGCGTCCGTTTTTTGTGATACACGTACCGCTCCAACGCTCTTTAGGGTTTTCGCATGCGGTAATCATTTTTCGATTGGAAGAAGTAGGCGTTGTCATTCGTAACTATAACAGGCGTAATCGTGAGCGCCATTTTCCTGAAATTCACAGAATTCCGACCTCATATCTATGAATAACTATACCTGAAATCTCATCTCGATCTGTTGAACGAGTCTGTCGCTAGAGGTCCATATATCGGCAAAGTTTCTTTATGACCATCCTGTATATAACATCATTTATGGAATTCTAATTGACATTAATTGCAATAACTTTGAAAAATGCGGGTCAATTTTCGTATACAAAAATTTTGGTGTTTTGAAATTTTGTTTAAAACCTTTAACTTACATAACGTACATTACATACTTTATGTAAATGACTTTTAATGTGCATGTCATGGTTTTTGAGGCGTTATCTGACGTACCACAAATATAAGTATATCATCTACTGTAACACATCAAAGTTATCTAATGCCAGTGAAGATATTAATGATTAGATTATTTTAATGTTCCTTTCAAAAAGGATATACTTACTCCAATTCAAAATTGCCGACCGTCAACTTAGGCTGCATTGTGATCACAATTTTGTAATACTAATAATGATTTTAATTATTTGTACTTTTTCCATTCAATATGTTTTGAAATATCCGTCAGTAGGCATTTTTAAAAGAAAAGATGACATTTCAGAAATTTGCCGACTACCAGCCTTTCTAAAAATTTTGACGAGGTGAGATAATGAAGATATTTATATGGTAATATTTGCGTTCGCGGTCCATCATTGTAGGCGGCAAAAAAGACACCGACTCCCCTAAAATAGACTTCTAGTGTAAACATGTCGATTCGTCAAACTCGGGTCACGCTGCATTCCGATATTTTTAATATTTTTGTTCAATTTTTTTATTTTTTTATTTAATTTAATTTTATCGTGGATCGACTTTAGAAAAAGAAATATCTCTATAAAATTTAGAAAATTTGCCGACTGTTCAACTTTCTAAAACTTTGGGTGGTGAGTCGCCCCCTACGCCCCCGTTCGCGTCATCCCTGATCGTTATTAGAAGGTTAAAGTGGAAGGTGAAAATATTGACAGCTATAACCACCTACATTAGAGCCGAATTCGTATATTCGATGCCAAATGATTCTTACAAACAAGAAGGAAAAAAAAAAAAAAAAAAAAAAAAAAACCGGGTTCCAATTTCAATGAAACTTTTTGTCATGCATGAAGAATAAGAAGGCAAGATTATTTGCGAATATTCTGTGGAAATAAATTTCCGAAAGGCATTAAAATATAGACAATAATTTAAAACTATTGAATTCTACTAAGATGAATCGTGAATTACTGATTGGAACATATGGCTTGGTTGGAGTTTAAATAAAGTCGAAAATCGCTATGCAGTTTTCTGTTGCAATCAACTAGTCGATAAAATTACATCTTTGTTAATTTTTTTATCAACTGTGTCTGTGTTTAACCAGTAACAACTGTCATAATTTTGGTAAAAAGAATCTTCGAAAGGAGATTTCTTCATATTGAAAGTATTTCATTTGGCGCATCAAATAATTCTCTGTAATGAGTTATGGTACCCGTTCCCAGTTCACAAGGGTGTACTAGGACTGGGATATAAAATCTTGCCAATGATTTTGGATTTATACCGGCCCGAATCTTCAATATAAAAATTAATAAAATTTTAATAATTATTTTTAATAATAAACTAATTCTAGTAATTATATAAAACATGAACTACTTTTAATAATTTAATAGTTTTATTAATTAAATAATTTTAATAATAAATACTTTTATTAATTAAATAATTTTAATAATAAATACTTTTATTAATTAAATAGTTTTAATAATTAAATAGTTTTAATAATTAAATACTTTTAATAATTAAATACTTTTAATAATTAAATACTTTTAATAATTAAATACTTTTAATAATTAAATACTTTTAATAATTAAATACTTTTAATAATTAAATACTTTTAATAATTAAATACTTTTAATAATTAAATACTTTTAATAACTTATATATTTTATTAATTAAATATTTACATTTAATAAATATGAATCACAAAATTATAAAATTTGGGAAAAAATATTTTATAAAACAATAACACCATTAATAAGAAAATTTTCGTTATATAACATAATTTTATAAATGAATTAGTTTAATTCATTTGAAGATAATCATTAGGTAAATCACATATTGAATTTGAATGGATATGGCTTTTAAAAAACGTTACTTATATTGAAAAAAAAAATTAAAAACTAATATTAAGACTTCTGTACCGGACCAGCCCATTCCTTACAGACACTGACAGGCTCGGTGATTGCACAGGACAACCCTATGGCCATTTCGTGCTTGCCAGTTCAGTAAACAAAATTGAACTGTGTGGTTTTCTTAATAACGTCGCTTATGTACGATGATGTCACAGAAAACCGTTCTTTGCAATGTTTGACGCGAAAACTGAAATAGGCTTTTGTGATTGGTTAATGGAATTCGAAAATTATAATTTAATTTCAAAGATATTATTGTGATTGGTTATAAATTTTGATTGGCGTAAAAACCCCACTCTAAATAACATCACTATCACTGATAGTTTTCACTACCACTGGTTGAAGTCATTAGCTATAAGATGATAGTGATTAGGAACACTGACACTCTAAGTAATAAGGCTCAAAGCTGGATTTACACGCTACCAGTTGTGCCTCTATACTAAACTTCAACTTAACTAGACATCACTTAGACGGTAGATAGTCACAGTGCTCATAGGTATTTAAGCCATTTTGGCGGTGTGAAAGCATAATGTTCGCCAAACCACAAACCTATAGAGAACAAAAGGCTATAAGGTTTGGCGAGAATTATGTCTTCACTCCGCCAAAATGGATTAAATACCTATGAGCACTGTAACTATCTATCGTCTAAGTGATGTCTAGTTAAGTTGAAGTTTAGTATAGTAATAGATCGTCAGTTCTGTGACGTCAGCTAAGCGACTTCTACGCCATCTGTCGGTGATCAAGGGAGAGCGCACGTGATTAGTTGATGGGAGTCGCCGGCGCCAGTAAATAGAAAATATTTGGTTAAATGGAGCCAGTAAGCACAGGTCACGTCTCATAACGTCACTGACTGGTGATCTAAACAAGAATCTCGACTGGTAGCGTGTAAATCTGGTTTAACAGCGGGTCCTTCCAATCAACTTACCAGCTGGCATTCTAGCCACTGGTAACGTGTAAATCAGCCTTTAGTTTTTCAACTATTGGCCCCTAAACATATAACCCCCCCCCATTACCTGATAAAAAGAGTGTGGTGAGCATCGCGATTTAGAAGCAATATTTTGCAATTTTTTTTTAGTATTATATTAAGGATTTTCTTGAGTTAAGGTTAGCTCAATATCTATATGAAGGGGAGGGGGATACCTTCTGAAAGATAATTTAAGGGAAAACTGTTTGCCTTTTAAATGGAAAACCCCCAGAAAATCCTCACTAAGCAGAACAATGCGAGACCTTAATCACTACTTGTCCTGTAACAACCCAGTGCGTTTAACCTTTAATATGAAAACATCAACCCACCTCTTGTAGCAAGAACTCTCACAAACGTTGATCATAGTATTTATAGCAGTACGAACAGCAAATACGTATAAAGTATCATGTAAAAAATTATTTTTATGTAAAAATAATTGTACTGAGAAGAACAAAAGGCTTTATTTTGGTGGTGAAATGACGAAGATAATTTGCTTGATGAAATAATATCAAGAATTAATTTCAAATTCGGATAATATAATCTCAAGGCTCTGTATTCATGTCAGATTCTTAATTAATTATTTAGGGTAATATAAAGTGATTATTAATAGTCATTTCTTTATAGTAATAGTTATTTATAGTTAAGTGGGTGTTCCTTAAATACAAAGGCAGGTGGCTAAAATATTTCTGGTATCTAATTCTAAATCATAGAGTGCAATGCTCGGCAAGCAGTATTGTGTTTTCTATAAGTATGCTAAGTGCCTTTTGTGATAAGTGCTTTCAGTTATTTTTTAGTGTTAAATTTTGCATTGCATGCATCAATTTCATGGGAAAACCAATACTCACTATCAGTAACTTTGAAGAGGAGAAGAATGAAATGGAAAAATAAATAGTTATTGGAAATGTTGAAAAAAGTTTTAATTAATAGAAAAAAAAAATTAATCATGAAATTGCTTTAGTGATAATTTGTAATTATATTCGATTTGCAATGTACTAGAAAAACAATGTTATTAAAAAAAAGTATTGATCGTTTTTATGTATATTATAAAAAATTACTGAATTTTCACTATTATGCACTGATACTTATTCGCTATCCAAGAAAAGTTATTCAAAACTACTGCTATCACATAGAATATTCTTTTCCAAATCCAATTTCAAACAAACATTCAGTTTTTTTTTTTTTTTTTAAATTATTCTTCCAATGTCCAACATTGTTTCTAGTAATCTCCTTGAAAATTTATTCGGTTGTTTTTCCAATGATGATTTGAGCATTTTCCCTTGGAGATGAAATAATCAAAATGTATCCATAAAAAAGTGAAAACAAAGTTTAATATTTTCCGAACAATTTCACATTCTAACGTTCAGATATTGTTGATAAACTATCTAATTTATTTCCAGTAATATTTTAAGTATTTTTTATGTCAAAAGGGGTGATTTTCAAGTCGATCGTTTAGTATTAATGATAAAACTTCATAATAATAATAATAATAATAATAATAATAATAATAATAATAATAATAATAATAATAATAATAATAATAATAATAATAATAATAATAATAATAATAAAATGTTAGAAATATGCACGCAATATTATTTCAAGTTATTTGCTGCAAAAAAAGATCTGTTACTTTAATATTAAAAAAAAAGAAAAAAATTAAAAAAAAAAAAAAAAAAAAGAAGTACCAGATTGTTCAGGAACATGTTGCAGCATATCCTGCAGACTGATCTCTAGCTATAACTCCTGAATAGTGCATGCTTGGTTATTGACTTAAAGTCCAAGAAGGCTTAACAATCACAATAGAGATCTATATTAGCAACTTCCCCCAAAGACAGAATGTGTTTGTAACCATGAGCAACCTATTACGTAGAATAGATGGGAGGAAGACTTGAATTGGCTTCATTTGCTTGCAGAGCAGAAACCGCTTTTAAATTATCCAGATGTTATAGTTAGAAATCAATGATTCTGCAACAGGTCTAATGAGTTTCAGATGCCACCAAGTGGAAAACCACGGGTTCTCCTGTACACTAGAGTGAGGAAGCATTGTCTTCAGCATTGCGATGCAGTGGTAAATTTTTTTTCTTCTGGATGTAAAAAACATAATCTTTGCGAGTTGAGAAGCTGATTGAGCCACAAACGCCACCAAGAGGAAAAATCACGATTTTTCTGTGTACCAGAGTATGGAAGCATCGGAGTCGTCGTCGGCATTGAATTGTAGAGGTTTGCAAAATTTCTGCTGGATTAAAAAAAAAAAAAATATCCACGTAACTCCGTGAGCCGGGAAGCTGATTAAGCTTAAGACCGCACCAGGTGGAAAAGCATGTGTTTTCCTTAGGTCAACCGAGAAGCTGATTGAGCCACAAACGCCACCAAGAGGAAAAATCACGATTTTTCTGTGTACCAGAGTATGGAAGCATCGGAGTCGTCGTCGGCATTGAATTGTAGAGGTTTGCAAAATTTCTGCTGGATTAAAAAAAAAAATATCCACGTAACTCCGTGAGCCGGGAAGCTGATTAAGCTTAAGACCGCACCAGGTGGAAAAGCATGTGTTTTCCTTAGGTCAACCGAGAAGCTGATTGAGCCATAAACGCCACCAAGAGGAAAAATCACGATTTTTCTGTGTACCAGGGTATGGAAGCATAGGCGCCGTCATCGGCATTGCGTTGTAAAGTTTGCAAAATTTCTGCTGGATTAAAAAAACAAAAAACAACAACAACACATAACTCCGTGAGCCGGGAAGCTGATTAAGCTTTAGACGCACCAGGTGGAAAAGCATGTGTTTTCCTATGGTCAGCCGAGAAGCTGATTGAGCCTCAGACGCCACCAAGTGGAATAAAACACGGGACTTCATGATCAGATATTTAGACACTATATTCTGCTCAATATTAAATTTTTTAAGTGCTTTAACTACCGTATGGATTACTATTTCATGATACCACTATCAGACTAAAAGCGAAATTGTTCGTTTATTCATTTTAACAAAACAACATCAGAACAAAAAGTAACTTTGGGTTGAAACCACTTACTCGAATTGTCTTAAGATCTTTCTTTTTTACGGTTCTTGTTGCGCAGAATTTTCTTTTCATCCATCTAAATAGATACATGGCGCTTTTAGGAGTCGGGATGATATTGAATGGAGGTGGAACTGTTGCTCCGTCTTCAAAGTAACTTAACCAAAGCTTAGTTCGAGCAAACTTCCATTCGACATCTGCGTGTTCCTATCAGAGCATAGCAAGTGTTAAAATTAACATTGTTAATTACATTGCATAATTAAATACTTCAGTTTCATATGAAAAGGGTGTAGGGTAATTCATGGATTACCATGCTAAATTAAATATATTTAAAGGATAGAACAATCAAGGATTTGGTTGAGTCTTTTTGGTTTTGTATTTTAACTTATAATGTAGGGTAAAATTTCAAAAATTGAAGCATGTCAACGCACAACTAGAATCGAAAATAACATATCTACGTTTCATGTAGCTATTCCTCTTACATTCGGTATTTGTGATAACATTTTACCAAAATTACTTAGTTTTGATGTAGAGGATTATTGCATACGAGTAAATTTGTTTTTTCCTTGATATCAAAATAAATGATAAAAAAGCTATGACAAAAAGAAAATAAATGACAAAAATGCTTAGTGGAACTGAATAATAAATCGTAATACTACTTAAAGAGTAACAGTTTGGCTCATATTGTTTTTTTTTTACGAAATGTTTTAAACATTTTTACGGAAGTTTTGATATAATTAACATAACTGAACTTTTAATCGACCCCGATGATAAATTTAAGAAAACATCGTATTTAACAAATTTTGCTTGAATTTGAGAAAAAAAAAATCAAAATTAGCATTGTTTCTTTGGATCAGTTGAAGACTTAAAAAAAAAAAAAACACTCACCGAATTATGTGCTTTATTTTTGCTGTTAGGTGAAACTAATTTTCTTTCCAAGGTTTATTTGACAACGACATATAAATTTGTGGGGTTGATGAATGACAACGAGTGGCAGCAGATATAATTGGCAAAAATTAAAAATCAAGAAATACGTTGCAGCAATGTACTTACCGATATAATTTGGTAGGAATGATTCATCATGGCGATGAGGAGGTTGAGTAGGACAACTACATTGATGACACAGTAGGATCCAAACATCAGCAGTCCCCAGAATCTGGTGTAGCTCTGAATCCCAGTTAGTTCAAAATTATCCAAGTCTATGAGACCGAAGCTCGCCCAGAACAGCGTTTGCGAAGATTCGAATAGACTGCAAAAAGTCACGGGAGATATTGGATACTGGGTACCTTGTAAACGTTGTTAGTACTTGTAGATATTGCCAACAATGGTTTATGAGAGTTACCAACTCCTATAGTTTATGAAGCTTTTTATTTGTCATATTTTTCAAAAGGTATATTTATGAAGGTGTAGGTATAAATGGTTAT